>CM072152.1:5694342-6294342 GCA_036850595.1 Rhyacichthys aspro
TTTTTTTTTTTTTTTTTTTTTTTTTTTTTCTTATTTCGCCTGACTATCATTGTCAGTTGTATTTGTGGGACATGTAGAGGCCAACTGTTAGCACCACATCATAAGCAAGTGTTAGCACAATATTACCTTGGATTTACTTTCATTTATGTGCTGATTTTGATCCAGAAGCCTCAATTAAAAGGTCAGCAAAGTAAAAAGTTCATGAAGCCTATCAGTTTTAGATTAAAACTATATTTAGTCATACTACACCAGTCTGTTAATGGACGTTCTGATTACACCACTGTGCTACTGTAAAATACAATTGATGTTTATATATAAGGCTATTTAAAAAAAAAAATCAGCTTTAGTGTAATAAAGAAAATGTTGGACTAGAAGCTACAATAAAAACTGCATTAAAGATGGACCATACCTTCTCACTTCATACCAACCATAATAATCCCAGAATAATATTTCTGATCAGAAGCAGTAAGTCATACAACAGTCGACAGCTGTGCTCCACATCTGTCTGTCTTACTGCAACCCAAGACAAAAACTGTGACTTCTTAAGTGGATTCAAAAAGAAACATGGGTTCCCACTAATCGGTAATTCAGAGTTGTTCAGAAACAAATTTAAACCAGCTGCTAATGCTTTATTTACAATAAAGTGTGTGGAGTGGAGACAGAGAAGGGGTAGGAGCAGGTTGTTGCTATGAAACTATGTCATCGTCCTGTACATCTGGGGCTGGCTGAGGCATTTTTATTTCATTTTTATAAAAAGTTCCATCTTTTTCTCAAACTAATAGGAGAATGGTGTTCGCTTTAAATAAATGGTAGTGCTGCTGGACTTGAAAAGCTTTAATACACAATTTGGTTATGATTGTCTTGGTTTTTTATTTTAGTCATTTTTATTATATTACATCCCCCAAACCAGGAACATCTTTGTGGCCATAACGGAATTAGGCTGTTTCTATGATTTTCAGACAGTCCTACAAGGCACATGCGCAACAGCAATGTTAATATTTAATAATAATATTAATAAATAATATAAACAAAAATAATAGGTATTGGATATGCTTTTAACAAAATGGGTGACAGTTTCATTACAAAAAGCAAATTATGTTTCAAATAATATGTATAAGTAGATTTATTGTATAAAATATATAGTTTGTTATTGCATGTAAATTGCAAAATGTTCTGTATTTGTTTTATTAGAAGCAGGAAAAGTCCCCTGTATAAGGGAATATAGGCAATAGTACGAAATCAATATAAATTGATTCAGAGATATAAAATGGTGATCTTGGCATGAGAAAAGTCATTTTGTACATTTTGTACCATATCCCCAAGCCTGACAGATAAAAAATAATTTTATTATTATAAGCACAGTAAAAAAATCAATCAATCAATCAATCCATTCAAATATATACACTCAGGTATGTTACCATGGAAACAGCATTCTAGAATGTGTGACATCATGAATCCCATGAGGTCAGTAAATGTTTAGAACTTTCATAGTTAACATTCCCTCCAGAGTTTAGTTCAGTACATTTCAACTCTTGACCGAGACAGACGCACGAAATCGAGCAGAACAAACCAAGCACAAAATGAAGTCCTGGGACGAATATACAGCAGAAGACGACCAGAAGCTGTATGAAGACATCTTCAGCACCACATCAGACAGCCCTCCACCACCAGCAGCTGTTGACACCGAGGAGACCACCACCCTGAGAGTCCAGCTGCAGGAGATGGAGGCGGCTACGCTGAAGATGCAAGAAGAACTTCAGCAGCAGACGAGCATTGTCACCAAGCTCCAAGAGAAGTTGGCGAAGGAGGAGGAGGAGAAAAAGGCCCTCCACAGTTTGGTCGACCAGTTAAGATCTGAGGTCACCACTGAAACCCGTCTGAGGCAGGCCGCCGAAGACGAACGTGGAATGAACCTGGTGTTCCTCAAGTTGGAGATGGGAACCAAAGCTCTTGCGGCTAAAGAAAGAGAGGAGGAACTTCAGAAGGAGCTGAATGAGATCAAGTCCCGACTGGAGAAGGAGAGACAGACCTTCACAAACATCATTAAGAGGACCAAAGCTGCATATGATGCCGTTGTCCAAGACAGACAACAGGTATCGAAAGAGATCGATGACAACTTTGCCAAACTTCATCAGCTGCAGGACATGGAGAAAGCCGAGCATGAAAAGGAGAAGTGGCATCTTGTTGACAAGATGGCACGGCTTAGAAGCTCTTACAAGAACGAGCTGGACGTCCAAAAGAAGGAACGAGAAGAGCTGCTGGCAGCTCTGGAGAAAGCTCGAGAAGAGATAAAAAAATACAGCGATTGGGAAAAAGAAAAGACCTCTCTGATTCAGACATCTGAGGAGCTTAAAAAGACCCTGAAAGACAAAGAGGAGGAGTTTAAAGTCCAACTGAAAGACAAAGAGGAGGAGTTTAAAGTCCAATTGAAAGACAAAGACGAGGAGTTTAAAGTCCAACTGAAAGACAAAGACGAGGAGTTTAAAGTCCAACTGAAAGACAAAGACGAGGAGTTTAAAGTCCAGCTGAAAGACAAAGACGAGGAGTTTAAAGTCCAACTGAAAGACAAAGACGAGGAGTTTAAAGTCCAGCTGAAAGACAAAGAGGAGGAGTTTAAAGTCCAGCTGAAAGACAAAGAGGAGGAGTTTAAAGTCCAGTTGAAAGACAAAGAGGAGGAGTTTAAAGTCCAACTGAAAGACAAAGAGGAGGAGTTTAAAGTCCAGTTGAAAGACAAAGACGAGGAGTTTAAAGTCCAACTGAAAGACAAAGACGAGGAGTTTAAAGTCCAACTGAAAGACAAAGACGAGGAGTTTAAAGTCCAACTGAAAGACAAAGACGAGGAGTTTAAAGTCCAACTGAAAGACAAAGACGAGGAGTTTAAAGTCCAGCTCAAAGACAAAGACGAGGAGTTTAAAGTCCAACTGAAAGACAAAGACGAGGAGTTTAAAGTCCAACTGGAAGACAAAGACGAGGAGTTTAAAGTCCAACTGAAAGACAAAGAGGAGGAGTTTAAAGTCCAACTGAAAGACAAAGAGGAGGAGTTTAAAGTCCAGTTGAAAGACAAAGACGAGGAGTTTAAAGTCCAGCTGAAAGACAAAGACGAGGAGTTTAAAGTCCAACTGAAAGACAAAGACGAGGAGTTTAAAGTCCAACTGAAAGACAAAGACGAGGAGTTTAAAGTCCAGCTCAAAGACAAAGACGAGGAGTTTAAAGTCCAACTGAAAGACAAAGAGGAGGAGTTTCAAATCCAGCTGCAGAAAGTTAGTGAATTGGAGGAGCAAATAGAGCAAAAGAAGAAGAAGTGGTACCAGAAACTCTTCAACCACTCATCCTAAACCTCCAACCTTACCCCTTTCTCCCTTTTAAAAAAAACTAAAAAAAAAAAAAAAAAGTAGTATTCATGTGGTGTCTGGCAAAATAGGTTAGGTTTTTAATATTGTAAAGGTACTTTTGGACTTCTGAGGTTAAATGAATATTTTGAGGATGTCATATGCTATACACTGCTGCTAGCTGCTGTACACTTAATACATCATTAATTCCCTGTAACACTGAACTGTCTCACTGATGCTCAAAATGTCTGGTTTCATAATATAAATATTACTGCATACATACAAAACTCTCTTAATGAAAGAGAGTGAGAGAGAGTGAGCGTAAAAGAGGCCTTAGTCTCAGGAAAAAACATGTTAAGAAAAGGATAATTCTTCCCAACTGCCATAAGGCTGTACAGTCAGTCTATGGCAAATGACAGAGGTAGTTTACCTCCACCATAGTGTGAATGTGTGAGTGCTGTGTGTGTGGAAGCTTGATGTAATGCACTTTGATTGCCCAAGAAGGTGGAAAAGTGCTATATGAAAGTCATTTATTTTTAATTTGAAACTGGGCAAAACCCTTTTTTGTCCAAAATGGTGCTATTAAGATTTACCATAGGGTAGTGCAGGAATGTGGAGAATGTGCAGTTAATGCTGACACTTTATAGAGTTATTAACAAGTTTCCCATTAACACATATATACTTTAATTTCCCCATGTTCGAATGTACGTGGTGATTATTGTAGGCAAACTATTTGTGAATTTGTATTGCGATTTTTGTCTGTGTGTTAAGATTTGTGCGTGTGGTGCCAACTCAGAAGTGTGAATGTGTAAAAAACAATCAGTCTGTAAATGCACAAAAAGACAAAGGTTTAGTTCTCATACACAAAGCTCTGAATACTGACAAAAGTCTAGCCATGTCAGTTGGTTATTAATTAGCACTATACATAGCCTACATGACTGTGATCTTAAACCCTTATTTAACAAAAACAAAATTAGCAACAGTATAGTTTACACAATACAAGGTGAAGAAAAGTTGGAGAATCAGCACTGACTGAAGAGAATTTTCATTTAACTAAAATGGTTCCTTTTGAACAATCACTGCATTTATCACAGTCCTTTTGTCCCCACCTCCCCCTCTCTCTAATTCTTACCTTCTCCGATATAATGATTTTAATATTCCATTCATCGAGTGTGTCTTTGCTGGTCGGCTGAGCAGGAAGCAGACGTTTCCATCAGCAGCACCGCGCCTGGCATTCATCATCAAAGGTCTGCCCAGGAAAGAGACAGCTTCACACTCATCTGCATCTGATTGGTATGCCGACCGGGTGAGCATCCACATCATCCTACACACACTGTTATTTCTGATTAGCATATAATGCATCAATTACTTCACTTTCACTAAACAAAAAAAAAAAACTATCATAAGTTTTGTTTCCAAGGCAACTGTGAAGATGAGTGGTGGTGCCAAGAGTAAATGAGTTTGGCAGAGAACATTTGTGAAGGCAAGGGAACAATAGGAGGTGACTATTGTCCATCAGTTGACCCCAGTGTATAAACTAAGATAAGGAACAGCTGTTTAGTATGAAAATATGTAGCATTCTTGAAAAACTCCAAGAATGAGAAAGCTTTATGGACTGCATGTAATATTTTTCCGATAGAAAGAAAAACACAGTATTTTAAAAGGTTGAGTTGGATTAAAGAGATAACATGAAGTGACCAAACCCCTTTTTAGCCTTTTTCTGTGAGCTTGGTGTTCCATTGTTATTGTGGAAATAGCTGAGAAGGCAAGGGGTTATACAGCCACTGATTGGGTCTGGCCAGGCTATATTTCTGTGACAAGTCTAGAATCTGTCCTGAACAAGAAGTCTAGACACATGGCATGCATTTATAGACTGCTTTTTGTACCCTACTTGGGCACCCAAAGTGCTTTACATCATGCTTCCGTTTACCTATTTACACACACAAGCACTCCCACTCACTCACACTGTGGTGGTAAGCTCCCTCTGTACCCACAGCTGCCACTGGAGCAGACTGACAGAGAAACATGGGTGCCATACACAATGCTGCAAATGGCCTCTCTGACACCCATCAAACACACCACCATCACACACACACATACACCAGCAAAGCAAAACCAATACACAAGTGTTCTGTGAAATAATAGCACATGACTAATTTTCATATATATACAAACACATATGACCTTGCTACATACTGCCACATGCACAAATACATCCTCATTTTCTACCTTTGTCATGCCTCTGTTTTTATCTTCATTTAAAGTAAAAATTCAACAATAGTGAATGTTTTTGGACTCTAGATAACTGTTTTTTTCTAGATTCTTCTTACTATTCTTACTATTTTACAAATTATTATGTTCCCGTGATAGAACAAACTAAACCTTGTGTCATTTAAGAGTTTCATCTGTCATTACTGTTCAAAAGACATGCTGTTCTTCAAAAATTGCAAAGCTTCGTGGTCTATTTTGTTTGACTAGTGCACGTTGCTGCTGATTTTGTTTCAAAATGGATTGTGGGAAACTTTGAGTGTCTAATATTTGAACTATCAGACATTCGAACACCTGTGAAAATCGGCACAATCACAATGTGGTCCAATATAGCGACTACACCGCGTCTTTTGACACTGATTAATATACAAAGTATTTACACTTAAACCTAGACATTCTAACAGATGTTCCCTTTTTGACAGTGCCACAAATGTCACCTTCAGTACACCTAATGGAAAACCCACACAAAGGCCTTTATCTGTCAGCGCCAACCCCTTTTCTGCAGAGTAAAAGCTTGACAAAAGAAAAAGAGATGATTCGTTGATATGTCTCTCAGGATTTAAAAAAGCTATTCTTCTGGCGCGTTAATCCATTTTTGACATCGATTTGAAGGCAGTTCACTTGGAAGAAAAAGGGTCTTTAAACATGTCCAGGACACTGTCGGTAAGTATTTGAATAGATTTGATTTCCAGATGCTGGGCTGGCAGAAATCAGTTGTGCAGTAAATGATAAGAGACACGCATGTATCCTTTTGTTCTGTTTGGTGTTTTTTCTTCTGTTATTTAGATTTGCTGAAGTGTGTGTCTCTGGAGGAACATGGGAACTGCTGTATGTACGAATAATTCCCGCACCTGTGGTCCGACTATTCATAAGACTTCTTATTAACATACCTCTATGGCTCATTGATAATCTCAGTGTGCAGCAGGTGGAAGGACTAATGTCTTCTTATTATTTATGCACATCAATTAAGACTGTTGCATTTATTCAGTAAAAGTCTTTACCATTATGTTGTGTTTATTGAAGAATGATTGTTTTGAAAAAAAAAAAAAAAGTTCTGGAAGCACGAAGAATGACGACAAAGACCAGCTAATGGTCAGAGAAGTACTGCATATGTTCATAAAGCATCAGTGGAACATATTGTACAGGTTCTGGGGTGTATTATGAGACCTGGATCCTGAATAATTCATGGCCGCTGTTGCTTTTAATTGATGCTCATTGGTGCATATGCCAAAAGAGTTGTTGGTTCACCGCGGTCATGTCCCGCGTGATTAGTTCTGACAAGACATGTATGAAAATCACTGTACAGTATAAACTCCACGGAACAATATACAGTATATTCCATGAATGCAGCGGTGTTCAAAGTAAAAGAAGTGATTATACAGTATTGCCTGGACAAGTCATTCATAATTATTGTTATATTTAAAAAGATTCAGCCTTTTAAGCCAAGTCAAGACCAGAAACATCCCCAGTTTTATGTAGAACAGTTACAAATTGTACCTAAGTTGCACTTCATAAAACTGCAGTAATTGTTTAGCTGTATTTACACTGGTGGCTATTATGAAGCAGTGGGGCAGTTAATGTTTCCTTTAGAGTCTTTTCGCCTGATAGGACTTTTTTTCGATAACTTCTCTAAACTTTTTTGGGTGTCAACATGTCAAAAGATTTTCTTTCTCCTCTGTTTTTGTGCTGTGCAGTATCCACCATCTTGTTTGAATTGAATCTGAGGGCAAAGGATGATAATCTCTGTAGTTCTCTCGGCACTGTCACACTGCCGCTGGGGCAAAAAAATACATTTTTGCCTGAAAACCTACTGTTTGATTCTATAACAAGTCCAAGATGATCTCAAGACTCTTTAACGCTTGTGACAGCCATTACATCCCTAGCTCTGCCAAATGCTCTCAACGCCAGGACACTGCAGTGACGTCATAAAAAAGCTGCATTGTGGACAATGGTCGGGCAATGGTTGCACTTCAAGAACCGGATCTGTAGGATAAGTGTAGGCAGGCTGGAACAAGAACAGCACTGTTCAACAGATAGCTCTATATGAATTTCTGGTTCTTGTGTTCAGCCCCTGCCATGCTACATTATGTTTCCTAGCTACTGCCATGAGATGAACAGGTGATAAAAAAATGTGAAAGCTGTAAAATGCTGACTTTGCTGCTTATAAATGATAGCTTTGTTTTCAAACCACTACACAATGTATCATTGTTTCTTCTTGGAATACGGCTGTTCATCAAGAAATGCTTCATGTGAAAAAAGGTTGTGATTTTGTGTTTTTTTTTTTCTGGCAATTATCATTTTTGCCTGATCATTCTCTGTTGTCCAGTCAACAGACTGATTAGTTCTCTCACTTAGTAATTTTACCACACAGTTAGAAATAAAAACTAAGAAGTTAACAAAGTAGTCTGGTATGCCTTTTGTAGCTCTTTTGACTATAGAAACTGACTCGAGCGGCAGCTACTGCTCCAGTGGAGATGGAGCTTCTGACAGAAGTTAGAAACTCACCACACTATTATTTTAAATGTTACTTTAGTGCTGCTCTAAAAAGGATTGAGGCTTAGCTAGACATCAGTTTGGACTTTCCAAAGTATTACTCTGTATTTCTTAATAAACATGTCCTAAAGGCATATTGTTGTGTTCTAAATCCTCACTTTTCTGTTTTCAGTACAACAAAATGCGTCAAACACCAAAATCTGGGCTGATTTATGAATAAAGCAGCAGAGGCCGACAGCTCAGTCAATACACACGCCATGAAATATGAAGTGCAAATCCTCCACTTGTTCTGCTGCTTGATGCCTCACCCTGGCTGTGTGCGCGTCCCGCCTGGGCATCAATCTCGTACGGTGCGTCTCTTGTTTTCTCTCTGAATTAAAGATGGGCCCCAGACACATCATTGCTCATCACAGCACCCCCAACCCTCCACCCCTTTCCCCAAACAGCGGCCCCACCTGCAGAGACTCTTCTGTAACTTTTCTCTAACAAGACAAACGCACGGCAAGCACAACAAAGTCGACTCCTCTTTATTTGTCACAGCGCTGATGGTGAGTAATAGTTCTCTGTGTTTTTATCTGAAGGCAGAGTTTGGTTTGAAGGGCTTTGTTAAAGTTGAACGGCTTTTGTGCAACAAATGTAAATAGATGTGTTTGTGCAGAAGTGAAACAATGACCAGGGCCGCACTGTAATGGTGCAAACCTATTTATGTTTTATTGTTTCCTTTGACTGAGTCCATTCTTAGTGCTGTGCCAGTTGTGTCGCAGGTGATGTGCCAATCACCAATAAAATAAAACAAGAGAGTGACAAAAAATACAAAAGCCTGACATGTGGTTCTTTTGTTTGCTGCAAAGCTCATTTTGTGTTTGTATTGTGTTGGAAGCGACACAAAGCTTTTTGCACAAAGGAAATAAAAACACTGCGGGATGAACAACTGCTGTACATCAGAAAAACAGAGATGAAAAATAATCTAAACTACACTTTCTATTTCTTTCCAGGCTTTCTCAACTGGTGAGTCCAGGACACAAGAGGGACACAATGATGTTCTCAGTGGGTCAAGTGTAGGTTTATATGTAAATATGTGAACATAGTTACACAGAATATACACATAGGTTAAATATACAATATAATACAATGTATGTCATAACGGTTGTGATTAAATTGTTGATTGCTGTCAATTAACCAATGACCTGGACTTATTGGAAAAAATACTGCTTATTATTAAGATGAGGTTGGTTAGCTAAATTGAAGTAGTTCAATGTCTTATTATTAAAAAAATCTATTTTTATTACATGCAACAGATTCTCAACAGCTGGGCCCAGGGCACAAAAGTGGGCATGCTCTTAGTGGGTCATGGACTGTATAGTTAAACTCAAATGTGAAAAGCTCAGAAAGGTAAAAACCTTTTTACGTTTAAATTGCTGAAATCTTTGTGTCATAATATAGATAGATATTAGAAATAAAAATAACCAATAAAATTGAAACCAGGTTTGGATAACTTAATTGTATCTAAGGGTAAATACAATATCAGAGATAATTAGCACAGTCAAATAATACTTTTTTTTTTAAACTTTCATTTTTAAACAAAACATTTTATATCACATTTAATATAAGAGACCTCAAATATTTCACATTCACCAAAATGTATTATCACTTAAGAAAACTTATTTTAATAATACAAAAAAAATAAAATAAAAAAATCGAATGCCTAATGCTCCAAGAGTAAAACAAACACACCACTTTTAGCTGTTAAAAAATATAGAAGACTAGAATAGATGGAGGTGATAAACACAGGTGTAACCCCCTCTGTGGGCGGAGCCAGCATCAGAGAACAGGAAGTGGGCGGAGTGATTGACAGCTGGTAGGGTGTGGTTCTGTGCTGGGTCCACAGAGGGAGAGATGAGCTGGAAGGAGCCTCCTGGGTACTGAGGTTGGACAGAGCATGAGACGCTGAAGTGTGAGCCCAGCAGCACCCGGAGCCCCTGTGGCTGGGCCTGGGAGACCCCGTCAGCAGAGACAGACAGGGAGATGTTCGGCCGAGTCAGCAATTCTGTGAAGAGAAATATATTTGGATAAACAAAACAACACTGCCTGTTTGAGTGGATGAGGCTTTTCAAGATGTATTATTTACTTCATTTTTTAATTTGATCATTTGAGTTGAGTATTTCACTAAACACTAGACAATGTCAAACTAAACTATCCATTTTTAAATAAAAATGACTATGTGGCCACCAAAGAGAACTGGCACAAAATGTGGTCTCTTCAACAGAAACCACAGAGCCACAGTCCAATCGGCAACAGAGTGGTTTAAGTATTTCACCTGCAGTTCCCCATCACATTGACTGGCTCCACCCACAAGTCTGACATCATCAAGGTCTGACACAGAAAGACAAAAGTGGATAAAAGACCCAGAGAAACAGGAAGGGAGCAAATGAAGTCATAAAGGATTAGTTACATAGGTTTAGTTTAAATCTATATAAAGCAGCTTATTTACATTACAGCGCATGTAACTGAAGATGAAAAAGCAAAAAGGACAGTGTTTTGGGCAATTCTCACTCCTTTTTAGAACCAAACATATATTTTAAGTCAAGCTGCCACTGGCTCATGCTTGTTGGTTGTTTTGCTCTGTTTATGTTATAAAACTTAAAAAGAAAAAGCTAGTCGGCGTTCAGAAGTCACTGTTGCTGAGGAAGGACTGCGGCTTTCTTAATATGTTGTGTTCATGTGTTGTTAACTTGTAAACTCCAACTGTGACTGTTATTATTAAATGAATCCATGATTACTGAGCAAATTAACTGAGTTGTAATTAGCTAGATGGAGGACAGAGAGGACGCCGGCTTCAACAAAACAAAAACACCTCCTCGGCAGCATTTAATAGTTTGGGTTTTCGTGGAGTGAGAATGCTGTCCTCATGGGAATAAGAGGATCTGTAATAGAATCGCTGCAGTTTTGGCAAAACACATAGCTTTATGAACAGCCTCTTACTCTGAGTGGAGGATACAGATATAGTTCGATCCTCTCTTGTTCATGCAAACTTGGACAAAGTGAGAAGTCCTGCTGAGAGGGTTTAATCAAGCTCTAATCACAGTCCGAGTTAGCTCTGCATGAGACTGGAGTAACTCAACACCAGAAGGTCAAAGGAAGGTTCAGACGAGGTGGGGTTTCTCTTTCAGAACAATTAGAATGCTTTGCAAAGAAATAATGTGTAATAAAGATGTAAAGATCATATGTATCACACAGGAAGTTTCAAGCAGCACCACTTTCTTTGTTTGAGCTGACGGTGAACAGAACTCAGTCAGATTTTATATAAAAACCTATTTAAACACATTGTCAGAGGCTAAGGAAGATCTGTCTAGTCAAACACTTCTTGGATTTTTATTTACTCAAATAAATAAATTAAAAATACAAAAGCAGCGGCCCATTCTGATCAATCATTTCCAACTGTTTGAACACAGTTTACTTCTGGCCACATTTATCTGACTTGTTCATTCATTTTCCTTCGTCTCGTCAGTGACTGGTGCCACATTAACATAAACAAAGTAAGTGGAATTAGTCCTTACCGAAGCTGCAGACACCACCAGGACTCTGTGGACCATGGTCTAGAACGGGACTAGGTATGGCTCAAGACCAGGTCTGGGTCTGGTCTAAAGATGATTTACTCTATTCTCAGTTAACTCTGTTTATCGTTCGTGGCTGCTGTCGGTATCTCTTCAATCAAGCTGCTGTACAACTCAGCTCAGCCTTTTACTAAATATGCAACTCACACATTATTTTATGACTTCTCCATTGTTCTATTCATCCCATCCTTAGTGTGCTGCCACATATATAGACTTTGACTATGCATTACACCAATGATTTCCTTCCAGCTTTGTCAGGAAAGTCTTTGTGAGTGAAAACACTAAAAACTACATCAGGAGTCAGAAGGTTAAGACAGAAGTGCATGCAAGATACACTGTTTCCTTTTAAACGATCAATTAATTAAAGCTAAGTGGCCAACAGGATTGTGACACTTCAATTTGTGTAGGTTTATATGTAAATCTGTGGATTTAGCCAGTGTTGCTAGTGAAGCTAACAGTCAATAATCAACAGTGTTCAGCATTTATGGTAAACATCGATCACTGCTTTATTTGAACAGGTGGAAGCTAATATAAAAAAGTGTATTTATAACAGTGCCCTGCCTCTTGACTGACTTTTTTCTGATGAGATGTGATTAATACATGGAAGTATAGACCTATAATGTGTCAAAAATATTACCTTTCATTTGGAATACATGAATTATGGCTGGTATGAATTTGAGGAGTTTTGGGAATTTCTAAGGTGCAAAAAAAAAAAAAAAGACTGTTGACATTGCACCTGGTATGTGTTAGTGTGTGTGAGAGAGATGCCTGCCGCTAACCTGGCTCACTGATTATTCCTCAGTGTATCTCACATGAGGTGATTAAACAAGTGAAGCTCGAGCTCTCAAATATAAATAAAATATCAGTCTCGTGCTGTATGTAAAAGATCACTCTGTAAATGAAGATAACGCACACACTACCAATACTAAAGCAAAAAAAATAAAATGTTACTGGTATTGCTACTTCGGATGACTTTTCCACGGTGGATTCATTCATTGTTTAACATGAAAATACATTTTTGATACCTACAGCTTCACACGGTCATGAAAAACGTGAACAAGTAATAGAATTTTAAAATGGAAAAAATGTCCAGATTTTGAAAACATCTTGGCTTTTTGGTTGTTTGTTAGTGTTAATACAGTCAGCTCTGTATTAAGGTAGATGTCTTTTTTGTAGGATAGGGTTTTTACGTGACAAAAACCTTGATATTATTGCTTTAAAGCCAATGCTTAATTTTAGCTTGTGTTTGAAAAAACATCTACAATAACATTTTGTCAATGAATTAAGTTGTATTTGCTCTTGGAGACTTGATTATGGAGAAATGGAAAAGTCACTGAAAATCATTAGGGAAAAGATTTGTGAACCTTGTAACTTCCTGCCAATTATCCCTAATTTTTCATCTCTTCTTGATATTCATTGTTTAAGGTAACAATAATCTTTAGCACATCTAGTCATTCATTGTTGGTTAATTTTAGTCAGTTTCAGGTCATTCATTGTTTAACGTGGCATTACATTTGTCTCATTTATTGTTACTTATCAATTCAGACTGTAATTTTATTTACTGAAATGCATTTTTCTTTACTACATCCTCCTTTTTAGTTAACATCCAGTTTTCTCAAAACATTTTTACTTCCATCCCTCTCTTAGTAAAGAAGAGTAATAAAACTGCACACATATATAATAATAATTTTAAAAAAAGTGCACAATGGTAAACTAAAGCTAACATCGAACAGCATGGTATTTGAACAGTAACCATTAAGAAGAGCAGAAGTAGAAGAAAGTCTGGTCCAGCGCAAGAAGCATCCCATAGAAGAGAATTTGATATCAGGTAAAAACAGAAAATAATAGTCAATAGTAGTAATAATCAACTCAGTGTAACTTACAGCCAGTAGAGGGCGCAGATCCCTCTATAGACTCTGTGTTGTAACAGCTGTGGCCCATATTCAAGGACGTCATTTGTTTACAAGTTATATTACAAGTTATTAGCTGGAAAGTTTGGAAGAGAAAAACATGTCTTCTGAAATGGTAGGGCCATTTTAGCACATTTTATTTATACAAATAAGACTCTGCTAATTGTTATTTGGCACTCCTTTAAATTGTGTTAATGTAAAACCAGTATAAATTAACCAGTTAAACAGACCTTTTATTTGACCTTAAAAGCCTTCTATTGTGGGTCATCTCCATTGCTTTGTCCATGGGGTCACTTGCAGTGGCACTGAACACTTATTGATATCCTTACACTTGCCCAGAGATCGATAGAACCTCCTTGTTATCACTTTAAGGCCACATTTGGTGAATTGGCCCCTTGTTCAGCACCTCCCACCAATAACATCAATAGGGGCAACACAAGCATTTTCACAGTAGTTGTTGAATCTTGATACTGATCATTCAGATGTTAAGAGCATTGTAAGCTTTTTCCTGTTTGGTAGACCTACAATAAATGCCTCCAAACATTGACTTGCATAGATAACAGTGGACTGTGGGCCATTGTCATTTGTACACTTTGGCCCCTGACCGCTGAGCTGGGTATAGGTCACTGGGGTCATCTGGCCCTCATTGACTTGTTTTGTGCATTTTGCTTTAGTTTTTGAATAATCAAAGGCCATTGTTTTTAGCCGACTGGGCAAAAGGAGAAAATCCAATACTGCCATTTATGTAACAACCTGCATCCACAATGGTGTTTTAGAAATGATGACCATGCTGACACTTATGTCACACGGTTTGCAATGAACTGGTCGGCAAGGATACCATACAAAAATATAAAAAGTCATGCAAGCAGCAAATGTGTTGAAATGTCCCATTTTGTATGTGCTCAGTTTAAAGCACAGCCTAAAGTAGCTCTAACGGAGGGGTCTGCAACATTTCCACATCTCCTATAGACCCCTTCAGTCTCCACAAGCTACAGCATCAAACCGTTACACACCCAACGCTGCAACATAAAGCGTACATGGCATTCATTCATATGGCTTCAGTTGTAAGTTAGCTGACCATACTTAGAACCTGAACTGTAAAGACTGGCATACTCTGTGCAATAGCCCCTCCCAACGTGCTCCGGATCGGCAATCAGATGGTTGGTGAAATTCTAATGTGTGAAATTTTTGTCACAGCAAACCATTGACGCTCTTAAGTAGCACAGTGTATGCCTGGCTTAAGCCTTAAGCTGTATATTATTTTATGTAATATGAATTTGTATAATTTTACTATAATCTTGAAGGTGGATGTCAGTTTAACGTCTTTGATAAAGAAGCAGAAAACCGTAAATCCTAATCATTCATCCCTTTATGTGGTGTTATTATTATGTGTCTGGCATAATGTAGTCCTAGCATCCAGTGACTTGTAGCTTGTAGGCCTTAGCTGTTAAAATGATAAAAATAGAGCAGCTAAATACCACGCCCTTTGCTAATGTTTAAACCCAATCAACGGCAGCGCACAACTCTTCAACCAACCATCTTGCTTGTGCTGGATTTGTTGGTGACATTTTGCCCAATGAAAATGAATTCTGGTCTGCACAGTGTATTCTGTATTTTTTTATTCATAGAGATTTTTTATTAAATGCTAATTAAAACCCCTTCATAGTGAGTTTTTGAACAATAGTAACACCACCAACACCTCTTCTGCTCATTTATGTTTTTGTCGACATTTAGTAAGCACAGTGCACTGTACGCGGCATGTGTTTTTATCTCTGAAAACAGCTGACAGATGCAGGCCCTTATAAGTAATTGAACTTCAGATTTAATGTATGCAAATATGAAGTCGGTGAAATTAAAAGAATTAGAAACAATACAGTTTACGATGAAAAGCAAAGCCCACATTTATATGCAAATGAACAAGAGCGAAGCACTCGAGAGCGCTCATTTCACTTGCTCTTTGCTTACGTACAATAACTTCAAAGATACAGATTGACTTAAAATAGCCACTGAGCCGCTACAATAATAGCCTATTGTACCCTCGGTGCAGAATCAATGGCCTGCAACATTAGTTTTGCAGCCACTTACTCTGAATTCAGCAGATCCAGTTAAAATGCAGGGCAGGTTAAGGCGAGATCACACTGAGGAATATTATAGTGGTAAAAATGAGACAGATCTCATAAATGTAGCTACAGCTGTAAAGGTCTTTTAACTGTCAGGTTCAGGCTGGTTTATGGGATTGAGTTGTTCCTGTGCGTCTGATCAAATAGAGACAGTTTTCCTCGGCTCGTAACGGAAGGAGATAGTGAACGCTGCTGAGGCTCTGATCAGACGCCTCCTTCAGTGGTGTCAGTGTTTAAAGTCAGAGCTACAGCTGGCATTTTAGTGGAGTTTTAAAGATTTAAACCGAAAGCAAAGTAGTTTAAGTGTGAATCTTGTGAAGCGCAGCTTAACAGAAAATGTCTTAGAATTCAAAGTAACGGGGAAAGAAAAGTCCACAGGTTTGAAAATTCTTTAGTATGTAGAAATTTTGTTATAACCTAATTTTTTACATTAGAAGGAAATTATGCCAGTTTTAACATGACTGTACAAATGTCATATTGGATAACATAATGGGAGTAAGAAGAGGCTTTAAGATTGTCTACTCAGAGGCTTCCAATTGTGCTCAGGCACTATTATTTGCTCAGGTACTATTATCATTTTATCATTATTATTATTATTATTATTATTATTATTATTATTACAATATTTCATTCATTTTTCTACTCAATGCCAACAGTGCATTGTCTTAAGTTAAAATAATGCAGTTAATGTTAGATACTTTTTAATTTGACCCCTCTCTGTTTCTCTAGAGCTAATTTACATGAGGCAAAGTCTTTTTAAAAGCTATAAAAGTGCTCTGACCACACGGCTAATTTGCATAAAACACTGTGCTCATTATGCTGTTTATATCAAATTCCTGCCATTTCCCTAAACCAGTGTCTCACAGAGGTAATATTATTCCTTTCTCTGTGGATGTATAGTGTATTTATTGTCATTATGGACATTATTTGAGCTGCTCTGGTGCTAGCAGCAGCATTAGTCACCACACAGCGTGCAGCGCAGGGTTAGAAGAAACTTTTTGTTTTTTTTTATGTCAAATTCAATTTAGTGCTATGCCTATTTTTTGACATCATTCATTAAAAACTCGAATTAACTGGATTCATTTGATTTATCTACCCAGGAGTAAACAAAGCCTAAACCAAGGACTACACTTGTACAGAACAATTACTAAAAACTTGACCATGATGAAACCCAGGTCTAACCTAGGTCAAACTAAGGTCTAGAAAAGGACTAAAACAGGATTAAACGCAACATTACATTGTGGATAAAACAATCTGGACTAATCCAGGTTTAAACCAAGTACTAATCTGGTCCTAAATGAAAACTAAGTGCAATCTAAATCCAAAAATAACTCAAAAACTACAAATTAACTGGGAGCAGGACTAAACCCAAGACAAAACTATACAAAATACAAAATCAGAGCCAAACTAAGATAAATACAGGGTTTGATCCAGGATTAAATTAGGATTAAGTCGGGACAAAGAAAGGACTAATGCCAGGGCTAAATGTGCTCGAAACCAGCACAATAAGTCAGTGACAACCAACGACTCTATCCTTGATTAAGCCACAAAGCACCAGTCCCACGTTACTGCACACTGAAACTTTTGAAGCCTTCAAGATGAGTCTATTAACGAGACAGTAATAGGGTGAAAAGTTTTTTGGAGGATTGTGTAAATTTTGACGTGCCTGAGAAGTGCTGAGGTCAGGCGCGCCCCTTTTACACGGCTCATCCCCAAAGCTGCAGCGTCAAAACTTCAACGAACTGCTTACAATAATGTCTCCTTCCTTTATGCAAACAATTTCGTCTCTAACTCACTTACGCGCCCAAACAGCGAGTGAAGAGTTGACAGTTTGGACTGGAAATGTGCCGCAGGAAATGAGAGCTGCAAAGTAAGCACAGTCTGAAGCAAGTCGACGGAAATACGGAACAGCAGGTATTAATGAGGAGAAGCACTTACGCTGGCAGTTTACAGAGCGGCGGCTTTAATGTATAGGCAATAAATTGATTAAGACGTATGAAGCAGCATGAGCAATTAAAGCGGAAACGGCTGGTAAAGACGCTCAAGTTCAAGGGGATGTTTCGGACACAAGTGGCCTCAGGGAAACATAATGTGCAATCATCGTTACAGCAGCGTCACATTCGTCCCTAAAATAATGGCATCTAGTTTGGTTTGGTTCCGTGGAGTTGCAAAGACAGCAGAAAGAGCAATAGGCAGTCCCTTCCAGGAAATAAACGAGTCAATGAGGAACAGCAAACTATTTTCTGATTCTCTTTGTGCCGTGCTGTCATTTTCACATTCACAGTCTGAAAACGTGGAAAATGAAATGGATGTGTTGGGCTAGTTATTATATTTTTACATAATACATTACTGTTATTAGTTAGTAGTCAAGGCTCGGCCAGGTCCAAATGTTACATGCAATATACCAATTGGGACCATGGCCACCAACAGCATCTACACAAAGAGAGGCATCCAAATGAGAAATCGCTAATCATCACCTAATGTGAGCTATGGTTTTAATTGTGTGCCTAATCACTTTCGTCACCTTAATTTAACAGGTCAGGGACAAGTAGGCCTGAAGTGTTACTTTCCAGATCTTATTGTCTTATTTTATAAAGAAACCTATTACAAATGCATCAATATAAAGTGTTTCCACTGCTGCCTTGAAAACGGTATGAAAAAAACATTCGGACACTTTCCAACAGATATCGCTGACAACACAATGCAAAGAAGCAGCAGGCTGTAGCAGATGTTGGTGTCAAATGTGAAGGAACTCTACCATTCCAATGGGCCTTCAAAACAAAAGTCTGACATCTGGTTAAGTTGTTGGTTTGTGAATGAAAATCAATTTATATTTGCTCTTTACATTGGATTAAACTTTATTAGTCTTACAAACACCTGAGCACAAAAAAAAAAAGTCTTTAGAAATTTCCATGCAAAACTGTGAATCTTTCAATTATCCTTTTAAACTGTCCATCCATCGTCTTCTACTTAATAAGGGCTGGGTAGTTGGGGCAGAAGTCTATGCAAAAATGCCCAGACTTCCCTCTTCTTAGACACTTCCTCCATCTCTTCAGGGGGAAAAATTTAATTTGTCGATTTATATGTGTGCCTACCTTTGCCACAACCCTCTGCTTAATGTTTTGTGACACTTCTCCAGTGTTATAATAGCCTGGAAGCAGTTGTGCTCGAGATAAATGTAAAGGCAGAGTTTTTTAAGTGTCTTGGTGCAAAGTGCAGCAGAGTGAGGTTGTGTTCCTTGTTCTAACCCTGTAGTGACGGGCAGACGTGGGGACGGCGCTCCCTGCAGCTGCACCTTACATGATGAATGATGGCCCGCTGAACTAGTTTAAGAGCAGCATCACGCTATTGCTCATTTCAAAAGGCACTGCTTGACTGTGAGGCCTAGAGAGCCACACGGAGAGTAATATCCATCAACAGCCAGCCAAGCAGGAGCGCTATCAGCAAACACAATTTAGAGGCAGGAACATTATTGTTTTCCTGCCTCTCTTCTCTTCATCTCAATGATGAACCGGCAGAGTGATGCTCGTTTGATGAATACAATCCTGCTGTCATCATCGTATGAACTTGCTCATTATTGGGATGAATTGAGTTTGTTTGGAAAGACATTTTGTAAAAACACAAAATTTCCCAAATGCTTTATTAGATTATATTCTCCGTCTGGCAGTTTGGAAAGTCGTTGACATAAAAGGATGGCTCGGAAGTGGCTGCAGTTCGTAAAACAAATGTAAGGAGGAGTTCCAGTAGCACTGCTGTAAGTCTCCTCCAACTGTTTGAGTTGCAGTTCATTTGATCACAGATAGGAAGTCTTGTGCTGCTGGTGGGATTACAGCCAGAGTCATAATGTCTGTTTTCACTGGAGCAGTACAGTATGAGTCAGGTCAGGACAGCAGGGTCTAGTTCTGTCTTTATGGAGAGACCCGTTACAACGATTAGTGCACTGGTCCATTAGAAAATCAGACAAGCAAGACTAGGCCTGCCGAGTCCGGGACAGAAGTGGCTCCGAGTGGGGCTGGAGGGACTGTTTCCTCTGAACTGAGAGGCAGTAGATAGACTGTGTAGTGAGAGTTTTGTAAACCTGTAAAGCAGACCAGGGAGCCATGGGCCTCCTCCACACTAATGCAAACCACATGACAGCTCTATGGGACAAAGACGGCAGCAGCTGACCCAGACCTGCTGTTATCCCAATGGAGCCATATCCTAATATTAAACATCTAATCTTATTTCCTTTTTTTATTATAAAAAGTAATATTTTAAGAACTGCTTGTTTTTCTCCGATTTTTATTTGCAAAATTTCTGCCTTGGGGTCTTTGTGTATGCTTTGTGTACACTTGCTGGCTGTGTGCTTTGTCTTACTGGCTTGGGGCTACATTAATATGGGGGGAAACTAGACTAGGTGTTTTTATTGTTTTTGATGAATGAATTTCACTGTATTGTTAAGTTAAAAAGACTCATTTAAAGAAGCGTATATGAATGCTATCTGGTCTGCCTTTCATTGACAATGAATAAAATAAATGGCATTGTTGGTACCATTACATTCACATGAGGCCCATCATTTCACATAACATTCCGTTGCTTCTTTTTACTATTTTTATAACTCTTTAGATTATATGTATTTGTGTGTGATTGTGGTGATGTGAGCAGCTGAAAAAGTAAATTTCCTTCGGGATTAATAAAGTATCTATCTATTCAACTGATTTAAGCATGCCTGGTGGCATAGTGGTTAGAACACCTTTCTCATGGCGAGAAGGTTATGAGCTTGAGCCTACTCTGGTCAGCTCTGGCCTTTTTGTGAGGAGTCTGCATGTCCTCCCTGTGTTACTGTGGGTTCTATGGCTTCCTCCCACTGTCCAAAGACATGCATATAAAGACCATTGTCCAGGGTGCACTCTGTCTAAGGCCCAGAGCTCTAACCTCTAACGGGACTAAGCAGGAGAAAAAATATGAATGCAGTGAGTGAGATTAGATGAATAGCTTTTACAATTGTAACTTTTCGACTTTACTTTGCTACAAAAAAGCTCTAAAACCCCCTAATTAGCTTTTCCTCAACATAAAACATTAAAAGTTCAGTGTTTTAAAACATTATTCTGAGTTATTTCCTTGAGTCATCAGAAAGTACTGACACAGGCTGCTAGTCGCCTCCTCTGATTTGTTACTCTGGAGGAAAACCATATGGTATAACATTTTGACCATCAATTATTTCCACATAATGGGACATGAGTTTTGTCACCATAAAAATGTACTGAGATTATTTATTTTTTATATGAAAATACATGCCCATTTGTGGTTGAAGCAGATGAGTACGGAAGGCGTTTTTCTGTGAAGGCCAAATTCCTTTAGAAACAGACGGCATAAAATAATGTGAAGCTATTGTTCCAACAATAAATAATAGCCATGAAATGGTGAATGGACTACATTAAATCACATCGACCTTGTTCTTTTGGACTAATCACTTTATTCTCTTCTCCTTTCGCATAGTTTAAAATCATTTCATTTGCTCTAAGAATGTCTCATTCAGAAAAGCACAGTTGACCTTTAGAATAGAAAATGCCATCACATTACTTCATTATTTCTGCATGTTTTATCCTATTAGACATTTAGAAAATTGTAAATTGTGTTGAATTCCACAGTAACAACTGGAAGCATGTCCGCCCCTCAATAACCTTTGACCACACTTTTCCATTAAAAGAGTTATGTGCTTTTTATTACTTTTCGTCAGTTTTTATGAGTAATCCGAGTTAATGCAGTTCATTTAAAATACTAATGATGACTAATAAAACACATACCTGGCCTTTGTATTGAAATAACAGTTTTTTTCAAGTAACCCATGCACTGTCGAGCTCCAGATGTCACTCTATTCACCACAACATCCGGAAAAAGTTGGCAAATAATAAATGATTCCAGCGAAGATCTTAAGTGTTTGTAGCATTTTAATTCCACAGCTATTGAGTGGTGTGTCACAGGAGTCAATATAATAGAATATCCCTGACTGTTATGAAGAGACAAAACTGATCACATACTTCCTCAGCAGACACACAACTATATAACTATTAGCTCTGTTAAGCACATTACCTTGAAGCTACTACACTCCAGAGTCACTAAAGCAGCAAGGTAAAGTTTTTAGGGCTAGTATGGCTTTAAATGCAAAATGGAAAGAAGTGATAACTCTCTCTTCCCTTTGATAAACCAGTATGTTTCACCTAAACCATTGATTCAGTTGTATCTACTGCCTGGTATGAGAGGAGCTCGCGTTACTAGAGTCGAACAAAACCGTGATATATTTAGTGAAACACTGACCCTTGTACAGACAGTGCCTAATGTTTGTGTTACTGCTCGTCTTTTGTGACTGGCTCATGCTGGTGCTCCACATTGAGAACTGAGCTGTGTCCAAATAATCAGTTCACAAGTCCAGGTCGAGTCACGAGTCGTGTTTGAGAATAAACTAACAAGTCTTGAGTCCTCCACACGCTACATGAAAAACAAATAAATCTAAGAATTTTTATTGTCATGTGCTGGGTGTCTAAGTTAAATATCTGTCAGAATGTTTATCTGCGCGAGGCTCCACCAAGCAAATGCATCCTGTGAGTCCCATTACCCAAAGCAAACATGCCAAGCCAAATGCACCCTTCACTAAACATCTGCATGAGCTTCCTCTTGGCACCAATAAAGCATTTTTAATTGAATAAAATCTCCTCTACGCCAGATCTGGTCCATCTGGTCCTATACCAGGGCTTTAGATCTCCACTTGCTTTGATGACAAGACACTCTCAGTCCTAAAGAAACAGCGTGACTCACCACCAGCTGACTTCAGTTGTCGAAGCGCATGCCTCTTGTGTGAAAAAGCAGACGTCCTTAACCCTAGATTCTTTGATTATAACTCAGCCTCAGTGGGAAGAGTGTAATGGCTTTCCATCAAAGAGCAATAACCTCCGGCCTGAAGAGTCCTCGAGTGGTCGGCTGCAGGTACAGGACAGTGTCAGTGCTGGTTTAATGTTCTCTTCTTGCAGCCTGTGTACTCTTTTGCAGCTATAATAAGCAATAAAATGTGGAATATAATACATAATGTAAGGCCTAAATTCTCTTTGTAGGGAATAATCGCAATTCACAGATGTTATTTTGTTCTATCCAAACTTACCTGAGCATAAAAACCTCCAAATGTATTGATTTTTTGTTGAGTTTTCTGGTCACAATAACTTTACTTTACAACACATTTCTCACCTTTATTGAAAATTGGATGGAAAGTTACTAGCAGCAGCCCTCCTGATGAAGAACAAAGGTTTAAAGTGTGAAGTGAAATGTGTAGAACGTGAGTCTGATTTCTCACTGCTCCTATTTGTTCTATTTCACGCTTTTTGATTTGATAGGTGTCGCTCTGGCGGCCCATACACGCTGAACTGAACGAGTGTTTCCTGCTGTGACCAAAGCGTGTCCACAGGTTTCGACTCAGACCGGGGCCTTGTTTTTTTCTGATTACTGCACCACTCACCGCTGAAGTGCTTTCAGGGGTTCACTCATTTTCAGGCTGCGTTACTCATAGCAGCAGTTAATGTGAGCCTCTGTCCGACGTAATTAAGTGTTTCCTAATTAATCTCCACCGTCTCTTCCACCGAGAGGTATTGTGCTGCTGTTTACCCGCTTGATTTAGGCCTGATGTAGCTATATGTTTTGATTATACAAGCACACAGTGTACAATAAGGCACATCATGATAAAAATGTCCACGTTAAGGCCTACAGATTGCACAACAAGCTTGAATTGCAGTAAATGTATGTATGTGGTAATGCTTTTCATGACAATATTTGAATCTAAGCAATCACCAAACTGAAAGGAAGTACAAATACTGCCAGCATTTTCAGCATCATTCAACAACAATACTGCAGAGCTTCGAGGTTAAGGAGCCACGCATGAAAAAGTAAAGTAAAGCAGAAGTTCACGAGTGGAACACATTGTCTGATCAAACATCAAACACAATATTGGAGCATGTCTTCATTAATCATATTCAGGGGGTGCACATATTTTTTCAGTTCAGCTCACTATAACTTTGCACAGTAGTGTATTATTGAGCTGTGTAAAAGCGCCACTGTCCACTTTGGTTTACTTTTGGTTCAATTTGATTTACTGTGTGGGTTCCCAGTCATCCAGGTAGTCATAATGCTAAAGGACTGAAAAGAAAGCAACTGGGCGTAAACTAGTAGAGTACCTTGGATGAGAGCTGAAATGGCTAATGTTTCCAAACTATGTCCAGTTGCCTCTTTTCAACCCTTTAGCTTTAGATGCCATTTTCTCATGCAAAGTCATCAGTTTGTGAAGTTTCCTTCAGCGTATAGTGGGGACAATGGGGAAGAGTTCTCCAGTCTTAGAACCCTTGGGATGAAGCTGCTTTTCAGCCTCATTATGAATTCCAGGATGTGAGCACTCGTGTCTCAATGTGAATACTTAAGGGTTTTTTTTTTCTTCTCGTACTGTTTACAGCCAAACAGTGAGCGTAAACAGCAACACAACCAATCAGAGCACAGCATTTCTCAGAGAGGCGGGCCTGTGGTGACGAATGACAATGCTTAGAGTCACTGAGTTCCTCTTTTCACTCCCAGTGGCTCACACTTCAGCATCAGTGCATATAAGAGTGCATATGTGGAGCTGACTGTTGTGTCTCTGTACAGTATAGACATGCAGCACACTCAGTTGATATGTGCTGTTCTGAGTAATGGTGACTTGTCCTCAAGCAACAATATAATGCCTTCAGCTGTAGGTGTGAGGAGTCTTATTATCAGTTCACCGCGAGAGCTGCTAATTTCAGCGACACATTAATCAGCTGTTGCTGTCCTCTAGTGACACTTTATGTGACTACAAGGAGACAGAGAGAACAAAGAGGAGGAAGCAGAGTTCACCACTGGCTTTGAAGAGTCTGACTTGAACGTTTTTCAGTGGATTCTGTTTGGTCATGGTCAGTTCATGTCTGCACACTGACTGTACTGTATAGGGAAATAAACGTATGATTCTCGCTACAGGCCAGTGTCCAAAAACATGAACTTTGGCCCATAGTCGAAATGGCCCATATATGCCATTTGAATAATTCACAGAAAACAGATTGGCAACAAGGTAACAGTGCTATTTTGATGTAGGTGAAAAATAGCATATTTTCAAAATAAAATCACAAAAACTAGCAGGGCAGCAGCACAGGTTTGTCCAGTTCTGTAATGATACTTCATTTACACACCTACACTAGCACTATTTTTTGCTAAAATAATGATCACATATCTTTTATTGACTCTGAGACATAACCTTTTATTGCAGTGTCATCTCAAGTGATCTGTGAATGCTCATGATTATGCTTCACGTTATGTTATTGCGGCACACAAATTCAACACACAAACACACAAAATAAAAACACTGTTATACATGCAGCAGCTTATACACAAACCCTATTCCTATCTGTCTCATTTAAATGGTGCAGTTGTCTGAAAAGATAATTTCACAGCTCATGGGATTTTATTTGGAGTGCTGCGCTCGTGCTTCTTCGTTTGTCACTGATTTCATTTTTACCCCCCAAAAATGTGTTTTTCACTTGTGGCCAATAAACAGACCTCCTGCTGTTGTCTATGAAGTCAGTGAAAAATGCACATCGTGTTTAAATGTGTGTGAGCATATTGTTCAAATTCAGATATAGCAGCACATTTGATTTATAAATGTATTGTATGTATGTATTTTCACCTCACCATTCAATGTGCTTGTGTTATAATGCTATTTTCACTCAGGTGTCGGTGGCAGAGTAAAAGCACTATAAGAATGCTCTTCAGAACCACTTTTATATTGTTGATTTACAGAAAAGGTTGCAAGAATTCTAAGAGGAAATATGCTCGTCTCTTTGGGCAGATCTCAGTGTGAACCCGTCTATGTAATGTCAGCACTTACATCCAACCATTTCCAGGTGAAGCATTGAAATAAGGAGCACAATTATTGAAGAACAAGCTCTAAGCCCACAGCCAAGGACAGAGTGAAATTACTAGAGGCTTGATATGATATATGAAAAGACACACAAGAGGAATCATGGAATCAATTATTAATGACTGGAAGCTGAGTGGACACACAGGAAAAAGTGACGAAGGATGAGTGGCAGTTCTTGTTTTCCCCTGACCTTTCTGCTGCTAATTCTGCTTAAACAAATCCCCCCATGTCTCCACTGTTTGCCTTGAATTCACCACTGGATGTGTAGGTTTGTGCCGCACTAGTGATGGGCGGGCTGATATTTGACTGACAGGTGTAGAGAACCCATTCCAAAGGATTGTGGGGCGCAGGTCTTTGCGCCCCAGGGTGTAACCTGAAGAAGCGAATAAGAGACCAGCCTCTGGTCAACTGTTTGTCCAAAGTACCGTCAGCCTCATTGACATCCATTAGACCGGCGCCCCATGACCAGGAAGTGTACTGTTTACATCCGAGATAAACCAAATAATACCTTTTCATGTTTGATTATGAATTTTAAAACTTAGAGGCAAACAACCAGGCACATTAAATGGAAAATAATTTAAAGTTTAAACATTGATTGGCATTATTTTTATTTTTCTAAGTGGGTCATAAAAATGTTGCTGTTGTGGTGTAAATTTATAGTGTCTTTACATAAATAAACCTTTGGATTTAGTTTGTCGTAGAGACATGAAATTTGGTACACACATGTCTTATGTCATGACGAACAAAAAAGCCAATCACAAAGACCCCCTATCTACAACAATGTTGCCATGGTAACACCCCAAATGTGTGTAAAGATAAATAGAAGGTGAAAATTTTAGCTTGTCATAGCCTAATGATTTGGTACACACATCCAGAATGGGATCAGGAGCAAAAAAGTCAAAGGGAACCACGCCCTATCACCAACTGGAAGGCAGCCATTTAAAATTGTAAACGTGACCACCCTGTTGTTAGCCTTCATAATTTAACTATCTCCTCCTACATTTTTTATCTGACGGATTCACGTTTTGTCAATATAATGTATAAACCTGTCTTAACAGAAGTTAGTCATTCGTTTTTCAATAAGGTTTCATATGTGGCACTCCTATCATTTAGATTTACGTCATGGGTACTTGCTTTGGAGACACATTTGACATTAACAGGAAGTTTGCGCTTTAAAGTAAGAAATGCAGTCCTGCCGAGGACATTTGCCCCCCCTCCCCCAATCGGTTGAAAGGGGAGGCAAGGGCCTTTATCGCCGCTTGCAGGTTTAATTTATATTATATTTAAGGTGGGTTTATCTTAGATAATATGTAGGCCTTTAGAAAATGATTTGTGCTGCTTTGTGCTTTCACTTCCAGCCCGACCAGATCAGAGCTGCCAGTCATTCATAAGTTCGACCTTTTCGCGCCATATCAAGCTTTCACCTTTGAATGTACTTAATGCCAGTCCTCTTACACTTTCTCTGCCTCTCACATTTGCAGCCAATTAAACAGGCTATGATATGTGTGTATATGAACATCAATCTATCATTTTGGCACACACTTTAATACCTTTGTAACGTGAATCCTTCTTGGAGTCATTAGGCATAGCGTCGCTTTTAAAAAGGCTTTTGGTGCTCTGTGACTATTTACACTAGGGTGTGAGTAAACAGTATTTAAAATATGTGCTAATAAAAGGCAAACAACAACATACAGCAAGAGTCGATGTATGAACGAATGGGAAATATGGTGCGATATGAAAACTAGTGAACAACAGCGCTGTAATCCATGTGGTCTCTGCAGGGAGCTGGAGTCTTTGAACAGAGAGTGACGAGCTGGGCCACACACCTCAAGCATGAATGGGATTACAGTATACCCTCACATCACATCTCTCCGATCAGGGGGGAATTCATTTACTTATACACTGAGAAAGGACAACTCGGAGAACTGAGGGAAACGGGAAGCAAAAGCCTTTCTGGAGGCTTTGTAGCAATGAAAGCAGCTGAATTCTCTGAGGCGTGTGGTTGAGCAAAGAGGCAGAGAGGAAGAAATACAGCAGACAGTGTATTGTATGTATATTGACTTAAATAAATCTGTAGCAGGAGGTACTATGATAACCCCAAGGCAGAATGGGTTTTTTATTTATTTATGTATTTTATTTAGGATCGACTTTTATATATGTCTACTTTAAAATAAGGTTTTGCTATAGCTCCCAGAATGAACATTTAAGATTTGAAAACCACTATTGATTCTGTGTGTTTAAAATGACTTAAGGGAGGGGCAGGTTTGCTTAAAAAAGTAATTGATCTTTATTTATATAACTTATATAATATTGTGAAATGTTGTTGTCTACAGTGGAACACAATGGAACACATAAGCTCATAGCGATGTAAAGATAAGTGGATAACTGTCACAAAATACACTTTGGCATTTGTCTATCAGTGAAGTCAATATTAAAATCTCCAGGGGAACCCAGTGAAATAAGATATTAGTTTCTGTTTCTACAACTGCCCAGAAAGGACAAACTGAGCCCATGGATAACACAGAACATTCATGAAGGCAGAGGATATTTGTCAACTAACTTTATGCCTATTTTTTTCTAATAGTAATTTCATTATCTGACCTACTTCTACTGCTTTCATAGTGGCATGTCCTTGCAGGGCTACCGTAGGTCAACATCAGATGCAGTCAAAAGTACACACAGCATCTTTATGGCTTTTTTTTTTTTTTTTTTAATATGTAAACGCAATTCTCTGATAATACTTTACTATTTTTGTACTTTATTTGCTTTTGAGTGTAGTCCTCAGCCAATCACAAGTAAATATCAATAAAAAAAAGTAAATTAGAAAATTGAACTGAATTGACCATTTAGTTTTTGTGTGTGTGTGTTTTAAATATATTTATGTTTGAAGCAATAATGTGTTATTTTTTACTGTTTCTAAAGTAAACAACATGGTGTTGCTCTGATTGGATAAAATTGTGGTGGCTAAGGTTGTCCGTCCAATTACCGTCCAATTAGTATATTATATTTTAAACACATACATACATGAATAGATACGTACATGGTTAAGGTTAGGTTACTATAAAATGCAATTTATTAGGAAGAATCCAGTAAATCTAGGAATAAAACAACAAAACATGATTATACTAAGTCCAAACTGTGACTAAGGTGACAGTTCACTCCATGAACGTCTTCTCGTCTCTATTAGCTAACTGCAGCTACATCTAACTGTGCTCCAAATGAACAAATTTGGAACGTGTGTGTGGACTCTCCAGGCAATTTTGAGTCCATTGTCTTCATCAAAGCCGCAGATAATGTACGTTTAAATCGATAAACAGCATACGAAAATGACAGCATGATACAGAAGAATCAGAAAATAGATTGCTGCTCCCCATTGTGGTTTGACTTTTACTTTTCCAACTTGTGACCTGTGGGAACTCCTGGAAGGATCATGATTTAGACTTTTTTTTTTGTTTTGTTTTTTGGGCTGTTCATTTACACACAAAACCGAACAAATTTACTTTATGAAAGCACAAAACTTTTAAAGGAAATCATGCTCTATGCTGCCGGTTTTTAAAGTTTCTGTTTTGGACCAAACCTCTGCCACGTGTGTGTGATGACTGTAGCGTTAGCAGCAGTGGGGTTCACAGCGCCTACTACAGTGTTTCCGTGTGACTATTTTAAAATGCCCAAAATGCCTGTGTTTTCTTTTACAGTGTTGTGTAAACAGCTCTTTAGACTCGGTGAAATCAGTCAATGTCATGTTGTAATCTTCTGTCCACACTGAACCGTCTTTTCATTGCCTTTGTAAACACAGCTGGCACACATTTGGTTTGCATCACGTTGTCAGTTCCACGTTATCTCCGAGACACATCCCACATGTAACTAAAGCGGTTCCACTCTGCAGCATTGATCCATGTGTTTGGATTATGCCGTTGTGACCTGTGATAGTGCTGAACGGCCTATTTCTGCCTGCTTAATCAATCTCTTGTACATTTTCTTTTGAGCTTAATTGACTGATTTTTCCCAGGACGGACATCGTGGGAGGGTGGAGTGGGTGCTGTTGCACGCTGCTGTTCGCTGGGCCTCATGAATCGCATTCTATTGATCATACTGCTGCAACTGGAAGCCAAATCTGGGCCAGCTGCCTTGTCAGCAGTGTCTTTGTTGGCTCCGAGGAAGGAAGGGAAAACAACCAAGGAGGCAAACAATACAGTGGAGGAGACACGTCACTAGAATTGTATTCAGAGTTGTTGGCTTTGAACAGAACGCACATATAGAAATGGTGTTTTTGCAATGTAGAGCTATAATGTGGTGTTGTTCCTGGTCGTGTATGGAAATCACGCAGGAGTCTCTATAGAGTAGACTGCTCATGGAAGTGAATGTGAAAAGTAGAATATGTACCATTCTCAAACAAAGAGTGGCTAATGGACAAGAAAAAAAAAATCAGCAGCTATTTTGAGGTAAAAAGAACTGCAGGAGCCAAGTTCTTAGACACATCGTTAAATATCAGTGATATACTGTGCCATTTTTTGCAATGAGTCTTTCAAATCACTGTGGAGGAATTTGGGCCCACTCTTCTTTGCGGAATTGTTTTAATTTGCTCATGAACCGTTTTAAGGTCATCCCACAGCATCTCAATCAGATTCAAGTCTGGACTTTGACTAGGCCACTCCAAAACCTTCATTTAGTTTTTTAAACCATTCAGAGGTGGACTTGCTGGTGTGTTTTGGATCATTGTCCTGCTGCAGAACCCAAATGTGCTTCAGCTTGAGGTCACAAACTGATGGCTGGACATTCTCCTTCAGGATTTTTTGGTCATGAGCAGAATTCATGGTTCCATCAATTACAGCAAGTTGTCCAGGTCATGAAGCAGCAAAGCAGACCTAGACCATTTCACCACCTTCACCATATTTGCTGTTGGTATGATGTTCTTTTTCTGAAATGCTGTGTTACTTTTTCTCCAGATGTAACGGGACGGCACGCACCTTCTAAAAAGTTCAACTTTTGTCTTGTCAGTCCACAGAATATTTTACCCCGTCTCCTTTTTATGGTTAAGACATTAACACTGATCTTAACTGAGACAAGTGAGGCCTGCAGTTCTTTAGATGTTGTTGTGGGTTCATTTGTGATCTCTTGGATGAGTCTCTTGGGGTCATTTTGGTCGGCTGGCCACTTTTGGGAAGGTTCACCATTTTCTCCATTTGTGGATAATGGCTCTCACAGTGGCTGGATGGAGTCCCAAAGCTTAAGAAATGGCACTGTAACCCTTTCCAGACTGATAGATGTCAATTATTGTTTCTCATCTATTTATTCATGATTAAACAAGGTACATTTGTATAGCTTTTTTCCCTTAATAAATAAATCATGACTTTAAAACTGCATTTTGTGTTTACTTGAGTTATCTTTGTCTAATATTTAATTTGTTTAATCTGAAACATTTAAGTGTGACAAATGTGCCAAAAATAAGAAAACAGGAAGAGGGCAAACACTTTTTCATGGCACTGTATGTACAATCTGTACATACAATATACAATATTTGTTTTTTAAAATTTTTTAACAACAGTATAAGGTGTTTGTCATGTTTGCTCTTCAGTAGCAGTTTAAAAACATTGAGAAAATTATGAAAAGATGTGACTAATAAGCACCTGTAGTTTTCCAGTGAGCTCTCAACAGCACCTCCTTAACCCACTTCAAGAGGTAGCACTAGAGGTACTCCATATTTGTCACTCAATAAAAACAAAAATGACAAAAGTTTCTGTCTGTTATTGTTAGTCTCATTTTAATACTACTTCAACCATTGCTGAGGTCTTGATAGAAAAAAAAGGAGGAAAGTTCTTGTACTTTTTGATTCCAAGTGTGGCTCCAATTTCAACCATTTAACAGGCTTAACAAATTTTTAAAACCACCCTTTTCTCAGGGGCATGGAAAGTTCACACACTTTGAACCAGCTGTGGTTTGGTGAAAAACAAAAAATGTTGAGAGTGGAATAATGGAAAAACTTGCAGGAACCAAGCTACAAAAGTGCAAGACTGTAGCACTACAAAAGTTGAAAGCAAGAAGCAAAAAAAAAGACATAAAAAAAAAGATTATAGCTGTTGTAAAGGTTGCCCTATGCCTAGGCCCTGGGCCCAAATCCATAAAGAGCACAAAAGGTAGCGTCTAGTGACCTAATCTTCAACTTCACACAATATCTGAGAACTATTCATAGCCCAATGTTGTCCAATAAGTTCTATCACTTGCTTTACGTCCACAGTAATGAAGCAACCGTCACAAAAACATCTCAATTTTTATACATTTAATAGAACTGTGTCCATTTTAATGATTACAAGAATAAAAGTATTTATAATGTTAAAAGTTGGGAGGTCACGGCGGGTATTTGACCTCTATACCAACGTTTCAAGTTGAGAATCAGCCAATCACAGTCTTTTAAATGTTGTGTCTTCCCATCCTTCTCACTGCATTAAAAGTTGTAATCCATTTCTTGCTCAGAGTTCTCGAATTGATCTTCCAAAACTTTTTTTTTAAGATAAAAGCTCATTGAGAGGACTCTGAGGATCTTAATGGATACAAATCCTGGAAAAGAGAAAGACTAGTTCAGAGAAGGGGTCATGGAAACAGGAAGAAGGCTGTTTGTAAATAAAAAAATGACCATTTGGGGAAAAAAAATGAATCGAGTGGTGCTTTTGAGTCTGCTCCATTAGAAGTCTGTAAATAATGACTGAGAGAGAGTGAATGAGTGAGTGATTTTCGACACGGCACAGGATTTACTGATCCCAGCAGATGAAGTTATGGCCGCCCAGACGTCCGTGAAAGTAAGCACTCAGCATTCTGCGCTCTCTGATACGGCGCCTCCTCGTGATTGATGCTCTCATCATGTCACCAGTGCGACTTGCCAAAATGTCACCGCAGCCGTTTAACAAACACGCATCTATTAACGGGGGCCTGCCCTTGCCCTATATCAACTGCAACTTTCATTTCGCCCTGCTCCAGTCGCTGAAAACTGATTTATATTCAGCATCCCGTCGAACTGTCAAAAGGAGAAATGTGAGAAAACCCGCTGCAAAAGACGCCAAACATTTGCATCATACCCATCATTAATTTTGTTGAGGCGCGTGTTATGAAGCCTTTTTTTGAATATTTGAGGGATGCTGCTGGAGAACCGGTTGGAGTTAATAAACTTCCCAAAACATGCGGTCAATATACATAAAAACACTGACGACATGAAAGAAGAAGAGATCCATCAGTGATGCGAGTGTTGGATGAATGTGTGTTTACTCCTCGTGGGTTTGTGCATTCACAACAGCGGCGTTTCGCTCGCTCTGAGTCGTTAGCATAATCTCTGGAGACATTAAGTGAAATGCGGTGCCCTGGCGCTCCTCAAAGGAAGATTAATGACGATGATTTATTAAGGTAACAACAAAAACCCGTGTTAAGATGGTTTCCAAGCTGGAATCTTTAATATTTTATCAACATTAAAGCATAATGACGTAAACTCCAAGCACTTTCTTGGAAAGCGAGCTGTAGTAAAACATGAATGTGCAGCTGATTGCTTCAAATATTCACATTATCACCAAAGAAACAAGTGTCTGGCTTAATTTAAGAGTATTCAATTCAGTGTCAATCACTCGTTTGATTTTTATTTTGCAGGGCTACATTGATCTTGTCGATGTACTGAGCGTGGGTTCATGAGGCGGCACAGTTTTGGGATCTTTATAGATCAACGAGTCAGGATCAGATGGGAAAAGGCCTCCAGAAATGCTTTAATTACAGTCAATCAAAATTTCAAAAATCCATAGAGAAAAAAGTTAGCTACAAGTTACTTTGCTTTATTGCTTATTCTGCCACTTTGCTACATTTAAAAACACTTCTAACAGAAAAATATCATTCAACAGTAGTAGTGGTTCTGTGGTCTGTGGTTAAAATGAATCCTGAATGGATGATCCAAGCATGATCCAGGAAAGACTCACCAATTCATCTTGACATCTGGGGTATCCAGTTCAGGATTTTCATAAAAAAAACTTAAATGAATCCTCACACGAAGCATTCCATTTATGACAAAGCCGCAATAACAATGTAGAAGGGGATGTATTCTTTTTATTGTTATTGTGCCTCGAAGTCATTTTAAATGTCTTGTGGTTATAAAAGCATCTTTTTCTTCACCTGTTTCCTGCTCTGAGGGAAGTGAAGCCTTTATCATACATCCATTACCTTCTAGACTTTATCTTGATTTCTTCCAGAGCAGATACATGTATGAAGAAAAAAATCAGTCAGTTTTTCTACCCAGGGAATGATGCTGCTGGTGACTTAATACAACCCTAGTCCACGGCTTGTGTGGGTGTATTGTTGATATGAGAGTTGGTGATTCTATTGTATATTGTCTGTGTGTCTGTATAAAGGGTGTGGAGAGCGAGGAAGCCTCCAATTTCCACAGACTTTTGTCACCGTTTCGATAACCACCATCACTGATTCATGAGACAATCTCATGTTATGTATAAATGTATGTCTGGCTATCCTCCTGCCATGCTGCATGTATGAGGAGGACTTTCATGAGCCAGGCTGAATCTAATTTTCTTGCCATCCTTTGATTGAGCTCTGCATTTTTCACTCAGTTTGACTCAGTTTCACTAATCAAATGTACTACAGGTACTCAAAACTTTTTTTTTTTTTTTTCTACACAAAAAGCCCAAGGTGCAATATCAATAACTACTGATGTGAAAGTAACAAACAGTTCTGAGCTTAAGGTTTTCCTGGTTATAACTTTATTTGTGCTTTAAACCAGATCTAACTAAGTGCTTAAGATCTCTTCATTAAATGCTCTGTTGTTACTCTGCTGGCTGCTTTACTTGCTTCTGTTAAAGATAGCTCCAGACATATGTGTATCTTTGAATAAACTACAAACGGCTCCAGTTTGTTCAGTTCTGCCCAAACCTACCTATTGTACACTGACCGCCTTTTAGTTCCCACTGTGACATATTAGTCTAGATCCTTGGTCTTTGTTGCTGCCTTCTTTTATGTGCAGTACATAGCTGTATTTTTTTCTGATTTTCAATCCCTCTACAATACACCTTTGAGACATTTTATATTCTTCAGTATTTCTTATTCTCCAATATTTTGTATTCATTTTGAACTCTGCCACAGTCCAGTTAATGGGAAACAGTGCGCTTGAAGATTTTATTTGTTGTAGATACTTGAAAACCAAGAGACAGAGTAATAACAATTCCACACAAAGTTATATTTATTCAAAAGGGTGAATCATAACTTTGATTCAGACGTTCACAGGAGTCTCATCTTCCTCCCTGTTGCCATTTGTGTTTCACACTTGGGCTCCCGGTGACTTCTCTTAGCCCGACACAACCAAACTAATCTGCCGCACTGTCAGCCTGACAGCAGTGTGTGTCGGGAAAAGGCGAAGTGAAAGGTCTGTCAGGGCCAGTCAAATTATTTCTCCTGTCCTGGTGCACTTTCTGACAGATGGGATATCCCCACACACTCTGTCCTTCCTGGGCTCACATTAGTCCCTCCGAGTCTTAGAGGAAGCATTCGTGGAGCAATACGTGATTGATAGAAAAGTGTGGGCCCCAGAGTGATGTCAGAGCTGGATGCGCTGGCAGAGGTCTCCATCAGAGGGACAGTTAACACCGGTCCGGCACCCGACGCAACGAGACCCCAGACATCACACAGGCCTCCGAACAAATGTCAGTGGAATCTGTCTCCTTTGTGTTTCCATTGTGTGCAGTGTTAGAGTTCAGCCCAGTGCTGACAGGCGATCGGTGCCAACGGGAAGACGGCAGGATTCTGGACGAGTTGAACCTCTGTGGTGACATTTGTTTTTGACAGTGAAGAGGAGTGGACTCAGTAAGCAGAGGCTATTTTGGAAACCCACATGGAAATGGGGGGTTGGCTCCAAGAATCATGGCTTATTTTAATAACCAATAATCAAAGGACTAAGCTCAGTAGTAACATTTATTTTATATTTTTATTTACTTGCGCTGTTTCACAAGAGTTTGAGACAAAATACAAGACAATGAACTGTCAAATGGGTTTTGCTATCTAACTGACTAAATGAGCTCAATGAGTTCTGTCGCTGTTAATGAGGTAGTGCTGTCATACATATAAATGTGTGTCAGCTGGATGCTGCTTGACTAGTTCCTTAACAAATACAAATTAGGCTAATACATTTTGAGAACACTTATACTCAGCAGGTCCTCCAGTTATTTGATATAAAAGTGCTTTATTGCAGTTTGATAACCAAAAGCATTGTGAAACATCTTTACACAACACGCTGTACAACACCAGTGTACAACTGCCGTGCTGGAGTTAGAGTCTGTAGTTACCCAGATCAAATACAGTTTGTTTCACTCAATCTTAATGCACCTGCAGTACTTTAAAAGCTGTTACATGTATGTATTACAAAAGTGAATTCCCGTTAAGGTTGATTTTTAATAAAGGTTACTCATTGGCATGTACAGCAAAAACATGTTTGATTTCTGCATTTATTTCCATGTTATTTGGGCCATAGACAAGGTGCACCACATCCCTGGTGCTTGTGCTCTGATACATGTTTCATTCATTTGGGACTTACTTATGTTAAGTTATGTGCTGAAAATAACTTGTGACCTTGTAAGTTGTTCTGTAACATGAAGTGCATAAGAAGCTGTGCAACAGTGTACCATGATCCTTCTTTCTGTCAATGCATGATGAGCAAAAGACAGTCCAGAGCTCTGACGTTAAACTTGAAAGCATCATGTTGTGGTCTCTGGTACAACCATTATTTATTTTTATTTATTTTTAAATTTTAACAGACAAAAAGGTCACAAATTTAAAAATCAAGAATAAACAGTACAATATAATGTATAACCATTTTTTAAGTTATATGCACCATTTCGGCCATTTTTTTTAAACATTTAAACCAACATTGTGTGACTTTTACTTTAAAGTTGCAAAGGAGTCAGACCTGCACCAAGTTATATTGCAGTGCTTACACTTTGTCAAAAGTGCAGTTACACCAGTGACCTCTAGAGGGCTATTGTCCAAGAAAGTTCTTTTAAGTCCATGGGGAAACTCCTTACTGGGCAGCTTGTGATTTTTTTTTGCTGGAATACCAACATGAGTCTGATTTAGCTATTAATAATGAATTTATGGTTGTTATTATTAGTGCACACAATTCTCAGGAGATGAGCTTCCAAAGGCTACTAACTTAACATACCATTACACTATTCCTTAACCCTTTTTACTGTTAATTGTCAGAGCACCATTATGTGTTATGTCTCTTACAGACCTTTGCTGCGTCTGCAAAAATGTCAGTGCGCCGAGCCTGGAGTTAAAACACATGTAGTTTCATTACGGCTGCAGTGGGGGAAATATGAATTGTAATATCAGTGCAAAACGCAGCAGGTATGAGTATAGGCCTGGCTTTAAAGTAGGTCATAAATGTAATCAGTGTTTACAGTTTGAAGGTAAAAGTGTTCCTCTAGGATCCATTTTCTCAGAGTGAAGTTAACACAGAGCTGCTACTTTAAGGCCATAATTCATGTCGACTACCAGGCCACGCTCAGACAGCCATTTGTCATTTATTTATCATATGACACACATGTAAATGGATTACTTAGCCAGGTTTTAGAGTCCATTCACTTCTTCGTGCACTCATCCCTCACTCCCACCGCCTCTCACGCTGTCACCGGGCGCCCGCTCATATCTATTACACGGCTCCACACCGTGATAAATCTGTCTGTCAGCAAGACATCATAATCAAATTGTTCCAGAGGTCATTTAACATTGCAGAGGAGGGACTTCACTTTAGCCCTCGGAAGATCGGCTCAAATACAATTTATGTGTCAGAGATAAATTGCGGAATGAAACATTTACAGAGAAAATGAACTGTCTGGCCGACTGAAATAGCCTTGTTATGGCCAACTGTGTCACTTTATCTGCTAACTTCCATCGCCGGTATTTAGGCCTCGTCTCCCCTTTCCATCATGGCAGTGATTTAAATAATCATAAAGAATGGATAAGACAGCCGGCAATGAAAGAACTGGGCTAAATGTGTAGTAAGACTCTCCCTTTTTCTAGAAGCTGTATTTAGAATTAGAGTTACTTTTTTCTCTGAACAAAGTCATATAATGTGATTACACTGCTGCCCAACAAACTTCTCTAAAGCTAAAGCCTGGCCCCTTCCAGGAGACCCCATTGGTCCTCAAATAGGAACGTCAACAGAGAGAAGCTTTGTGTCATGCTGTCATTTTCACTTTTGTTGTTTCTCGATTTAAAAGATAACATTTACACCGAGAAAGCCATTATTTTATATAACAGAATACTACTTGATTTTGTGCATTTGTGCTTTTTGAACTGCAGTTGTTTCAGCAGCCAGACTTCTCATTAAGCTGGCAGTGAACAAAAATAGGTTTGTCTTGTGTTTGTCATGAGATTTATGTGTTCACAAACCCACAGAAATCCATAGTCTCCATATTGTCTATTATCAAAGCTATGTGATTCCCATTTTGCTATGTGATGTTGAACTGGAGGAGTTTCAGACCAATGGTGTGGCAGCACTGCAGTTATGAGGAGGTCTTAGGTTTGACTATGATGCACACTACCAGGTGTTCACCTGAAAATACTTAATACCATCTGACCAGCCAGGTTATAGGCAATGGCAAATTACATATATAAAACAACACATGTTATATGTATGTGTGTGTGTGTGTGTGTGTGTGTGTGTGTGTGTGTATATATATATATATTCAAATTGATTGTGACAGGAAAAACTTTTTAGTGTATGCACCAATGAACAACTTTAATTGTACATGAAAGCCATATTGAATTGACCATGGATGGAAATTCACTCTTTGAAGTGTATCTGAGCTGAAGTAATGTCATTTTGAATTAAAACACTTCTTTGTGCTGTTCTTCTAAACCTTGAAAACAACCCCAACCTGAACACAATATTTTCTAAGATAGAGTTTGAGGCCCCAATGGAAACCTGTTTGAGAGCCTCTCTGACCAGGGATTTAGACGTTTCAAACTTGTATTGTAAATGAACTCTGTGGTTGTAGTTATGTACTGTTTTGTTATGGGGGTCATGATTGAAAGGACAAGATCCTGGATACAGGCAGCTTTGACAGACTGGCAGACATTGAGAGAAGCCAGCTAAGGGGTCTTGGGCATGTATTCCAGATGCCTCTTGGACGCCTTCTTGGGGAGGTGTTCTGGGCATGTCCCACCAGAAAGAGGCCTCTGGGGAAGACCCAGGACATACAGGAGAGACACTGTCTTCTGGCTGGGGACACCTTGGAATCCCCCTGGAAGAGCTGGAGGAGGTGTATCATCCTGACTCTGGATAAGCAGAAGAAGATGGATGGTTTGGTTATGGGTTATCTTCTTTATAGTCTGCTTTTTTATGGTCTTGTCAAGCCTACTCAGTTTCACTCTTAGACTTTTATTATTAACCACTTTTTGAGTTTAATTAAATCAAACATTTCATTCTTCGTATCCTTTGCTGTAGTGCCTTTACTCTTTAGTCTTTTGTACCTTTAAATCTGATGCATATTAATTAATCAAACCAACAAACAGGAACAGGCTGACTACTGAAGTGGACAGAGTCAGAACCACTCATGCAGTATTACATTAAGTTGTCAGTTCATTACCTGTTATACCTCTGACGTTTGTGGAGCTTGAATAATAGTCCGACGGCAAAGTGGCTGCACAGGCTAATATTAATGATGTCTCTAATAGCTTGCCATTTAAATCCATGACTGAAAAGGTTTATATATTTGCAGAGTGACACGACTAAATGGCTCGAGATTCTTTTAGTCTTTTCTCATAATGGATTCCGACAGTTGAAGGTGTAAACATGCCATCTCTTGAAGCTGTTTCCAGGATTAAGAGCCTGTCACATGTCGTTTGGAGGAGACGGTAACAGCTGTAATGACCAGTCTTTGTCTGGACTCCATTAGAAGCATCCCTGCAACTCACAATCCTTGTATTTTCACTTTTGTTTCTTATAGTAATGCTATAGAAATACTAAAGCCACCAAGTCCATTTGTCCATGTAAGAATTTAAAGGTTGTTCTTTTTAACACATGCCTTACTTTAGTATTGCCTTGTACGGTGGCCCTTAAGAGCAAGTCCCAACAAATTTGAAAACACAATAACAAATGAGAGATAATGGAAAGGGTGCTTGACTGTGATTGGACAGAAGAGAGCGATTTCTGTTTCGTGATTGCTAAAAAGGAAATAAAAAATAGGGGGTATTTTGAGCAAAGATGTTTGAGTTTAAATGTGAATGTTTTGAAGGACATACCTGTAATCATAGGTTTACCTGTAAATGTAGCGCTCTAAACACACACTTCTAATTCTTGAGACAGTGGCACAACAACATCAAAAAGGCCAAACTGATGTATGTAGCGACTTCTCTCATTTTGTCTGTTTTTTGTGCTACAAAATGGAAACCTTTTTTTCTACCCATGAACCGACGCTCAAAGATGGCATGCCCATTTGATGTGAATTTGCCTTTATAATCAAGATAACCCTCGATCATGTCTCAAAAAAATCAACATCAATTAGTGTAAGAGAACACTTCAATTGTGGTAGTCCATTCCATGTACCTCCAAGCCCAATCAATGAAGCAAACTTGCGCATCCTTCAGTTTATCATGAGTTTATTTAAGGTATTCCAGAGCAGAAGACGGTACACCAGCCACTGTTGATCTCCAAACACACACAAACACAAAGGCACGCCTTCATAAAATACAAAAGATGAGGAAAAATCCCTCAACAGTAGTGCCAGTTCATCTGTTTTGTGGCTGAAAAAGAATCGTACATGACCAAATCTAATAAATCTAGATTTTTTAAAGACACTATCAAACAATTATCCAACGAGGTGTAATAAACAACACCAGAAACCCAAGAGGAACATTCTGATTTATTCAAATGATTTGTATTGGCAGAGACAGACAATGATTAAGTAAAACTGTTGTTAGCATGACATTACAACATAACCTGATGACATTATTATATGTTATTTAGAGCAGCGATGTACACATCCACTATTTTTAGTTACTACTCTTCCTGTTACAAGCCCATTACATAGCAAAAGAAAAGTGTTAATACATGTGGCCTGAATCATGGCAATAAATACAGTTGAATTAATGCAACACAAGTAAGTAACTTGCTTTTCTACAGACAATGACACAAAAAAGAGCTTTATTCTTCCACTTCTTGATAAAACGTGAGAAAGCCCGCGGTACAATTTCACTGTGGCCCTTCACAAAGCACCGTGATCCTCCCTGAATAAACTGTACAAAGTGAAATTAAATCAGTCCAATGGTTTCTCAAACCGTCTCTGTCTGTGAGGCACTAACCCTGACCTTCAGCTCACATTTGCACTTGTGTAATGATCCAGCGCCATTTATCAGGCTCTACAGGCACAATTTTCCTCCCTTTCCCTGTTGTTGCTTAAAAAGACAGATTAAATGGTGAGTCTGTGCAGTGCCAAAAGCGTCTAAAGTAATGAATCTGTACCTTCCGACAAGTGCAGTTAAACTATGCATGAGGATGATTGACTTTACCAAAGTCTGTAAGATATTTTAGACATCATGCCAGGGCTAGAATTTGAAGTGATTTTATATCAATCTCCCAAACTGTATGTTATATGCCTTGTTCTTTTTTTTTTTTTACGTATAAGACAAGACAAAACAGATAAAACAAGAAATATTTTTTAATCAAGCATCCATCTATCTTATGCTACTTATATAGGGATGGATGGGGTATATCTTAGACAATTGCTAGTTAATTACACTTAGACACATAACCATGCACAATCAAATGCGTTCTCTATGGGCCATTCAGAGTCACCAGTGTGGGAAACTGTACATACAAATTAATGTACTTTTGTTTTTTTTGGTTTTTTTTTTACCAATAAACCTTCAACCACTATGCATTTTTTGTAAGTTTACAATTCTTGGCCCTAAATGAGAGAACATCCAAATGTCGTGGTGGAAAAACGGGCTTCAATAGTTTTGGGTGTTGCAGTACAATCTGTTATTGTGATTTCTGAAACTCACAGAAGTCCATCTTGAACCTCTCCAAGCAAGGTACCCACGTTGTGAGCATCAATACGGGGCCTCAACTCAACTCAGTGCAGTATTGAATATACATACAAGCCTGGCATGCTTTCAGAGTAATACGACTACATTGCTTTATGTTGTGTCGGCCTGTACACAATCCCATGGTGTTTATCGCTAGAGTCCAGACTTGGAGCACTGGTCTAAGCTGAAACATGAGCAAAAACAGCTATGGCCTTGGTTCTATCTTTCAATCAATAGACATGTCCAATTGAGGTTAAGGAAGGTATACAGTCAAATAATTTAAAGTGGATCTAAAATTCCCCGTAAGGTCTCTGTCTGAACCAAACAGGCATCCAGGAGGCAAAGAGAAAAGATGCCCAAGTGACCTCAACACAGCTCTCTACAACTGAGTAGGAGAGTTGGAACGTAGATCGAGAAACGTTAGAGCTCAATCTGATTTTTGATCCAAAAAAGTGTCTCTTGTTGACAGAATGGGAGGGGGTCCTATTACTCTGCAGCATAAACCTAACATTGAATTACTCCCTATACGGCTTAAGGTGCACTGATTGTTGAATTTTCAGTTGAAATAAATGTAAGTGTATATTTTTATGTGTTATAGTTTCCATTTCCATTTCATTCTTACATAAGGGAAATGAAGAAAAGAATAAATCACGTGCTGTAGGACAGTTGTGTAACTAGAGAACACAAACTTGCAACGAGGCCATTGTGCGAGCAGGTTACTGTAGGAACACTTTCCCAACATCAAGGCCGGTGTCACACTGGTTTCTGAAGCAAAATAAACATTTACAAATGAATAATTGATTTGATCGGTATTATTTGCTGTGAAAGGACCAGGGAAATATGCATGTTTTGGGTTCTTCAAAGACGTACCTAATGCATAAGTAATGCCTTCCACTTTCAAGTGTAAAGTCCTACTTTTGCCTCAGGTATTATACTGTATTTTTTAGTGTTTGTATCTTACGCTTCATTTTCCAAAAACACAAATCAGAAAAAAGTGGGAAAGAAGACAGAGAAAGGCACATCAAAGAACAAATCATGTGACACATTATGTCTCAAATGAAACGGAGGCTCATTAAATGTTGCACGGTTGGCAGCTCAGTCTGACAGCGCAGACGTACTCACCAGTTCCTCGTGCATTGTGTTTCTCAGCAACATGTGATTACACAACCTTATCTTCCATATTAAATCTGTTTTCCAGAAACATGAGTAAGTATACTGTAAAGCTTTGTGAGTAATCATTCTTACAAAACACATACATCTGAATACATTCACCGAGAAGTCGCCTACTGTTCATTCCATCAAGGAACAAAGTGAGGTGGCCAGTTATTATGACCAGTCTCCTCCTCCTTAGCTCTCTGGAAATGTCAGGCTGCATCAGCAACAGTTGATCTCTGGTTTTGAGTTAGCCGTTATCCAAACTGGGTTGCCTTTCAAACATGCTGGTAAACTGGACTGAAAACCAAAAAGCTGAAAAACGTGCATCCATAAAGTTTTTGTTTTGCGTAGTCCCAGAGACAATCACCAAGGAAATGAATGAAAATAACAGTATTAGATATCAAAGTAACTAAGTGCACTAGTAAAAAAGACACTTTCGGTGCTGATATCTACATGTGTGTCAAAGGGCTCCTAGATACCTTTTGCCCTTGCATTTCTAGGAAACAGCTCTGCAAACACTATCACTTTAGAACCTGTCTCCAGAGGCTTCATGTCCCATCCACCACCTCAGCCTTATCTATTGGATGACTGGATCCTCCTGCTGTTGTTCTCTCTGAGGTTTCTCTTTTTCCCTGGTGGGATTTTTGAGTATTTTCTCTAAGGACAGAGATGTTGTCTAGTGCAGCCTATCTGCCTTTGTAAAGCCATTTGAGGCAATTGCCGTTGTGATACAGGGCTGGATAAATAACAATGAATTGAATTGAAATTGAATTATTGAAAAAAAAGTCCAGTTGTGTGTATTAAGTTTCAGTTTCAGTTGTGTGTATTAATTCTGTATTAACAATAGCACTTCTCTATTGGCCCTTCTCCAGTTAGATTATTGAATTTCTGCAAAATGAACTGCTGAAGAGACAACACCTTCACTACATTAAACGCTGTGCACAAGAGGCACGCTCATATTGTCATGACGACAGTGAACACAGCATCAAGGAAAGTCCGATAGTTCGCTTTTAAAAAGTGTAATAAAACCAAACATTACTGAATAAAAAAACCAAATCGTGTTAGTATAAGCAGGCACTGAGCAGCACCTTGAGGCATACCTAATGCTCAATAGAAGCATACTTAGGAAATTAATTCAAAAAGAATAGACTTTAATCAAAAAGAAATATAAATATATGCTCCCACATCTTTTGTTATTTTATGGCATAAATGTTTCTTCAGTGGACTTGGGAGAATACTAAAAAATACTGGACTGGGCCTGGGAGCTGCAGGTTTGGCGTTATGATGATGGAAATGTAATTCTGTAGCACAGATTAGATTCCGGCTGCTTGACCCTGAGGCGAAGCTTAGCTGTGAGCGTAGCACATCTGTTTGGACATTAATTGGCTCCGGTGCTTCACAGCGGTTCTGGGAACAGAGTGCGGCCGAGGAAAGGCAGGAATAATAATAAATCGACTGTGGTCTTTTCCTAATCGATGTTATCCCTGAGGCCAAACTCAGAGGTGCAGGAAGCAATCAAGGAAACAATAGCAGGTACAAGAGCGATTCTGTGGGACAGAGGCTGACCAGATGGAGGAGGCTAGCGCTGCTCCACTTTCAAATCTTTAAGCACTATAAGGCAGCAGTGTTTGAATTTAAACAGGTTTGGGAAGAGGAGGATTCTGATTGGATAATGTTTGAAGTGGCCCTGTGACTTGGTTTACGCGACTCAGCAGAATCAGTTCAGTTTTGGTGTTTCCAGTATTCTATATGGGTCCAAGCACAACATTTATTCAGACTGTTTGAATATGGGCCATGGCTTGTATTTTTATAAAGAAGAACAAAAGGCAGAATTATAACTGTATCTTTTAATCTAGTCGGAATACAAATGCCAATCAATTTTAAAGTAGATATAAAGCGTATCTTTTAATATGGTGTTATAGCATTACAAGTGATGGCTCACTATTTGACAAGCAACATGCCAACGTCGTGTGTTTTAATTATTTAAAAATGTTATAGACAGTTTAGAACCTATTTATAAATCATTTATAGTAGTAGATTGATTATTGCCCCGTAAGGAAATTGGTTTCAGTGAGTAAAACAAATGTGGCAAAATAAAAGCAAAGACAAAACATTTACACCAAATCACACAGAATGTTTTTGTTAAAATTTTATTGTGTTCTGTGCAGACCAGCTGAGGCAGTCACCTGTGGCACAAATGAGGGCTGGTGTAACTGTAACTTATTGCACTAAAACAATGGATGTTTGGGATCTAATAAATTAATAATAAATCTGATAAATTCTGCCTTTGTCAGTAGATCTGGATTTGTAAATATCCTGTGAACTATTCAGACAGACACAGTATTTTTCTTCTTCTTGCTCTAGCAAACCATCAGACAATACAGAATGTCAACACACTCTCTACCTTCTTTTTATAGCTTTTTATTTATAACCCCTTTCAAAAGGTACAGCTATGTGAAGTACCTGAAATATTAGTGTGAATTAAAAAAATGGATTAAGTGTTCAGCCCATACCGGGTCTTTGACCAATCACATGCTCGCTTCTGGAAAGTGGAGCACTTCCATTGGACCACACCACTTGTCAAAAGGGAAGTAATGGCTACCAGTGAGAAAGAGAAAGTGTATTTAGCCCTGGATACATCTTTTTGTGCCATTAAAAATAAAAGAAAACAAGAGCAAAGGAAAGCAAAGTGACAAAGTTGTTTTTTTTTAAATAGAAGAAAAGCAGGAAAGGTCCCTAAGCTGCTGTTAGACGAGGGGTGGGGTTCCAACAAATTGAGTAGTGGCACTTTAAGCTTACTGTGAAACACACAAGAATTTATGAGATCTAGGTGACTGTGAAGGAAGCAAAGACATTGTCAGTCAGTTGTATCTACATCGTTAAGGACATTTCCCCTGCAGACTTTTAAATGGAGATATAAAACTGAACTGCCTCTAAATCAGGCGTGTAATATATGCTTCTGTGTTTTATTCATTCATTAATTCACATGGAAGTATTTAATTAGAGAGCTTCGTGAACCTGGAGTCCTCGGCAAATGGCCAACAGCATCAATGAATTACAGCCCGACTGATTTGTTACAGGCTCGTGGTCTCAACTTCAGCACAACGGACAGCTCCCTAAACGTCTGTAGTCTGCAGGAACTAGCCCAGACTCTAAAGATGCTCTTTATAATAGAGTGTTCTGAGAATGTAATATGAAAACTGATATGTAACTGGTTATATCGGTTTTTGTTATTGTTGCCAAATCTAGACCTGGATGATCAAATAAAAGTTTATATGAGGAAACATCATCATGATAAAAAAGATTTTTTTTGTACAATGTTTAGCAAGATGTTATGCCTAATGCTAAAGCTATCTTGAGGCAAGTGGTGTCCTAAACATGTCCAGTAGGAATGTAAACGGTAAAATACAAAGGAAATACAACATTTTTACAGAGCCGTGCCAGGACACAAAACTGGGTTGCACATATACATATATACTGCATGCCCACCGCACCAGTAACAGCAGTATTTCCTGCTCATATAAAATCAATATGCATCTTATAAATATTAGACACCTTTGAGTCAAAAGAAAAATATCTCTTCTCATGTGTCACTATTCCACTGGTGGACTTTAACATCAGCAAAAGGAATGCTAAGAAGCTATAGCCCGTTACTTTTGCTTAACCCTAAAAACTGATGTATGTTTTATGACATGAAAAAGTCCTAAAACAATCCATCTGTAACTCTGGGTCCTCCTGGTGATGTTATTTAGTCTTCTGTACACATCGAGGATCCAGAGACGTGTGGCGTTTAGCCTTTAACTGATGAAACATCTAAATCAGCTAAAATCGACTCACTAATGTTGTCTACCTACTCACTGACAGCACACACTAAATCAGTCAGTTGTCAAAAACATTGTTCATAGTCAGTTTTTGTTTCTTTAAATCTTTTTTTTTTTTTTTTTTTCGCAGTTTCCCTTAAGGGCTAAATTCACGGAAAATGACATTAGATTAGCTTGAATTTTCTTTATGGTACTTTTGCACAGTTTATTCATAATACATCAAAAGCATGTTCTGCCTGACTTCATTTGAAAACAGTTGCCAGATCGTGCAAACATAAGTAATCCATGAGAGTTTACCAGACAACAACAAACTGTGGAGTAAAACTAACTTTATTTATATCTGAATGAAGTGCCCACTGTCTTCCTGTGTCTGCCTGTGAAATATCTTGTTTACTTTAGCTCATGCTCAAGCTTGAATTTCAATCTCAAATGAGAAATGAGGATTTAAAAACATTGTTTATCCAGCACATCTAGCCAGTGGAATACCTTTGTGCTCCGAAGCTGACAAATATGTCTGAGGATAATTGTATTCATGAGCGATTTTCTTGCTTTTTCAATATTTGCTGCTCATTTTTGGTTAGAATTATGTTCCACCGATGAAACCAACGAGCCTCTGTTCAATCTCTAAATGGATGCTATTTGCTTGAGAAGTGAGTGCTTGATGGAAATTATGGTTTTGTGAGGAAAAACCATGAAAAACGCTAAACTCCTTGCATGAGCTCTACAGATGATTGTTGTGCAATTGTCTGCTGAGAGAGCATAAATAACAAGCCTCTCTCAGTGCCGTCCTTGTGTCTGACCTGTGTGTGGATTTAAATGGGATCAATAAGAATACACTGGTGTCTGCTTGGGTAAAAACTAACGTGACGGATGGTGATTGGACAGTTTGTCATTGCATATGAATATCAATATAGTACAATCTCAGCAGAGATCTCTGCATTTCAAAACACATATGTCAGCACTGTACTGCAGTTGTGAGCATTATCAAAGAGGGAAAAGGCCAAGCCAGTCCTCAGAGTATTGAAATGTCCCATGAACAGAGCTACGTAGGATGTCACATATAGCATACTCATTACAGATAACTAACTGGTTTCTGACACAGTGATGACAGTTTACACAAATGTCCCATTGCAGCCCACGATCCTGTGACATGTCCTGCACCTCAGTGACACATGGAGAGCCTTTATCATAATTTTTATCCATTACATATTATGAATCAAGCTTATGTTCTCTGGCATCTCAGGACTACATCCACTGTATACTCACAGTAGACATTCTCAATGTGAAAACACTGAGACACTTCTGAAGATTTTCCACCACTTCTTTTCCTAACCTTGAAAAATTGTGTCTGGAATAGTGATCATAATGTGCTTTCATAGCTGGCTCAGCCAACCAAATTGTTTTTGTATTCTTTACTAAGAATTAGTCTGATTCAAGTCAATTTGAGGCTGATTTCTGGAGGGAAACAAATGCCGACAGATTGAACTACCTCTGGATGCAATTATATAGAAATATTACCAATCCTTACTCAGGTGTTGTACCATCATACATAGATACATACATAAAAAAATTTGCCTCTGAACCAATACAAAACAAAATAAATAAATGGAAATTGTAGGAACAGTTTTGATCGTTGTTTCATTGATGCGCTACTGGTAGAGGGTACAGACTCTGTGTTGTTACAACAGCGGAACCTATCCAGGGATGTTGTTTACTTTTTTTGGAAGAAAAAAACATGTCTTCTCAAATGGTAGGGTCATTTTAGTGCATTTGGTACAAACACGATTCTGCTATGGTCCAGTGCATTGACCTATTCATGGACCCACTAATTGAGCTGTAAACCATGTCACTCATGTAATATCTTTCGATAAGTCCTCATCCCGGGACAGATAGGTTTGGAGGTTTCTGTCCATCTGAAGGCACTGTGTCAGTGAGATAGGCATGGTTATATTAATTACCATTAAATAATTATAATAATATATAATTTTGGGCTGAAAATTTTGGCTATAAATTAGACACAAGCCATAAAATAGAGCAAGTATCACGGTAATTACCTAAACAATATTTTCTGAAAAGCTGAAAATCGTAGTTTTGTTTTGGGTTTCTGCCATGAGTCTCTGACGTCACTCAAAGTTTAGTCTCTTTCCAACGTTTTTTGATTTTGACAAGAATTTTGCCTTGAATTAGCTTTTAAATCACTTGAAGCGTTATAGACTAGTTAGAAATACATAAGCATAAAAAAAGAGCAAAACACAAACCGCAGAGGCCTTAAAAAGAAAGGTCTATTTAATGTAAGATGCTGCTGGCTGTAGAGCACTTTCTTCTCTCTCTTTGGTAAAACAATGTAAAAGCAGAGAGTGGCGAGCAGAGCAAGATGTCCGAGGTGATGACCCCTGACGAGTTTTCCAGCTACGGGTCTAATGAGGCCTGGTTTGCTGGTGTCTTATCCTTATTACGTTTGGTTATAATGAGGGTCAGACTGTTGGCCATTCAGCTCTGATCATCCTTATTAGGACTATGAGAGCGAGACACAGGAAGCAGTCAAAATGGCCAGTTTGTTCAGAGAATGGGGTGTTTGATGCTGCGGCGTCTGCATCTGAATACACAAGGCCCTGTATTCCGTTTGATTTTTGTTTCAGAAAGCAACTGGTAGCCACATCAGATGGATAATTAGCCTTCACATGCGGTACACATGTCTGTCAGTTTTCAGCACAATCTGGCCTATTCTGTAATGGAAGACTGAAGAATGAAGAGAGCTGCTGTTAAAGTCTCCCTTGTGGTTTGAATACAACAAAACGTGTGCAAAATAATTATAAAGCTGTTTATACTCCGCAAGTCAACCTCGTGTGCTCCATATTTGTTCAGGTTATTGCTAATTAATTGAGACAAATTAGGGTTACACTTTATTGAAAAAACACTGGAAGAGTTCTTTTGTCTATTGCGACCGTGAAGAGTTTTATAGTTGAAGTCTTGGTCCACATAAGAGTAAATGAGAGCTGTTGCTCAGATCCAGCAGAGTATAGAGGGGGCAATAAGGAAAAGTTCATTAGTGTTACATCCTCTGCAAAGAAAGTAGAAGACAGCCTGCTTTGGTTACTTTTTACAGCAGATTTTATCACTCTATGTTATCCAGCAAACACCAATAATAATATTTGATGTTAGCGCTGAGACCTGCCCTCTTTAGCCTCCTCAAAACGTATTGGTGTTGATGATTGACTAATTTGGAAGTTACTGAAAGTTTGACACATTTAAATGCTATCAGCTGGTGCAGTCATGCCAAGAATGTGTTGTAGAGCTTGGATACACTATTTAAGTTTGGCCACGGTTCGGATACTTTGCTTGGAGCAGTTCAAGATGGATTTTCATGAGTTTGCAAACACTCAAATCGAGGCGAGAGGTTATATTTGAGGTATTGCAAAAGAAAAACCCACATGGACAGAAAGGATCCTATTTCCCATTGACTTTAATGCAAAAAGGGTAACATGGTATACGGCTGACAGGGTATACTGACTCATTAGACCTTATATAGCAGCTGGAAGTTCACCAACTCACTACAATCTATCCAATGTTCTACTCCTGCCAGTGTGGACCAGGTTTGGTTATTGACATGTTTTAGGTTTGTTGGGGAAGTGATGACTGTCCTGTTACTGATGTAAAAACATCTCTTTGCTCTGACTGGATAATGGTGTTCATTTTTATGTGTATTCATCCTATTGAAATGAATAGTTTAGACTGATTTAATGTTAGCCTCTTATGTGATGAGTGTTGTACTTTTTTGTATAGCTTTACAGTGGAAAAAAGGAGGAGAAAGTAAGATTAGGGAAATAGAGCAGTGTCTAGTGAGGACAGAAAAGCAGGAGCAAACCTGTGCTAAACAGGACCAGAGAGTTTGTTTGATGATGTTTGATTGTGATTTATTTGGTATTTTGAAGCAGGAACCCACTCAAATATTTGTTTGATTTTTATGTCATTTCATTATTCAGTGACATCATACAATTTTTCATCCCAGAACATCAATTTTCATGCAAATGCTGTCATTCCGTCACTTCATGTACAACTCCAAAGCTTAAAGGGAGGAAATCATGTAAAATGCACCACTGTGGAGCTGTCCTAAAAGAAGAAAGAAGAAAGAAAGAACATATGTCACTCCTGTAGTTATAGTCTAGGCATCCATATTTCTAAAATATGTGTAATGGATGCATAGCAGCAGCCAGAAAAACAGTATTAAAAAAGAAAACCCCCCAAAAAACCCACATAGACAGCCAAACCCTTATTTTTGTACCAAAATCATTTGCAATGTCAAGGCTGGTCCGAGACATCATACAAGTAATATATCAATGAAAAACTATTTCATCCAAATTACAGTTTACCATTCTGACAGCAAGACCTTGACCATGGACTTTCTGCTGTTCTTCATCATATGGCCTGTGCATTCAGACATCAGAATGTACATTAGTGTTGCATGGAGTCAATGCCTTCCCTTTGTATTAAGGTCTTCCTGCCCACACGTGGCCAGCCTTTCACTCAGAGCTTTTATCAGCGTCACTTGATCTTCAGGAAGGTGAACGTGGTCTTGGGACTTTGTGGTTTGGACAGGAAGGGGCAGTGATACCCCCTCTTTGAAATCCCATGATAATAGACAAACCCCAGTAAGCATCACATGCACAATGTACATGAAAACTACTTTGGTGAGTGCACCTCAAGTGTGGGAGCTTTGCAAAGAGATGAATAAAGTTGTATGAATGTCTTCTATTTGATGACGCTCAAGGAGTGTGATGGAGTATGTGCTCTTTGGACAGATGCTGGAGAAGAGCATATGTCTGGAGAAAAGAGGCTGCTGCTGTCTCAAATGACAATGACTGGAAGCACTCCAGAGTACTTGGGTATTTTGTTCAGCTGCATGGTAAAGAGATTTGGATGAACAGCATTGCCCCATGTTTTCTTGCACATAATGGTAAACGCCTCAACAGCGAGTCGTTCTGTAGGCTTTATTATCAAGGATTGATCAAACGATTGATTTTATTTCGAGCCAGTGAGGAAAAAAAAACAACAAACGAATAAATTGTACAACCTTGTGTACAATATTTACATTGGGATATATATGATGAAAAAAAAATTGATCGCAAATCTGGCTGTAATTAATCAGTCAACTTTTAATAAACACACTGAATCTAAAATTTAACAGAAAGTCATTAACTTTATTTTGAATCATTAAACTTTGCCCTACTTTAACTTTTGTATACCATGTAAACTGTAAAAAAAGTATAAATTAGTTTGTTCAGACTTTAAAACTGAGTCACTATGACAGTCTATAAATGCATAAATGATTTGACAAATAACTTAAAAATGACTTGTGACTAAGAGAAACCTGTATTAAATACAGCAACTTAAAGTGCATTACCAATATATTCACTTTGTGGTTCAGAACTTTGACTTTTTTAAATGTTAATTTGTGTGAACTTGTGTAATTACTAGAATGTAACTAGATCACTCTCTCTCTTTCTCTCTCTCTCTATATATTTATCCTCTCGAGATGTCGGATGTTTTTCTAGGGATCCAGTTTTGGGGTTACTGCCCCTGAGTGCTCCGATGACCATGGGCACCACTCTTGCCTTAAATTTCTAGGCCTTCTCCAGTTCGTCTTTAAGGCCTTGTAACTTCTCCAGCTTCTCATGTTCCTTTTTCCTGATGAATCGTTAGATATTGCAACGTCCACCACAGTGGCTTTCCTCTGCTGTTTGTCCACCATCACAATGTCCGGTTGGTACGCAATTACCATTTTATTGGTCTGTATTATTTTTATTGGCACTACTGTTTTTGCTAACATATCTGGAAAATCATAGTAAGAAGTCTGCTTTCTTTTATCTGAACATGTATCCTTCAGTAACAAACCCAACCCAGGAAAGACTGGACTAACTTTCCCCTCCCAGTGCTTGATCTGCAGCAGTTTGAGCCTGTTTTGAATTGAGTTAGCTGAGTGCTGTCATACATCATTCATTCCCTGAGCATGTTCTGGCTCATGCCCTGTGGTCGGAGCACCTCCACAGCGGCGGCCTGGTGGGGCCCGGAGCTAGTGGCTGCTGCTGGTGATAAGGAGATGGGGGGTCGGCCCGTCGAGTGGCATCTTCCCTCCACCACTGCCTCCATTTCATTTCCCTGCTTTAAAGAGTCGACATTAGGATGCAGTGGCCCGGGGCTGTCGTACCTCCACTCCGCTGCTATCACTCACTCCTCTCACACCAGTCACTCTCTATTCCCACATCTCCAGCTTCCTTTTGTTAGGCAACATGTCGCCTTTCTTCCACACCACTGATTGTAAATAGGAATAGATGGAGATGGCAGTGACTAGCTTGGAGTACAATGTAGAAAAGGGAGTTATCTGTGTGGCCTGCTTTAGATCTTGTATTTTGGTTTGTTGTTGTTTGTTGTTGATATGTTGTCTGCAGTTGATTGGTCAATTTAATACCACAACATATACAAAACTACACCTGCTTCTGAATGGTTGAATGCTTTTTTTTATTTTTCCCTCATAATACAATGTACAATGCATAAAATCTTCAATGTGGCCACTAAATGCTGAAAAAAATACTCACTGCATCTTTCATGAAATACTGCCACTGTATCTTTTTTTTTTTTAAACAGTTTTATGCTCACTTTAATTCACAGATCATGAAGCTGGAGTCAATAATGACTTTATAAACTCTCTGCATACAATATCAGCATCCCTATTAAATTCCTGCTGCTTATAAATCTACTAATCGTGGTACAACATTCTCTAAAGGTTTTCACTCTGTCTTCCTCTAATGTAAAGCACTTCATTTAGGATCACATGCAGTCCTGTATCAGTAACGTGCTCTTATTAATAAGTATCAGAGTAATTATGCCTTGGAGCAGAGGTGCCCAAAGTGGGGCCCCGAGGCCAAACTTGGTCATCACGTTTTGTGACTGAAATTGCAAACCAACTACTGCTTTAATCCGCAGTGACAGTTGAACATACTTAGCCATTGTACAGACACAATTCTTTTGAAAGGTCTGGGTCAAACAGTGTAAGTTTGGGTAAAACAGCTTTAGTGCACGGGCTTCCAATTTTTGCATTTGGCGTGTGGCCCACTTACACATTTCCGTTTTGGCCTCTGATGGAAAAAGTTTGGCAAGTTACGTTAGAGGTTTCTGTCCAGCTGAGGGTATTGTGTCAGTGAGAAAGGCTATGAGTCATGATTTTTTGGCTAAAAGTTGCACGGTGTTACTGGCTAATGACAATAATGTAATGGTTCTACAGTGCTTTGGCCAAAAAAACAAAACAAAACAAAACTTTGCCATACTTTAACTATTGTATACCATCTAAACTGTAATAGGTTTTACATAAAAAAAAAGTATAAATTAGTTTGTTCAGACTTCAGACTGAGTCACTATGACAGCCCAGTCTATGAATGCATAAATGATTTGACAAATAACTTAAAAATGACTTGTGACTAAGAGAAACCTGTATTAAATACAGCAACTTAAAGTGCATTACCAATACATTCACTTTGTGATTCAGAACTTTGACTTTTTTGTTACACTAGAGGTTTCTGTCCAGATGAGGGTATTGTGTCAGTGAGAAAGGCTATGATTCAGGATTTTTTGGCTAAAAGTTGCACGGTGTTACTGGCTAATGACAATAATGTAATGGTTCTACAGTGCTTTGGCCAAAAAAAAAAAATGTCACTAAGGAAGAATACATCCAGATACATGCAACACAGGCCTTCTCCAAATGCTTCCTATGTTCGATCTCTTGGGACATCTTCAGAAAGCATGCACACCTACAGGCTGACCAGATTACAACTGATGACTCTGGATTCTAGTGCAAGTTCTTGAAGTTGCACAAGTTTTCCCAATATCTCATATTTCAATAAGTGGGGTTTGGTGTTTTGTCCAAGGACACACCCGTCAACCCACCAGTTATTGGACGACCTGCGCTACCTCCTGAGCCTCCGTTGCCAGTTAACTGTCAACAATTAGCTGTCCTTGTCCTTTCCAGGGTGATTGACGACTCATGGCTTGTCCACTAGCATTTTAATATCACAGTGATTTAATTAAAGTTCGGTTGTTCTACTCTGATGGTACTTCTGGAGTGTCTGGCCAGACTGGAGTCCAATTTGTCAATTTGTTTTGAATTATTAAAAAATAGAAGGTACTATTTGGAGCCTTTTAAAGTAAAGTATGGCCCGTAGATACATTTGGCTGGCCCTCATCTACATTTCTATGGTACATTTCTTTGCAACATCATACTTAACACTCATTTCCAAATATTGTAACTCCCGGTGAAGAATGACATATTACTTTATTAGTCTACTCCTCTTTGCCCTTAATGTTCCGCAAAAGTTGACGCCTCGTAGCCCACGTTTAAACCAACAAATCAAAGCCAATATTGTCTCACTAATATACCCACACCACCTATGAGTCATCATGAGCCACTAATGAAAACCCAATCAATAAGGCAACCCACAGGTCACACAATACCAAGAGACTAGTCAAACTCCATTTGCACACTGAGATGTTGAGCTCCGGTTTATTTACCACAGAGGGAACAATAGGATAGGAAAAGATAAAATGCATGTGGATATTTTTAAAAGCATCACATCATTTACAGGTTAAAATGTTTTTCTGAAACCTTGACATCTCGAATCAAAACAGTGTCTGGCGGAAACTGTCCGCGATTGTTTGTCTCTTTCAAACAGCATGCAGTTTTCTTCTCCTGTAGAAAACTGCTCACTGTATAACACCCATTTCGCCCACTTAATTAACAGTGACCTGAACAGATAGTAAGTGCACAAGGCTGACCCCTGGAGCATCAACAGCAATGTAATTACTTCACACACATTATTTCAACCACAAGAGAGCATTTAACAGCACAAGGGAGCTCCCAACTGTCATGCCTGTTACATTTTAAATACACAGGATTTCTTTATAAAAATCTGGGTTCACCTTGAGTCATTGATTGATTCAGAAGCCATAGATTTTTAAGAAAGCTGACCATAATTGAAGAAATAAAAAGGAAAAAGGAAATACTACAGGCCCCAAAGATTTTTATGGCCTAGTTTAGTGTCACCTGAACTATATTTTTGGGGAACCTACATTTCAAAATGACACATAAATTATGACCCCAACATTTTTGTATCAGGAATTGTTTGGTGAACCAATTTTCCTTTGGTGATGCGCTTCTTTATCCTTCTTATTTTGTTATTTTAATTAATGGTATGTTTTTGATACCTTCTTGTCTTATTGTCAAACTAACCCGGCCAGCCCGACCAATTCACCTGCTTAATGAAGTAAAACGGGTCTGGAACTCCAATGTAAATCGATTTCAGGTGGAATCAATGCAAATACCTTTAAAATCATTGACAATTATTTAAAAGAGGTGGGCTTTATGCTATGTTTCTCTGATTGGTTGTATGTTTTTCAAATTGTGTCAGTCCAGAGGCGGTTTACTCTGTGTCTGATGATACTGCCCCCTGAATTCTGATTGGTTGTATGTGTATCCAGTAGCGTTCAGATGGTGGCTGGCCAGGATAGGACCAAAACAGACAGCTGTATATACCTGGTGCTTTTGGAGCAGTCCTGATAAACTCTGTTAGGGTGCCTTTAGGAAAAGGTCTAGGGTATGAAAGGGATGTGTTACATAAAAGATGGACAACGGCTGGACTTAATGAAACAATGGTTTATTTAACACAAATGTACTCACAAAATAACCAAAAGGAAGAGATGGGGAGCCCAGCGACAAGGGAGAGTATAACTGAACAAAGGAGCTGGGTGTCCCCACTCTGAAGTAAAACTATAACTGAAGAGAAAGAACGATGTGGCGTGTGTGGCTTGTCAGGTCAGCAGCTGGCAGAAAGAGAGTGAGCCTTCCACCTTCCCAAGCTTTACAGGCTTGCCTTCCTGGTCTGGCCAATCGCAGCTAGAAAACAAAAGGGAGCCATATTAAATACATTGTTAATATATAAGGAGTTTGGGTTGGTGCCCACACGAGGCATGTGTAACAAGTTCTAATACTAGTAACTTATTGTAAGAAGATGAAATGCAACAGATTCCTCTAGTTTTTAGTAGAAAGCAGTTGAAAGTTTCTCACTTTCTGGCAGTTTTACAGCATAGTCTGGCTTTGCATAAACTGTCATTGACAACACACTTAACCTACTGAGCTGTTAGCTCATCAATCCATATGGCTGCTGTAGAATCCTATACAGATCTGCACCTAGACTAGACTAGAGGCAAAAAATCTTAATGTGAGCCAGGATACAAACCCATTCCCTTTCAGAAATCTTACTTACATACATCCAGATACATGCATATAACAGGCCACCTCCAAATGCATCCTTAGATTTGATCTCCCAGGACATCTTCATGTCCCATTCCAAAAGGAGGAGTTTGGTGTTTTGCCCCAGGACACACCTGTCAAACCACCAGTTACTGGACTGGTTAGCCACTAGTTTTCATCTGCTTAAGTACAACTAACTCAATGCTTTATAACAGGGACATACCGCAATATATAGCAATTTAACTTATTGGACTAAAAATATAATATTTTACATCATTAACTTGATTTATAGAGCACCTTACAGTAGTCAAACCAAAGCACTTTCCAGCCATCCTAAAAATACAATAAAAACACAACTATAAGAACAATTAGGTCTGGGTCCTGTAACTGCAAAGAAAAGACCACCCCAGATCTTGAACCTTATCCTGGCTTGAAGAATAAAAAGCACTGCTGGGTTCATTTAAAACTCCACATACATTGGAATATATGGAAATAGGAATGTGCAAAGTCATTAACAACTGAAGACCAAAATGCAGTTCCCTGCGAAAACTGAAAAAGTTTGCAAAAACAACAAGTCAGGTTGGTATTTTTTTAAATGTACTATCACTATATATATATATATATATATATATATATATATATATATATATATATATATATATATATATATATATACACACACACAATATATTTTTTTTTTTTTTTTTTTTTTTTTTTTTTTTTTTTTTTTTTTAATTTATTTATATGTAACACTGCTGGTGTTACTGGCCAACACTGTCCACAGCAGAGTATGGTTAGTGTTTCTGGTGGGTCAAAGGTTAATTGCCTTCACCAGCGCTCTCTGGGGTGGACTCTCGTTTGCAACTGTATCCGACACAGTCTGTACAGTATCACTGCGGCTCTCTCCATATGTGAGTGGGAGGATATTTCCACTGGCATTGCAATGTTGAGCTGACCAATTTCCAAACACATCTGTTCAATTATACCTGAGAACCTCTCGATAATTAACTCTCTTCCCTCTGGCTCCAGCTGAATTACTATTGATTCCGGCAACTTCGGAGGCAGCCTGAGCTCCTCTCCACACAAAACCGAGAGATTATAAAGTCATCGAGTCGCTGTGGTTTTGCAGCTTCACAATCTGCATGTTGATTAATATTTTTATACCTATTCATAAGGCACACTCAGGATAATAGCACTGTAGGAGCTGCTTTAAAGGTTAATAGTCTAGTGGTGATATTGAAGATTCCATCTCCTCACCTCACAGTTCTTTCTACAGCACCTACAGTGGACCTGCAGTGACATGCTGAAAGATCCATTATTGTTTCATTTGTTTGAGTGTTCAAAAAGAATCATGAATGTGCCTGTTTTTCAAAAGTGCTCAGTCTTAGACTGCTTTGGCCTCATTGTCTTTGAATGAGGAGATTTCTCCTGCACATCATTTTTCTCATCTAGAAAACAAGTTAAAAAGTCTAAAAGCTTGTGCTTGGTATAGTGGCCAACAAACAATCCAACTTACAACTTAATGCTAACGGGACAGTCCTGATTTGAAGCCCCTTGTGAATATATACAAAATACTAAAATGTCCTGATTTGTCCCTCTTACTGTCTCGAATGTCCCAATTTTTTACCCAATCATAAAGCCAATTAGCAGCACATTGTGCTTGAAACTGTCTAAAAAATTGAGTATTAACCAATTAAAAAAAAGATCAACAGTGTTCTACATGTCTGTAGCTCAATAGTGAGTTAACCTAAGATATAGCTAGCATGATAAAGCATACACTTTTAACGGTAACATATCTTTGTTACCATTATCTTTGCACTGTTGTATCTAGGTGGTTTTACAAATCAAATTAGTCTTTTCTTGTTGTTTAGAAAAGTCTTTTAAAATATAATATAATATAATTGTTTTGTTTGCACTCTTATTGAAATAAATGATAAAGAGCAATACTTTTGTCATTAAAACAGATGCATGTTTTTTGATTACATTTAGCCTGGCCCTAGCCCTAACCATAATCCCTAGCCCAAAACCACAAATCGGAGCAGCAGCTTTTGCATAATCCTGCTTCCAGACGTTCACACAGAAAAAAAAAAAAAAAAAGCTTAGAACTGTGGGAACGTAAGGGCAACCCCATAGATTCCTCTTGATTTTGATCTTGTCTGCACACACTTTTGATTAGGGTTTAGGAAATGTCATGCTCTTAAAAGCATGTAGATTCTTTGTCCTGATGGCAGATCACTTTCCTAAGCAAGATTTTACACATTTCCTAACTTTTTCAAGAAGACTAAAATGCCATCTCCCACACTATGTAGCTTGTGTGTTTTATGTGTATTGACACATGCTTATGCAAGTAGTGTTATTTTGAGACAATCAAACACATTAAAATGAAGTGCTCCATAGTGTTTATCAGTACACTATACAACATTTTTTAACAAACCTTTGCACATTCAACTTTGCTGAGGCCACACAGACAAAAAGTTATGTGCGTAGCTTTCTGGCAGCATATAAAGATTTGACTGGCGACATTTCAAACTCAGTCGTATAATTAGTCACCGTGGAAACAAACAGAAAAAAGAAATGTCACTTCACATCTTTGCACACAATATTACATCTTAAGAAAGAGCATGTATGCTATGCTGTTGCCTTTGTGATGAAAGAAGTGCATTTCCACTGGACCCGTTGCCATAGCAGCCTGCCTTTGATGCTTCAAATAAAGGCACAAAACTTTAAAATGCACGGAGGAAGTGCGTCTTTAAGGTAAGTGGAATTAACAGAATTGTGTCTGACCCCTGCACAGAAAGGTATTTATAACTTTCAATTCAAAGATACACTTTAAAACGACTAATCACCGTCCTTCCACGCTATAAGCCTCTTTAAAAGATGGCATATTTGATTTGTTCACATTGGTTTGTCCTCCTGCAAAATCCCAGCACATTCTTATAAAGAGTTATAAAAAACATCGTCTGGAGAAAAGAACAGAGTATTCTTTATTGGAATTTATAGAGATGATTGCAGAGCTAGAGCAGAGGAAACAAGAACAAAAAGTCCAAGACCACGATGTAATAACGCGTTTCAAACTTCAACAAAAGCAAAGACAGAGCACTCATCCGTCCTTCTGCAGTCCTCGTGCTCTTACTGTACGCCGTTCTCATCCGTGGAGAGTCCTCATGCCGCTGCTCATTGCCGGCTGTACAGAAAATCAATTTGCTCCCTTTGGAATTAACTGTGTCCAATTCCCACGGATATGTTTATTTCATTCTCTCCAAATGAGATTATAGACCAACAGAGTGACCCTGAAAATATCCGTAGCGAATCCATTCCTCAGCGCTGTGCGGTCTGGCTCATGAGGTGGAGCAGTGAAGCCATAAGTGTGCTGTATTTCACTGAGGTCTGGAATGTGCTGAATAGGAAAGAACTGCTACACGTTGAGGATTAGAGGCCCAATAATGTGTCAGGTAATGAACATAATCCACTATTTGCATAATGTTTGTGTCGATACATTTTATGTGCAGTTGCATATATTATGATTTAGCCCAGCAGTGATGTATTATGGGCATAGGCTTGCAACAAATCAGCAATATCACATAAATGTCTAACCTCCATTTTCACACCGAGTAAAGCATGATGTTTTTTTTTTTAATTTTCAGTTTTTGTATGTTCAACTCTTTCAGTTAAACTTTATTAATCCCGAGGGAAAATTCAGTTGTTAGGTCTAAAAAGAATTGATTCCGACTTTTTCTGCCATAGACTGATTGATTGTAGAATTTTATTGGTGTCCTGTCTTAGACGTCCACTGGCTGCTCTCTGTTGTTCAAAGCCCAATGCAGGGGACGGTCTATGTTGTTCAGTAAAGACTGATGTAATGAAAAGGGCATCAGGGTCTGTAACCTCCACGTTGTCCTTCTCCACCATACACACTCCTCCGTCAGAGATCTAGTAGATTTCTTTCTTGTTTGAATAACCCTGGTTGTAGTGCCATTTAAAATAGTGAACAATATGAAAACTTCCCCAACAAATACAACAAAAATGATCAAAATTGAGAGCAAATTGCATTTAAATGGCACTCGTGATGAATTTAATTTGAACACTTCTTTAGGATTATTTGCAGCTCACAGTGTAACATATTTTGGAAGCATATATATGTATCCAGATATCTTGTATAAATGTAGCCATGTATTATCAGGTATAAATTAGCCTGCTATTTTTTCATTCATTTATTATTTATGTGGATCCACAGAAGTATCTTATGCCGAACTTGAAACGGCACCAAAACAAACATCCAAAAAAACAACAACAAAAAAACATGGTGGATTCAGTGTTATTCTTAACAGATTGTTTTAGGACCTGTGCATCCTCATCAAAGATTGTTAAAGTGAGATCTCCCTGACAACATTAGCATATAAGCGCAATACATACATACCGTATTTTCCAGACTATAAGCCGCTACTTTATTCCCACGCTTTGAACCATGCGGCTTATACAGAGATGCGGCTTTTCTATGAATTTTCTCCAGCCCTCAGGGGGGCGCTCTAGCAGGAAGTGCAAAAACGAGACAAACGAGGCAGCGGTAGTTATTTATACATTCTATGGTTGGCACAAACAAGAAAGCACCAGTTTTTATTCTTAGCACATGCAACCGAAGACGCACAACAGCAAAATACGGTAATATTTTTACACCCTCACCCCCTCATAATGGAAAACAAATGAAGTGACAGTGGTTTGGTGTTCAGTAGTTTCAATGCTCAGGAGGAAGATGAATAGTGACTTGTGGTTTCAGTGCACGGGAGAATGAAGCCACTTTAATAGTTGCGCAGTTGCGCTTTAACAGTGCGCAGGAAGAAAAAGTGACAGTGGTTTGGTGTTCAGTGGTTTCAGTACGCAGGAGGAAGAAAAATAAAGCAACTTGGTTTTAGTGCATAGGAGGAAGATGAATAAAACCATCAATGACTTTTCTGTTTTGTTTGATCAGCACTTTTACTGCCGTGTTACAGGCACTGTTCGGAAACAATCAGTTCAGGTATATGAATAAACACTTATGGTACAAAATCTTTCTATGTAAATATCTTATTTCTCAGCCTGGATATCGGCGGCTTATAGTCCGGTGCGGCTTATATGTGACAAAATATATATTTCTTTTAAATTTTAGTGGGTGCGGCTTATATTTAGGTGCGCTCTATTGTCCGGAAAATACGGTACATACATACGGCTTCAGGGGGAGAGTACAGTTTGGTGACTACATTGAGTAATGTTCGCAATAGTCTTTAACTGTCCTCAGTAACCTATTGGAACTCAACAGAGTCAACCTTTTGTTTACAACGACTAACATTAGCCTCTGTTTCCCACTCTGCACGTGTTAAATAATTAAACCCTCTTTACTCTTCAAATTACCCTGAATAATGTAGGTTAGCCAACACGTCTGCAAATGGAGTACACTGCAGCGTACTTTACTGGTTTTCCATAAAATGTGTTCTAGCTGATGCATGATGAAACCCTTAATTAAAATTCACACTGTGTCACATTCACATTTTGTTTTATGCAGCATAAAAGAGGAATATTCTGTGTATAACTGCATGGAGCAGAACAGTTGAAAGGTAATAACTGGCAATTTTTATTTTGGGCATGACAGTCTCCTGCCAAAGCTGCTTTCATTTTAATGACTGGAAGGCAGAATGACATTGACGATGCCTCGGGCGATCCACCGGGTGAAAACAGTGCCAGCAGAGCAGCAGTGCAAGCTCCAGTCCCAGTGATGTCAGTCTGCAGCAGCTCACGGTACTGTTTACATACAGCCCCATACATCAGCTAAAAGAGGAGCGCCAAATGGGAGGTTTTAACCATTTGATTTGAGATTTTAGGAAGAAAGGAAGTATTGCCTGTGCACTTTCTGTACTCACTCCTCATCATAAGCTGCAAGAAAATGCTCTTGTCTTTGAACAAACCCTCTAGAAACAGGCTTGATTTTGATATCGTTTAAAAAAATGAAATCAAATTAATCTAGTTGCTAAATGCCTTCATCCTTTATTTAAGAATATGTGCTCAAAAAGAGACAAGCTTTTCCAGCAGTGCTCAGTTTGTCTTCTCTTGGCAGATGTAGGAAAAGAAAAAAAAGGGACTGAATTTACCTAACCTTACACTGGACTATTTAGAGTTGTTAACATTCCAAGATAGATGAAAACAAACAGTATTTTTTATGTGATTATACAATTTTGAAAACTCAACCATATAGTTCAAATTACACATAATATTAAGGGTGCATGTAATGAAAGGTCTAAAGTCACTTATCTCAACCCAATATGGTATACACTGTCAACTTGTTGGGAGCATCATTAGAATCAATGTTACTCTGTATTATTTACTTCAATAACTATCAGTTACTCAAAATAATGTCACCATAGTTACATTAGTAATTTTGGGACCACATATTAAGCTAAAGGTAAACAAAGATAAGATCTTATGTTTGTGGTATTTGATAATAACTCTTAATCTAATCATTATATTATGTTATATTATTACTATAACACTGTTTAGAAGGTACAGTATGTCCTCCATTATAAATGGTATAAGCATTACTGATGTCCATGCACTGATGTAACTAAATAATAAAACCAGACACCAAAATTTCTAAATGTTGATAGATGTTTTCACAAACTGCTGAGGATGTGATGTTCCATCTCCCCAAACACTATTTTACATCCTTGCACTCACCATTCACTGTGTCTTAAAGCTTTTAGACATTCCATTGGTCTAGGATTTGCCATAAAAAGCATCACCTATGTCTGAGCATCACAATATCACCCACTACCACTTTGTCACTTTTTTTTTTTTTTTGCAGTAGTATAATCAGACACAAACATAATGCATTAGGCTACATAAAGGAAATGCTCACACTTTCAAGGTGAGTCACCTCGATGACGCTCACAAAAAAGGATAAGTATAGAAAGACCAGTCTAAAAAGCCTGGGCTGTATAGGCTTTCTGTACATAGATACTTTTTTGAATAGTTTTCATGTACCGCAACAAGATAATGGTCTCAACAGGCTAGTGCAAAGAAGGAAAAAAAATCACAGGCTAAGAACTACTAAAGGGAGCTGATATACCACCTGTGGTACCCAGACCAGTGGGATTTCATGCAAGTACAGAAAATTGAATTATTGCTTTAAACTGTTCCGAATGAGGAGCAGTCATGTGAATTTCTTTAAATCAGAGTAATACCTGAATAATGGATGATGTGATTCATTGTCGGAGTATTGCTGCATGTATACTTGTTGTATACTACTATGTTACTTCATCTGAGTTTGGACGCTCTGAGCATGCTCTAGAGTTCCTGAACAAATAGAGTAATATAAACAAATGAGAAAATGTGATCAGTGTTTAGAGCTCATGTTAGGTATGTTTTTTCTGACGTTGCCGTGTTAATGTGCTTCATCTCAAAGTTGGAGTGATATTGTTGATATATATACAGTGGTCCCTCACTATAATGTGGTTCACCTTTCGCGGTCTCGCTCTTTCGCAGATTTTTTTAGTGCAATTTTTTTTTTTACAGCGTATGAATGCGCATTGTGTTCTGCGTCCTGATTGGCTAAGGGAGAACTCGGTCGCACCCAAAAGGCAGAGGAAGATGCTAAGGTTTGAACTTTGAGAGTGTTTAAACAAGAGAGAAATGTGAGAAAATGTTGATGCCTGTCTGAGAAAAGTGTATAAAGTGTGTGGTGAAGGTTTTACAGCCTTAAAACATATATAATAATTGTAAAAAATAAAGCTAACTACTTGGATTTCGCCTGTTATTTTGGAACGTAACCCCCGTGATAAACGAGGGACCACTGTATGTGTAAATCGATGACGACAGAGTCAGTTAGCACAGTTTATTAGGCTTAATTGCTACAAACAAGTCAGGTTTGAAATTAGCCTCTTTTCTCTTATTGACAAAGGCTGAATGAATAGTAAAAGCAAAGACCACATGAATGCAGCATTAGTCTGAGTGGAGGACTGTGGTATGAATAGTACATGTGAACACAAAGAAGTCCAGTTAGATGTTTTAATCTACAGCTAAGCTCTGCGTGTAAACATACATTGCTCCTCAGAATTTTGGTCATGGGTACTGGAGTGTTCTTAGTTGTCACCTAGTGGCCTTGGAGCTGAGAAGAATTGAGCACAATGATAGGCTGAAGAGATTCTGGATGACTTAAGCAGGAGAAGTTTATTACCACCAAATACAGGCCCTTTATTGTCACGGAGCCTGTTGAACAGTCAACACAGTGTATTAGTATTGAACATTCCACTTTGGATGCTTTCATATGACTCCGTTTATAAAGCCTAATAGCCTAAAAGCCACATCAAAAGTTGGAGCCGAGTTATCCAACAGATGTCTAAGATGAGCCACAAATGAAAGGCTTTCACTATCTCTCACAGGCTGCTCTGACATAAGTGAATTGATGTTTGTGTGAGAACTTTATAGATAGGCCCTAATTGAGGTTAAGGACACTGTAAAGTTAAAGTAGATGTAAAATTCTCCAACAGCCTGCAGCACTTGTGTTTATAGTTGTGTAGATATTTACACAACTACATATCTTAGAGTAATATCTATTTTTTTAAATACCTTTGTTAGTGTGGACTCAACAGATCAAGAGATGTGCAAACTGACAAAGAAGGCTTAAGCTAGCACAAGTGCTCTTAATAACACTGGTTTCCTTATGCCATAGAATGATGCATATATTTCCTCTCAAGCCGTCTGAAGCCAATAAACTAAAGCCTGGACATGAGTGGACCTTTAAGTGGGACCATTATCCTGAGTGTGCTCTCCCTCCTGTATACACTATATTTACAAGAACACGCTTAAAGCCTGCCAAAGGATATATTTTGGAGTGCTGTGAAGGTCAAAAATCTGGAGTCAGCACAAGCCTGCAGGAAGAATATTAAATGTTTGTGTGTTGAATATAAACTTCTGACCTCAACCGTAAAAGGCAAAAAAATACGGCTGAAACATCCCCTACAAGAGCACGGTAAAAAGGAGCTGTCAAGTTTGCTTAGCTTCAAAACAGGGCATAATTGTCACCTCAAGAGTAACTTAGGAGGTAATGTTTATTCGTACAGCAGCTCCCAGACATTTCAGGTAAACCATGACTGAAGAGATACCAGAAAGCTATTAATACTGCCGCTTCTGAAGATTCCAGCCCAGACTGCCTCGGAGAACCCGAACAGGGCCACGGATCAATTCCTACTTCATTGGACAGCAATTTAAAGTCAGTCAGAGTGATGCACTTGGCTGCAGGGGCCGGTCCAGGGGCCTCTGTAATGAGATTCATGCTGCTACTCCCTATCTTAAGCCAGCACTGACATCCGGGGTGCATTTACCCTCCGAACTCACTCACACATCTCATTTGTCGTCTCCAAATAAAGGTGTGATTTTTCAACAATTGGAAAGCAGGGCTGACTCGAAGCTTCAGCTGATTTTCTAAAGGCTGCTGAGAAAGATCTGAGAAACACAAATTAAAACTGAGCAGGGTTAATTGGTGCATTAATTGAGCTCCTGTAGATGTGAGTGGTTCATTTTTAATAATTACATGAGAACTGTGTGTTGGCCTCCTATTAACCAGCATTTGTTCAAGTTGGACTTAGGCCTCCTCGTGCATTTTTTCGTGTTTGTTAAGACTGAAATGTTTCTATTTGAGATATGCACAGGGCCTATGATAAAAAAATCATCAATGCAAACAGTGGCATGCACAAGCGCTAATTCCATATGAAATATATAAAGAACTGGATTATTTAGTTTGTCTTCAATGTGGGATCTCTCTTAATCAAAACAGAAAACCCATCAGGGCAAGGTCAAAATGGTTGACACTAAGTTGTGCGTCTGCTTCATTAGTCTGATTGGTGTTAATAGACTGCATTATATAAAGTTGTATGAAATGCACTCTTGAGGATCTTATTACTTTGTTTATTAGCACACTAGTTTTGTATATGTGTTTCTATTTTATTTATATCACTGACCTGAGGCTCACATGAACTATGCAGCGTTGCTTCAAGTGCTGTTGCAGTTTAGCTAAGGCTTGAGACATGCTGGAATGTTGAAGTAGAACTCCTATTGGTCATTAGTTGATTAAATGAAGACGTCTCTAGATGAAGTCCTAGATTGATGAACATCTAGTAGTAGTGGTGATGTACTCCAGGGCCAGCTTAGTCTTAAGAATATATATTTTTTTTTTTTGAGGTTGTCTTGGTCTACATATTTTGTCTTGGTCTCATCATCAACACAAAGGAAGACCCCAGTGGGCTTGTTGGTCATCATCGCTTTTGTGAGTGAATAAAAATTGCATAAAAACGTAATCATTTTATAAATATTCTGTCTGTAACTTTGAACTTGATCTGAGACTGGACTGTGGATTTTAGACCTGTTCCAGGGTTTCTAATCCAACCTGTGGATCTGGTCTGGTCTTAATCTTCAACAGGTCACAATCCCCAAAGTTGGTCTTGTCTCAGTCTCGATGTTCTCTGGTCCCAGACATGACTTGGTCACGGTCTTGACAACATGAACTTGTTGATCACTGATCATTTAAGCAATGACAAACACTTTGTTGTCTAAGCTAAAAATCACAAATGAAAAATGTTATTTAGTCAAAACCTCTAAAGATCAGTTAAATTTGCTCCATGCAAGTTGTAAACACAGCCAATGGATTCTTCTTAGTGAGGTCTCTCTGTGAAAAGTACAATAATTAGTTGATGACTAAGTTGAAGGTGACTCATGATCACACCAGTGATGCACGGTCACAGTGAATGCCAAAGTCTCCGATTTGAAAAACATCATTTGTGGACTGTTTGGACTGGGGAGTCGCTTGTGCGTGTGAGTGCGTCTGTGGCTGTATGATTACTGAAACCTGCCGAGAGCACCCCAGTGCACCCAGAGGGGTGGCGGGGGACAGATGGCGGGGAGGGCCCGAGTAGAAGCTGCCAGCCTGCATTAGTCACACCCATTACTCACAGACTCGGCGCTGGCAGACAACAAGTGACTGCGCCCCTGACGTGTGCATAGCAGGAAATTCTCATTAACAATTTGCTCAGGAAGGAACAATAGGGGAGCAATTAGAGACGAGTGACAGGGAATTATAAAGAAAAGGAAGCACGAGGACCGAGACTTCCTTTCTGCTCTTACTGGAAGCATCATCACCATTATTACCATTAGCGCTATCACTACTTAACATGACAATGTAGACAGAGACAATGTGGTTCCCTCGGGTCTTCAAGATGAAAATAGCTAAAGTAAACCTCTGTTATTCTGAAGTCAGTTATTTATACAGTGTGAATAGTGAAGTCAGGATGTGTTAAAATGTGATTTTTTTCATTTTACTGTTGCTCTGCTGCTGTCAGTCGCTCTCATTCCAAGTTAGTCTTATACCAACTCACTCAGTTACTGCCCCAGCTCGTCACAGTAACTACTGTTGCATAGGGTTGCCAACATTGATGTTAACATAAAATAGACAGGCACCATTTTGATCCTTGTTGTTTGATTTATAGTTATTAAAAGTACACCAAGGCAAAACTATACTCAAGGCAAAAATCCATTAAGTGGTGCAGTACTGATTGGTAAGACCTTTTCATTTTTTTCATTCATTGTCTGACGTTAAGAACCATCAAAATGATTTTGAGAATAGCCTATATGTTTCTAGGCTAATAGTATAATAATAGGGCTGGATGAGATAAAGATGAGCCTTAAAGCTCATTTGTAGCATTTGAGAAACTGGAGGTATAGCTGTATACTGCTGCAGTGAACAGTAAGGGAAGAAGACTGTAAGAATTGTAAGAATGGAAGTTTACAGTTAAATCCTATTTTAGGGACTTACTAATCAATGTCACAAGTACAAAGAAAGATACCTTGCTCAGCGGCATGGTATTCTCACAATTCATCTCACAATAAAGTCCATCCTGTGCTGCTTTGGACCAGCTGCAGAAATGGGCATGATTTAGATTGGATGAGAAACCATTACTAATGTAAACACCATGGTGTGGCTCTGATTGGATAAAATGAACTGTTACTAACAAGTGGTTCATCACAAGGTATTTGTCTGAAATAACTGCCTTTTGCAAACACTGTGGCAGCCTCCCCAGATAGTCACATGTAACAGACCATCTGGCGAGTTAGGCTACAAATGATGCCAACTTGAATCTAGAAACAGTAACAGTCACAGTAATAAATAATGCTGGCATTTGTTTTAAGTACATTTAGTGTTCTTTCTTCTTGGAACATAATATAATATAATATATAAGTTTATGACAAGCCCAAGACTTATTTGTCCTGTGTTTTCTGCTTCTAAGGTTGTCTCAAGCCGAAGCATTTGGTATTTTGCTGGTGCTGATGATTCATTACTTGTTTTGAAATACACCCAGCACTTACATTCACCACCTCATGACCTTAATGTATCATGTTAACTCACTTAGTCATTTTGGATAACACTCCTGCAGTTGAATTCAACTTATTTACCCAAAGCAGTAACAAAGAGCAGTAGTTCATTTACCTCAAACCACTCACAACAGTCCTACACTACTGAGCTAACAAACATATTATTTCAAACATATACAGTTGTATTTATAACAATGTGTTTAAAAAGTGAGTAAAGCTCAAAATCCTCATAACTATTTTATTGTTTTGGGGGCTGCAGACAGTTTGTCAGACGACCCCCAAACACTGAATTCAAGTCACAGTTCACTGAGAGGACAGTGAAGCATGGTGGTGCAAGCATCATGATATGGGGCTGTTTCTTATACTTTAGTGTTGGACCTATTTATGGCATACCAGGGATCATGGATCACTTTGAAAACATCCAAATTCGTGAAGAAGTCCCGTTGTCTCGTGCCGAAGAGGAAATGCCCTTGAAATGGGTGTTTCAACAAAAAAAAAAACAACCCCAAACACAGCAGTTAGCAGAGCAGCATCTTGGTTCCAGACCAACAAGTTTGACGTTATGGAGTGTCCAGCACAATCCTCGGGACCTACAGAAAACTTGTAGAATTAAATATTAGTTCAGTTCACAGGAAAGATAAATCTAAAGCATTTTTCAGTTTATACAGTAAATGTTTGAGTTTGTAAAGAAAAATGCAGACACTACTATTTTTAATAACAATAATCTAATAATCCTTTTCTTTACTTTCTGTCAAGAAATAACATATTTAATAATTTTTTGTTCATGTTTTGTTTTGGAATACAATGTGCAGTGTCCTCAATGCTTTTGCGTGAATGAAAATAAAAGCTATTGTAATGAATTGTAATTTTGAGCTTTACTCACTTTTTTAAACACACTGCTATTATTATGAACACAAGTGTACCATTGTTTCAACATTGTGCGCATGCGAACCAGAGACTGGTCTGCTACTATACTACTACTACACACTTATATACTTATAAAAAATGAATTAGATTTTATTTGTATTTTACACCATCAAAGGAGAATGCCAGTCTTGTTCTGTTTTTCTTCTTGACCGTTTAGTGTTGCTCTGCCTCCTTTGTCATTTGTGAACAGCGAAGGACAAACATATGCCACACAGGGTCGATCCCTGTGCACAGAAGTGTGATCTAGGCCAGGCGTTCATTTTCCCCTTTTAGAAGTCTGCTAATGAAGTCACAAACAGGCCGACCCGGTGGGACGTGCCCGGCCTCAGCTGCAAAGACGGAGGGAGACTTGAGGACTAATTGGCAGCACCCTTGTTTCCAGCGTAATTGCACTTATCTTGTGAGTCACCTTCGAGGGTCATTAAGAGGCTGCGGATTAATTGAGCAGAGCGTTGCGGAGTGGAAGGGAGAGCGGAGCCAAGCGGAGCCAATACTTGGGCCATTACGCCGATCGCAAACTTTCTCTGAGTCTGACATGTCCACTCACACGGGACACTTTCGATCAGTCTGCTTAATCGCTCCTTCGTGCGACTAACAAATGCACACAGCGCTTTTCTTTTTATAGCGGTGATCATTTTTGCTCAGGCCAACACCTACCTGCCCACTTCAACAGGCACATGCGATGTTTTAAGAGACTAATGACAGTGCTTTTAGCCCAAGCGCTCCAGGGACTAGCTTAAAAACATAGTGCTCAGAGGACTATGGATACAAATCTTTGGAGTGGGACGTAAATTATGAGTGCGAGGCGTTGTGCGTGAGCCTGTGTGATGTCGACGTCCTGTGAATGTACGAGTTCACATTTCTCATCATATCAAGGGCACATACGCCGGCTGCCAAAATAGAATGGAGAAAACCAAAGTGTAATAAAACTCGGCGCTCAGGGAAATGGCTCTTCTGCATATTTTGGCTCACTCCGCTCAATTCATTTTCAAGGTCACCCGTCATGTGTCGCAGATTGGGTCTGTGTAGGCAACTCTCACGCTTTGCACTTCTCCACACCTCCCCTCCGCCGGGTACAGTCAGAGGTGGGAAGGAACCAGAAGAATCTAAATGATCTAAACTTGTTCAAGAGTAACAGTATGTAATGAAATTTCTACCAAACTGGAAGAGAGGCACACTTGTGTTTCTTTTTGAGAACACATTCTTGCATCAAAAGTTTAGGGCCTTTATAAAATGAATTGATTTTATTTCTGAATTTCTCAAGAAGGGTCCACTATGATGATGATTAGTTGCACTCCTGCCCCACAGCAAGAAAGCCACCACTAAATGGACTAAGCCCTTGTAGATTGAAGAATCTGTAGAAGGAATACATTTTTCAAGTGAAATCACCTTCAAACCTACGTCTATTGTCTTAGTCCATAAACAACAGCATGTCCCTGCAGGGCTATCATAGCTGTTCACATGCTTTAAAAAAGTGGAGTGTGTGGTGTGGAATTGCAGTCTGCACTTTTGCCACCAGTTGTCACCAGAGACAGCCACACACCACTTCAACAAAATCCATTGGATGAGGGACAAAATGTCTTCTGTATAAACTATATCCAGACCTGTTAGCGTTATGACAACCTGGATGACAGAGAATCTCCACAAACCACTTTTTAAGGATGACGTAGTTTTTGCTCAGCCAAGTCAGAAGTGGATTACAAGTGATCCATTCAAATGCTGGTACTTCTGAGTTAGCCTTTGTTGCTGTTCTAGTTGCATCACCTTGTGCAGAGATTCTCAAAGCTGTGATTGGCCACATTTTATTGATTTGATTGTAAGTGTTTGTATAAAACCATGAGGCATACCACCTTTTTCCTGCACATTGTTTAGCCATTTGCCATTGGAATAGTGCCTGCCGAGTCCTCATAGCCCTCACAAGTCTTTCTACAGCTCCCGGTTGCTCCCGTTAACTTGGTTGTTGTGGAATAATCCATAACCAGAGCGAATAATCCAAAATTCTGCTAAACTACAGCCACATCCATACTGTCCCCAGTGTCCTGTGAACTGATAACACTGTGTCCATTCACTGTGTCCAGCTACCTTTTCCTTTCAAGTGACATTAGCAAAGCTCATTTTTCATGTTTTCATGTTTTTCTCCTGAAAAAAAGACACGTAGACATGATGTTTATCTAGCTTAGTCTGTTGAGAGAAAATGGTAAAAACTGGCTTCAGAGGGTTAGACTAAGTTCAGTGCAGTTATGTACACATGGTCCATTCATATAAATAGGAACAATACACAGATATAAAACACAGAATACACAGATACTTAAATACTCATTTTAAAACAGTGCTTGTACCCCTGTTTACACAACTATGATTAATAGCATGTTACACTTAACTGGATACTTGAGTGATTTCAATTTCAGACTTGTTCAACCTGCACATGAATTATTTAGACTCAGATTCTAAAATGCTTACTCGTGCAGTTACATTTGACTGGCTCCAGTCCTTTGACGTTTATATAACTCTTTGATAGTAATACACTCTACACACATTCTGCAGTAAATGAAGTCCCATACATCTGCAAATGGCTCCTCTTCTTTAGTGCATCTAAGAGACACTGAGTACATTACAGTTGAACTACTTTTTTCTTTAATCCTTTTTAAAAAAGCATTATAATTTGTAATGTTCAGGTTGAACTAGACACCTTCCCCTGTCCTCAGACCCATCATCAGGGTGAGGAAAAAAAGACACCTCAGGAAGAACCACAGAAGGAGGGATCCACTCCCAGGACGGACAGGCCGTGCAATAGATGTGTCCAGTCACTGACAAATAGTCCATCATGAAAAGAAAGAAAGAAAGAATTAATGAAACATGAATATGGATATAGTCCATGATAATCTCATCAGGAGTGAGAGGAACAGGGGTCAGGTGAGGTCTATGGTTTGGGGCAGAAGCACAGATGGGGCACAGCTAAGAACTAAGCAGTGATGTAAATAATACTGTAATAAGAGTAAAGTCAATGATAAGCTCAACGATAGAAGCTCAGTGTGTCAAACCTTCCTTATCGTCTAGGCCACAACCACACAAAAAAAAAAAAAAAAAAAAAAAAAAAAAAAAAAAAAAAAAAAAAAAAAAAAAAAAAAAAAAAAAAAAAAAAAAAAAAAAAAAAAAAAAAAAAAAAAAAAACCAAAAAACCCCCCAACCCCTCCCCCCCAAAAAATTCCCCCCCCCCCCTTTTAAACCCAAGAAAATCACAGAACAAATCACTATTACTTACATTTGATTTGACAGCCAACCCATTCCTCCTCTCCTGTCATGTACCTAGGGTAGTTTTCACAAATCCTTCCAGCATATATCCAACCGTAGTAGCTTGACTGATCTCTTTCTGTTTTATGACCTTTTGACTGTATTGATCTTCCTATACAACTATACTACTATTACTGATTCACAATAACATCCCCAGCTTGGACAGAGTATGGAAATGGCCCAATTTAACCTTTTTAATTCTGAGAAACCACTGAATACTTCCCTGATCCTGATGGTTTGTCTTTGGTTTTCACTTCTAGCTTGAGCGCAGTGCAGGAGAATATGCTCAAGCTGTGGGCAAGACTCATAACCTCGGTCCTGGCTTTTAGTCAATGTCAAAGGTTTGGTGAGATCAGCTCTTCACTTTTGATGGCTCAGCAGGTCAGCGTGCACTCGCCGGTTGCAGGTTACCACTACAAAGCCTTCACAGCGCGCGGTGTAACAACACAGCCGGAGTAACCCTGCAGATGCAGAACGCCCCGGACGATAACATCTTCTGCTTCATTTGCATGTGTTTTAGCGAGGAGTACGTGGCTGCTGTTGAGTGCTTGCTGAACAAACGGAGGGGCTTAACCTTCTCTAATGTGCTCAGATTGATGCATCCACCGCAGTTCTGCCTTGGCCTGTGTCTCTGTTGTTTGTTGGTACAGCTGGATTAGGCTGCGGCTCGCTCTCTTTGAGGGGGAGATGGATGTTGATGGGCCTGACCTTTATCTGCGTGCTCCTCCATGCATGGCTCACCAGCAGAGAGAGCGCTTGTCAACAGCCGCGTGTCTGAACAATATGTTTGTGTGCATGCTCTAATCTCTCACTAAAACCGACCCAGCTTTCTCATCGAGGAAGAGGCAGGAGACAGATGAAAAGGGCATATTTGTGTTCTGCCACTTTGTGCGGTGGGGAAAAAAAAGCAGGCAAGCCGAGCTCAGAACAACTGCATTGTAACGAGGAGAGAGCGTGGGGGGCATTGGTGGTCGCGAAATGTCAACATGATAAATCCAGCCTTTACAAGCTGTCTCTGTTCCAACCAGAATTAATAATCAGATCTATCAAATTGTTTCGGAATAATTGATTGACCACGGCCTGTCATATATCCCCACCGCGGGGTCTATAAATCCCGTCTTAAAAAAAAGTTACGGCTGATATATTGGCCGTGCGCTGCCCTGTGGGATGCCTGAGGGGGGAAGGTGCTTTTTATTGGTGGAGAGGATAGCGCTTGTTAAACAAACCTCACCCGAGCTCGGCGGGTGTCAAGCGTACGTGAAAGAGAGATCAATCTCAGCGACCTGCGTCAGGTCTCAGATAGATGAAGGAGGTGTGGGGGCGGGGCCGTCGCTGTTTCAGATGGTTTTACCACAGAGAATCAGTCCACGAGCTGCCACTCTGCTCTACATCAGTGCACGGTACAGTTAAGACTAGACACAGAAAACACACCTCCAGAGAGCTGGCCATCGCTCACGTTAATCTTGTCTTTTCACCAACACAATACAGGCTTTGTGTACATTTTCTTCCAGTTTTCCAGGCAACATACCGAGGATATTTACCTTTATTTGAACTGATAATACACTGGATTGTTTGGAATGTTAATTTAATCTTTTTTCTATCTTAGTATCTTTTAAAAAACCCATGGATTGTTCTAAAAGCTTCCTTTGCAAAAGCATTTGTTTAGTTTATTGCAGACATCCAGAATTAGACATTCTCATTTCATTTGTTTGACCTTTTCTTGTCTTACCTGGTCCTGAAAAGGTCCAGTGTTGGCATGAGAAGTCTGAAGTGGTCTTGTCTTGACACTGCAACTGGAATTAGTAACAGAGATGTCTCAAAAATGAGATAGATTGAGACAGGTTATGCATAAAGAGACTCAAACTCATTGGAAGTCAATGATAAATCACGTGCGCACAAGCCAGTATAAGCACAAAACAAAATTTGCTGTGTTTTTATTTTTACCACACATTTTTCCACTTTATTACTTTTGCCTCATTGTGAAAAGAACTTATATGGTTTGTACATAACACATCATTAAAAAAAACTCACAGACTTTGAGATTGAATCTCAAAGTCTGTGAGTTTTTTTTTAATGAAGGCCAAGTCTAGTTCTGCTCTTGGTTGAATACAAACTCATGTGAGAACTCTCTTGGGATACAGTATAGTCTCAGTCTCACTCCCAACAGCGCCACATCCTGACAACAGATCTTCTCTTTAACTGTCACATGCCCTGGACAGCACCTTCGACCATCAACATACAAAGCAAGCCCTCCTCCTTTACTTCTCCCATTTGAGTCATCTTTATTAGGTTTTGTGAAAGCATGAATCCATTTAAATGGGGCAGAAGGCTTATTTAGACAAGATATTGGTTGAGATTGGTCAGAAATTCCCTACAATATCAAGTAAAGGAGCAAAAAAGGGAGGGTGATGCTGCCTGCTTGTATGCGGCTTTGAAAACACATCCATTTGAGAGGTTACGACAATTGAACTGAGCTCTTCTGAACTTACCCATACCATACTAAGTAGACACAAGGCTTTAGATACATTTACTTTCTTATTAAAAACTGCCAAGCTCACTATTAGCATTATTGTCCATGCAAACTCGTTCATTTAATAAACTGCAATAAATGTAAGTCATTGATGTGCAGTGCCAGAGGCTGAAATATATACTTTGTAACTTTCTACTCACATCCCTGTTGATCACTTTGAATAGTTGATATTGACTTCCACATCACTCAAAAGACATCATTATCCCACAGCGGTCCACTCATTCACTTTGCTTTATGTTTTAATTACTCAGATAGAACTACTGCCGCCGAGCTGCGACCAGAAACTCTGGTAAAAATCTATCTCATTTGGAATGAATCCTAAGTAAGCTTTTAGCTGCTGTGTGCATTCAATAGCATGTAATATATCCTGAAACGCTCCCAAGGCCTGCTCAGGAATGCAATTTTGTCAAACTTGCAAAGCATTTTAAATAATTAAAAGGCACACAGGCACCAATGTCAGTCTTTTGCCTTTAGTGAGTATAGTCCTAAATGTTACAAATGAATAAGAGAGAAAGTATTCATGTCATTTTCTGGTTTTATACCACACTGTGCAGAATGTAATTCATACCGTGTAGACAGTAAGCCTTGAGATTCACATTAACAATAATACATCAACTGTATGCTTAATTAGCTTTCAGCTTCAGTCAGAACTGCCAGATTATGTTTTATGCTGGAGCTACCCCCTGGAAACACACAAGATACATAATTCAAGATATTTTCTATGCTATCCAAACAAGAATATCCTTTTCGAATCCTTTTTGAGCTTTTATTCATCAAATCACAGTGTGACATCCATTCCAATCTGCTACGTTGTACACTGGAGCTCATCGACCTATTTTACTTCAATAGACATTTCTCACATTATATTATTTAGTCACGTTACAATGCCAATTGGTTAGCATTCTTGTATTCTCACTAACTGCACACAGATCTAGTAGCTGAGACAAAGTTCCATCAGCCAGAGTTAGTAGAACTTGTACACTTTGATGAATAAACCATGAATAAACATCAGCATTACTAGATGCATAGCACTAGATGCATCTGCAGCTTGTTGTTTACATATTAGGAGTGCATTTCTTTTTAATAAAGCTGGATACACCTGGAGAACTCTGAAAGAAACTGGGATACTGTGCCATACATATGTCGTATCCTGAACTGAGCATGTTCAAGTTTAGTTGAGAAACTCACAGCAAAATAAACATGGCACGAGTGGAAACTTTCACACAACGACAAAAAGTTATTACCGTGTTTCAGCCATCTCACGGACGCCATAATTCTCTCGTTCTGCACCAAGACAGCACTCCATGCACTCCACGATATGATTGTCCGGTTGTTTTATGTTCTTCTGTTTTTGGAATGTGGTAAATAAGCCATGTCTATGTGTTACTTTGTCATTTTACATCATTGAGGTGCTCTGTCTGTGTGCATTTAAACGTCAAAACCTGAATATTGTCATAACCGGGTGAAGACTCATAACCGGGATACTCAAGTGCATGTACACACACTCAGTTAAAGGGTCTGTAGGGAACACTCCATTTTGTAGAGGTGTCGAAACGTCTAATCTTTGACTTCAAATAGACCATAATGCCTTGCAGGTTTGTTGGAAGAGAACTGTGTCATTTCTTTGAATGAAACCAGCTAGAGGCAGAGGCTTGATTATGTGACCACGCAATAATTTGTTATTTTGCAAAGACACTACAGTTTAAAATGCTCATGTTAGCTAAGGAGTGCATTTGGACATTGCACTGCACATTCATGCACAGTTTTTGATGTCAACTGAGTGATACTTTTACGTTTTTCGCTGGGATATATTTTGCAGAATTTGTATTTTCTGCTACAACTCTCCAAGAAACCAGTGTCCTCTTTTATTTCTTTGCAGTGACAAGACGAGCTGTGAATGTGTGAAGAAAAACAGCGGAGAAAGCTCAAGGATCAACAACATATGACACAAATACATTTATCTCCTTTGCACAAGAGTTACAGTTAATTAGGCTTCATTTCCTTATTTTATTTGTGTTGTTTCATTTGTAATATCTTCTCCCTTCTACTTTGACTTATCATGACCTTTGGAGCTTGAACAAGAGTTTCCAGAGGCAGCCTGACAGAACAGAAGTGGATAAGGTTTTTTACTGACAACTCCTGCGGAAACTAGAGCCCTCAGCCGCACTCGTCCTGTTACCGTCCTGTTTGACAGCCACAGCTATGATGCACCTTTTACAGCAGCAAATTTTGGTGAGATTTTTTTTTTACCTTCACCTACCGGAACAGCATATCCAGGTCAAGACTTCTGCCTGAGGCTCTCTGCCACAAAAAGCTGACAACCTCCATCCGGCCCAGACAAGCTGTGTCCACTCACCAGGGCTTGACATCTCACTACAGCTGCTTCCACCTATCAAGTCCAGAAAAGAACACTGCTCATGTGTCTACAGAGCAGCACACCATAGAAAAGAACTACACCGGATTCTAGCTACATGACATGACATTTACTGGACGTGATATGTGACACCTGCGTATAATAACGACCTGGCTGTACTGATCTAACCTAACATGGCATCAATAGGACATTATGATGTAAATATCAGGTCACAACCCATTGATTTAGACTGTTTGTACATCACTTTCCACTGTTTGGTTATGTTTAGGGTGATCATACGTCCTGATTTAACCGGAACAGGCCCTATGTCACGGCAGATATCTACAAAAACACTAAAATGTCCTGATTTTGTGCTCCTTCTGACCCGAATGTCCCAATTTTTAACGCAGTCATAAGTCAAAGCAGTGCATTGTACTTGAAACTCATTTGTCTGTAGATTGTCTGTGTCAGTCACATAGTTACCATGGTAATTAACCAATGGAAAAAGATCAACAATGTTCCTCAGGTAGCTCAACAATGATGGGTTCTTAAGTGCGAGGCTATTGCTAAGCTATCCTTTTCCAGTGTTCACAGTTTGACCTGTCATCAGCCAAAAAGAAAGTTCCACAAGCTCCAGAAACAACACAACTGTCTAAAGTACTGTGTAATAAATATGCTGCGTGTTGTAGACTTTGTAAGTGTGAATTTTTGAAGTGAAATAATAAAAAAATACACTAATCAATGCAATCTATTCTTGTTTTTTTATTAACTGGTGTTGTATTGATTTCTGGCGACATTATATTTTATTTTTCTGTTGTTGGATTTGCGGCAAAATTAAAGTTTCCCAATTTTTTGGTTTGAAAATATGGTTACCCTAGTTATGTGGCTGACATGTCCGAATAAATGTAGTTTCAATAATTGCACATTTATCACCGTCACCATGAAAGAGTCATTCGTCAGGCATCTGGGCCTAGGTTAGGGATAGACTCAGCTTCCTCTACATTTTTAGTTAGGTGTAGTTTGTAAAATAAACTTTAGTTTGGGGAGGTGAATGGGGTCGGTGGAGACTGTGATGTGGTGCAGAAGGCAAGGTTACTTCAGATTCCTGAGCAGGCTAAAGCTGCAGAAGCCGAAAACTTCACAATAACACAGTGATCTGCCTGTTTTTATTTCACTAAACCAAGTCAAACTGAACCAGTTCACCACTGCAAAATCTGTACTCACACAATCTCACTATAATCTCTGTCTCGTTAATCACTGCTAATGCATTGCCAATATTTATGCATATTCAGGTTGCATCTCTTTAATCGTTTTCTGTCTTTTCCAGTTGTTCTAGCACTGGAATAGCAATTCTCACCTTTTTGCCACAAATGATATGGTGTTGGCAAGCTGTGTAGACCAACAGCCAGTGGCAGAGTCCTTTATTAAAATGGGAGCAGTTTCCTATTTATGTCAACGTTTTATTGGCCAAAGCTTGCTGTCATGTGCTGAGGAGTCCCATCTATTAAAATCCTTAATAAAGTCTAGACAAGATCCACAGATGGCTCTTGCTACAATACCTTAATACGTTATTATCAATTTTCTATTTGCAGTTAATCAAAGAAGTTGCACATTTAAAGCGGCATTAAAGCAGCTAATGTTTCCCTTACGCAAAAGGCAAAAGTGAAGCGGTATTACAGTGGGGTTTGGCGTCATACACTATGTCAACCTGTCAACACAGAATGCAAGGACACTTTCTACTTAAGGAAGGTCAGACCTTCTGTGGCCCATTATCTTCAAGAGGAAACAGTCTTTAGTGTTCCAATTAACACAGTACTAGATCTTATAGAATTCAGGGGTCTGCTCATGAGGTTGGGGTCTTTGGTCTGAAAATCTAACATTGTCTGACTTATCACTTTAACAAGACAATAGAACTTTTTGAGTATAAACCATATCTGATGCAAATTGTAACCATGAGCCCAATGTTTCATTATGTCTTACAATTTGACTTCAGGGACTCTCTAATTAACTGATAAGTAACTATGCTAATGGTTCTCTCGATGGACAAATGCATGCTTAATCTATTCATTAAACCTAGCCACAAAATTAATAAAGCTCTCTGTAAAAGCAGAGAGTTTACCCATCTCTGCAGGTTGTCTTTTGTTTGAAAACACCAGCTCTATACAGAGTGTAATAGCCAGCGAGGGGCAAGGATTGATGGCTTTCACTGAAAAAAGGTAATCTTATTACATGGCCATTAAAAAAACATCATTCATTAAGTTGAGTAATAAAGCACCCGTCATTAGTGTTGATGTTGGGCGACATCTAATCGATACAATCGGCAGAATTCAAGCTTCAGGGCTAACTCAATGTTAAAGACGCCATATGCAGAATTTGTTAGTAAACAAACCAGAGAGAGTCCGGCTAATTATGTGCCAAAATACATCTGGCTGACAGAATCTGTTTCACTGTCTACACAGTTTGAATTCTAAATAGATAAATGCAGCATAAGTCTTGAACAGGCATCGAAATCAAATGTCAACTTAAGTGGCATTAATGTGATCAAAAGAGAAGAAAAAACGGAAAAAGTCGTTATGTTTTCCACAAGGTAACTACCCTGAAAGGATATTATAGCATGGTTATTTAATATAGGTTGTAGCAGGACTGTCTATCATTGTCCTGACATTAGTCGTACAGTTTACAGTCGTCTATGATCAGTCAGTCTGTGCAATGGACTGTCTGAACACAGATTTAAAGCCATGATGAGCTAATTAACTAATCAACATCATGTTGTGACATAAGTGATAAGCATGTTCATAAATGCATAACTCTCACTCATTGTAGAGTTACAAATGACTACAAATGAAGACCACACAGGGTGTAATGCACATAGAACATACTAACAAAGAGAGGCTAGGCACAAAACATAAAAACAGAGAAGAGGGAAACAAAGTGAATCACAGATAAATATTGACAATGCATTCGTGTAATGTTTATCAAGGCAGAGAAATCTGGGGGGGTGCATCAGTCTAACGCTGAGACACTAAACTCAAAGCTACAAGTCTGAGGTTTTGCTGCTTTAGCTATGTGTATTTATCATGTATATCTTGTATCTCTTTAGGTAAATCTCAGTTTTACAGTCTTTGATGCGAAAGCCAAAGTTCTAAAACCATTGATTGATAACATTGCTAATTATTGTACCACTCACTAATGTTCTCTACCCACTCACTGACGCACATCTATTCAGTCTGTTGCTAAGACCATCTTTTTCATGCAGAATTTAGGTTTTCCGTTAGCTTAATCTATACTGAAAATGTTTATCTTAAGTTTGTGGTCAAAACTCTTCTAAAATGCCCCTTAGATTGTCTTTGCAACCGCCAGTAGGTAAAAGACAGGTTATCTTTCCTTTTCACCAAGTCCACAATTATACCATTTCAATGACTAACAATATCCATTTTATAGCTAAGATAAAAAGAACCACATGCCTTCATTGTATTCAGTCGTGTAACAAGTGTGAAATAATAATAATACTTTGAGACTTACATTTATTTTCGTGCAATATTTTTAACTTTTGTCTAATCCATCCACTGTGGAGTCTAAGAAGTTTCCCACCAATTATTTTTTACTGAAATTGCATCTTCAGAGAGTTATAATTTAAGTGGTTTAGAGGCAGGAAGAATATGTGACTGCAGAGAATTGTGCACGGTGACTTTTTTTTTTATTTTAAGAACACCAGCGATGGCGTTTTCGAAGCCTCTCGGCTCTGTCTCTTCAGGCGCACTCTCAGCGGTGTTAATTTCCAGCAGCAGATGAAGTGGTAAATGCAGCTTACCTCACTGTTAGAGCGCATGTGGGAGTGATAGAGGTTACCCGGAGTCAAGAGAAAATCCAGGAGAGAGAAAAAACAAAAAAACACCATGGTTGGATAAGAAGACAGATTAAGAGATTACCCATTTCACCGTTTGACTTATTCTTCCGGCTTCAAACCACTGGTTGTTTTTCTTTCTAGAGACGGAGGGGGATATAAAAAAGGAGAAATATAGAATTTTTCCTCTATCGCGGCTTGCGCAAGATGGGATTGAATTGCCAAGTAGCTGAAGTGAATTTGAATTGAAGGTAATTTTATGGTTGACATAGCAATTTTTTGGCCTGCCAGAGAGTCGTCTGAAGATGACGGCGGCTCTGAAGTGATAGAAGGAAGAGGCTGACACTCCGGCTGGGATTCTGGTCATGTGTGTGGTGTGGGAGTGATGTACTGTACATGCATGTAGCAGTTATGGTGCATCAGTAGAGTGCATGTGGAGAGGCAAGGTGAAAAAGGATGTGAGAGTGGCACACAAGGGAAAAGCAACAGTGAGAACAAAAAGGGATACAATGCTGCATTCACTACAAATGGTTGCTTTTAGCTTTTAGCATGGGTATTAGATGGATATGACTTTGCAACCAGAGGCTAAAAGACTTATAATTGTAGATAGCTAAAAAAAAAGATAAATATTCTCCTGGAAATTCATTTTTTGCTTTTGTACTGGACTTAATATATCTCACATTCTGCACCTCACTGTTGAGTCTGTTGTATCCTAAAGAGGACAAGCTGGTTTTTAAATAAGGCCTTATGTTTGGGGGTGGGACCTTTTCTATTTCCATTTCCTGTGGTTTCCAAAATGGCTGCTTTAGCAAAATTTTGAGAACAAATGCAAACATCATATTCGAAATCCGAAATTAATTTGCGTGCTCAAATAAATGAATGGGAAATACCACAGCTTGGTTGATGGATTAATCATTAGTTGCTATGGTTACTGATTGTCTCACCTGGTGTACCTGTAGGTGTCCAGGTTTTTACAGGTCAGCTTCCATTTCTACTGGCTACTCCTGCCGGTCTAAAGCACTTTCTTTTCCCATGTGTGTCCACATTGTTTACAATTCCTTGAGCTAGATTCAATTCAAAAGACTGTAAATGGGCTTTTTCTTGAGGACTTGTCAACAAACTCATTAAAGTTCTACAAAACTAAGAGTAGGAAAGTGAACACAAACAAAACTTAAAATAATAATAAAAGACATGTACTTGACAGCTAGCTCCTACTTTTTATTATTGTAGGTTTAAAGGAAAAATAATGGCCTATATTTAATAATATTAAACCTATTACAAGATGGTTAAGCATAATGTCATTTTAATATAGAAAAAGTCCTTTTGAATTCAATAGAGAGTCTGGGAATTTTCTTTATTCTTTATGTTTTGGGGCATTTTGGAACCAACTGACAGAGCAGACTTTTGCAGAAAGTGGGGATGACACATATTTAGATTTGTGTGTGCTTACTCAAATGTGTAAAATGTTCAATATGTCATATCATATGGTATTACACCCAATGCTCAAATACAGACAAATCTACATCTACATATCAGAGTTGTGCGTCCATGTTTTTTTTTAAAATTTGCTTGCAACTAAAGAGTTTAAACTAACAAACTATGTGCCCATCAATGCCCCAATACACTCAGATTGACTAGAGTTGTACTATCAATATCACCCACAACGATATCAGTTTTAATCATTCACTTAATCGGGGGCCATTGGGGCTCGTGAGTGACTTGAGCCTGTCCCAGTGGCTTTGGGCCTGAGGTACACCCTGGACAATAACCAGTTGGTTACAGGATTGACTAATGGTGAGTCTTTTCTGGTAATAATAAAAGTGTCATGAACCAGAACTGTACTCACAACACACACTTTTTACGCTTTATAAATGCAGGTTGTGTTGACACAAGCAAATTTGTCCTGCACATCTCTGAGTGAGGCATTACATGAGACTACTTATGGAAAGTAATCATGGCTAGAGAGAAAATGGAAACTAATTACTGTCAACAGAAGTGCGTACTTTTGATTCATACTGCCACTGTATAAGGGGCTATAATGCTTTTGATGCAGTAGAGTACTTTAAATTAGATAATGTCAATGTTAGTAAATAGGAAAAAACACCTTTCTTTTGTTTGTGATAAATGCACAAAATGCTTTAATAAACAATACTTTTTTTTTCACATCATCATTAAGATTTAATTGATATCGACCCACCCCCACATAGGGGTCTCCCATATACACTGTAAACAACTATATATAGAAGCGTATGCATTTTAGATTGCTCTCCTATTATGTGACATGTCTCCTTTGTATATAAAAACGCAGATTACCCTGAAAGCTCACACCACAGCCTCTTTGAATGAGCCCCAAAGCAGATGCCATTGTCTCTACACAAGCGATGACAAGATATAGGCAAAAAGCCACTGAAAGCTACAGGAAGTGATGTCAGAAGCGATAAGCAGTAACAAGGACACCATCAGTAACTGAGCTCTATAATTTGTGTCTTCATCTTTAGAAATGACATTCTTCCTTTTTGTCCCTGCTCTCGTCCCATAGCGTCTCTTATCGGGAAGCAATAATTAAACCCACCAGGGAGTGTTTTATGATGGACATATAAACCTATTTAAAATAAAATTAAAGATGTTATCACACAGACAGCAATAATGAAAAGCTTTGGGGAATGACAATCGGTAGGCGTCTCGCTCCAACTGAATTAAAAAGGAAACAAGCCCTCCATGTTGAAGATTACATGAGACATTTGACTTGTTGCTCTCTAGTGTCTAAAACAAGGGCCATTACATTTCTGATCATCTGAGTATTCATCATGCGCCTTCTGTCCACCAAGGGATTTAGGATAATTAGTACTGCACACTTTGGAACGGCAACATCTGGTCTGAGTTATATATCAGACCAGTGCCCTGTATTACAATAAAGAAACAATTGTACCAACCTCACTTACCTTAACATCCTACATCTGAGGTCTGGGTTAGTGGTATAACAAAGCAGGTTACCAACTTAGCCTGGGTTTCACTGTTAAGCTGTGAGTGCATTAAACCAAAGTTTCGTAAGTAAGTAATTAAAGTATCAGTGTGTAACTTTTAGCCCAAAAGTATATATTCTCAATTATTCTAATTATTCTGATGGTTCTTAGACATGAGAACAGTACAATCAAGCCTTTTTCACTGACACAGTACCCTCAGCAGGACAGAAACTGCAATGTAACTTTCCTGCCACTGGGACAAGGACTTTTTACAAGAGATTATATGAATGAGGAGCATATAATAAAGAAAATAGGCCAAAACACTGGCCAATAGGAGAGTTGTAATTGGATGAAATACACTAAAATGATCCTACAGTTTCAAAAGGCATGTTCTTTCTTCCAAACTGGCCATCTTAAATGTCTCTACTGGTAAACAAACATGGCCGCCGCTGACAGTGAGGTGACACAGAGAGGGATCTGCGCCCTCTACTGGATAAAAGTTACACAAGCTTGATTCAACACAAATGCTAACACAAAACTTTCCATTCAATGTGTAATGTGCCAATTCAAGGTATAGAAGTTAAGTGTTGGCTGAGTATCACTTAAAACCTTTATACTTACTAAAACATGTGCATCTAAAGCAACAAAGCCCTTTTTTTCCTCCTCCACATTTACCCTTTAGTCTAATCATAGATTTCCGTTAAGATCTAACTTAATAGAAAATGAACAAGCTTCCTGACACTGAAACCCCAAAGTTAATTGGCTAACCCTCAAATCCAGTTTTGCCGTTTTGTTTATCGTTATGGCATAATGAATTAAAGCAGGTTTGTTCACATGGACTTTCATGCTGCTGCTGTAGCATGCCTGTACTGTATATTGGTAATGGAGCTGTGAGAGTTTACATCATTTTAGATAAATCTCTTTTTAACGTCAGACAGTCTTTTTAATTCACAAATGCACTTTTTCAGATTCTCAGTTCTTTGCATGTGGCTGTTTATCTTTGTGTTATCTTTAGTCAATTTAAAATTCTTTCTTGTCCAATCAATGCTATGCACATACGTCTACAGTAGCTCCATCCCATTTTCTGACCCAAGTCAAGCAGTCCAAATAGTGCTATGGTGCATTACACATATTTCATGCTTATTCCTCAAAGTTCTCACGATGGGAAAGAAAAAAAAAGATTGGACATAGATCGGAAATACCAGTTGGTGGAAACAAACTCTTTTTACACCTAAAAGATTTGGTCATGAAAAGTGGTGCCAATTCTCACACTCACTGCTCCTCACAATTGTGCAGCCTGAGAACTTTTTGCTAGATTTTCCAAAGCCGGTGCCAAGAGGATAATTTAGGTAATAACTCAGTGTGATGTGTTCATTTAGGAGATGGATAAATGGGATCACACAGCCCCAGAACAACCAGGGCAGAGCCAGACTAATTCTGACTAGATCCCACATTATTAGACCTCTCCACCCAGAGCTGCTGCACATTCTGGGTCATGGCAACCTCACATGAAACTCGGTAGGCTCTGTTCTCTGTTCTATTAGCCTCTTTCAACACTAATGACACAGCAAGTTCCTCTCTGATGCACAATAACGCGGTGCTGAAGGAGGGTGGGAGGCACTGTTCTACAGAGATAACCAGTATCTCATTAACAGCCGCACATTCAGCTCTCCTGCTCCTACAGCGCAGGCCAAAAAGATACAGACGGGTGTGTTTTTGCAGCAATGAATCCGTGCAAGCATTAAAGTCTGAAATAGGATTAGTGATAGCGAATGAGTCCAGGTGACCTTTGGCTTGGAGAGAAAAAGGAAGTGTGCAACATAAGCAGACTTCACTGAGTTCATACCAACTTTAGTAGTTGCTGTATTGAAGTGGTTTTATTCTGAGCGATGCAGCTTCAAATAAGTTTACCCTTTCTGCACCAGTTAGGTAGGAGTGGAGCTAATCATTGTTACTCATTTCCATTTCTGCTAAAAATGCATATGAGTGTGATAATAAATGTCACAACGGTACTGTGCAATAGTTTTATTCACATGTAGAAATAAAAAGTAAACTATGAAGTATGGTGATGTTTTTAAATAGTTTTACAAAATGAAAAGTGAAAGAACAGAAGACAATTCTTAATCAAATCAATATTTGGTGTGACTTTGACTCAAAACTTCAACAGTTCTTGTAGTTCCACTGTTTTTGAAGGATATGGGTGGATTCTGTTCAAACATTTGGAGAATCCCAGACAAAATCAGGCCAAATTGGATAAAATCAAGCAAGACCAAGTAATCCCAGACAGGACCAGGCCAGACTTCATGATGTTAAGATCAGGGTTAAAGCATCTCATCAGTACTCCTTGTTCTGGGATCACTCTAAAATTTGAAGGTTTTTGTCTCTTCACTTACTTTTCCATTTTATAAATTGATAAAAATGTAATTGTATTTTGTTACTTTACTGCATATCTTCACATCTGTCTAAAACTTTGGCAGAGTACTGTACAAACAAAGATATACATATATCATATGTGGAAGCACAGTGGAAATACAAGCCTCTTCAGTGTTAGTCGTGCCAAACTGTGCCAGACCAACCCAAGCCATACCTTACCACTCAGAGGAAACATGGCTAATGTGTTGTTCTCATGAACTTTTCTGCAAATGTTAAACTGAGTACTAGTGTTAAGCTGGTGCTAGAACTGGTTTTATTAATTATTATAATAAATCTGTTTAAACAAAACACCGGATGTTCTTCAGTGTTGACAATGGCACTTCCCTTTCTTTACTGCAATTTTTGTCTACTCCATTATGAGCCTGCATCGACATCCAGCATCATTGTTCTACTGGGACAGTGGTAAAAGTTTAGAAGTAAGTTAATTAAATAGTTAGCCTTAGTGGCAGTTCTCCACATGAAGTCAGCATTTTAGGCACAGGATCTGAACCAATCCTCAATGACTTCCATTAAAGCATTTTGGTGCCTTGTTGGACATGAATACCTCACGTACCGTATTTGATGCCAACACCACAATGATTAAAAGATCAACATAAGTCTTTCATCAAAACACAACGTACATAACAACGCAACACAAGCAATAAGATGCTTTTAGGAGCCCTGATTCTGTTATGCAAGCTCTACAAGTTCTAGCTTTAGGTTTCAACATCACCAACATCTAACAGTATTCTGGAGTGTAAAAGACGAGAAGACTATTTTGGACATTTTGAGAATCCACCTATTATATACAGTATATATGTTTAGCTATGGGTAACTAGGCAAAATTACAATATAAGGCAGGAAAATGATAGACCTTGCTGCAAACTGGACTCCAATAGCATTGCTCCTGAATAGTATAGGTGATCTACTCTGCATTTTGATCTCCCTAGTTGTATCCCTAGGTATGTTCCTGTCCGATGCAGGTTAATTAAATGTTGTATACTATACTGTATGTATAGGCTACTCCTGTGTCTTGCCCTTGTCTTGTGGTTAGCATTGTCGCCTCATAGCAAGAAGGTCCTGAGTTTGAATCCCGGGCTAGATGAGGCCTTTCTTTTCCCCACCAACATCAAAAAACATGCTCTCTGGTGTGACATGACCAATAACTGACAGAAGAGCTGGAGAGGGTTCCTGGGCGCCCCATGAGCAGCTACCCACTGCTCCACTGGATGGGTTAAATGCAGAGAATGGATATATAAAAAGATAAAAGGTAACTTAGCAGTTGTAGATGTTTAATACAGCAATTTATAACAGCATTTCTAATTATTTGATAAAAACGATCACCATAGGATACATATATACTCCGAATTCCATTGTCTCTGCCAATACGCACTGTGATATAAAATAATCTGTCCACTTGGCTCCCCTGATGGTGTCTTATCCCTCAAAGAACTAATTTTCCCTGTCTCTGAGCTTCACATCTCCCCAACATTAACCGCACGATTAAAAACTCATTTCAGCTGTAATTCCACTGTTAAGCACCTTTTTCTCTCCTGCGTTAGGCTCCCATAATCCTCCCGGTGACGTATGCCTCTACTTTTCAGAAGCCATTCCAACCTGCCGCTTCAACAAATGTTTTAATTAAAGGAAGGGAAAAAAAGGGGGCTGCCGAGGTAATAAGACGTCGCTAACTAAAAGTGAGAAATGAGCTCTTTGAAAACACTCTGAGGAGAAGGCCAACTGAAAGACAACAGCCGTGTCCGTGATCACTCACTGGACTCTGGAGCCGTGTTTTGGTACAGGTTAGGTTTCTATGGTACATTTTACTTTTAAAATGTAGATATGTTGCCATCCTCTTGTGTGGACAATGGAGGTATACCTATATAGAATGTGATAAAAGTAGAAGAAGACTGATTCCACTATTTAATATCACAGCAAGCAATGTTTTAAATTCACAAAACAAGAGCTTTGAGACTCTCTCTTAAACAAATGAAAACACAAGGATCTGGTGTTATCCAATCAATAAACTGCAGTGTTTAGGTCCAGCTTTAGTAACGGTACCGCGTTGCTGTAAACCAAAAGCCAAGGAGTTACCAAAGTGAAGCTTTATGTTTATTTCTGATACTTCATACCCTTCTTTGACAATACAATACCGTATGGACATGATCTATGCCATACTTCTATTTATTCTGTACTATATTTCTGCTTTTTTTTCTTTTCCCCACTCTCCCACTTTCTAGTGCTTTACACAATGAGCTAAAGTTCACTTCTTCATAATTGTCCATTATGGGTCTTTACTCACCTGTCTGCTGCTGATGCTGCTGTATTCTGTGTTGAATTTCCGCAGTTACATTCCCCTCTTCAAGTAAATGCCTTATAAAATTGTAAATTTGAAGAAAAAAAAAAACTGATTTCAAAAATAAATTTCCCTGTATCTATATATACCTGTAGTGGTAAATTCAAGGCAAACAGTGCCAGGAGGGGGGGGGGTTTTTTTTGTGTTATTTAAAAAAAAAAAAAAAAAAAAAAAGAAAAAAAAAAAAAGAAAAAAGAAAAAAAAAACCCCCACAAAAAAAAAAAAAAAAAAAAAAAAAAAATGGGGGAAAAAGGGGGCAAGGACAATTACAGTTTATTCATTTATTAAATTATACTGAAGCCAAATGTTCTAATTGTTCTCTGACATGCATCTATTCAGCCTCACTTTACTTTACTACAGTACATGCACATCTATCTGTCTCCACTGTTTGCCTTGTATTCGCCACTGAAAAAAATAAGTTGTGGTTGCACTGTCATTTTGATTGACAGGTGTAAATTACAAACGATATAGTGACATGATCAAATAGTCTAATTGGCTAGGGGCGCAGCTGTTTGCGCCCTAGAGCATAACTTGAAGAAACCAATTAGAGACCAGCCTCAGGCCACTTGTTTGTCCAAAATATCATCTGTCTCATTGATGTCCATTAGACCGGCGCCCCGTGACCTGAAGGTTCACATATTTACATCAAAACTAAACCAAATAAAACCTTTTAATGTTTGATTATTCATTTAAAACTGAGAGGCTTCCACCAGTCACACAATATGACATATTTATCGATAGAATAAATGGATGGAAGCAACAACAAACAGCAACATTTTCTCCAACAAAGCTTTATCTTGTGATAAACATTGATCTAGAAAGGCGTTTCGCTCCAAAACATGCCACGCTGAATGAATTGTAGTGCTCCTGGTGGAAACAGTATACTACATATTACATTGAATGAAGTCATAGCAAGGATATGATTTACACCATAATTCAGATTTCTTAGCTGAAGCTTGAAGAGAGGCTACATCAGCAAAAGAGAATTTAACGCCATTAGGGACGTAAAAAAAAGTGCTGCACTCTTGCACTCAAGCACAGAGGCATCAAATATTCATGGCGGCCAGTCTGCACCAGTGTTCTTTTAAATACAGACACTCTCCCTTTTTTGCCTGTCCATAATTTAGTTTGAGCATAGGCTATTGCTTAAAGCTTTGTCCAATCCTGTTAAAAAACTCCAAAGTTTACTTTTAAAGAACACACTGAACTGTTGGAAATGTGAAAAGTGGTGGGCCTCTACACAGCACAGAGACCCGGCAGACAGAGCTATCAATATCTTCGACTTCTTTCACCATCTGATATGTTGTTTATTGTCGAGTCTGGAACATCGCTGGATCTCTGCCTTGTAACGTCCACGCTCGAACATTCATTTAACTGGGCCAGACAGTGTGAAGTGTATCGTATCATCGCAGCAGAGACTGTGGCGCTGACCTTGGGACTCGGCTGGATCTTATTTCTCAGTCCGTGTCAAAGCGGAATGGTGCGATGGGAGCGCTGATCACAGGGATGTGCTGGGAGCGTGGGAGAGGGGGTCGAGAGGAGGCGAGGTTAGAGAAGCACATGAGATCAGCACAAGGTTAGCTCCATGGAGCCGCTCAGTTCTTTACAGATCTCTGAGACCGCTGCATTGATTCATTCTATATAGTATATGGGCAGCAACTGTCTGTTCTGGACTGTGATAGCATTAAAAGAAAAAAACAAAGACTGGAACTCACACAAAGGCAACAGTTACGGTGCAGATACAACTTTGAATCTCATAAGAATGAGTTCAAAAGTGTGTCTTATTTATGTGGATAAATGCAGGCAGTACCTTTTTTTGCAGAGATGTCGCACAGCATCTGCATTATTCTGATTTATCAATATGTAATTTTCCAAAATGATCTGAACTCCATCCGAAAAATATTGTCAACACTGTCCAACAAAGGCAGCAAAACTGTGTGCTTTAGTGGCTCTCATCTGTGTTGGATGCATACTGCAAACCTTAGCGACCTAGATTCAATTCCGGCTCAGGTCCATTTGTTCAATGTCATTTTCCTCACTCTAACCCTGTTTCATGTCTATCTACTCTCTTTGTGTCTAAAAAAGGCTAAAAAAGGCTAAAACATAAATGGACTGAAGCTTTAATCATGTTTTTTTTTTTTTTTTTTTTTTTTGACAAAGTTTCCTGGTTTAATTGCATTTCACAAAAATATTTGTGTTAGTTTAGGAGTTAATCATAAATGCAACTATGCTTTTATGATTTTTCTGAATTGGGACATTTCTAAGCCACTGAAAGTTGTAAGTTACTTTTTGTAAATTGTGATTCAACGTTTTTAAGGTCGTCTCAATGTAAAGTGCTATATCTGCATTTCAAAAATAATGCATAACATCAGGGGTGCCTTGATGGCTCATATTCAGGAGACCTGGGATCAATTCCGGCTTGGGTTGCTTGGCCAAGAATTTATAAATTTAAAAAAATTAAATCAAATGACTTTAATCAATGAAAAAAATTCTGTCCGACAACACATTACTTACTAATTTTGTTATTATTATAATAATAATACAGCACACACATTAAACAAGCACAAGATCCAGACCATGCAACCCTTCTCTCTCATGAAGACTTCAGAAACCATTTCAGTGTGCTGTAATCAATGTCTTTCACTTCATGTGTGATTCAGTGACAGGTGAAGACAGAGTGGCATTCGGAACATGATGTCCTTCTCACAAAAGTACAGAGGAAAGTTTTTTTGGACTAAATAAATAGTTTACAACTTACCTGAAGACAGTTGGGTCAGAACTGGGAAAAACAGTCCTAAGGTTTGGGGCTGCTTTCATTTTTTCTGCCTTATTTGGCCCAGACTTTTATAAGTTTTCTCTTTTCTCTGAGCCATATTCACAGGTGTAAAAAGCCTTCTTTTCAGACCAAAGACTTACAACAACAAAAAGGGGTGGCTTCAGTCTGTTAAATGTGTAACGTCATGGAATGTCATGGAAAGCATGCATTTAAAAACTGCAAGGTCAGTGTCATCAAACAGATAAAACAGTTCAATGTGATGCATACTAAATTTTGATCTGGATGAATCCTCTAAGATACATCATAATTTTGTCTTCTTGTATTTGTTGCCAAAGGAAAAAAAAGTGTATTCCCCCCTTCTTTTAAATGTGCCCCCTCAATGTTAAAGGGACAGTCCAGTGTTTTGTAAAAAGGGCTCTATGAGACACTTAATGATGGATAACTTATCTCCCATTGTCAGTATTGTGCTTCTAGACAAACACTACCCTCTGCCACCCTTTGTGAAAACTCCTATTTAGTGCATGATTGGAAAATGTGCACATCCTTGAAGAAATTATCCATTTCAGTGAAGGTGGAGACTGCTGTGTGGATTCTGATCATATTCATATGCCTGGTCATGCAGACTTATTGATCTACACAGAGAGTTCAGCAGCAGCGACCTTCGTGATTCGAGGAATATAATTAAAAATGCATTATTGCAGCCCTTCGTGATGAAGCCTATGGATGCAGAACATTGGGAAAATGTCAGCTTTTCATTTCTATATCACTGATCAACCTTCTCTTATTGTCACGGACCTGAAGGAGCAAGTGCAGCAGAAAGTGGGCATTGCAACATGTCCATTGTTCGAGTAAGTGTCTTACAGCTACAGCTATACCTCAACCAATTTTCCAACAGTGTTTTCTATTTTTTGGGATTAATACATAATACATGCATCAATACTCATCAGTCTGTATTTTGTTGGTGATAATGAAGTCCTTTAAGGCTATTCAAGAATACTGCATTGTGTTTTATTGGTGCAACAATTTAGTCAAAACAGCCAAGGAGCAATCAAAAACCCATAGTCTACAACTTTCAAATCCCAGCTTACAGTGAAGCCCCCATGAGCTGTCCCCTGAAAAAGTGGAGGAAGATGGAGGGATAAGAATTAATTAATTGTGAATATAATAGGCAGTGGTGCATGGTGGTAATGTTGGGTGGATGGGCTGACTAATGCATTAATATCAATTATTAGTTCCCACTACAGTACTATCATATTTGGGACATTGTGCTAAATGAGCATGTGCACACACCTTCTGATGCTAAGGCTAAATGCAATATATGATGCTAATTAGGCCCAGTTGTCAGTAATTCAAGGATACAACCTTTACACTTGTCAGTCACCAAAGATGAAAGATGATTGGTGCTAGGGCTAAAAAAACAAAAAAACAAAAACAACAACAACAAAAAAGATAAAAAGTCAATATTATGAAATTATCAGACCCCACTTCACAAGCCTGCTCCCCGTTTACTATTATTTATTAAAAAAATCAAGAGATATACATTTATTTACAGTAGAGACTATGTAATAAATATAAGCATATACTGTATAGTACATATACAGGTGTTTTTAAAAGAATAGATTTGAACATGTGAAGTTTGTATGTATGTTTGCCTTCTTCCATCTAGCAAATCATCAAGCAAAAATGTTTCCAATGTCTTTCTTTAATTGCATTCAGGTAAAAAAAAAAAAAAAAAAGGTGCTAAAAAGAAATCTTAAACCCACCTTTAATAAGAGGCTGTGCTCAAGCTATCTGCTGAAAAATGCGCCACGAATTCTAACCTGACAAAGTCTTGTTAACCTTCAGGAACACAGCGCTGGCACGGTAGGAATCTCTGTCACCTTTTTTCTTAATTTCCTGTGCTGGTGATGAAAAATACGAGGTATGTGCCAGTTGATGCGGCGTTAACACCAGACGATCCAGACGCTGCTGCTTCATGAAGTATTGACAACCCTCCACAATCCTGTCATGTTTCCCATACACGCCGATTGATACATTGTGCCGAGAGCAAATAGCTTCATTTATTCACGCGGCGAGATTACATGTTTTTATCGATTAGGAATAGATTGGATGGAAGTACATGCCCACGTTGACAAAGAGGTTTGTGTCTGAGGCAGCTTTTATGACACTTCAGAGGTGGAGGTATATGTACGTAGGAATCAATTATGCTGATCGAAGATAAGTGGGGGTTTAATGTTGCAGATAAAACATTATGAGGCACTAAGAAAGGGACAAGGGCCTCATAAATGTTACAGGAACAGAGGCGCCCAATAATATTGTTATATTGCCAGTAATGTATGTATTTATTCCATCATTTTCTGTGCAATTTCCTGGTTTGAGTGATATTATATGCTAAGTATTTTAACAAAATGAGTCCAATGTTTCTGTGTAGTTTCTCAGAACAACACACTGACCCTCAATATAGTTAAAAATATACAAATATAGTTAAAATGTTTGGAGGTCAGGTAAGATTTAAAAAACTGTTGGCACTCCATATAGAAACCCAGTTGTTCCTGAAAAACAGCGTGATGTAAAATGACACACCTATTAATAATACCATTCATTTTAGATCACAATGTGTTTCATGGTCTAGTTATTTGCTGACTTAAAACTGTGTAAATTTTCCCCATCTCCAGAGTTCAATTGGAACTAGATGTACTTTACTTCATGCTTGGCTCACATTTGGTTTAGTTTGGTTAGCACTCCTGCCTCACAGTAGTAACAAGGTCCTGGGATTGATCCCTGGGCAGTACATAGCCCTCCTGTTTGGAGTTTGCATGATCTCTCTGAGTCAGTTTTCCCCTTTACCAATAAAAACATGTACAGTAAGTCCACTATGGGACCAGGACTCCATTTGTCTCAGTGGGACTTTACTAAGGTTCTACAGTAGAAAGAGCTTGTGTGGTCTGTGTATTGTATGTTACTCTAGAAGTTTAAAAGTTTGTCTGATGCAAAAGTTACACTGTTGGGCTACAAATGATTGAATGAAGTGCTTATTCATACAAAATGAGCACTGCTGTGGAGAATTGCATTCATGTTTCTTTTTATACACATTCTTGCCTAAGGTTTAAGACATAAATATTGATTTTGTTTGTTTCTTTTTTGTTTAAGTAAACTTATTGTTTGATCCATTTCCACTGAAGAGCTGCCGAGCTCCTCACAGGCTTTTTTTTTTTTTTTTTTTTTTTTTTTTTGCGATAATGACGAAATATGACGTCAGCCTTCACTAATTATTTCTTTACTTAGCAGTTTTTACTCATGAATAGTAATGAATAAGATAGTATGTAAGATTGTACTATAATGTTGACAGTTGGTGTGGAGTGAACAAAATGCTATTTTAATGCGGAACAATGCGTCTGCAGGCTGCTAGATGCAAGATTAGCAAAAAACGGTGGCAGAGAAAGTGTGCTGTACATGCTGGGGCGCAGTGATGGATACTGGTAATTACTTTTAGTGATCTCATTTAACCCTCCACACATGCACACGTTTAATTGCCTGGAACAGAGCTACACAAATGGAAGTAGGGAACGTGCTGAGGAGTGATTGGAGTGGTTTCATCTCTGCCAACCGGGTGTGGCTGCTCACCCCATACATTTACTAAAGACACAAGATGAATAGGACTCTGGGCTGTAGCCTGTGGGAAGTAACATCTTGTTTAGTGAACTATGTGTGGTCTATGTGTGATGTGTCTTTTGTCTCTGCGTAGTATATAAAGTTACTACAGTCATTGCTGTACGTCATCCTGTTAATGTTATTGTAGCAAAAGTTTCTTTATAAATTAGTGATTTGTGTGTGCATACAGTATTCATACTTTTCTGTTAAGACTTGAGTGCATTTTTACAATTTGTGTTTAGAAATATTCTTGCTGCACGATACTGGAGCAACATGCCAAATATGTAACTACTCTTTAATAGATTTTATATTAGATATTGCAATAATAATAATATGATCTGTATATCAAGTAAAAGTCAAACTGAGTATAAATACAAACATGAGACTCCAGAGTCACTTTTACTGGTCAAAAACTGTCTCTAAAACTGGTTTTACTGGCTCAAACTATATCTATGTCAAATGTAAGGCCATAATGTTTTGATACAAGCAGAACATCGTGATTATTTCTATTGTGATAATGATACATTTGTGATCCCATGTGCACTTGTTCACATATTTGTACAGCTGCACACAATTCCAGTTACTCGTCTGTTTCTCTGGAGGGCACAGCAAAGATCACGCAGTATGTACAACAACAATACTGCTTTGTGACCATTGTTGTGTAAAGAAATGACACATTATCTAGAGTTGTATATTTCATGTTTGTTGAACTTTCTTTGAAACTTGCCTTAACCTTGACAAGATGTAGTGATGCATGTTGCACCTTGCACATGTGGTGTTATACTCAAACAGCAAGTATTTCTCCAGCAGTGGGTGTGCATATTCAGATGTGTGAAAGTGTAAAATGGTCAAAATGTCAATGCACGAAAGGCTACACATTTTCAGTGTTACACCTAAAGCTCAAAATACATTTTTTGCCCTGTCAGAGATGTGCATCTTTGTTGCCGTCCTTGTAACTCGGGGTAGTTTAGACTAGATGTGGATCCAACAGTGATAACTAAGATGAAGCAGATGACAGTGACATGCAACGATTTATACTTGCTTAATTGAATCTCTTCGGCCCTAGTGGGACATAAGTTATTAATGACCCCTAATGTCAGTCCAATCCCAGCCATTAATGTACTCCAAGTTGTTTGTTGGTCACCATTTTTTTTTACCAGTTGTGTCCAGTGAAGGGCAATCTTTAAGATGGGATCATGATCCATTTTTAAGAACAGGGCCTTACCATAAGAGAGAGCTGTATTTGACTCTCAGGCCAAAAGATGTGACATACTTTTCTCCATTGTTGTAAAGTGTTATACTAGAACTTGCCAACATTCAGAGCCATATATATGAGAGAGAGCCATACAGCAGAACAGGTTGGACAAAGCTGTTATAAAGTTGCAGTATGGTCCTTGTACTGTGTTGCCTGGACTTCTAGATAGATTCAAATCTGGCGAGTACATTTAAAGCTTTTCGTAAAGTGGCACTGAGGTCCTTGTGAGTGGTAATGACCTATGCCTATTGACATAAGATAAAGCAATCACCACATGTTTTACTTAAACATGTCAAACTGTTCTATCACATACAAAATATTTTACTGGGATTTACTAGGTTCTTGTGGCTTACGCACAAATATGTGTGCAACTGCCTCTAGGACTAAGCAGAAAACATCATTGCTTGCCACTGTCATTCCATACCTTCTACGTTTAGCCTTTTTGTGCATTTACTGATTTTGAATTGCTATTGTATCCTCAGTTCTCTGTTTTATATTATTGCACCTTTAACTTCTTGTTGTACTAACTTACTCTTTGTAATCATTGTTGTAATGGGTATTTTTTATTGGCGTGTGCTGCTCTTGGCCAGGTTGCCCTTGAAAAAGAGATCTTGATCTCTTCTGGTTAAATAAAGGTTTAATATATCAAATCTTATTAAAAGCCCATATTTCAGAACTTAGGTGGTATTGTATGGTTTAACAGCTTTGAACAGAAATTCTAACTTGTGTTGTAGTGAAGGTTTTGGATACTTCTCTCTGTTACAGACTGATTATTTTACACATTTGTCTGATTACATACACACAAATCTTTATGCAGACACTAAAATACAAGATCACAAATAAGCCCATAAGTCCACAAGTGATGTGCCAGTTAGCTGCAGCATTTTAAAGACATGCACCACGAATATGACGGTGTATTTTTCTTTTCTAATGGTTCATTGCATCCTTAAGCACCTCATAATGGCCTCCTTGGGGAAAATGCTTGTCATGCTCTTAATTCCTTCTGTTGAACACCTCCTACTCTTAATGTATCATATTTACCAAGTACAGTCGGGTTGCATGGTTACAGGTGACCTTTACAGTATATGTGCTTAACACAGTTAAATTAAATGTGGCAAATCAGTCTAAACTATGTTGGCAACACTTGATATATTATCTAGCCTGGAAAAAAGACATTTAAATCTCCATTAAGCCTAGCAGAAGTTACATTACACTCTTGCTTCTATTTGAGCACACATTCTTGCTTAACATTTTAGGCATTTATAAACTATATTGATCACTTTTAGACCTATTTCTACTGGGTTTGCTCATAGACAACAGCATGTCCCTGCAGGGCTACCATAGTTGTTAACATGCTGTAAAAAGAAGTCCATCAGATGTTGCCAAAAAAGTACAAAACTCAGAAAAAGTATTGCATTTGGAGTGTTGGTGCAGGACGAAATTGAACGGTGCAAAAAGCAAAAAAAAAAAGGAGACTGAGCCATCTTAAATGTAAAGGTTCATTTTCGGTGAGGTTACATAAAGTGTTGGTTTTAGCTAAATAGAGTTTGATTTGAATAAATGCCACCAAAATGAAGGGACTTAACACTTAAATATTTGCTTTTGTGTCAGTTTAAAAGGGTATCAATCCTGGAGGAAAATCATAACTTAATATAAGCCTGTGATTTTGTGCCAAATACTAAAACTAACCTTGTCTATTGCAACTGGAATAAAAATAACTCTTTACTGAATTACATTTTGTGTGACTAAATAAATAATCCATGTAACAAGCTATTCTTTTGCCAAAGCTATTTACATTGACTCACATTAATGATTAATGACTTGGAGGATACATCTTGCATTAATTACATGCATTTGCTCTTTAGTCATTTACCCAATTAACCTTAAGGTCAACCATATTATACATTATACTCTACAGGTCGGTGTGACAGATTACTCTTAGTGGTTTGGAAAATGCCAACTGAACCAGGAGACTTTTGCAAAAGGAGGCTTTCAGTTTATCGTGCGACAAGCTTAATCCCGTCCAGTGTGCATAAAACCCCTGCAATTTACCAGAAAAAGGTCATGTTTGAAAAGATTTTACCCCGAAAATCTGCTCTGGCTATTTCTCAGATCAAAACATTGCTGGAGAATTTCCAGGAAAAGCTGTTGTGAATAACTCCTTTGACACCTAGTTCCCAGTAAGAATCACTAGTGGGGCTGGGAATGTATTTCTGGTAATTTACTGGGAACTTTGTGTAAGTAGGCCTTGATTGTTATCACTCAATGTAGACAGGTCTCTGGTATTGTAGTAACAACACTTACGGTAATGTTCCAGTCCGTTATTACTCAGTATCAGCAAACTCTACCATTCTTTAAAAAACAATTTCCCGTTGTCACTTTCACATTTAACATTCTCCTCATTCAGTTTTTACTACTTGATGGCATGACAATCACCACCAGACATACACAGACTGACCCTGGGAGCAACAAACACACATGTATTCCCTGTGGGCAATTTATGTTGACATACTTGTATTTGAAGGGTGGGAGGAAGCCTCAGTGCTACAAGAAGAAAAGGGGGACATGCAGTCTCTGGTTCTGGAGACTTAAATATAATAATAGTATTCCTCTTTATTTATACAACACTTATAAAAACAATGATTTACAAAGTGCAGTACATCTACAGTAAAACAATAAAACAGCAGCAAGAAAATGAATTGACAATCAGACGAGGGCGGAAATCAGTGACATCATTTTGTGGAGGCAAAAGACAAACAAAGGAAGGATACAGATTTCAAAGGAACACAAGATTTAAAAATGAGAATAACTGACTTAAAAGTTGGGGTTATTTTTTAAATGGCGACATCACTTTAATAAATAATAAATAAATAAATAAATAAATAAATAAAATATGTTACTAGATTGCAACTTAGAAAACACAAACACAAGGATAAAGTTAACAATAATATTCAGGGATGTTCCTGTAACGCTGTAACCATTCGTCGCTCTCAGAAGTTTACAAACCCGAATTAATCCAACACACTGGACAAAGGTGCAGAACATGGCACGCAGTTCACTTCAACCCAAGATACACAGCAAGATCACTGCAAACGTTACAGCAAACAGACACCGCAGATGAATTCACTACAAACAAGATCGGGTTTAACAATGTTCTGACAGACATGGATATGGATTTTTTTTAAACGAGGAAGTGACCCCTTAAGGCGGGGCGGACTAACTAAAACAAAATCAAACTATATACTACAACTAAAGGACAGCAGTAAGCAGTGACATAACTTTTAAAAAACACAAACACAAAATCACCAAACACATAAAATACACCTTTAATCATTTTATCTAAAAAGCAATTAAAACACTGCATACCTGCGGCGTCAAATCTCCCCACGCCCAGTCAATGTATTTCAGCCGATTTCAGTAGAACCTTCATTCAAACCGTCTGACCCTACACACAAAATAGGCTACATATAAAATCAGCCATACCATTAAAAAAGTTACAATAAAGGCTTATTTACTGTAGACTGTCACAAACAGCCCAAACAACACCTGGCCACCCACAGGAAACTGGCACCTATCCAGTTAACGGCCATCTTCCTTTTATAGGAAGTAAGTTCCTGGGGTGAGAGTGACACCCTGAGGTACCACTCGTTACAAATAGTATTAGGATATAAAATAAAAAAAAATAAAAAAATAATAAATAAATAAAGTGACAAATATCATCCAAAAGTAAGTCTATAAAAGTGGGGTTTAAGAAGTGATTTAAAAGATGATACTGATTCGGTCTTATCTCCTCAGGCATGTCATTCCAAAGTCGAGGGGCTCTGACTGAAAAAGCTCAGTCACCTTTAGTCTTTAGCGTCGACTTTGGAACAGTTAACAGGGACCCGCCTGAGGAAGGCTGTGCGGAGACCTGTAAGTTGGTGCTAGGCCTAAACGAGCTTTAAAAGTGATCAGTAAAATCTTAAAATCAATCCTAAACTGCACGGACAGCCATTGAAGTGAGACTAAAACCGTGTGATGTGTTGTCGCCTGTAAAAACCTGTGAGAAGCCTAGCTGCTGCGTTCTGAACCAGTTGGAGACCAGTATCACTTGATGTAATATTCATGTAAATTCACAAAACACAATAAGTAAAGCTGAAACCAAAGTGCAACACTTACACAAGACACAGAAAGGTTGTATTTTTTCTTGCGCTGACATTCCTCTGACAGTGACGTGATTGATTGCAATTTCAAACGATTCCATTCAAATTTCCAGACCTTTTTCGAAGACTGAAACGTTTCCCCTCACGTTCCCTCCGCCTGTCATTTTGGACGTCTAGGTTGGAGGCATGTGATAAATTAATTCTAACGACGATACGCTATCAGCGCCTGTTTTCTGGCAGCTCTCAACGCTGGTAAAGTTCTTTCCTTGTTTGAGGCATTGCCCGTGGAAAGTCCTTGTAGAGATAAACGTTTGTGCCTTTGAGGTCTTTTCCCCTTCTGCAGCACCACTTCCTTATCCTAAAGCTTCCAAATAAATGCAACTCTTGGCTTTTGACTGTGGGCTGTAGTGCAACTGTGAATATGATAACTGACCCGACGTGACCGGCGTGAAGTGTGCCCCGTGTGGAGTTATCCGGACAAAGCTGTTCAGTATTCTGCTCAAACTGGCTCCAAACTCCTATCTTTTCTATGCACATTGTCTTGCACAAACCACTCTCGGAGAACTTTTGTTACTATTTGACATTTAAGGTATTCCCCAGGACATACAAAAGTGTTGTTTCTGGCTCCAAATTAGGCACAAGATGAATATTAAACAAGAAATTACAAACCACATTTTTTCAGACATGGGCTGAATTCAAAACCATCTCAATCACAACAAAGGGCTGTGGACTGTGTAAGACTGTGTGTCAATAATTACCTGAGACTGGGGTAAATGTAAAGAAAGGTCTGCTGGACAAAGCTGATAATGAACTTTTATAATACACTCAAATACAAATCAATGAGTAAAGAAATAGAATATGTGTTATAATAAGCATGATATCACACACAACGTGAATATCACAAATGCTATTCTTTTTCTTGCGGTATCATGAAGAATGGTGTGAAAACAAGCTAAGTTCCCTAAGGAAGACTGTCCCTGATGTTTTTTTCTTCTCGTTGGGAAAATGGTTAAACCTTACAAATAGTATATTGTAAAAACAATTATTTGTGAAAAAAAACAGGCTTTATGATGCTGTCTACTGTTAAATATCAGTGATTTTAATGGATGATTTAAATCTCACTGACACAGTACCCTCAGCTGGACAGAAACCTCCAATATAACTTTTCTGTTGCAGGGACAAGGAGTCATAGCAAGAGATTACATGAGTGACGTGCTGTACTGCATTCAAATAGAGATACACAGGACCCTAGCAGAGTCGTATTTGGACGTACACTAAAATGACCCTACTGTTTCAGAAGGCATGTTTTTTTCTTCCAAACTTAACAATTTGGATACTCTCCACAATCTCCATAAACCATGTCTGTGAATATGGCACCGCTGTAGTAACAACACACACAGTCTATACATCTATGTAGGACTAATATTTGGAGGAAAACCATGCTGATTTATGACATATTGTGAATACTGTGGAAAACCAGGGTGAACAAACTGCTTGCCGAGCATGGGTAATTTGATCCAATCAGATGAAGAAAACTAACTACAAAACTATATAAAAAACTATAGCCCAATCTAACCTACAGCAGCTCGGGGAGTTGTTTATGAAACAAAACGTCACTTGCTGCTGTCACCATGAGCAGCCATTACACTCAACACATCCCTGTCACTACTACCTCTTTTCAGTGGGCTGGTAAGTCCACACCATTGGTCTGCAAAAGTGGTGGTACTGTGGAAAAATGGATTTCTTTGACTTTGTGAACTGAACAAATCTTGTAAGAATCCAGCGGCTGCATGTTGACCTTAAACAGTAGTGAGAGAGGGGCTATGGGCTACAGATGAGCAGCAGTCCCACTGAAAAGGAACTAAATATATGTAAATCACACACTTGTGGTTCCTTTATTTTTCATTCGTATAAAACAGTCAGAAGGAACCTGGTTGTATGATTTTCTAGTTTAGTTTTGAAACAGAATAATGTCTCCCTCTGAATGAGAATGTTTTGTTCGTACTTACCCATGTGTCTACTGCAAATTGTCAAAATGAGGTGTAGTAGGCACACATTTTTTCTCCAATTTTGTTTCCTGTCAGCTTGGCAGTGGTCTTTAGCCTTTAAAAATATTCGTTATATAATATGTGTTACAACTAAACATTATATATAGTCAAGTAACCAACAAATGTTTTAACCTTGTACCATACAATCTGACCTCTGTCCTCCAAGACACAGTATTTTTATGATGTTAATGATTTTAAAAGAATGTTGTGCTGTACAGCTCACCTTAAATACAACCTCTATAAAGTTTTGAATGAACTCAAGATGCCTGTGTGTCCATTGACAACATCAGAGGACCTTAATGCTGACTGTCTCTTCTGTTGTTCACAGTTTTTCAATTAGCAGCAACACATCACATTGTGCTGCATCATCTCACGCAGCAACCTTCATGTTCCTCTTTGCAAAATAAGTCGGCACATCCAGTCACATCAATATACTGATCTGTGCAAGTTTTAGCCCAAAAATAAATTCTCACTCTCAATTTCATCTCATCTCAATGGGTAGAATAATGCCTCTCTCTGCAAAAAAACTTGTTCTGTTTAACCCTAAAAAGCTTTAAAATGCCTTTTAACTGTCACATGAATTATGTCAGGGTTTCCATGTTTTCGCTTTTGTAAATGTGTTTGTTTTCGGTAGATGAATATTCTGACTCATATCTAATCTTTATGTCTCTCAGCCAGTGCATAGTGGCATATGCTGGCATCCTCCAGTGGCTGTTAAAGTGAGTGGGCGTGTAAAGAAATATGTGAAACAGAAGGATATATCATAGCTCATAATGAGAACGCTGTATTCTAAAAATGATCCCGAGCGAGCGTAGAGATATGACAGCCATTAGAAAGAGTGCCTCACCTCTTCTGTCATAACAGTAACTAGCTCTTCCTGTGATTTGTGAGTGAGACGGAAGGTGTTGATTGTTGTGTCAATGCAAAGTTGCCTTGATTATGGTATTGGCAACCCATCGGCTCTGGAGCTGCATGTGCCTGTGTAGCACCCCTCTTGTGGCTCTTTTTTATTGTTTAATTTATTATATTGATTTTGATTAACATGCACAGAGGACTGTATACTTGCGCATGAGATCAGTCAGCGTAGATAGATTATAATATATATAAAAAAGGCTAATTTAGACCAAGTTTAGTGTTCAAAATGTAAAGGTCTGAAATGGATCAATTACTTCTGGCTCCCAGCAGATGTAAATTTTATGTTTTTGGAGAGAAGTGGCTTTTTGGCCCCTGTGCTAGACATACAGATGCATAAACAGTAGCCTCTTTACTCTCTCAAGTGAATCATTATGCTAATAGCAGGATTGTGCCTCCTATCTTATTAGCCTCGCCAAGTGGTAATCATTTACACTATATTTAACTTAATGTACATATCCATCTGTAGTTAAATCACTAGAGCTATTTAAATATATAGTGTAAATGCATACTCTGCACATATACTTCAACCAAAAGTGAAGAAAACATTTTTAAAGTAACATAATTTGACAGCTTTTATATAGTTTAATTTAGTAAGCACTTTTCAGATACATTGCCATTTGAACACATGCACACACACCATTACAAGAAAAAATAACTGGAAAATATTTACAATTGAGAAAAAAAAACCCTAAAACTTAATTTAAAGGGACTATGTAGAGGTTTCAATCCACACCAACAGTGTACTAAAAGCAGCCTAAACAAATCAGTTTGTAAACACTAAAAATGTACTGTGACATGTGTAGAGACGTACATACAGTGCTGTGTAAAAGTATTTGCCCCCATCTAGATTTTGTATTTTTCTTGCAAATTTGGCAGTCTTAACTGTTAACTGTTTCAAATCATCAAAAAAAAGTTAGACAAAACAAATAAAATCCTCACTTAAAAACAAGCATTTTGCGTTTACTTGAGTTATCTTTGTCTAATACCTCAATTTATTGCCCAGCACATTATTTTACTCTATCTTTGTAAAAAACATGTTGTCATATCATTAACGTTTCTTATAGTAAACATTGTCCCTTTACATTTGAATGTTACCCCGTCATGGAGCCTCTTGAACATAAACAGATCATTAGCAGATATTTGTGTGCTCTGAGCTCTCCTGCTGTGTGCGTTTGGCATGTTTGTCAACACAACACTTGCTTAGTTTTTTTAGAGTGTAAGAAAGAGGTGCTATTATAAATAGGTGCTCTAAGAATAAGGCTGGGAAAAATAATTTGAAAAGCAGTATGGTGGAAAGTGTTGTTAAAATTAGGCACTGTGAGGTAGCTGTGAACATCTCCTCACTAATGAGGACCCTGTACTATGAAACCAGTGAGCACTATTCTCAACCTGTCTCTTCAACCCACTTAGACAAACATTTGCAGTCTACATTTCTGATATTGCTCGAGATATAACAAAAATACACTAAACTTATCTGCAAAATTAACAGCAGATGAATAAATAACTTCTACACCAGCAACCAGACGGAAGTGTGGAGTCTACTCTTGAAATGTTAATCAGTGGATCCCAGTAATAATAATACTTAAAAAAATAAAAACAATCAGGAGAAAATAGATGGTTTCTTTAGTCTGTCCATTGTTGTCTGTTTAAAGAAATACTGAAATTCTGAGTGCTGAAAAAATGAAATTAGAGAGGAGCCACTATAGTCCAGTAAAATCCTTTCCGGTTCGAAGGTTGTGTTTGTTAAATTGAAAGTGTTTGAATGTAAGGTTTCATCTTCAGTCTTTATCACAGTCTTTGTTTTGTGATTTTTTTGTGAATTCACTTCATATCAATTTGTGCCACTTTGCCCTCAGTTTAAGCCACATTTTACCCCTGTTAGATATCATTTTCTCTCTTTTTAGAGTTATTACATATCTTTAGAATAGTTTAGTGCCTTTTGTCTCTAGTTAATGTGAAAAGTTCCCCATGAAATCACCTACCACAGGCTCAGGTGTCAGCTTTCAGGGTGGTAGTTAGCACTCTGCAGCTCTGCTCCACTTATGCTTTTAAAGGGACAGGTCAGTGCGCCGGTGTCTCCATAAAACACTTCTGTGGTGATACAGTGGCCTTTTTAAGATGATATCCTGACACCGCGGAACACAAGGGCCTCGCCGAATTCTGGGTTGAAAAATACAATATCAAATCCTGTCACACCTTTAGATAAGTGGTTCTCAACTGGTCTCATCTGGAGCCAATTTTTATTTTTCTGATTTAGTTGTGACCTCCATTTTGACCAAACAAAGCACAGTTCAAAAGTAAACTTGCAATCAAACCCAATTGCATATTTATTGGAATAAACACAAGAAGAATAAAAAGAAATAAGTACATTTTCAGATGCAGAAGAATATTGACATCAGAGAGTCTAGGTTTGTGAACAGATTGCCATTTATTTCTAGTTAAGCTAAACAGCAAACCATTTCCACCAAACCAAGACTGCAAATAAACTTTGACAGTTTGTTAACACCAAATGTGTAAGTGTCACGTCAGTCTCAGCTTTGTCTGATCAAAGTGTCAGTTTACACTGGAAGAATCTGTAGAGCAGCAAGTCGAAAAAATAATCAGATGGGATTAATTAGACTACGAACTGCTTTAAACATTGAAATAATTTTAAAAAAGTTAACAGTTAAATGTAAAAAAATGGAGAGGTTTAAGGTGGATGCTTCATTTACTAACTGTAGAGAACTAGGTATATTAACTCATTAGGGCTTTATTCCCTTGCCTCACTTAAAGATCTTAAACTCTGCACTATTCTCCCTCTTATAAAGTGCTCATACACCAATCATGCATTAGATTATGACCACTGACAGTGAATCATGGCACCTTTTAGTAAGTGGGACGTATTAGGAGCAGGTGAACATCTTCTTCTCAAAGATGATGTGTTAGAAGCAGGAAAAATGGGTAAGTGTAAGGATTTGAATGAGTTTGACAAGGGCCAGAACTAGACCATGGAGCAATGGAAGAAGGTGGCCTGGTCTGAGTGTGAGGTGTTGATTTTCCTCCAGATCTCAATCCAATGGAGCATCTGTGGGATGTTCTGGACAAACAAGTCTGATCTATGGAGGCCCCACCTCACAGTGGTTTGGTGTTCAGTAGTTTCAATGCTCAGGAGGAAGATGAATAGTGACTTGTGGTTTCAGTGCACGGGAGAATGAAGCGACTTTAATAGTTGTGCAGTTGCGCTTTAACAGTGCGCAGGAAGAAAAAGTGACAGTGGTTTGGTGTTCAGTGGTTTCAGTACGCAGGAGGAAGAAAAATAAAGCAACTTGGTTTTAGTGCACAGGAGGAAGATGAATAAAACCATCAATGACTTTTCTGTTTTGTTTGATCAGCACTTTTACTGCCGTGTTACAGGCACTGTTCGGAAACAATCAGTTCAGGTGTACGAATAAACACTTATGGTATAAAATCTTTCTATGTAAATATCTTATTTCTCAGCCTGGGTATCGGCGGCTTATAATCCGGTGCGGCTTATATGTGACAAAATATATATTTCTTTTCAATTTTAGTGGGTGCGGCTTATATTTAGGTGCGCTCTATAGTCCGGAAAATACGGTAGATTATAATAAATAACAAATATATATACAGCAGTGACCAAAATTATTAGAACACCAGACAAATGGGTGGCTGGAGCCTATCCCAGCAACTTTGGGCTTGTTAGTCACAGCGCTAACCACACTTCTGCCTTGCTTCTACTTTGTACATATTTTGGTCATTTTCTGAGTATTTTAATGGCCAGTTAACAAAAACAACTGAATCCTGTTAAATGTGTGTGTGTAAAGGTGTACTAATAATAACTTTGGCCACAGTGCTGAAAAAGTATATGCCTCCAACTTTTTTTTTTTGCACATTTGTCACAAGTAAACACAAAATGCAGTTTTAAGTAATGATTAAAGTGAGGGGAACTAAACCTGCATGGCCCCATTAGAAAAAGTAATAAGTAAAGTAGTTTTTTTTTGGAAAGCTGAGTTCACTTTTACTAGCCACACCCCGGCCTGACTACTGCCAGAAGAAATTAGAAAGGGGGCAAATACTTTTTCTCAGCACAATCTATTAAGTGTCAGCTTCATTTTTCATTATCTAAAGGGGCATTTTATCAACTGCGTCTCACGGAAAGTGAAGTTGTTGAGTCCTAACATTATAACATATCCAAAATAACACCTGTAGAAAGCAAATACGATACAGTTTAGTTGTTCATTTGTTTGGTTTGGAAAATGAGTTTTAAAAATCCTTGTGTCAGCACCTGTTAGTCTGGGTTTTCCCTGCAGCTCCCAAGACTTGGCTGCACTGAACGTTAAACTACCTCACTGAAAAATTGAAACATCTTTATACCCTAAGCTCAATCATATGGCGTGTGGGGGTCCTGAGAGTTTCTATGAAGTCAAGGCAGCCATAGCAGTATATATATGTGGGACTGTTCCATGCCATTAAAAGGCAATGTGGATGAGATAAAGATGTTTGTTTAATTCTTCAGGGATTTACTCCGACACTGTTTTAAATGTTTAACTTGATACTATGGGCAGAAAAGGAGAACAAAACACAACACAAAAACAAATCAGATTGTCTCCAAAACATCTCAGTGGGGAAAATGACAAATCTATGCGTGGACATTTATATTTAATAGGTTTTCAGTTAGTGTGCAATAGAGACATTCATAAGACAATCAGGCTGGCCCTAACACAGGTACAAAAATAATCTATCCCAGCACAATGGGGATTTAATTGTGTGCTGCCTGTGCCCTATCCACTTGCATTTCACAGCAGCCAGGCCACACAGGATTAAGAATGAAATTTAAGGAGGAAAATAGCAATGAAGAAGCCTGACTCTCTAGACTCCCTCGTGGAGTGTGTGGCTGCCTCCAGAATAACAAATGGCTCGGAGTAAGTCAGTCTGGTTTAATATGAGAATAATGTCTGCTCAGTGTGACCCAGTGATTCGTCTAATGGAGCTGTGAAGTCTTGGGTGCAGCTCGGAGAGTCGGCGTGTTAAACAGCAATTGCGGAGGTCAGCACATTGAAATGCAACATTGAGTATGTATATAACCCCAGTTGGGAAAGGCTAATGCTAGTTCAGGTTAAATGTGGTAATAAGCCCCAGTCTGCCGTGATTTATCTGCTGAGGAATTGACGGACTGAAGTGGCGCTTGTGGAGGGGAATGAAGATTTAGAACTGTCAGGATTTGCACAGGGGTCAGAGGGTCAAAGATCATAAAATGTAAAACACCTCAGTGTAGTAAACCGTCAGTGCATTGTACATTGTGACAGATGAACGGCATGGAAACTCATAACCATGGAAGTGTGACATGGACGACTGACATACTTGAGTTACATTATTGAGAATAATTACATTGGCGTTTAATTATAGCAACACAACCCATCTTTCATCTTCAGTTTAGTGTATTTCTATATTGAGTTCATGTTGCATATTGGCAAAAATGTCAATATTAATTACAGCAATAATATAATTTATTCTAATAAGACTTAAACTCATTGGAGCCTGAGTAGTCATCAGTGATACTGTACAAACCAGATCAACCACTAGAGTCTGCATCAATGTTTCAAAAATCTCTTATGAGTTTTTGTAAATCTACATTTTAACTACAGTGATCCCTCGTTTATCGCGGGGGTTACGTTCTAAAAATAACCCGCAAAAGGCGAAATCCGCGAAGTAGTCAGCTTTATTTTTTACAATTATTATATATGTTTTAAGGCTGTAAAACTCCTCACCACACACTTTATACACTTTTCTCAGACAGGCATCAACATTTTCTCACATTTCTCTCTTGTTTAAACACTCTCAAAGTTCAAACCTTAGCATCTTCCTCTGTCTTTTGGGTGCGACCGCAGGTGCCTTTGTCGGTGCAGAACGTTTCGTCAACATTGTGGGTTTTGTCGGGAGAAAACTTGCAAACATACAGCACTTCAGAGTCACACTGCTAGCGATCGAACATTTATGTAAATTTGGCTGAACGCATTCTGTACTGTACAGGAGACACGGCATGAAGGAGATTGATTGACAATGGTCTACAGTCCCTTAGCCAATCAGGACGCAGAACACAATGCACGGGTTCTCCCTTAGCCAATCAGGACGCAGAACACAATGCGCGGGTTCTCCCTTAGCCAATCACAACGCAGAACACAATGCGCGAGTTCTCCCTTAGCCAATCAGGACACAGAACACAATGCGCGAGTTCTCCCTTAGCCAATCAGGACACAGAACACAATGCGCGAGTTCTCCCTTAGCCAATCAGGACACAGAACACAATGAGCTTTCATACGCTGTAAAAAAAAAAAAAAAAGCATGCAAAATTGCACTAAAAAAATCCGCAAAACAGCAAGGCCGCGAAAGGTGAACCGCGTTATAGTGAGGGACAGCAGTAAATCCCAAACCTTTAAACTCTAAAATACAACGTAATTGTGAAAAATACATTTTGGATCCAGAGGCACACCATAGATTGTCTGATGAACAGCATACTGTTAAGAAGAGTTTATTATGTAATAGTAAATTGGCAAAATTGAGTAAATATCCTACATTTTACAGGATTTTTTTTATCCTACATTGTGTGTGTTATTGGCCTTTAAGGTGACATCTGATGGTGAAAGTGCAGTTCCAAGGCTTGCACACTTTTAGAGTAGGCTTGCTGTTATGGTATGTTGTTGTCGATGAACAAACCAAGTGGAAATTGATCTGATGTTGTTTTCACTTTGAAAAACAAAATCAGTTTAGTTCATATTCACTCTAAACCTTTATTCAAGAATGGCAATTTAAAAAAAAAAAGATGACTTTCTCCTCCAGCAGTGTTGGGTTTGTCCTCTCTGGGCAGTTGTAGGAACAGGAAGTAATGGAAATAAAATGGCTTCTTCTTTAAATTTTTCCAGGACAGACAAATGCAAATGAACACAAATGATTAATGTATTCTGTTTGCCTCAATCATATACATCAACATTTTACAAAAGGCGCTTTTAAGTTCTTAATTATGTATCTTAAAATTTTCAGGAGTTTTTGGCTCAGACATTGCTTCCACTAAGTCTGCAGAGCTCACAAACCCACTAACAGACCTGGCGACTACATAAGCTCCTCCTTAGTTGTATTAAGATCCATGTAGAGTTTTTTTGCTTCTTGCCAAAATAAATTATTGATGTGATGAGCAGTGGCGGGCTTCCCTGATGGTCCAAAATGCTTCTGCCATCGTTAACAAGCTTTAATCCATAAACACTAACGCTGAGCAAGGGATTTTTAGTCAAAGACATACTGTAAACAAGGCACTTGCCAAGACGCAGCGGGAATACGGCCTGCTCTCTATCACTGATAATGATCGGAGTCATTTAGAAGGGCAGGAAGCAGACAGGTCGCTCCGGCGGTAAGTGAATGAATATTCCTTAAGCGTTAGAGTAATTCACTCGCAGGACAACTTGCCCTCCTCGAAGACAAATGTATGTGCATAATGCTGAAGAAGTACCGGCCAAGACCTACTCTTTATTTAATGCACTCGCCGCAGACAGCTGGAAGCAGAGCCCAGCGCTTTGGCACTATTTTGATTAGGATTGTGGGCAAATACTCCGTGATGTATCGCCGCTGTCAACTCCTGCTTCCAATTTAGTTTAATCCACACTTACGGACATAAATAAAACTTAAGGCGCTCTCAGGGAGCACGTGTAAACCTCTTTTCAGTTACAGGCGCTCACATTTGGTTTGTGGTTTGTTTCAACTGCAACAGGATTGAGTTGATGATAGCAAGCTACATCCCCCAACTTTTATGGAATTGTTGACATTGAAAACGCATAGTAAATGTCAGGGCTGCACACTGTAATCCGTAAATGTCCACAGACAGTAGGTAGGAAAGCGTTAAGTCTGTTCATGGATGATGATTTGCACAAAAGCAATAGAGCTTAAAGTAGATTTGTGATACTGTGTCCATCCAACCAATAGCCTTCTTTGCCTGTTCCCCATTTAAAGACAATAAAGCTCATATCTACTGGTGAGGGAGCTGACAGGTGATTGATGTGTATGTATAAAACAACCAAGCTTCTTTATATAGTGAGGCTAAGTGAAAGAAAACAAAATCAAAACCAAAAAGCACAACAAAAAAGCAAACAAAAAGCATAACAGTAAAGCAAACATGGCGTCTTACAGACTATTGGAAGTGTGTGTCCACCTCAGACCTGGTAACGTTACAAAAGAGTTCCCTGTAAATATCTTTGAGGTTTATAGAGCAACAAGCGTTAAAATACTTCATGCATCTTGCAGCGTTAGTGACTCTAAAGTGCAGTAACTACAAGGTGAAGTGTTTAACTGAAGTAATTGGTGATGCCTAAGTGCTGTAGGCTTATGTTATCATCTCAGCTCTTATAACATAGGTGCATGTGCCGTGCATGACAAGGGTCAACGACAATTTATGCTTAGAGTAATGTCACGTGCAGAACTCTACAGCCTTAAGTGAGAATACTGAAGGAGAAGTGATCATATTTAGCGTTCATTAAATAACAGTTAACTTTTCTAAGTTCAAATTCTAGCACTTTTCAAGCACTTTCAAGGTGTGTTTTCATGTTTTTTCAACTGCGGTAAATTACATGTTGACATACATATATACTGAATGTAGTTTTTCTTATTTAAATCAATTGTGGCATAAAAAAAGACTTTGTTTAAATTGTTAAATACTTAAAAAATGAAACTTCAATCAAAAATATATTAATTTATTGGAGTGTCCCTAAGTTTGGTCTCTTTTTAGAGAAGGCTGATATCTAAAAAATGAGCTGACAGTTAGATTTTGTTTGGGTGCAGAACCAAATCTTTGAGCTTTGAGCGATCCCAAGCACAGTGAGGTATGCCACTTTATTCTGTGTCTGTAAGTGTTTGTGTTGATCCATGTTTTAGCCATAATTTGTACTTTTACTCTTCAAGCCAGTGATCATTGAAACAGCAACCTCACGGCATGTTTTATTTCCGATCTGCTCCATCAGAGGTGCACATCCAAAAACACTGGAAGATAACTCTATAGCCACATGTGCAGACCTGAGCAGTGTTGTTGTCTTTATGTGCAAAAGGCAAAAACTATTTTTTTTCTAAGAAGAAAATTACTCAGTGAGATTGTTAATTATTGAAGCAAAACAATCAGAATTTCAAGCACTTACAAGCACTTCATCCAACATTCAAGAACTTTTACAACCTTGAAAACACTAGATTAAAATTCAAGCATTTTCAAGGATTTCAAGCACCCGTGGGAACCCTGTGTACATGTCTGGTAAATAGTTAGGATGTTAGGATGTGCTGTAAGTGACAAATCATGAATTGATGTTTTTCCTGCAAAAGCAAAACATGTATACTTTATGTAGTATATTTGGATCTGTACATATTGTGCGTGTGCTGCAGACAGATTTAAAAGGTGTGGGCATTGAGAGGATGCGCACAAGACACAAAAACTGGGAGGTGGGGTTCTTTCCTAACAAATCCTACTGTTTCTGTTGCTGTTGTCTGGTTTTTGGGCTGATAACAGCAACAATCAAGGTGTGAAAGCATCCATGGAGCAGTGTGTCTCTGCCAGACCACCTGACTTTAGCAGTTTTCATGGATTTCTGTGCCTGGAAAAAAAACCTAAACACGCTTTAAGTATCTATGTAAATTGATTTATGTAAGCTCTTTAGACATAGCAGAATATGCTTTTGGGACACTTTAGATACATGCTGCTGCTGTGCCCACTGCAAACCACCAGTTAGCTCTTAATATGCATGCGTTCAGTGTAAATCTGGGGTGGTCTGTGGTCACATTACTGGTGAGTTGTGTTGGCTTACATACCTTGCATAGCTACTTTTCTTGGCTGATCTTTACATGTGATGTGGACAATGGGAGAAGGCTGAGACAGGCCTTTTCTGTTTTATGTAATTAAAGGAATATAACCTCATTCAGGTCAGGCTTTGTGCCGGTTCTGGAAGCTAATGTTTTTCCAGACTTTTTTTGTTATCATGTTGTTTCCAAGCCTCGTAAGTTGCTGCCTAGTATTATCTCTTAAAACCTCCAACTTTTTACTGATTTTATTGTTAACCTTGATATGCAGTCAATCCATTTGCCTTTTCCATAAACTCACCATCATCAGTGGATAGTGACAGTGTTGGATGAAAAAAACAAAAGTGTATTCTAATCTGTGCTTCCAGCTATTGTTTACGTCTACTGTGCTGAGTGTTGCATTGGATTTAAAATTATATAATGATGCACCAACATTGGATGCATACACTAAATTACCTTATATCAAAAATGAATCATAATTATTTTATCTTCATCTTATTTTTAGGACAATATGCAGAAAGTACTTATTATAGTAATGTGCTTCATCTTAGTAACATTAAAAGTAAAATCAAATACCTGTAATGGCTGTAATATGAATATCATTTTTTACATGCAGCTGGTGTTGAATGGATAAGCTAATATATATTTATAACAAAACTTTTTTAATCTGCCGTTTTAATGTATGGTTGTAATATGTGTGTAACTTAATGCCTTTTGCTAGCAGCCATACATTTGCACAGGAAAAAGACGGACCATTGACCAAACATCAGTTTATTGTGCCTTGGGATAAGAACACATTGAATAAAGAAAATGTTAATGTTTCAACATGATGCCTACAGCTTTTCTCAATAATGACTGAATATATTAGCAATGGGCATGGAATAGCAAAACAATCCTAGAAAACAGCCAAACATAGCCCACCCGACATTACTCCAATTCCTTCCACAGACTGTCAGCTGAGTGTAAGGTCTACCGACAAGCTCACGCGCCATGAACCTGAATTCCTTTATGCACAGTGATGCCCTTAAATTGCGCTGTGGACCATTGTTGGAATCCTAAGAGACGGCTTTCAGCGAGCTAACAATGACCTTAAACGGCTGACCGTCGGTTGCCGGGCACTCCCATCGCAGGTGAAGCTGGAGTGGTGAGCAGCTGTCAGACAGGCCTGTAATTGGAGCCCATTGCACCATTAGTCCTGCCCATTAGGCCCGTTATGATCGCTGTCTGTCTGGGTTCCACTTCTCCAGTCAGTGTCTCCATTTGACCCAGGGCACTCCCTCCTCCGTAGAACACAACTGAGACTTAATGACTTGTCACGTGCCCACCTGTCGCCAGCGGTGTGACGATCCGCCATGACACGTTCCCCCGCGTGCCGTCTCATCTGTAATGGCCTCTGTCCAGACAGGGAATAGGAGTGTGCACCCAAGGCACAAAAAGCCAAGAAAAGGGATTGTTGCCATAAGCACACAGCGCAGTTCACTCTGAAAACAATGCTTTCCCTATGTGTTTCACCCCCTGTATCCTGAGTCAGGTTTGACCATTTTAAAAACAAAGCTTAATAATTGATCCGGTCTGACTCTGTGATATACTGTAAAGCTCTAAACATCCTTGTTTTCTGGACAACCTGGGCTAACAGAATATATGGCTAGGTCATTTGAATGGAAAAGTTGGCTAAGGGGCCATAAAGAGTAATCAAAAATAAAAGTGAAAATACCAAACAAAGCACATTTTAATTGAAAAACTGTGATATATTGTGCAGAAATCCAAGTTATTTTTTTAATGCTTAAAACTGTTTTACAAAGTGAAAAAGATGAGAATTAATTTAAAAGAATGTGATTTTTATGTGATCTGATTTTATTGGTCATACACTAGACTTGCATGAGCTCACACAGTACATTGATTAGGGCGCAGATTCGCTGGTGGTCTCTTTAAATTTCCTTTAAAATTGACATATTCATTAACATCAAAGCTAAGAAAATATGAATAATATGGACACAAAACGCATGGAATGTTCCTGCGAGCAACAGACTCGAATGGCTAATGTGTCGGCTACAAGGGAAAAGAATATAAGCCTGTAGCTCTTTTTTCTTAATTCAATTTGATTTTATGATCCTTCACCTGGTGCTGAGGGTTAAATGTGTGTCACGCTGTGCCATTTTGGCCGTCAACCAAATCAAAGACGAGCGATCCCACCGACAAGTCACAGTATGACAAATTTAGATTATAGTTGTGTGACCCTAAGGTCCTTTTTCTTTACACAGAACCCAGTTGCCATCTTTTTAAATTTTTTCCCTTTTGCTTTTGAGCACTCAAGTCGGCACCAGCCTTAGAAGCACTCAGCTCCCCTAATTGCACTGGCATCACAAAGCCAGCTCGAGTCAAAAAGTATAACATGTACTATTATGTTTCATATTTTAAAAAACTGCACTTACTGGAAGACTTTCAGCAAAATGTTTTGTCTAATGAGCACCATGGTAACGACATAACCATAAAAAGCAGCCACAATCATGGACATTAACCTCACTTTTTGTTGTAAAACACAGTTTAAACCCATTGCCTGTCCATACAAATAAATAACTTGGATAAACTAGAATGTTATTCTCTGGGACTGCCATACTGTTTATCCTCACCTAGTGGCCAGGTGGACTTGTGTTTGCATTCACAGGTGTGTCACATGGATATAGATTGTTTAGAAAGCTTAGAGGAATATATATATGTATTTCTTTCTTATAAATTCCACTGTACATGTGGACAGAGCTTCTATTCTTTTGTTTGCACACGGGAATCAGCAAGAGAAAAGCCTGGAGAGAGAAGTGGTAATAGAAATTAAGATGGGAAGAGGAGATCTGAGAGGTGGGTACACATAAGAAGACAACATGAAGGAAAAGTGCAAAGTGTTCCCTTTAAACTCACACATTTCCCTCAACTTTAAAGAACACTCGGCCCCTCTTTGAACCGTTCTTACAGGGAGCACATCAATCTCCATCACCTCCATTATCAAGGAAACTTCCAGGCTGAATGTCCCGAGGCTGTCTACCAACATCTTTAGTTTGCAATTCAGTTTTTTAGTGTGACCATACGTTCTGATTTAACCAGCACTGTCCCGTTTTTAAGGCCCTGGTAAAACCCTAATATGAGCTGATTTGGAACAGACCCTCACTCAAGTGGCTTGCTATCGGTGTGAACTGCTGGACATGTCTGCTTACACAGCAAAACAATGGAAAAAAAAGGTACGTGACGTGCAAACACAAACAAATACATCCACACAATATTTAACTTATATTTATGGTTAACTTGACCTGCCAGCAAGTAAACTTAATCTAAAAAAGATATTTTCTAAAGAGGTTCAACAACAGTAATTAAAAAAAAAAAAAAAAACCCTGTGAATATGTTCTTTTTCCTTATTTATTTTTTATTTTTTACTGTCTAGAGTAATTACTTTTTTTTCACCCACACACACACCTAGACAAAACACTCCTACACTACGACACAAGATGAGACTCAAGATCTACACTCTAAATGCCCCAGATTCCCAGATTTAAAATTATCAATAACGATGAGCAGAGCCTCAGTAAAACTCCCACAGGTATATTGATTTAACATTAGCTTTTTAAGAACAATGTTAAAGCCTCTATAAAATAACCCAAAAGCAGAAACTATATTTTAAAACAACAATTTCCAAAACCCTAAAACCAATCATTATTGAATAAAACTCCTAACCATTAAAACCTCCTGCTCTGATTCCTTCCTCCAGAGTCTGCTCCTGTCAAGACTAGACTGGGTCACTCCTCATGAGTCTTTAGAACAGGCTTCAAAGTGGCCGAGCTACAGCTTCAAAAGCCCCGCTCACAGTTTAATTTTTTACAAGTTCTGTTACAGGGAGTTTGGATCATTAAATAATTGACTATATATAAAATGTAATGTTAAGCAAAAGAAAAAAACAAACAAAAAATAAATAAATAAAATGAAAAAAAACAAACCAAGATTATTTTTATAATCACAGCCTGATTTTAGTGAGAGTCTGATCCATGGCTCACGAAAAAAGGACAGAAACATTTATGGAGAGGATTAATTAGTTAAATTATCTGATTGATTGATTGATTGATTGACTGATTGATTTATGTCATAGGTATTTTTTCGAAAATGAGATCAACTGAATGTTTTCCATGAGAGATTGAAAAGCCTATAGCAACACTCAACGGTGATAAAAACTGACTTACGTTAAAAAAAAAAAAAACGGAACTATGCAGTTTATTGGACAAATGTTCTCAAAATAAAATATTTTCTATGAACACAGCAAATGGACACTCGTATTTAAATGGAATATTCTCAGCTTTAAGCCTTCTTCCTAGTCCCACCAACACTTGTGGTTGTGGTGGGAAAGTCCATGGAGAATCCTGAATCCTGGTTTTTGGCCAAACAGAGGTTCAGTCTTTGGGAGGAGGTTTTTTTAGAGGATTCCTCCAAGGAATGATCCTGGCAATTGGGAAACAGTCAAACAGAAAGTGAAACAATAAAAAAATGACAAATATATCTCTAAAAACCACTTTAATACTCTCTCCCAGGTTAAATCAAACATCCATTCAAACTAGTGTACATATATTGCACATTTCTCGATTTATCTTCTCATGTGTTTCCTCCCATACACCAGCAGCCATCAATCAGTGCCACTCCAACCAGATCTGTAGATAAATAATCAATAAATAATTTAAAAAACAATCATGTTCAAATCTCCTGTTTATGTGCAAATAAGTGTTTGTGTTAGAAATGCAGAGTGCTAAAGTGTATTGAGATATCTGTAAATCAATCTTATATTACACCTTCTGCCACCTGATGAAAGGTGACATGTCAATTTGAACAGCTTTACTTTTGATGAGCCATTTTTATCCTTCACATATTTACTTGGTTTGGAGTAATAAAAGGTTGTGGTTTGTACGTTTAGATGAGAGGTGAGGTAGATCTGAGAGGAGGATACACATAAAAAAAACAACATAAAACCATCTGTGCTAACTTCCCTTTACACTCATACAGTTGTCTATCAGACTCGGCTTAAAAGAAAACTCGGCTCCTCTTTGAACCTTCCTCACGGGGAGCACATCAATCTCCACAACCTCCAGTTTTGTTGGAAAAAAAACCCAAAAAACCTTAGGGCGATAATCCCAAAGCTGCTTCGTCCAACTTCTTCATTTCACAACACGGCTTATTAGATTCTCCCGTTCTAAACTTGTCAAAGCAAAATCGTCTCGAGCGTGACACCTGGAAATGCCATCTAATTGGAGCTAAATCCTATTCGCGGAGCCACCGGCCGCATCGATCGGCTGCTCATTGAACTCCTGAATGTAGCGCTGCCAAGAAAAACAAATAGTGAATTACCGAGGTGTGCTCCCGGGCGGTAACACGCGGCAGTTTTTTTGTGGTGACGCTGGCTGCATCGAGGGACCGGTAGAGCTCAGATCACTGCTGGCAGCCGGTATTGTAACACAACATTGATATGCAGGGTTTCCTTTGGGAGAGAATCCAGGGTTACTTTATACCCTGGAAAAAAGAGAATGGTGGTTGTGTTGCCAGCATTCACAGCCGTTCATGAAATCCTTTTATGCTTTTCTCCAGGTAGGGAGGTGTATAATGTTCTTTTTGTTGGGTGTTTGTTGAAATAGATATGGCTTTAATTGTACGACTCGCTTTTCTTTGTTGTATAAATGTTTTATTGTACTTGTGTAAAAAAGAGCAAATATATGACAGACTTGTGATAATTATAACAAGCGAAGGACAAAAAAAACGATTGCTAGGAAACCAGTTAAAACAGTAAAATAGTCAGCAACAGAAGAGGAATCCAGCACTTTGGACTGATCACGAGACAACAAAAAAGTCACGCTCTCTGTTGGTTTTTGTCCGTGCAGAGAAAATGGAAAACAATATGTGCAGCAAATGAAAGCATATTTGGGCTATCATTTTGATGGTTCTTTGACATGAGATTGGTAAAAATCATGCCTAGCTCACTGACACGGTACCCTCAGCTGGAACAAAACATCCAAAAAACATTCCTGTCACCTTGATACGCACATAATAAAGAAAATAGGCAAATACACTGGACCATAGCAGAGTCATATTTGTACAAAGTACACTAAAATGACCCTACCATTTCAGTAGACATGCTCTTTCTTCCAAACTTGTCGTATAAACTGTAAATAAAGATGGCGCTGATGGCGGTACAGAGGGATATACGCCCTCTGCTGGATGAAAGTTACACAGAGTTTAAGAAAATCATTTGAAGCAGTTGAGGAGTAAACTACTGAGGACTCACAGAAGGTTAGCATTAACTCCCTTTTTTTTTTTCTTCTCCTTTTTCTGGTTTTTCAGTGAGTTGCTTCAAAACTAACCTGACTCTGCCAGATAGAACTGCTCCACAGTACTATCAGGGCAGGTACTTTCAATGAAAAACTGGTCGGTGATTGGATTTACTCATTCAAACACAGCAGTGCCATTTTGTTTACATTTGTTACGGTCAAACGGTTGCTACATCGTCAAATCTAAAACACATACTTGTCATAGCTGCCACATCATTGGACAAACCGACAACATTTGGCATTTGGAAACTACTTGGAGCAGTTCAAGATGGATTTGTGAGTTTGAAAACTTAAGCTGCACCTCAAGGTTACATCAATTCTAGGTGTAACCAGTTGGACTGATTCATAAAAGAAAAATAAATAAATAAAAAAAATTAGAACATATCTTAGTGTCTTTATGTATATTAGAAAAATCCCATGAAGGTTGAAATGACATGTTTGTAACCACTGATCCATGAGGAAATCAATATAAAACTGAATGGGATAAAAGTGCATGTGATTTTAAAACATATCCAATAAAATGCTTTTAAATGGCTAAACTGGCAAACAGAAGATGAATATGAATGAAATCATCTGATGTCATCTGATCACACAAACATAAAGAATGTTGAATCTGGAAATGACATGTACTTGAAATGACATACTGATCTAATGATCTGAAATTAGGTTCTTTAACGTAGAGCAGTGGAAAGGCTTTAGAGTTGTGGATTATTTCCTGCCTGTATTCAGCGGCAAGAAAGTCTTATTTTTCACAATATTTGCTCTTTTTACACTGTTCTTTTGTTGTTGTTTTTTCTTACATCTGTGCTGCGACGTATATTTCTTTTTATAGTTTTTCTCACGGGAAGTGTGACATGTTGAGAAAGATCTAATAGCAGCTATTAGTCCTTATGTGTAGTGGGATAGAAGAGTTGGCTGTTTGACTAGTTGGAGTTTTCAGACATTGGTGTTAAAGCCTAGTCAGTCATCCTAAACCGTTTTTCTGTTCTATACAAAGAATTAGTCTGGTCCCTTTCAGTCAAATCAGTTGTGTTCTTGGGTGATCAGTTTTCAGTCAATTTTAGTCGTCCTCTATGTTTGAGAGAATATTGTACAAATATGCGTTTGGTATTTAGACCAAGAACTTTGAAAAGTTGTCTCAGAAACAATCTCGAAACCAAGGTTGAAGTTTATTCTTTTAGGGTTGGTTTTGACACAAAGCAGAGAAAATGAACCCTCAAAATACAATTGAAGAGTGCACAGTCAACATAAGCTTAAAATGAAAACTCTATTTGTTCTGGAAATGAAGCCTTCACTGGATTTCAGGGCCCAACATGTTTCCAGTGTCTCAAAGTTATTTTACAATTCTAAAAAGCAACCATATCACATTCAGGGCTTTCACCGACAAGTATGTGCTTATTTCAACCAGATGAAAAATTTAGTGAATGTTTTTGATTAAAGTTTTAGTGAGAGTTTTTTAAATGAATTCTCTCTTAATCTAATGAATCTGCCGTCTCAAGAGCGTGAGAAATGTTCTGAGCAGACTCTCACTCATTTCAAAATGCCAAATGACTTACAAACCAATAACTTCACACAGCAGGCTTTTAGAGCTTTTTAATATTGCTGTCCTTTTTAGTGTTTATCCTGGCAATCTTTATTTTATTTTCATTTCGTCTGCCTCAGTGACTCATCTGCTCGAGCACACACCACATAATGGACAGTGGCCTGGGTATTTTTACTGCCTGGGGTTATTCAGGTCTCTCATCCCATGTCTTTTGTCTTTCTGCTGTCTCTGCCAGGGCCAAAGGCTACAAAACACACACGAGTATAATTCAAATACTTTGGCAAAATTAAAAAGCTTAAGACAAACTAAACTACCAATGGATATTTTCTTTTAAACTGCTAAATATCTCCCTCACATTTTCTTTTCTTACTCTTTACCTCTGCCAAACATTATCGAAAACAAATGCAAATCACAAAGAAGTACATAGATTTGCATCATATTGGTGTTGTATAAGAACAAATGCAATTAATCTAAAAAAAACAATGCGTGGATTTTTTTTTTATAATGCTAATTTAATACATCCGATTAAAGTGCTCTTTTTATTATATTGCAAATTTAGCTTGTCCTGATTGCTGTTTTTAATATTTCTTTTTTGTAAAGTCTGTGCATATATTTTTATTGCAGGCTTTCTTTTTATTTTTTCCAACACTACTTTTGCACCATTCTGTATGTGAACTGCCGTCACATGTGAGGATCAAAAAAGTTATCTACTGAGCTCAGTTGTTCACCTGGTAGAGCAGTAACAATAAACTGCCATCGACTGGGACTAGAACACATGAACTGTATGACACTGAAAAGGCAGCTAAAGCACGACAGTTTGAGGAAGCTACTGTCATTGCGCCCAATGGAGACCACGGGACATCAGTAAGAATCAACAAAAATGTACATTTATGTCCAAATATGTCTAATTAGTAGGGCCTGTGTCACAGTGGCCCCTAGATCTGTCAAAAAACCCAGTTCGAGAATTTTTCAATGAAAAAAAAAAAAAAAAAAAAAAATCAAATAGGGGACTGGCTAAAATCTACTCATTTCTGACCTCAGTTTGTAGACTGTTTGTAGTAAATTTACAGTAGGACAACAAACAAACAAATGACATCAGACGTTAGAAGTGACAAGGTTGCTTTTTAAATGTATGTTAATTGTAAATTTGCTCACATACATAACATAATTTAATAAGTAAATTTTAGTTCAGTAAATCTTATACTTGAGTAGTCTTTTCACTGATTACTTTGATCAATTCAATTTTTATTTTTTACATTGTTATTTTATAGAAACATTACTTTTACTTGAGAACACTCATGGTCCATACAGTCCACTCCAGATTTTCTCTCCCTCCTCATTAGTCTTCACACTTGCAGCCACAGTCCACCTCTCTGCTGTTTCTTTCATCGGCTCTTGGCCTTGCTTCTACATTTGACTTCCTTTACTTTTCTTACACCACCTTTGTGAATATTTTAAGATTGCACATTTTTGATCCACTACATTTTTTCTTTCTGTTTTATGCATGCACACTTGTAATGCTGCTTTCTTCTTTATCTGCTTGCGAACTGCTTTAACAACTTTCCACTGTGGGATCAATAAAGTTTTATTTGATCTCTTTCTTCTTTCACTTCTTTTTCTTCACTACAAACTTTCCCACAGTCTGTCTATTTTGTTCTTTTTATTAGTGCATGTTGACCCCACTTGAGGATGCTGATATTCTATGTTGTTGATCACTGTTAATGAAAAGTGTCTGAAAGTGTCAACAATGGCGAGTCTGACGGCAAAAAGCGACTGATTTGTGTGGACAGATGGCGAAGTGGAATTATGAGATGTTTCTTCACAACATAAAGCAGAAAAATCCATGCGTTACTGAAGGACTTTCAACTGACTGTGCTTGTTTTTACCGTTACCGTGGATACAGACATGCTCAATACACACATCATCAGCCGTAATGTCAGAGCGAAGTTTCAGATGAACGAGCGGCACAAACACATCGAATATTATACTTTTATTGAAAATACCAGTGAACGTTTTCCAAGGGTTTTATTTAAGTGAAGGTTGCAATTTAGGTCTTTTCTTTTGATTTTCTATTTCACCTGAGTGAGGTTTCTCTTTTGTCCAATCAACCGACCACAGTGCTTTTAGTAACCGAACCAGAAGGGGTTATTACAGTGGTATGATAACCCTCTTTTGGACCACTTCTAACCTCTTCTAACTGCTTTTTCTGATTTCTAGACAAAGGAAACAACTGCAGTTTCCATGACTGGTTAATTCCAGATCACGCCACGCAACTCTCAGCCCTTGATAACTTAAAACCCCAGTGTTTGTGGGTCAGTCAATACCAAATCACAAAGCAGGGTTTTCTATTTTTTCTCGCATTCCCCATATTGGATTCACTACACAAGGCAGGCAGAGTCATATGTTGTACAATAAATACATCTTTATTTGGAGATAACTTCTGTCTCTTGGCTTTGCGGCCTGTTGTTTCTCGTCCTTGTTAGCCTCGGCGTCCCCATGCGGAGGTCATCATTAAGGAAATCATCTCATTCGGATCCCAGATGGCGAGCGTGGATTTCTGGCAGGCGCTGTGATTACGAGCCTCGTCTGTGGAAGGACTGTGCTGATCTGCATGGACCTGGGCCCTGTCCACGTCTCTGCTCCAGTCACGCTCTGACAGCAGGGCACCTTGGGCACTGAAACCATCCCAGTTCTGAGATAAACTTCTTGCATGTTGAAGTGTCACACAAGGGACAACATAGGAGTGTGGAGGGGGTCAAGTGGGGTTTTATTCATTTTATCGCAACAGCTATGTATGTAAATATTGTGAAATGGTGTCTCTCTGGAGTGTTCGGTTGTACCAGCTGGATCTGAGCACACTGAATGATTGGAGTAAACCGACAGCAGGTTTTTGGTGGAAAAATATTTTAAGGTCAGTACTTCAGACAGTCTCGAAGGGTCTCACGAGGCAACAAGAATAAATACAGTGAGATAATACTGTTCTGTCTGTTTGATTCACACAGGCCCACGTTGTTGTGTTTAAAAGTGATAATTGTTCTCAAGAGCCCACAGATTTTATGAACAGACTTCTGCTTATGAATAAAGAAAGCTGATCATGAGTTGCATATCATGACTCCTCCTGCTTATTATATTAGTTACTTTAATTAGTATAAAATGAAATAAATAATTCCTAAAATGTATAATAATACTTCATAGGACTGCACAGTATGTAATATTTCCTTACTGCAAAAGTCAGCCGTTGCAATATCCATATGGCAAAGACAGCTTGAACTGCAATAATATCTATTTCACATGTTGCATGTATTTAGTAGCAATTAAAGGTGCTGATTTTTTCCTCTGCAGAAGTACAAACTGCAAATTCACAACCCCAACACAACTCTAAAAACATCATTTAGAACATACTATTTACATATAAATACATTCATTTTTTCTGTACATAATGTTATATTGTGGAACTGTTGCACACATGGAGGATGCACTGATCTTACTTAAGCCTCTACATATGATCTCACTTTTAAAAAGCAAACCTTTGTTGCAAGTCTGGACTGATTTTTAAACAGGTACCATGTCGTCTTTGTTAATATACCTTTGATCATCAATGGACTCTGTACCAAGTGCTCTTAAACCATCTTCTACTGAACTGAGAACTTCTTCAGGAAGATCTGGAAGCATTGCAGTAATGGCTCTTATCATCCTCCTCTCTTTCAGACACACAGGTACCCTCGATATTTTGGACCCTTTTTGGTAATGGAAACTTACCTGTACTGCACCATTCCAGTGGAAACGAGACAATTTAAACATGTAATCCTACAATACACACATTCATTGAATATTATACATGTTTAAAGTAACCATGCTTGTTTTCTAAGTGCATAGTCCATCATCTGGGCCAGATTTCACAGTCAACTCAGTGTTTTAAGTAATAATGCTTTGGCCTTAAGTGAAATCCACAGGAATCACAGCAGCAAATGAGTTCAAGAGTTCGCAGCAGAGAGAAGAGAGGCAGGTTGGACAGCAACTTTCCACACGATGAAAGCTGGTTGAAGCGGTTTTGTGGGGAATTCAACAGTCCACCTTCTGCAGTCACAATAACAGGAGCAACACTAAGGAGGGCAATTGATGAGCTGGTGGAGGTGGAGGAAATTTCAGGTTTTTGGTTGTGGGTGTGGAGGAAGGATGGAAAGGAAGGTCAGCTGCAGGGGTTGGTGGGGCAGTCCCCATCCTCCCGGAGATGGATCCGGGGCAAAAGACCAGTGAGCAGTGCCACCAGTTGCCGACCCTTCAGCTGACCTGAGCAGGAACAACATCACTCTTTGACGAAGGATGAATGATGACTCAAGCTGGTAAAAAATATTTATTTGTTGGAAGAAAATTTATTGTCTCTTTCAAAAAAAAATAATCTAAAACTCGTTGAAATATTATGTTGGAAATGTTTCATTTTTGTGCATTGTTCTAATTTTGGGCACATCTTCATTTGATGTTAAGGATAAGACTCTCTTTAAGTTAATCAGTTGGACACTTTCTAAAACCCATGCAGGTTGGCTGTATGATAGTTTAGAAACTTTAGTTAAATAGTCATACTTTACTGAATGGGAATGGAATCAAAGAGGTTAAGGAATAGTGCAACTGAGATGCATCATCACTGCGGTAAAAAAAAAATTGACATTTGAACAATGCGACTATAGCATTTTGGCCATTAAGGTGAAAAGACAAGTTAAAAATTTAAATCCGGAATCTGGAATGTGTGAGCATATCCTTTAGTACCACAAAGTTATAATTCTGTAATAACTACATTTCTTTTCTCAAATGATTCACTTTTCTGACAAATACAATGAGTCACTCCTGTCAATTTCTCAGAGTGAGTCACTTGTACTAACTTTTAATCCGACAGACAGCTGCAGAGAGTGGCAAATGTGGAGTTTGTGCCATTCTTACCTAGGTTTTGGATTTAATTTGTTATTTATCACGTGTCTATCGAGCAGCTCAGGACGGACTACATGGATACCAGCCAGGAAGTTTAAAATAAAACACAGGCGATGAGGAAACAGGATTGAGTCGTGTCCTTATTTGGAGTTTCTCACAGTCAAAAATGCAAACAACATCCCTTTTTCAACTTTTGTGCCAGCAGCGAAATGCTTCCAAGCAAGAAAATACATCTCATTTATTGAAGACTCTGATACAGCAGCAATGTGAAATTTATGAAAACAGTGTGCTGACAGGGAGGGCCTCGACTGCCGGTGATGCATGCACTCGCCAAACAACACACTGGCTTCTGAGCCGCGCACGTCACAGTTTGTGTTTTGTGAAAACATTTTGGGCACATTGCTTTTAATATTTCAGTACAGTCATTTTGAGTTAAGCAGAAAGGCAACTTCAAATGGCACTGCACATATAAAATACAGTAGATCTGAGGCCAGCCAAAAATGCAAGGTAGTTTAACCTAGAAAAGCACAAGACATGAAGAAACTAAGTGATGTCCAACTTGAGAAAAAATGACTTTAGATTTGTTTCTGAATAAAATGAGCTTAATAAGCATACCCCTCCAAATGATTACTATTGTGTTTATTTTTGACGTTCGAGTCTGGTGTAGTCTTAGTGTGGACGATCACTCAATATGAATATTCTATTCATAAATAATTAAGTATATTCTACATTTAAAGAGATTGCAGCCTTTCTGTGAGGATTCTGCATGTCCTTCCTGTTTGACAAACTGAACATTGTGACTGAATGTGAGTAAATGTGTTTGTTTGTGTCTGTAAAACCATTTTTCGCACACATCCACTGAGATCCAGACAATGTGTTGGTCCTACCCACGTAACCTGAATGTGTGAACAAAATTCCCCCCATCTTTTCACCTGGAGCCGATCATTCAGGAACCCCAGTGACACGCCCAGGTTGCTGTTATGTGTGAATGTTCAGTGGAGAGCTGTGCATCTGTAGCAGAAGCCTCTTTCTCTCTGCATTTTCACTTTAAACTGTTACAAGTTACAATATTTTGCTTTGTGTTAGCTCCATCAAGCTAATCAGGCATCATCCCCGCTCTTTTCCTTCTCCTGCTTCTCCGTAAAACCACTGTTCATGGCATGAACACAAATAATGTCAGGGTGAAAACACTCGGAATACACCCAGGTTGAATGTGGGAAAAGGGTTCAAGTGTCAGCCCAGCAGATAATGGGGTATTTTTGAAGGTTGTACCCCACATCAGGCCCAAAGCAGCTAGGGTAGGCTGGAATAAGCGATAAAATATGAATTGATGTTAACCTTATACAATCCCCAATACAAACCAATCATACAATCATAGAGAGGGACGATGGAAACAACTTCTGTCACACCATGTTTATATTATAAGAACTGGATGAAGGACCCTCTACACCTATAGTAACCAGATGTCCCGCTTTGAGTAGTCCTACAAATTGAGACTGTCTCGCATTTTTGATTGGCTGAGGATAATTTGATAAGTTCCAGTAGCAGCAAAGTGTGAAAGACCATCATCACAGAGCTGCCATTCATTCTGCAGTAGGCTGTTCAAATGGAGTCTGCAGTTTGATTGACAGCTACAACTCTAAGCAGCAGGTCCAGCTGCTGCCGACAATAACAACGCCCATGATGCAAAGCTGCAAACAGGTACAGTGAATGTCTCATTTTGAAACATGGAAAATGTGGCTAAAAAAGGAGAGGAGAAGACTTCAAAAAGACTATTCATGGGTAAGGCCAGTCCAAGGAGATTCTCAGTTGGCTTTTTGTGAGCTATGTCAGAGGAGATAGAGATTGTTTCCCACAGAGGGAAATACGACGTCAAGCCACATACGGCCTTGAAACACACAGGAAATATAAGAGTCAGAAAGAATCCTCAAGGTCAATGAATGAATTTGTTCAAAAAGAGAAAGATTCGCAGAGTGACAAGGTAACTGCAGCTGAGATAGCTATCACACACAGCGCAGCATTCTCACTCTTTATCGATCCACAGACTGGTTGTAAACTTAGTGCTGTTATATTTCCAGACTCATGGCTAGAAAGATGTCAGGTGGCAGTGCTAAAACCTGTGGCCATGGTTACTGACCTGCTTGAACCCGCTTCTGCAGAGACTTATTTAAAACATTAATTGTTCAAGCACAAACGTGGCCTTATGTTTCAAATCATGGTAGTACAAAACAGTTCCTGCTGCCTGTCGGACATAGGACACCAGAGTTAGGCTTAAAAATAACAGTCCTTGATTTTTATGACAACAGTGATGAATGGGATAATGTTGTGCTTGTGCTGGAGGGAGAGGATGGGACTGTTTTTGGAATGGAGATGCAAAATTTTTCAGATCAAAAAGCAGCAGAGATAAAAAAAAACAAAAAAAACAAAAAAAGATCAGACTTTTACAAGGCTGCACTAAATTACCTTAAGAAGAGGTGGAACGTTTCCAATAGCAACTTCCAGAAGCATGTTGGAAGCTTATCCGTGAAGAGCAGGCTTCTATTCTCCCAGCTTTGTGATGTGGTGGAGATCCTCCAGCTAAAGAGCAGACTCAACATGGATAAACTCTATGAAGAATACTGCACGACGTCGCCACGGCAGCAAGATACTGTGGAGAGAGGAGCTCCTGTTCTTGAAAGGTGGATGATGTTGCTCAAAAGCCCAGACACCAAATATTAGCACGTATTTTCTTTCTCTTCAGCATCCCCATCATTAATGCATCTGTGGAGAGAGTGTTTTCCCAGAAGACAGCCACATGGACCGATCAACGAAACTGATGCTCAGTGGAGCCCATTAAGTCTTTAGAAATTTAAGTCAAAAACAACTTTGGATACATTTGCAAAGATTTCTACTACTAGGCGCTCAGGGAGAAGGTCTTATTGGATAGTGCTCAATCAAGCAAGAAATATGAAAGCAAGAAAAGTAAAAAAAAAATACTGCTTTGGTGTATGGTTGTATATTGAAAATGGAAATTAATTTTGTTTTAGGGGAGAATAGAAATAGCAATTTTCTGAATTCTCTGAAGTATCTGCTTGTTTGAAATAAATCTAAACTTGCTAATCCAACATGATCGCAAGTTTTTCTAGGAGACAATAAACACAGCATCAGTGTCAAATTAAGTTCAAAAGACTAAACCTTGAGGAAACATAAGTAGATCAAACACACAATGATACATTCCTGTCATAAAAAAGTACTTAATGATGACATTAGATATATTTGATATGAATGTATACCACAAAAAGATTTGGATAATGGCTGGTAGCGTAATCAAAACAATCTTGGATAGTCTCAGCTGATGATGATGCTGCAGTATGTCTGCCACACCAGAAGGGTCGCTGTGACCTCTACGGCTATTACTCTGAAACAGAAACTTATTAAACTAGAGCAAGTGCTGATAAATACTGCACCTCAATGTGAATGTGTGCACCTAATACAAGTTTTCAAGCCACAAAAACACTACTTTGTTGTTGTTCTACTTGCTGTGCTTCACCAACAGCCAATGGCAGTCTGTGACATCATTGTTTTAACCGAAGATGCTGTATTTACAGATAACCTGACAACACAGTGGTGGTGTTCAGAAAGGTTTGAGGTTTCAAGAAGTAAGAACACCATCTTTAAGCTGCCAGAATGCAACAAAATCTCTATTTGCTGTGAAATATGCTGTCTTGTAAACAACCTCCAGGATGCACTGTAGCCTCTGCACTTTGGCAAAAGGAAGATGAAATGGCTCCATATTCCAAAACAAAAAACATTGTTAGAAAGTGTTCGATCAGGGACATGGAGGTCCTCTTCTATGCTTTGTAACAAACTGAATCCATTTTTGGTGTCCTGTCTTCTGTTATCCAATGTTCAAAGAGAGCTAAACAGTCTGGTCAGAGTTCAAACAAAAAAATAGCTGTTTTGAACTCCATATAAAGGTAATTATTGCTGCAAAAACTGACTGACAGTTAGTGAAGTTACTTAGCATTATAAACTTTATATTTATTGAGGCTGCTACTTCACTGTTGTTCAAGCTCCTGTTTACAATTTCCTTCCTCTATACTTTCTAATCTCTCCATAAAAGCTCACCCGGGAGTCTGGCCTCGCTCTCAGGATCAAAACAGAACGAAAATACAATCAGCCGTAAATAGCCCACCATTTCACTCCTAATGCAGTTAAAGGACGAGCACGGTGGTGACAAAAAGAGAGAACTATCAAAGATGGAGGCTGCAGTGACAAAAGCGATGCATTTGATTTTCAAAAGCATGCAGATATCAGCGTTTTTAACTCACTTGACTAGGGCCCTTTCTCCTCTGCACCTTTCATCTCGAGAGCAGGCCTTGGGAAAGAAAAGATGGAAGGCTACTCCATATTTAAATGTTTCCAGGCTCGACAAGTTCATGCTTCTATACAGATTTGATATGAATATTGAAAAGCCTGCATCTTACAAGCACCAAACCTTGTTCTGAAGAAGGTTTAATGGACCATTGCCCGAGTCTGCATGACTGTAGGTCATCTGACGAGACAGAGAGGCCTCTTCAGCATTTAAAATAGTCTGAAAATATATCTACTATGAGTTTATGGCTTAATATTTCAGCTATATTGAATGGTGCAATTAAAGATGCAAGTGTAAAATGGATTTACAAGATCAAAAATATAATTAGGATGCTCTCAAGAGTAGTTCTTTTGGATTCAGCATTTTTAAAGGTAAGTAGTGTGATTAGTTTGTAATGTAATCTTCACACTAGTTTATCGGTTCTTTTTGGTTTCTCATATAAAAATGTATCTAAAAAAAAAGTTCCATGAATCAAATTTCATTCAAGTGCTATATCGATGGCACAGTTGCCAAGTAGAGAATGCTGTTTTCAGATTTTTTCAAGTTTATTGGCTGTCAGCTGGAAAAGTGGTATTTATTTAAATGCATTTTAAAGCCCATCCAAATCTAGTTATAACCAGGTTCAATGCATTTATAACTACACAAAGTATGCACACATCTATAACCAGTTTGAACCAATTGAAAACAGTTACAGTACAATTTAAACAGTTTATAACTAGTTTAAATGTGCTTAAACAAGTTAAGGCCCAAGTTAACCACTTTAAAGTTTAAAATCTAGTTTTAAGTTGGTTAAAACCATTTTTAACTGGTAGAAGTCAAGAGTTAAATCACACAAACAGTTCAAAACCACTGAAGGGTAACACAAAAACAAAACAAGAGTGCATGAAAAACCTACCTTATGTATGTTTTTATTTAATCACTGAATAAATGCAGACACATATGACCATCTGCACTACTCCCATGTTGCCGATGCCTTTTATTGCCAACTTTTCATCACAAACTTTACTTACACCTCCATATCCCCGGTGTGCATCAGGTCACCATCAGCTTGGGCAACAGCGGTTTTAAAGAAGAGCTGGAAAAGCTGCATTTGCATATCATCCTTTATCTTCCACGCAACACCCATTTCCTGTGTAATTGCTGTGAAGAGAGTATAATTATCCAATAATTCATATGTAAAAAAGGAATATTCTTTTCCTTGCATGTGTGAATGCACTCATTAAATCAGCACTAAGCATGTTTAGTTGTTAATGGAGCCACACTGCGTCCTGTACACATGCACCATGGATTGTATTCTATAAATGAGCACAAGTTCCACTGTGTTTTAAATGAAGGATAAAAGCAAGCATTTTTGTGGTCGTGGTTTCCTTGTTCATTGATTTGTAAGACTATTATTTGTGCCTGTTCTCATTCCAGTGGTGTATTATTGTCACACCTCGTCCTCGACCTTTGCAACAGGTGTTATAAAAATGCTACAAGTTGTATTATGTAAGTATTTTTTCTGTGTTGTAAGTGTTTAAAGAAAAAAAACTGCTGTGAACTAGAGGTGGCAATATGACATAAATATCATTTCATTTGTAAAATCTGATATTATCCATTACAACTCAAGGTCACCTGACATCACACAATCCTTAATTCAGGACGATGGCTGAAAGTCCCACATCTATACCTGTATCTGTGGTATTAAAAATCTGTAGTTAAGCTTGGAGTCCATATCCACACAGTTTCCATTTTGTATTTGTGGTAACATGTTCCAATAATACTTCTTTTGTGAAATTGAAACCAAAAAGCACATGGATAATTAGCCTAAATCATTACCGCAAACACAGATGATAACACTCTATTTGTGCTTGTTGTGCTGTGGACTCCAGAACTAGCACTGAGACATTAAAAAGATAAACCAAACAAAACAAAGGGATCGGATTCTACTGTAACTATTTTCAAAGATATGATTCATTGCTCATTTAGAAACACATTATTTATTGCACTTGTGCAACATCACTGTTTACCTGGCAGATGCATTTTAAACAGGTTCAAGTTTGTGTTAAACCACTTACGGCCCATTCAAATCTAATTCTTACCAAGTTGAATGGATTTATAACTAGTCAAAGTCTGCAATTGTCTATAACCAGTTTAAACCAATTAAAAACAGTCACAGTAACATTTAAACCACTTAAAACCAAGCAAAGCCCATCTATAACCAGTTTAAAGGTGCTTAAAACCAGTTAAGGTAAGTTAAACTACTTAAATGCCTCACACTCCCAAACAATTCATAATACCTCTTTTGTCATAGTGAAATCAAAACCAAGAAGCACATGGCTAATTAGCATAAATTAATTCCCGCAAACACAGATGATAACACTCTATTTATGCCAAATATAAGTATAAGTTTTTGCCTGATGTGACATTGCTGTTGTGCTGTGGACTCCAGAACAAGCACGGAGAAATGAAAAAGACAACCAAAGAAAACTAAGGGATGGGATCTGTTTTCAAAGTCAGCTTCAGTAATTAGATATAGAGATAGAAACACTGACCTTAAAATGCCTAACCCCACCTAGAAACAAGGCTGGTGTCAATTGGAACTGACTATAGTGACAAAACTGAAGGGGTAAAAACTGGAAGAGGTGTATTAGGTCATATTGCAGTCAGTCTAGTAATCATTTACATCTTTACAATTTATGTTTGTTTCTATGATTGTCGTAAGAGGTATTACTTAATTATGATACTTGGGTTGTTATACATAATCAATTTGTTAATCACTTACTGAATTGTGGAGAATGATTAAATGCCCCATATTATACTATTTTGAACATTATACAGTGTATTTTGGATACATTTAGGTTACTATATCATGTTTTGCAAGATGAAACACACAATAATGATCTTATACAAGCGGTTTGGATGAGCTCTCATCATGAGTCCAAAGTGAACGGTCTGATTTGGGGCTGTCACTTTAAGGCTCAGCTCTCCCGTGTTGGCTCCGCCCACTTCCTGTCTGACGTCACGCTAGAGCTAGCGCTGCCGCTGGAAACAGATTGAAGTAAACACGGTACATCTAGTAATAACTTTTTCAGCAATAGCTTTGAGAGTAATTGAGTCGTATATCTTCGACCCAGAGTCTGACTCTGAGTTCGAAGAACATGAGCAAACACAAAGACCTCGAAGGCTTCTACAAGACGTTTCTGCTTGGTAAATGAGAAACTATTTATTGTGTATGTTTCTATGGTGTAGCCCGTAGCATAGCGCGTGTTAACTGCTTCTGTTTATAGATGCACATGTGGAAATGACCGTACAATGCCTACTGAAGTTGAGAATGTATGCTGCCTGGAGACTCCTAAGGTAGCTGGTGTGCAGTGTATTGAAAGTAAAGTAAAAGTATTGACGGTAAGTAAGCTAACACAGTAGCAGCGATTCTTCTCTGTGTCTGAGCTGCAGAGCACCACTTGTTGACAGTTCAGGAGAGAGGGGCAGGAGGAGTGTGGAGGAGCACTTCCTGGAGAGGAGTGGTTTATTTCACATATTGACGTCATTGCGTGAAACAGCTCGTTGAAAGGACTGTAGCTCAAACTAAATAAATTACTTAAACATGCGCGAATGAAACAAAACACAACTTTGGGTATGTGTTTGAGGTAGAAACAACGTTAGAACATGGTTAAAAGCTCAGAAAAGTCGATTTAGCATAATATGGGACCTTTAAGTGGTTTGTCACACTTAATCACTGTTTGATCATTAGATATTTTTATGTTGTATTTCATTTGCATGTTTTACCTGAAAGAAGCTAAAAACAAGCACAGCTGTGACTGAAAGATGATGGTTATAATATAATAGAGGAAATGGTTTATCAAACAGTGTATAAGGTCATGAATTTCTACATCTATGTAGAGCTCTTGTTGGACCGAGACCTGGGCTCAGTTTATTGTGTGACGCCATAAACTTTTTGCGCCAGATTCTGCTGTAGTTTGCTGTTTTCCTTCATCTTAAGGACTTCTAATAGAATCTAACCTTGAAAATAACATTGTAGAATTTCACAAAATCCAATTACTTTTTGATTCAACACATACAATACCATTTCAGTACAAACTAGCAGCCACAAGACACCAATAATTTGCAGCAATTGCTTGCTTTATGAAAAAAAAATCAGTTTTGTGTTTTCTTTTCAATTCTTGTTTTATATTTATTGTCCAACAGACTTCTGTATTTTGCTCCACCTTACAGTACCACACTGTCGGAATCAAAAGACAAGAAGTTACCAAAGTAGTATGGTTACTACTAAGGGTATACACCTTTGAACACCTAATAAAATGAGCTTTACAGTGGAAAGGTGCATTGAGACCACAAGAAAATCAGTTCTCCTTACGTGTAAACCAAACACTGACTGACTAAAACACTGTCTGGGGGTCTCTAGTATGAAAATATTTAACATTTAAAATTCTTTGTTTGTGCCAGGCCCTAATAGACACTATCTACACTATTTTCTTGTTTCCATCTGTCCATTCCCTTCTGAGCACTTTATTTGAGTGTCCACTGTGCACGAGGTAAACAACATGCAGCGGCAGTTCGTTTTACCTGCAGCCGGCCGCCTGAGACCCAGAACTAGACGGTAATTTGATTTTGGCACATGTTGTTAATAAAGGGCCGTATGGTCCTCTCTGCTGCTATGATTTCATTTGGAACGCATAATGCTGAACATTAATATCAATACATACGCTATTGATTTTTCCAGACGGCCTGGTTTGAAAGTGAGCGAGTTTGAGCACACAGAAAAAGAGGGATTCAATTGCAGCGAATTTAATTTGGTGGTTTCATGTCCGCACAGATATCCTGAAAGTCCGACTTGTCTGAAGCAGTGTTCAATATCCTTGCTTGACCCCATTCTCCGATTCCTTCTCCTCAGAGAGAGATGCATTACTCCAAAGCAACCAGAGAGCCTCTAATCTCTCCTTCTCCTCTCTTTCGTTGAGAAATGTTTGCAACCTTTGGCCACAGTCCCACAGAGGCCCCGGAAGGGTCAGCGCGCAGCATTACCATGGAGAGGCGAGGCCAAGCGTGTGGGTGTTCACTCGAAATACAAGCCCTCAGTTTCCTTTAGGCCTAAGAATGGGCATCTGTTGAGTACATATCAAAGGTGCTTTGTGTGAGTGTTTGTTAATAAAAAATCTTCCTTTGCTGGAGAGCAGAGTTTATTCACTTCAGACGCCGTATTTTAGATTCAACAAAGAGCTAAAAAAAGAAGCGCTGTGGGAGTGTAGTGTACAGAAGACTGTGCTGTCAATCTACTACAGCTCTATTATTGTAAATATATATATATATATATGAGCATTTCCCTCCTTCCACCGTCTTGTGGCTAATGCTAAGGCTATGATGACTCTACAAAATACTATTAGAAATTCTTGATATATTTAGTGATTTTTGTAACACTATAGTAAATATACTGTATGTGAAGATACTGATTATTTTAACTGTACTTTAGAGATGTTCCCCATGCATTCGACAGCCCAAACAGACCAATGTTAACTGTCTGGCCCAGAGGATTAAACTGACAAGCCAGGCTGTCTGTTCCACAGTACCATCTCTAAAACACACCCAGACTTGTCAGTACTGCCACATCATTGACCACACCCTCAGCCAGTTCAGAAGCAGATACTTTGCTTGGAGCAGTTCTAGATAGATTTTCGTTAGTTTGTAAACTCACAAATCCCCCAAGAATCCCAGACCAGAGTACGGCATGTATGAATGAACACAAAATTGTAGCTTATTGTATGCATTATTGTTATGGGATGAAAAAAAAATCTCTGCTTACTTTTATCACAGACAGTATTTTATTTTTTGTGAATCCAACTAATTTTGCTTAGTTTACTCCAGTCTAAAACTAAATAGATGCCTTGCCGAGAGTACAGTAGCTGCAAATGAAAAGTAATTGTGTTTGATGTTGGTTGGAAGACTGACGTCCCATTAATCAGTTGTTCTCATAAAGCTTTATATATTCTCCTGAATGTGTACTCTGTTAATTGGCCTCAATTATAATTAATGGATACACTCAGCAAAGAATATTACAGAACAGATGTTTACTCAACCTAAGTCAATAGTCGCCCCAAACCTTCAATTATGCCCCCCACCGGGAACAAAGACGGAGCATTTATCTGCTCCAATTGACATAAGATTGAATTGATTACCTTATTATAAGAAAGCTGCGTTATTATTGCCATAACTCACTGCCCATTAGCGCTCGTCTTGCAGTGCAGGAAGAGACGGCGTAAACCCGATCAGGAGCTAATCACATGACCGCCGCAGATTCATCTTGTGTACTTGATTAGGTCAGATGTACAGAGGAAGGCAGGCACAAGGGACCGGGTATCCGTTTCAGCATGAAAATGATTTCCATAGACACTCCTGGGCAGCGAGAAGCTACTCCGCTGCAGCCTGATTGAATATCATTAATCATGACTAAACAGTGCATCACAGAGTCGAAAAGGCACATAGCACTCAGCATGAGAAAAGATAGATGGTTAAATAGTTTCAAGGGGGTACAAAGCAACACAAGTAAGTTTAACATGTCATAGCGCCCAACAGTGTGGTACATATTGTAAAAGGTGGAACTAAACACTGCAGTCTGTTTATTGGACAATAGAGAGTCCATACTTGAGCTAAAATTAGAATTCAGAACCAAAAAGACAAAACTAAGCTGTAATGTTTCCTCAAATGAAGCTCGACTTGTTCCAAATACTCAGATCCTGGAAACAAAAAATGCTAGATGTCCTTTTAAAAAAAAAATAATGCTAGCACTTTTTTTTTCTTTTTTCTTTTGCACTAGTGTGACTGTGAAAGTGCACAAAATATAAATTGCTAAATAATAACAACAACAACAACAACAATAATAATAATAATAATAATAATACCAAAACCGTTTTAATTCTTTTAGCAAAATATTTTTAATTTTTTTGGAATTTTCATGTATATATTTTGTTAGTTAAAAAAAAAAAAAAAAAAAGAAACGTAAATAAAAAATTTAAGACATTGAAAAACAAACAAACAACCCAAACACAGAAGACTTTATGGCATTAAAAACTTTCTTTAAACCCCATGTCTAAAGCTGTAAAAAAACTGGAGCTGCTCCCTCAATTTCAAAATTCTGAAAGCTGGGAAAAAATTTGGAACCAATCATCTCCTGCTGCTCTTCATGGCAGCAGTATATACCTATTGTTATTCAGATTCATGGCAAAACATCATGCTTTCATCTTTACATCTGCTTTATACTGTGCTCATGACGTACACTGGGACTCACGTCACTGAGAGCGGACACTGCTCTCCTGCACAAAGCACTATGGAAACACAAGCCTCTTCACTTCCAACAGCAGCAGCCATAACCTAAAATGGCATATGTATGACAGGAAGCATGGACGGTATTGTATAGTAGGGTGTTTCAGTAGCATTTGCATCAAAATAAGCAGAGCATTTAGTGGAGCTACACACTCTACGGTGACAGAGAATCTTTATTCGGGCAATACCATTGACAACTCTAACATCCCTTTATGAAAAAAGTCCCAGTGTTGGTGCTTTATGCTGCAATAAGCCAGTCAGATATTGTGACATGGAACAGTGAGTCCTAAAAAAGTAGAACACCAAAATATTCTGACTATTTTTTATGAATTCAAGCTGTGCACCCGTCTTTTATGGCATTTAGTTGTGTATATTGTATTGGATCTCACTTTCAACTACTCCAGTCTTACTTACAAATGTTTTCTCTCTGATTTAAAACTCCTATAAACTTGTGAGCATTGCTTTGACTTACAAACACGTCAGTGATGTTGCAACTGTTTTAGCTCTAGAGCATGTCCTCTGGAGCAGCCTGTAAACATGTTTATTTGAACTGGGTTGGGTAAAATATTTTACCTACTGAGCTTGTGCTTAATGGTGCATTCATGTGGTCCTCGAGAAATCCGAGTTAGGAAGATATTATTCCGACTTCGGTGTGTTCACACGATTACAGCTGGGAAAAAGTTGGAACTTCTAAACCATAACAACAAGGAAGATGAATGCGAAGTCGAAAATGTGCTGTTACTTTTACATGAGTTAATACAGTCAAAGTAGCAATTATTAAGCTATTAGCAGCAGTTCAAGAAAAGGTAGCCTATTATTTGAAAGTGCATATGTTGAAACTTCTAAATTCCAGAGGTAAATGTATAAATAACCAGTCTAAATATGCCTAATGGACTGTTGGTATGAAATAGTAAATTACTTATATTACTAATATCTTAAACGTTTGCTTTCCTTCGCAACCGCAAGTTTCCGAGCTGTTGTTTTGAGTTGAGCAGTGCATTTTTCAACTCAGAAAAACGTTTTCCCAAGTTCCGGTGGACCACATGAATGCACCATAAGACACAAGGGCATATCCTGGTTTATCTGGGAAATCCAGTGAAACTCCTCCTGATGCCAGTTTGATTTTAAGGATGATATCACTCCACTTTCACTCTTCACTTTTACATCTACACTAGCTTTTGGTTGATTTAGTGCTTATCCACCAGTTTACTTCAGCTCCCTTGTTCACAGTGAGAGGGCCAGTTTCACCATGACTAGACCATCTCTCTTAAGATACACACCAAGAGCTTTTTATCTTCTTTTTAATAAACCAACTGCTACACATAAAAGTCCATGATATACATAAATACTTTGGCTAAAAATAACACATCACTTTTAACTGTAAGAGAGAATATTCAGCATGAGCCAGGATCCATGTTGAAGTTTTTTCCGGTGGGTTTGAAACCACTAAAGGTGCCATAAAAGTGGCCATTGTGGTGCTCATTTACCGGTTCAGTGCGTGTAAACTGTTTTTACACGTCTGCTTTTGTTGCCGTGAGTCTGTATACGGTCATTGGCAGGGCGTTACCTTCTGTTAACGATATGTCAACTTGATGTAAATGCCATTTTAATGAGGAGTGAGAGGCACGTGCATTCACTAAAGTTACACCCACAGTTGAAAGGAGTTGTTGTTCAAGAAGACTTTGTAGACTACCACTTAATAGTTTTCCTTTCAGGAGATAAAGTTAGTTCAAATTAAGAGTTGGGCCCATTATGCAAAATCCCACAAATTTGAACGTTGCTCTAGTAGATATATTTCTGTGCTGGGTTGGGTGAGATTTCTTCACTTCCAGAGCTTGCCCCTGAGGCAAAAGACAAAATCCTGGTTCATCTTCAGAAATCCTCCCCAAAATTCTTGCGAAACCCGTTTGATTTCAACAGGCGGTTATCACTGGGTGCTTCAAGCCTTGAGAGCAGCCCTCCTCTCCTCTTCCATTAAAATTAAGACAGGGGCGAGGCAGATGATCGCAGATGCCAGCCCATTCCCCGTGTTTACTCTTTAGTTGAGTTCAGACGGCGGACAGATGGAGAACAGAGGCCGTGATTTGCCGTCCGCTTCCCTCGCCCCGTCGCTTCGATTGAGACGTTGGGCCCCGCGTGATGAGGCCTGGCGCGTGAACTTCCCGTGCTGTCAAGTTCGCGTCGGATGCATCCTTCTGACAGCTCTCTCCGTGTACGTTGCGGAATACCCCTCCAACCTTCGCACCTCCCTCCTCCTCCTCCTCGGCCGCGGCAGCCCTCCATTTCACACCACGCAGGTCAGGGATTATGTGTGTGCGCTACTGCGGCAGAGAAAAAAAAAAAAACGCTCAAGTGGGAGATGGGGAGAAGCTGTCTACTTCCTCGGCTCTTGGTGTGTTCAGGGCTGTAGCGTACACCCACAGCTCGTCCCCTGCCTCACCTTGCAGCGACCCCTGGGCCCATATCAGCTTTCATCCCTGCTACATGTTTGTCCTTTTCTATAACACGCCCAGTGCCTGTCTGTGCAGTGTGTATTCCGTCGCCTTTTCAATATTTATCTTCGGTACGTGGAGACTTGGGGAGGACTTGTGGATTAATGCGATTCTCAAATAGAATACAACATGTCAGATTTCCATGGCCGCTCTTACCCCCCAGTGACCAGACGGGATGGTTTTCATGAAGGCTGTCCGTGAATCGACCCGGCGCCTAAAAGAACACTGCAATGTGCTTTATTCAAACACAGAGAAATAGACACATAATATATGTATCCAAATGATATATCAGATGTGAATGTTCCTACTGAAGTCGAGCCTACTTCCCAATTTGTGCACATTTAGGCTACAGCTTGACAAAGAATCCACATTTTCTAGAATTTTGACCTGACGTTTACGTTATATTAAAGTGACAGCAATGAATCATAAACAAATAAGTGCCTTTTTAATCTGGAGGCAAACTAGAGCCTTTTTTTTAATTTCCTTTAGGTGATAGCATAATCTAATGTTCATTTAAAAGCTGCTTAAAATAATGCTTCTTTACTTGTCACCTTCCCAGGTTTGGAAGGATTTATGAGCCATATGTGGCTCCAAACAAAATGATTGAATAAAAAGAAAAGAAGAAAGTATTCCAAAGGGTGCAATCTGGCCTGTGGAATAAATTTGGGAGAAATGGAGAAAAATAACATATACGACATTAACTGCTATTGCTATTCCTTATTTGTCAACTGGGGGTCGCACTGTTTTAATAAGAGTAGAACATAACACAATAATGAGAACTAGAACTGAACAGCAGATGGCAGCAGAGAAACAATTCTTTTGCTTTTAAAAATAACCCCAATGGCACCCTCATTACCAAAATAGCATTAGCATCAAAGACATATAGTGAAGGTGAGCTCATGAAAATATTAGCCCTTTTAGGTTGCAACTGTTGAGAGCACTGACATTATAACTGTACTTCTTTGCACTAAAACAAAGGCAAAAAGTGGACTTAGTGGTTATTATTTATAGGTTATTATGCTATTATTTTACTGGTCCAGGCCACTTCAGATCAAATTGGACAGTATGTGGCCCCAGAACTAAAATGAGTTTGACACCCCTGCCTTAGACCCTCAGTGAAGGCGAGGAAATAACTCAAAAAACACAAGCATGTGGAAAAAGAGGAAGCTCATCTAATACACAGATAAATAAAAATGAGTCCAAGCTTCCAAGGTTAAAGCTGCAGTACCCGATTTAGTTTTTGCTGTCCTTGTCTCAGCCCCACCACTCGCAGCCCCCAAGAGCAGCATAGCAACCGTTACTGCTTCTTTAATTAAAAAAAAAAGGGCAATCCTGACAAATTTTCCACCTCAAAATACCAAAACATTACATTAAATCAAAGTTTACCTGAAACGTTTATCTTTGCAGTTTATCGTTGTAGACTGTAGTGATCCTGTTATTATCTCTACCTCATTAAACATTTTGTCAAAGCATTGCCAAAATTTATCCATGTTTAATTTGCTGCCTGTTTTTATTTTATGAGCTGTTTTACTGTAAAATAAGACATATATTACAACATTTCCTTGGTTTATTTCCTTGATTCTTTATTGTTGACATCAGTGTCGACCAATGGGAATGTTCCTTTTTACCATAAGTGAGCTGTGATTGGCCGAAATCCCGCTGTGGGCTGATCATGCTCATCTATTAAAATCCTTAATTCTAAAGCCTAGATCACATCTCAAGGTCTCATTTTTTTACAGATGATTTCTATTACAATAAACTTTAGATGATTAACTGTCAAACTAAATGCAACAGTAAAAAAAAACAAAAAACAGATAATGGACTTTTAAAGCTTAATCTTTACCATTTGTCTTACTACATAATAACCTGCATCATCAAATAATATCTCTGAATTGCACATTTGCTTTTGTATATAGAACTTTCTTCCTTTAATAATTGTTGATGAATGATCCAGTCACATCATGTCACACATTGAATCTAAAAAGTGCTTCATATTTTATTCACTTGTGGTCAATATTTCACACAGTCAGCGTTTGTAAAGGAAATGGGGTGTAAAACAAACATACTAACCTCCCATTTAACAATAGGCCGAATAGCATTTTATCACTTGTGCTTTAAATATGAATAATACACCGCACTTTAAATAATAGAAAGCACCTCTGAGTGGAGTGGACTCAACAGATCTTACTCGTTTGGACAGATGTGAGCAGATGGGCCTGTGAGATGTAGGAAGGATGAGTCATTCTGTATATAGATGAACAGGTGCACGCACAAGGACAGTAACTGTGTAGATGAGGCAAGATAGGGTTTGCCTTTATAATAGACTACACAACTCTGAAACGCCTAGGCCTATAAGTAAACCTATTGCAAATGTTGGTATAAAGGGTATAAATACATAACAAATGACTGATTGATTAAGGTTGATTATGATGAGGAAAACTTAAAAATTTAATTGAAATGTGGTTATTTAGATCACATTTTGCCACTCTCTGTACCTTCCATCATTTTTGAAACAGAATAAGAGATAGTCATTTAGTAACTGCTCCTACACATACTGGATAAGAAATGCATATCACAAGGGTAAGACTTCATAGCTGCTTTCTGTCAAGCATCTTAGCTTCATGTGTCTTATTCATTTAATTTGTTAATTTGTCAAACCTAAAAGTTTGCAGTACAGTTTTTGTTCATTTTATCTCTGACTCTAATCTAGTATAAAATGCTTCATTAATAATTATACAAAATGTATGACAATGCTGCCTCACTGAAGCACTATTAAGTTTAAATTCAACAGGGCAGTGCTCCTATGATTTGAACTTTAGCTCCTCAGTGTGAGTGAGGATACTTACCTGTATACATCTGGATAAATGGAACCCAGGTCACGTCAAATGCATTTTACATTTGTCCCATTCACACCTGACAGGTAGGGACTGTTGACACGAGAACGGTGGTCAGGAAAACACAACAGTCATGCCGTTGCTGATTCACATTCACACGACAATGTTACAACACAATCTGCATTCACACACAGCCACCCAAAATGATGTAGTACTTATGCCAGACCAGTGGGTTTTCTTTTCTTGTGTGGAGAAATTGCTTGTGCATGCGTGTTGCACCTGGAGTACTGTGCCAAAGTGTTCTGCAGGTGTGGATATAAAAAGTAAAGTCACTTATAAAGTATGTTTATTTATTTATTAGTTTTCAAAATGCAAAGTGAAATCAATATTTTGTCACTCTTGTAGTTCCACTGTCTGAGGTTCTCAACATTTGGAGAATCCCAGACCAAACCAGGCCAAACTGGACTAAACCAGACCATAAAACGTTAAAAGGAACTTAGATAAAACCAGATCCTGTGATCCCAGACAGGACCAGGCCAGACTCCATGATGTTGGGATCAGAGTTACTCCTTGTTTTGGGATCATTATTGAAGTATTTCATCTATTCACTCGCTTGACATTTGGAAAAAAGACGTAAAACTTCAATATTGAGAGTGATCCCAGAACAAGAAGTACTTCTGACGTTATGTTTTAACCCTGATCCCAGCATCATAGTCTGGTCTGGTTCTATCTGGGATTACATGTTCAATCCACAACAGAATCATCGTCGTTACATTACACTACATTAGATTTTAGTGCCAGGTCTGAGCAGGAGAAGATACTATTGAACCTCCATCCTTCTGTTTCATGCACAACCCACTCTACCTTGACCCACCGCTGCATCAAAGCATCACAATGATCATTTATAAAAAAACATTTGCACCTTCAGCCCTATCAGAATGAAACAATCAAAACCCCTTTGTGCTCCAACCTGCTGTATCCTGGCAGCGGTTGTAAAGTGTTCTTGTGTGACCTGGCCCAGATCTGAGTCTGGAGTTCCCATGTCTCTATCACACTCCTCCCTCCTCCCCTCCTGCTTGTCCAGACCCTCCCATCCCATTTGGCTGTATCCTGACAGGCGGCTAACCCGGCCTGACAGATGACCCGGCCCATGTCCCGGGATCACCACAGAGACCAGCGCCTGTCTCCACTCATCTCCTCGAAGCTCCCCGACCCCTGGCTCACTGCTCTCAACCTCAGCGCCTTTCCATCTCACCCTCCATCACTACAGCCTCCATGTGTTGAATAGAAGTACAATCACAATAAAAAACATCCTTCCATCACATCGTATCTTCAAAAACGTTTAACGTGGCTTTAGAATCAACTGTTTTTAGTGCCACGTTGTTCTTTTTAAAGTAAATGTGCGCTTTTTTTGTTTAACTGTGTTGTTTTGCCCTTGCTTTGTTCTTTTCCATGTTTTGCTTTGTTGTGGCATCACTGTCTCATCTTTGAGTTGTTATTGCTCCGTTGGAAAATATCATTCTGATCGTGATACTTTGCAGCTTCAGTGCAAAGTTTTGCTCTTTTGAAGTTCATTCAATCATTTGCTTTTTCAAAGTAAAATGAGAAACAAAAGAACTTTTTCAGTTTTTGTTTTAAAAAAAAGGCTGGCACAGATAATCAAGGAGACCAGCTCAAATCTATTTAAAAGCATTGTGCAAAATGTGAAAGTATTTAGTTGAATAAAATGGAACAAATCAGTCCAATTGTGTTTTCAACAGTTTATAATCACATCAAAATAATACTCTTTTCATTTGTCTCTCTTGGAAAAATAGACTTTTAAACATGGATAGTTTCATTACTTCCTGTTTGTGCAGCTCTGTTTTTTGTTTTTTAGCACACATTTCTGCGTAAAGTTTTAGGGCATTTATCAACTACACTGGTTTTGTTTCAGTGTTTTAAAGTAAATTCACTCTCTAGTCAGACTTGTTTCCACTGGATTGTTTATAGAGAATAGCTTGTCCCTGCCGGGCTACTATAGCTGTTCACATGTTCGTCAAAGGAGTGAGTGTGTGGAGTGAAAAGTAGTTTCTAGTGGACTTACAGGGTATGACAGGGGAATGGAATCTAAGCACAGCACACAGGATCCTTCCATTTGCAAAACAAATCGGTGAATGATATGCATCTGACTATGATTTGTTGTAAAATGTACTATAGCAATATCAACAATTTTCTTTCTTTTTCCAAAGAATTCAGATACTGTTTTCTAGACTTTTTGACATCAATTATTTCACATTCAAAAAAGCAGCTTGTGTATGAGTAAATAAAGTTAGCTCCATTTCCAAACGGTGAACTGAAACAGCAGGAGGCCATTCAGAAACCACAGTTTAGTCCATTTAATCAAAGCAACAAAACTCTCCGATGATCCGCCCAGTGTTACCTCTTCACTCCATCCATCCGGAGCTGCTTTTTTGCTGTGATTCATTCCTGTGCGCACTTTTGTTTTTGCTTCATAATGTGACCCGACTCAGCCTCAGAGGTAATTGTTTTTGCTGTAAATTGAGATTGTCTGAAGTCGGGGTGAGCAGATTACCGGCGCATTTCGCTCGTATCCGCAAACAAGTGAATTTGTTTGAATGTTCTGAACCCTGCATACAAATGAAAGGCACACACTGTACACTCAATATGCAAACTGAACTCCATTCTGAGGAATAGCTGCATCTGAAAACAGGAAAAAAATGCGCAAAAAGACATGAATCAAAAGGATAAATACTAAGGTTAAGCATTCCTTTTACTTGTCATTTATCTTGTGAAATTGGCAGTGAAAGTTCTTCCATAGGAATAAACTTAACCTCAACCTTAACTTTTAACCACAGACTACTTAATCTGAAAACAATGAACCTGCGTGGATTATTATGGGATTTTTGTGGCCAAAAGACTGACTTACAAATGTGTTTTCATCAAGCAGAACCTTTGTGGCAAATACCCACATCTCTAATAATCACTAATTATAAAGAGACGTTATAATTCAGTCCTATTTGAAACACAGCTTTCCTCTTCATACATTCTTCATTAAGTTTGAGAACAACTCTTTTGCTCCACCATTGATAAACATAGGTGCTGACAACGATCAGGGCTGCAGATAGCATCCGTCACGTCAGCCCCTGGTGTCACTGGTGTTTTGTCAAAAGCATTTATTTAAAGAAGAAGCATCTGCCGTATCCCCGTCTTCATCAGTTTCCTTCCATTTTCATGTCAGAAAAATAATAATCTTAAGTGATTCATCCTCAGAATCATTTAATGGTTTTCTTCACATTGAACAAGGAAAACAATCCCTCTTTTTAAGGTTAAGTGTGCCTATTTTGGCAAATATTCCACTTTGTGTCAATGACAACTCTGTTCAGAACTGATCACACCCACACATATTTATAAGTGAAGTTACATTTCATTATATTTATACATTACATTACATTTATACATTAATTTCATTCCATGTTGATTGGCACACCCTAAGATTGATTTAAATGTGTAACTTTAAGCCAGTATCTTCTAGCCCAAAAAGATATATTCTCATAATCATTTAATGGTTCTTAGAATCAGGCTTATCTCACTGACACAGTACCTCAGCTGGACAGAAACCTCCAATGAAGAAAAAAGGCCAATACACTGGACCCTTGCAAAGTCATGTAGACCACAGGTGTCAAACATGCGGCCCAGGGGCTAAAACCGGCCCACCAGAGGCTACAATCTGGCCTGTGGAATGAATTTGGAAAGTGAGAAAATGACATAGAATTAAAGTAAATGCTATTCCAAATTTGTGCACTGGGGTTTCCTCTTTTTTAGTATGAGCAGAACATAACAGAACCCTGAGAACCAGAAATGACAATGAAACTTTTTTGCTGTCAAAATGTCCCCCTGTGGCACCCTCATTACCCAAAATAGCATTAGCATTAAAGTCATATTGTGGGTGGTGAGTTCATGAAAACATACATGCTGATGGCTTTAGCCAACATTAGCCTTTTTCAGTTGCGATAGATGACAACATTGACATAATATTTGTACTTCTTGGCGATAAAACAAAGGGAAAAAAATGTCGTTATTTATGCTGTATTATGCTATTATTTTAGTGGTCCAGATCAAATCAGACTGTATATTTTGCCTGAACAAAAATGTCATAGGAATGCCGTATACTGATGTACAGGAATATGCGCCCTCTACTGGCTAAACGTTACACAGGGTTGCGTTAAACATTACAGTGGTAACACAAATATATTTCTGTCACATGTAAGTGAATGTAGAGATTTAAAAAAAGGGAGTGCTTCATGTACTGACTGCAGAATTAGAGCATGTCAAAGAAAAGGGTTTGTTTTAATTCATTAGAAATAAAAAACAAGTTCTGTGCATGTTTGGGGCTTAAAGGACATTAATTTTTAATGTTTTTTGAAAAATAAGTGACTGTATGTGGCCTTCTTTGTCTCATCTGGATTGGTCTGCTTGACCAGAAAAATTCCCCTTTGTCTGAAGTACTGCAACTAGTAGTTTAGTATTAATTCACATTCATTTATTTCATTTGTTCTTCTGACAACATGAACTAAAGCGGGAGCATCTTTACCTCTTTACAATTCACAATCCTTGTCAATGCTTATATGTATAGAGTGTACATAATGACGATGAGTGCGTGCTGAACTGTCGCTTCTTGATGACAGTATCATGTCATGCGTCTGTGAACGTGGGCTGTTAGCAGAACATTCCCATGGCAATGAACAAGACGGATGTGCCTCAGCAGTCGTCTCTGAATGGAAACGTCTCTCTTCCCTCAAGCAATTTTCAGCATCTATCTGTTGTGAAAGATGACAAAGTGTCCAGATTACAGCAATGCTAATCTACCGCTCAGCTCCATCACATCATCACAAAATCCTCCACTTTGATGCTAAAATTGTCCAAGTAGAGAGATGCACTGAGTTTGATCTGGGAGCCTTTTCTAATTGCGCTCCTACACTGGGGCTTGAGGGATTGGAGGTTGACCCCGCTAATGGAACAACTCATCAGTATCTGCCTGGGTAATTAGCCCGAATTAGCCAATCCCCTCATCCCTGAGTTGACCCCGGTGTCGGAGACGGCGCTGACTCTCCGCCGCACACTTCCACTGAGGCAATACCTGTTGGCCTCTTCTTTATTCTGTTGCCTCCAAATGAGGCTGTGATGCTTTTTTAGATCAGGGAAGAAGTCATGACACCCTGGCGCATTAAAACAAATTAATGCTTTGACAGGATAAATTAATGTCAGCTCTTATTCACTGCTCTTATTTGGCGGAGTAATACGCTTTTTAAAAGTGACACATAACATCAAATGAAGCATTAACACTTAATCATGCATACTCAATACACACAGGGTTTTTGGAACCTTTTATTGTGCTCTTTTGACACATGTCTTATTTGTATGCACAGGAAGGAAAATACAACTCTCAAATAATATTCCTTTTTATTGAGGCTTTAGAGCTCGTTTTTAGTAATACTTACTCAGTCTTATTTACAGTTTGCAGTTTGCCTTTGCTATAAGTCAGGCTGTACCAACCCCTGAGTACATGACCTTATCTCCTCTGACACTGCTCAGTGACAATATCGTCCTCACTTCTGATCCCTTATAGATGCTTAGTATTTCAGTGTTCATTAAGGCAAGTGGATTAAAGAGGAGATAATGACGCATTTCTCATGAGAGACAATATTAAAAACAATGGAGAAAATCCAGTCCAGGTGCATTGTATAAACTGCTGCTGTCTACACTTGAACATAATGGAACACATTAGTTAAAACTACCCTTCCATTAGTGCACAATGACCTGAAACTACAGACATGTATGGTACCATAGAACTGAATGAAAGTTCCACACATTCTTTTTGATCACACATTTGTGCATTAAAATTTAGAATAGTCTAAACAGTATGTCCCTTCAGGGCTACCATAGTTGTTAGTTAGTTAGTAGACCAGGAGCCAAATGCAATAATCTTATGCACGTAATTAAAAGAAACTACTCCTAGGTTTGTATGAAATGCCTTTTGTCTGATTTGCCACTGTCTCCTCCATTTTGTTCTGATGAGATAGTGCCTAACTGGAAGCCTGTGAACTTAAGCTTTTTGACAACGAAACATGATGACCCTTCGTGGGCCAAATAAAAAAAAAACCTTGGCGGGCTGTAGACAGAGGGAGTGTCAGGTGTGGAAAAGCAGTCTGCAGTTTTGCCACTATATCTTCCAGAAAAGGTAAGTTTACATATGAAGTAAGGAAGTGTTACAGCCGACCACATCCAGAATCACTCCACCACTGGCGGCTTTGCATGAATACGGTCCATTTCTTTCACAGAATGTATTATAATTTCCAGAACTTCATTCTTGTCATGTTCAAATAACGCACTGTTTCAAAGCCTCAGACAGAAAACTCAAAAGCGATGTTAGTTTGTTCAGATGCAACAAAAGAGAAAAAAAGCGCTCTTTTCAATGTCTTTCATCATCTGTTGAGCACTAAGCTGAAAAGATAATGCACCAAGTATTTACAACCAGCACAACCCTGCTTTAAAATCCTGACACCAGACACAATGAAATTCTAGAGCTTCACCTCAAGTTTATAATCACCATCTTTTACACCTTGCCACCACACATCCTGTTATGTAGCTGTCCGTGCTGTCTGTTTCCTTCTCAATCCTTTCTTGTACCGTTGCCTGCTCATACTGTATGGCCAGTGACTTGGCCGGTGTTGCCAGGAGAATATTTAACCTTGGCGAGGCTCAGGGAGCAGATGGTGGGCCCTTATGTGAGTCCAGCCTCCTCTGCAGCTAATGAAGTGATGTCTCTATAAACACCTATGAGTCGGTCTGTGCAGCCTGGAAACCCCACGATGGACGCAGCCGGGTTTGTACTGTGTCCACACGGCTGGGCCAGAACCGCTCTGTCCAAATAGAACAGGCCTGCTCGCTGTAGCCGCTCTAACGGACTAATGAGCACATGTTTAGGCAGCTTACCAGTAGTGATGGAAAGTGGTGCAACAAAATCGATGTTCTATAACCCTGACAGTGTCTAAATGAATCTTCCCAGGAGCGTTTAGCAAAATATCTTTAGCTTTATCCGCATGAATCCTCCAGAAACTCTCAAGAAGTCCTCCAGATCAAAAGGTGACAATAAACGATATGCTATACAGTGGTCCCTCACTATAACGCGGTTCACCTTTCAAGTGTGAGCAGTTCTAACAGTGATTGTAGCCTGACAGTGTCTCCAGAATCACATACTCTCATTCAGCGCCGTTTTGTACCGGACCAGAAACACATCTGCACTTTCCAATCGTGTCTTAAATAAGCATCTTGTTTACGGTGAGGTGAAACTATCCACAGTTCCACTGTAGCCAAGTTAAGACAGTGTTCACGGCAACAGTACACTTCCGGTGATACTGTCAAAATAAAAGCTGTGTCGACAGAAGCTGAAACTAATTTATTTTGGCAGAGGCAGAAAAGGACAGCGCATTAGAGCTGCACAGATTCTCTGAGATCACCAAAGACACTGCTTCACTACATCCACTGCAGGTTAAATAGTAAATCAGATTTATTTATCTGACTGTACTTTAGACTTGGACATAAGTTGTATAAATAAAAATAAATGCAACTTTTCAGGTTTAATTTTTCTAAATCAGAAATAATTTTAGTATGTAATGTGTGCACTAGTGTAACAGCAGGACACATTGTTTATTTATTCCTTTTTAATGTATGATATCATTAGGCATCAAAAGAGTTGGATTTATGTATGAACCGAAATCAACTGTTCAAAACAAGAAGATCATGTGTAATTGTAGTAAACACATCTATCAACAGATCTAACAGCTCTGTTGGTGATTTCATGGATGTGTTTTTCCTCCAGCAGTGCTCAGTTTGTCCTCACTAAATAGTTGTGAGAACTTCAACTGGGTGTATATTTTTATTGTGTTATATTTTGTATTGTGATTTCGATCCACTGGATGCCACAACTTGCACCAACAGAATGCACCTCAAAGTGGCACAATCCAATTTTCTTTTTGCCGTCTCTGTCTCAGACTCCACTCACCTCTAAAAGAAACATAAGGACCTCTACTGCTTTTCTTTTATAGAAAAAGTAAAACTGAACCAATTTATCCTCTGCAAAATACTAATACATTACACCAAAAAGTAGTTTAGAGCTTAACATAAACTTTTAGCTCCAACTCTGTACGTATTCAGACGCATTCAGCTCTGAATATACACTTTCTCTGTTTTATTGGCAGCCATTACTTTCTTATTGACAAGCTGTGTGGACCAATAGGAGCAATCCTTTTCCTGAAGCAAGCATGTGATTGGTCAAAGCTCCCTTTCATGACTGAAATTTCTCATCTATTAAAATCCTTGATGAAGAAGCCTAGTTGACATCTTAACCTTCACCTTTTACAATGTGCTAGTTGGAAATTAAATTAAATTACACTATGTTACATTAAAACTCAGTTTGTTTTAGTAAGATAAGAAAAAGACAGTTACTTCACAAATTACTTTTTGCATTTCTACGCTGTCATAAAGGGTCTATTGGTGTGTGGTGGAACGTTGATGTTCTATTTCTACTTTCTACTTTCAATTTGTCTACTTTAGGATACATTTACTCTAACAGTTTTATTACAGAACAAATTTTCATCTAACTTAGCCTACTACTGTTCTGTTCAATGCGGGTTAAATGGTCAAAATGTGTTCACTGCAGACTGTAGACGGTAATAGTCTGTTCTTTGTTGTTGAGATTTATAGAAGAAATAGATACATTTAGCTGCGGTGTTCATAAAGCTCTGCCTCAAGTGTAAATAAAGTACATTTATACAGTAAATAGCTATTGATTTCCGATACACACCGTCTGTTACGCTGTTGTATTAAGAGCTGTGTTGTTGCATTAAGGTTATTTGTTCAATGTGACTTTGGAGAATAGTGCACTCACTAAAACTCAGTGTGGACTTTTTTAAATTGCTGTTTGTTTTGCTGTTGAAGGGGAAATAGCAGCCAGACTATTCTGTCACTAAACTCCATGATGACATACGGTGTCACCCGCCGCATTTTAAAATAAGGCTCCCCCGATAGACCCTGGCACTGTTTCTGCCACTGTTTATACGGAGCACTTTCCGGAGGTTGACAGCAGAGTGTGACTGAGAAACAAGAGCAGTGGCAGGAATGCAGCACTTGAAATGCACTTGAACACAACTCAGGGACAAATAAGGCTTTCGGCTTTGTTTCAAGTGTTTTTCTTCTTCTTGATGAGTTGCATTTTCAAGGATGAGTCTCTTTTTCAAGAGCTGGTCTTCTGGACAAATACTCCTGCAAGCTCAAATGAGATGCTTACCTCTCCATAAATATCTTATCTATATGATGTGTGATGTAAATTAAGTCTGATGTAATGGCTCATGAGATGGTAGCATGCCCCTTCACTTATGAGTATTTGATGAACCAGATGCATGTTCTCTTTAAAACGAGGTTTATCTGTATAGTGTTCCATGCAGAGAAGGTGTGTCTGTCTTTTGCTCCTGTCTCTCCCCCTCCTCTGTCTGCTCTCAGGTGCTGTGGGCGGGACCTGGGAGTCTGACCCACTGATTGGCTGCTGCAGGTCGAGGATTAGCCAATGAAACCTTGAGCCAAAAGTTTAAAAGAGGAAACAAGACAAATCTCTCTTTCTTCGTTTTTGATGTTGTCTTTGTGCATGTTCGTGGTTGGGAGGTTGGCAGGTGAGTGGGCCCTATACACTTACAACACATAGCTACTTTATGTTTAAGTCACTAAAGGTTTTTTGGTTGTTGCCACACTTGTATTTTTGAGTAAAAAATATAGTTACTTCCTGTTTTTTTGTTCTCAGGCTAGTTATTCAGTTAGGGCCTGTTTGGTCTTTCCAGTCCTTTTCTCTACTGTCAGTTTGTTACTTTTGTGTTTTGGCAGGAAAGTAAAAGCCATACACTTTCAATTGTCTTCCTAAAAAATGGTCTTTTATTTAACAAATGAAGAATAGTCAAGGTTTAATTTCGTCTACCACTAAGGTTTTCTTAAAGTTTCTTACAAGCAGACCGAAACATTTTGAATACTTTACCATAGGTTCACCACATACCGCAAGTCTTTAAAAAAGGGGCTAAAGGGATCTGAAAACTCTCTAAATGTAGCAGCAAAGTCGCTAAGTTTACAACACTGGGATTCTTAATGGTCCTGTACGTTACAGCCAGCTTTGGTCTACCTTCTTCTTGATGTTGATTTTGGCAGTTTGGACGCTACTGATCAGGTTACTGCCACCAACAGGTTGTTTTAGGAACTTGAATTCTCAACATTGCCAGTTCAAGTGTGAAAAGAGGTGACACAGTAACGTTCCAGGTAAATGTGTGTACGGTATAAAAAATTACTGGGAATGCCGGTAATTTGTTCCTGGTAATTTACTGGGAACCATGTGTGAAAGGGGCTTTAGAGGGACAGAAGACAAGAATCAAACAGGAAATCAAGATCCAGAAACTGACCTACAGGGCGGTAAACCAGGATGACAGGGCACATGTGAATTTCAATCTTTGGTTGTATGTTGCAGAGTGGGAGAGAACCTTAGAGGTCAGATCAGTTGCAAGATCAAACAATCACAGAGTCTACAATAAATAACTTTCCTCAAGCTCTCTGGCAGCACTGGAACCCAGCTCATACTAGTCTAGAATGTATTCCTCTTTCTGTTTTCTCTTTTTGCACAATGATTCGACTCACACTGACCGTCACTGGCACTGCTGTTGTTGACCATAGTTGAATCATAGGCTGCGACACACCCGACATCTTTAATCTCAGTGTGACATGAAACAGACGTGAGTTGTTGCAATTTCAATCACGGTTTCACATTTTATAATCTTTTGATACTTTATATAAAGATTTTATAGATAGTACAGTATAATGGCCTTACAAAAGCAAAAAGTTGCATATGAATAAGAGGCCGTGTTTTGTAGTGAAGAAACCTAGCAACATGTCAAGGAACATCAAGAACATAACAAAACCAAGACTTTTAGTGATCAAGGCAAGACCAAAACCAGTGTATGATGCATAGATACCAGAGAACAGATATAAATTCTGAATACGTCCAGTTTTCGGCTAATAGTCAAGACTCATAAAGATAAGTGTTTCAAATTCAATTCAAAACGCTTTATATGTCCCCGAAGGGCAATTAAAAGGGCATAGAGAGCAACAACATGGGCAAAACACACAAGACATAAAAAACATAAATAACATAAAAACACGGCATGTGCAAAGTGCAAGAAATATGAGTGCTACGTGCAGTTGGTTACTGAGAGGGACTTGTCTGTTAGGGACCGAGCATCAAGACAATGCTGGACCAGGGAGGGGTCAGAGTTCAACAGCTGGACTTCATGTGCATGTATTTGGTGAAGGGGGCAGAGTTAAAGCGAGGTTTTTAAATAAAGACCCAACTTTTTCATCCAATTTCCAGTTTTCATCCACTCCCAACAATGATGTGGACTAATCAATCAGCTGTGGTCTGGGTTGGTCTTGATGCCTGAGCCCGAGACAAGATTACATTTAAAAAATGAGTTCAGGATGAACTCAGAGGAAATATGATGCTCTCTGATTAAAGCATTACTTGATCTATTTTTAAAAATAGGCATAAATAGTCATTTTCTACATGCTGCTAAGCTGGTACCTCTGGGGTGAGCTCAGAATTCCATATTGTGTGCCTGTCTTGTCAATAGTGTTGGCAGCTCGCTGAATTTTCAACATGTTCTGCAGAAACGGTTCATGTAAATAGCCCGAGGATGTAAGCGCTTAACGCTAACACTTTATGCTACAGCTTGTATGTTCAAGTGGAAGTACATAGACATGGCTCTGCTGTGTGCTCCAAGGTGTAAATATTTAATACTATGTGCTGCTGCCCAGCCATGGATTAATAATTGTCCAGCAACATGAATGTACACTTATGGACTCCAGACAGGTGTGTGAGCTGGAGGGAGAGAGTCGGGAGTGTGAGGAGATGGGGGTTTTGATGGCAATGGAGTGTTAATTTAGCTGTTACTATTCAATTTCATTTTCTCAACATTTGCTCGCCTTCACTTTGTGACCAATGAGTGTGATTAAAAGAAGAAAGAAGACAAAGCGATTCCCAGGACTTTTGGCTAGTTGGACTTTTATAAATCCTATCTTTGGTGATGATGGTGGCATATGCAAGTTTCAGCCCTCATTTTGAGCGTACGCTAACTTTATAAACGAAACCCCTGGTTAGGGATGGGAAATGATAAGATTTGATCAATATCAATACCTTTGATGATTCTGCTTATTGATCCAATTCTTTATTGAATCGCTTGTCGATTCCTGATAGCTCTGTGTAGAAAAAGTAGTTCTATATGCTTTTTCAACAAGTGTTTACACAACAATACAATTTATAAAATAAAATCTTCTGTAAACACAAGTAAACAGGTGACTAAATCTCCTTTCTAATACAGAATTAATCTATTCTCTATTTAAAAAACAGAGATGGAAGCCTAGACAACATTCACAAAACTGGTTTGTACCAAATGTGAGAGAAAACATGAACAATTCTAATACTTTAATTCTGTCTGAGCCTGTCTTCATCTAAAATGGATATTGTGAGAATATTTACACTTAAAACAGTGTTTTTGTAGAATATGCCTGTTATTTATAAGACCCTAGTGATATTTAACATTACATTACTCTGTTCAGCAGATGTTATGCTGCTTCTACAGTTGTACGCAGTGGATCAAAAATATGGCACTCCTGTAATTTAGATGCACAGGTCGATAGATGTTTAATCATGTTGTGTGTAGTTGCACCTTTCACAAAATAACAGTCCTGCAGTTTTAGTAAACGGCATACTTTTCGTCTCAGTAAATTAAGTCAAGCTTTAGATCGTTTCTTCCTCTCCATGATTCCCTCTTATGCTCAAATCACTTTGACATCATGACGTAGGATGCCATGCTACGGTGCCTGATAAAGGACAAAAGGGACAGTTCTTGGACTGTATATACAGCTGGGACTCAGAGCAAGTGCATTGATAAGAGGAATCAATACGTTTGTTACTTATCTTGACTATTCTGGACAGTTTTGATTTATCACTTCAATGACCAAACCAGGAAACAATTACAATTACACTGTTCTGTTTAAACCAACCTAGTGACTCCTGCAAATTAGCATTAAGCAAAACGTCCTACGAGCAGCATTCATTAGTATTCCTTTTGATTGGCCGCGAACCATGTGTCTTATGTAAAACACCTTTTTCCATATTGACTGTAAATAGCAGTACACCTCTGTCTTGTGTCAGTAACAAGATGCAGCTTTGTTATAGCATCACTTCCCTCCAAATCACATCAGTGTTAGCTGAGAAATCACACTCCTCTACAGCATCCAATTAGCACCAGGTGATCTTTTCATATTATCAGATATAGCCCCTGTACCGACTACTTCTGGAATATCATCAACAATACAGCTTCTTTGACAGACAACCCTGAATCATACACTCTCTGCTGCCTTCTGTCTACTTCCCAGGAAGACTCCTCATCAGATGTATGCCAACTTCCTTTAAGTTTTAATGTTTTATTTTCTGTCATCATGGTTGGGCATGCCACAGGGGTTCAACCTTAGCCCCTTTAATTTTTTTAATTGGGTGCAGATAATTGGTTCTGCGGCTAACTGCCTTTGTCCCTCCCGCAGAATTTACCGCATAAAGCAGATCTTAATGACAGACGGAGTGTGGTCACATACAGTAGAGCTACAGCTTCACCACTGCTGCGCTGGAGATGGTAAGATAGACAAATGTACAGCAAGAAGGCTATTTGTCACTCAGTGGTCGACCGCAGACTGGGGTTTATAATTATCACTTACTGCACAATCAGCTGTCTGGTGCCACCCTAAGAGCCACAAAGCTCAACACTTACAGATAAAGTGCTGAGGAGCAGTTTCCTCTCTCCCTTTCGGGCGCTTCCCTTTAATCTACGTTTTATTTCTCTCTATATTGTGTGTTTTATTCACAGACTTTTTATTACTGAAGTAATGCTATTCAATGACATTCAGTGAAAACGAGGCAATTTTCCTGGAGCAATTTTTCCAGATGAGAAATGAAAAGCAGAGCCACAAAAATGTCATGTGACTTCCCAACTATAGATGTATTGTAAGATATGAATGTAGAACTGACCCCTTTGCCATGTGTTTTCAGTTCCATTAGCGTCATTAACAGTTAAAAATAATAATAAAAAACAAATTACAGTAAAGAGTTTTAGCCGTAGTCTGTTGAACTGCTGCAGGTAACTTTAACTTTTCAAATGTTCTGATATTGATTCATTTAGTCTCCATTTTTATTCTACAGGCAGTTAAAATAGTTAAGGAACGTGCTTTGGGCTAGATTTTCATGATATTAATACTTCTTCCTCTTATGAGGGCAGTTTGCAACTAGGTGCAACCAGTTACCTTGATTAAATTTAATTTATGCCCCAAACAAGAAATGCATAACCAAAAAGCAAAACAAAATTAAAAGTAAATGCAAAAGATCACTTCCAAGTGCTGTAAACAAGTAATTTGCTGTTCTCATTTAATGTCTGTGTTTTCTTACAACCAGTGCAATCCAACACACATTCTCCAACATACATATATGACTTCTTATATGAAAAAAATCATTCATATTCTAGACCTGGAATGGTGTCAGTCATATCTGTAATATACAGTCTTATTGATTGAGAAGAACCCTACAGTTGTTTTGTTTATGCATAATTGGCTGCGTTTCCTATATTTTCTTTCCCATGCTGGCGTCCCTTTCCTGCTAAATTGCCCCTTGTCTGCTCCTTGTGCTCCTTTACTCCTCCTGTTCTGCTTCCTTTCTCCTCTTTGCTGCGCCAGCACTTTGCAAGCACAGACGCTGGGGGTGGGGGGGTTGAACTGCGGGCTCACATGAGAACAGTCAATATTTCATATCTCTAGGTGGAAGGAAACACAGAGGGCAGCGCACATTCAAAATAGGCTAAGATGTATGACACCCATACACCGCTTTAACCAGCTCGCAAATGCTGGCTGCAGCAAAAAAAAAAGCTATGGGACTGACTGCTCCCGACATAAGGAATCCATTTAATGTAACATTTGCAAATAGAATATGCTTTCCAAAAAGATGCTAGCGGGCTTGCTGTATGGTAAAGTTGAATAGAAGGACAACAATAGCAGGGAAGTTGCATTAGCATAAATCAAACCGTCAAACTTTTACATCTTCGGGTGCATTGTGTTCTCGGGCGGACAAGGCTGGAAGTTTTGAATAACGCCGTCGGTGAATGGTGGCAATTTTCTCTCTGATCAGGTTTCATTTGAGCTTATGCGTTGCTACTTTCAAAAGTGTGCCGTAATGGAAGTGGATGGAGGCAGATAAAAGGGGTGTTCCCTCTCTCGCTTGCCAGAGCCTATTCTTCACACCCAAACTCAATCAGCCATTTAGCCCCTGTAGATGGAGCGCACGCTTGGCTCCTCATATTGGTTTCCACTGGCCGCTGGAATAACTGCAATCAAGCCACATTTTCCAGCCGTATCCGTGATCGGTCGGATACATCTGCTCTCATTCACGCCTCTGCATCTCGCAAATGAACTCCAGCCTGATCAGGTCACAATTGTTGCTGTGAATGAGGTGGCGTAATCACTTTTAGGCTCATATCTGGATGGCTCATGAAGATGTTAATGTTCTGCCTATATTCCTCTATATATGCAGACCTATTTCTATGGTAATACAGTTATTCATATGCCAATTCTAATATGTGCTTACAGCAAATCAATAAAGGCCAATGTGCTGACTGCATTCGGAGGCAGATAAAGAATGTTGGAAATGCACCAGCACATCCGATTCCATTACAGGCGTAGATTTTCACACCATTGAAGTTTTTTATGAATTATTCTCCATCATTCACTGTTTCCCATGCATTGAATAGATCATAGTCATCTAATTTGCTTTGCCATAGTCTGAAAATGAACCAAAATTACACTAACTTCATGTTCATCTTCATGTTGTCTTATATAATCAAAATAACAATAACAACAATGATAATGATAATAATAATATATTTCAAACCACCTGGACTTTCTGGCCAAGATTTGGACATTGCTGTTCACAAAGGAATGGTCTTTCTCTTTGAGATGGAGCACCAGTAGTACTTACACTGCTCATTCAACTCTAAACAAAACTGAAACCAGGGTCTTGCATTCATCAGCTCTTGTCCAATCACAGTAGACTCAGGTTAAACTACTTCCTGTGAGGGATATACAACTCAGTTGAACTAAATTTAAAATTCAGAGAACGGCACCACAGATAAGGTTAATGTTGGTTGCAAACAGAAAATATGTTTTTAATTCACAAAGTGGGATTAGTAAAGCTGGGCATCAGTTAATTTTGTTGATGAATAGTTTTTGGTCATAGTTTTCGCCAACTTATTTTTGCAGGCAAAAATGAAACAAAAAATAAATAAAAAGTAATTAATGAGAATGAAAACTCTGACTAAATGTATTGACACTTTTCAAAACGAAAATGAACATTCAGAAAAGAAATTCAATCAAAAGGAGGAGGAGATGGGACGAGCTGAGAAGAGATCCAATCAGAACTCACGTTTTTTAGTGTTGCAGAAGTGATGTCACCTGAGAACGGCTTTTAAATATCATACAAAGTTAACTCTTGGGAGGAAAAGAAGGTGGACACAGATTTCAGTTGTGGAAATGATGTGATTAAACCTATTATACAGGTCATTTTACAATTTTCAAAAAAATAGACATCTACGTATTTTATTATTAAGATGATCTTTTATTTCATCAACTTCAAACAAAGATATATTTGTGTTTGCAATAACTCGAGTGAAATCTGTCAGACCTCAACCAGCTGCAACAGGTTAGAAGTAGTTTCATCTCATTCAGGTAGAAATGATAACTTCAGGAAAAAATTAAAACAATGAAAATGCATTACCCTTTATATTTTAGTGAGTGAATCTATTTTATATATAGTCGACTAAATTCATGTGATATTTAGTCGACTAAAACTAATAAGGATTAGATGACTACATTAAGACTAAAACTAGTTTGCTTTATAGTCAAAAGACTCGATTTCTAGACGTATCATAATTTTTGAGTCAGGCTGATTTTAAGGTGAGTATGCATCATTGTCGAGCTGTGTACACTTCCAACCAGCAATCGTATGGTTGGGTTAAATTCTGACATGTCTGAAATTTCAGTCAGAGTATACCATCAGTTTCAGATTCACTTGTACAGTGTGAGTTGGGCTTTTTATTTGATACAGTAAAATTGTACCATGTATTCCTACATTTCTAGCTACATTTCTGGACTTGTTTCAAAAAAGGCATTTGGCTTTCTGATTCCAGTCATGAGACTACAGAGTTTAGCCTCTCTTTTAACAAGCATGTACACTGAACCAAAGACAAGGGGTCCTAAAGTTGTACTGTTCGCTGCTCTTGTTTTGGATGGTTATTTGTGAAAGCTAAAATGCCTCTAAAACCACTTGTGCGGCCCGTACTGTAACGTTTCTGGAGAAAATGCCCATAAATAGTTCATATAAGAGAACTCAATGACATCTTTAGTGACTCATTGTGATTGTGTGAGAAATGTAATTGTAAGAACTGGCTCGTGGAATCATAAAGAGAAGGAAACACCTGACGTAGGCGCATGAATACACTGGATAGAGCTGTACAGCAAACAAAACAATGATCCGCCGATGAAAATGATGAGAGACAATCATTTCCAATTAGTGCAACACTGAAAAGGGGCTGCTGTCTATTGTGTCTTGCCTCGACCTGGCCCCGGTTAAATACTGGAACTGGTGTTTTGATCTCCAACAAAGCCTCTTTTGGCTCCTCCGCCGGGCCCTGATACCACTGGTGCTGAACTGCCTCATTCTGGTTGCCTTGTGTTTGTTTGTTGAACGGCAGGCTCTGCTTTCACACAGACATAATTAAATCAAGCCTAATCCACTATTTATGCATTCGGCTGCTAAATTATTCACACAACAGTTTTTATGGGTTATTGCATTTTTTTTTTTTTTTGGGAGACACTTGTGGGGTAGCTGTTATTGGAAGGAAGAAAAAACCTCCCCTCAAGATTGCTTCTTTAATTAATTAAGCCCCCCTCCTCAATGCAATAATACACAAAGCAGTCATGTAAGAGCTGCGCCGGCATTTTTTTTCCAAGTAAATCTGCTTAATGCAACTGTACAGTGTGTAATAAGAGTAATTATATCGCCTCTAGAGACTGCGTGAGCTTTCCAAGAATGTTCCCAAACCCTGACATATCCGTGCCACGTACAGTCATGTTTTCCTATTCTTTCCCCAACAGTACAATTTGTCATACGGGGAATTTCTTATGCAAATCTATTTAATGCAAGGATTATCTACACGGAACATAAATCACATGTGAGATGTGTTTTTTCTTTTTTTCTTTTTTCTTACCATGTGGCAGTGGGAAGTCTGCCAGGTGGAAGTAGACAGCGAGGTTAATTAGGCGGAGTAGGTTCTTGATGTTCCGGTTCAAATGAAAAATCAAATGACACCCAGCGCCATCCATCAGTGTCGGGCCTCTCTCTGGGTGTCTACGGGCCGGTGGCGATAGATTGAAGCGGCCGTCAAAAGGTTAGTGCTACATGTATCTGCGGGGGCTCGCCGTCTTGTGTTAAATATGGAGAACAGCCCATCACCTTCTGCCATTAGCTGTGGGCTGCTGTGGTATATGGACTAGGCAAAAATCATTGAATATTGATTTTTTTTTTTTTTTTTTTGGACCTTAAACTGTCTATATGTGTAGAAGCTGGAAAATGTGGGTGAAATGAGAGGAAGAAAATAGCTTCTTTGAAAAAAAAATAAAAAATTAAAAACGAAGAACTCTTACACATGCCTCAGCCCTGAAAATAACACATTTTTTGAATATTATTAGACTAACATTGAAGCAAAATATTTTAACTCAAACATGATTGCAAACTACACAATTTTGCTAATTATTATATAAAAAAAATTATAAAAATAGCACATAACAATAATAAATGACAGAGACCGTATTGTATCTGTCTCTGCAGCAGTGTAGCTCCTCTGTATGGTCTCTATTGAATGGTCTGGACTGTATCATCAGATTCATTTTCTTAAAGAACTGTTGCTGCCTTCACAGACCTTCAGTAAGCGCCAGTGTTATGTCCAAATATGGACTTTAGCGGGGCGTTTCCTTTGTCAATACCATGTTAATTCTATGTTAATGCTAATTTAATGAGGGACAAGACATGGACTGAATCACGCTGTCTGAGAATGCTTCATGAATCCCACGTAGAATCTTCTTAGAGATTCTCCTAGAAAGAACTTTTAAGAAGCTTTATACAAATACATTCATGAATGAGTTAAGATCTCAGTGTTTTCTTGCCTCAGTGATTTTGACAGAACTCAACAACTCAACAGGTATATTTACCAGAGCTAGCTGACTGTTAAACCAACATCAAATATTTTGCAACATTTTGCTTGAATATAGCTTGGTGAACATTAGCATCGTCCATTCCCTTTGCCAAACAATTTGCTGTGTAGATATAAGCAGATGTTCAACATGACACTTAAAATCATGAGACACTTTTTTCCAGAAAGTAAATCAATAACTTAAATGACGTGCAAGTTTAAAAAGTAATGTTTCATCATGAGTCATACTGATTAAGTTCCGCTCAAGTACGTTGGGGCCATGTTGTGTAACAAAAGCAGACAGTGCAAGAATGCTAACAAGCTATAACCTTCACATATTTCTGTATGGCACTTAGGATATGCAGAAAAAATGCCTTGAAATAATATGTGTTTTCAAATTAAACTGGCAAAGCAATTCATAAAGCTGACTATAACCTGGCTGACTCACCCTGCTGCTTTCCAGATCCGAATTTTTGTTCTAAATCACCATTTAGTAACACAACCCATTTAACACTGTTTTCTTCTACTGTTCAAATAAATACTGAAGTTACACACCGACACATTATCAGATCGGATTCCATTTCCAAATCTAATCATGAGTGAAATAGCCTGATATTTGTTTTACAACTCTTGCTCCTCCCCAGGTGCTGAGTAAATGTTTACTGTGGTATTCCACTCTGAGATGATTTGTTCCCCACGGTCGTCAGGTGTTTGTGTTGTCTCCTATCAATATTTCATTCATTCAGGCAGAGCAGGAGGAAACAAAACATTCTTTCCTGAGAAACTGGGAAAGAGGGGTTTGCACAAATTGTCTTATTTTTATGTTGCCTTCCTCCTTTGACTCCCGTGATCCAGAAATGAACAGGTTCTCAGTCATCAGGAAACCACATCAATGTGCATGCTCTCTGAAAAGAAGAAAACATTCATGAATGTTTGTAAGTCAAGAAATGAGTTAGTGGTAAGCTGTAGCTGGCTAACAAGAGTCAGAATATTTACCTGCAGAGCTAATGTTGGACTATGCTCACAGCTTAATCAAACGCTCTGCTTGATTTCTCTCTGTCTGAGTTTACATGCATGGGAGAGAAACAAACTACTGTGTCCCCAGCCTCTGCTCAGACTAATGTATTCTTGTGGTCTTAGTATTTAACAGCATTGAGCATTAATTAAAGAGAAAAGAAGCTAACCTTAAACCAGATTTGTACATAGCATTAAATACTAGTAATTATAATAATAATATTGGAGTAATCATTGATTGATTTCTAAATATCTACGGTAACACTCCGACTTTCTGAGTTAAGACCACATTAAACACAACATAAGGTACAGTGGTGTACATTTTTTCTTTTTTTTTTACGACATGAACAGACATCAACAAATGGGACAACCAGCAGCAGTGTGACCCAAAATGTGTCTTTGCTGATCTAAAAATGACACTGTCTGACTCTGATTTTATGTTTTTCTCATCTGTTTAGGAGCTGCTCAGAGCTGTGTCCAACCTTAATCGGTGTGAGCTGTGTACATGCAGGATTCTCCAGGTGTGTTACTACCATGAACACATTTCCACAGCGCGCAAATAGACAACTTTTAATTCCAAGTGAGAAATCCAAACTGTTCCACAAAAATCAATCATTTTTCAATTGGAGAAAAAGGTCTCTCTGAAGACCTAGCCAAAAGGTTTTCTAGTTTTTTTGTAAATTTGCTAAGAACATAAGCTGATCTTCAAATATGTGTTACAGCAAATCAAATGAAACAGTTTTCAAATGTGCTAACAGTATTACCTATTTTAATGCACTAAAAAAGAGGAAAATACTGTCAATGTTTTATGACCCCTGGGTATTACTATTACACTAATGTGTCTAAAAGTGCATTACAGTGCTTTCTTTGGTGACTTTTGTCTGCTAGTCTAAGCTCTGCAACCCTGAAACTTTAACCCTAGAAATGCCCCTGTTTACGTGTCCACACATAATTGGCCATCTTTAATTAAACATTTTAGATCAGAAAGAACTGACTAAGAGTAGAGATTATGGAGAAAGTGCAGCTAAATGAACTCTTAATGTCATAATAGGAGTAAGTGGTCAGAAAAGCATTGTTTTAACAACTAAGTGTTACCTGATGGACTCCCACTAGGCATTTTTGTGCAATAACACTATCTTTGAAACTCTGAAAAGGTGTAAATTGTTTCTTCTCGGTCAGTTGTGAGGAAAGTTCTTCACAGATTGCCTGAGAGTCTGTAACGTGTCTCTATTTGAGAACAGTGCAATGGTTGCATCATGAGTGGCACTGCTGTGAGCGGTGTAATGAACTCTGTGCGGCTTTTACACCTTTCTGTAGCATCTGTTCAGAGCTAAGTTCATGCATACAAATCCAGACTCACTGTACATTCATAGAGAGAACTTTATACCTGACTGGTTCATCTACACCCATATGAAATTACACAAAATCTGACTTATTTGCATTGATTTCTATTCATTCTATTGTAGCTTGTGTCTGTGTTGATCCACTCCTTTTTTCTTTTTTATGGTTAATGTTTCAAAGTTGTCCCGTTCCTTCCCTTTTCACCATTTAAAATAATTCTAATTGGCTGGGATACGTCACTCCTTTTCATCTTCTCTTCATTACTGTTATATCCAGACACGTATTTCAATTTTCCAATTTCAGAGTCCAACGCTAACTTTATAGTAACACATCCTGAGAGAGATTGCAGATATTGTCTTAGTGCAACTATAATCAGACTTTCACATCTTAATCTGGCTGGAAAAAAAAGTTCTTGATAAGGTTATTCTTAGAGCCAAGTTTCAGCGTACAAAGTGGTTCTAACAAATGCAAAAATGCAAAGGCCAGTGCCACTTATAACAAGGTTTTTTATGTCATATTAGTTTCCTAAATGCCTCAATTTTCATTTGTGTTATTGATTGAGAATGCGTCTATTCTGTTTTAGATCAAGTGTGTGTGAGCTGGACTAAGACAGCACTCTAAATCAAGGTGTAAATCAGTACAGGGAGATTTTAATTTTTCTTGCCATTGGATCATAAAATGTAAACTGTTGAAAAAGTCACGTAATTATGACACATGAAATAGTGCTAAAAATAAAGCCACTCTCACTAGTTACTCATGCATCACAGTCTGTTGTCATTTGGAGACTCATCTTTTTATATCATTTCATATTTCTTTATTTATTATTTCAAACATGTAGAGTCGGTACAAAAATAAAATTAATAGCAAAAAACTAACAAACGACAAACAAAATTAATCAGCAAGACGAAACCACAACAAGCAAAACAGAATCATTCATGTCCAAAAAGGAGTAGGATGAAGCTCAAGCTTTTTTAATCCTACCCGTTATCCTACTTTTTGATGGTCATCACAATCATTTCCGTAGTTACACCTTTTTAAATTGCTCTTGGTTCCTGAAGTACTTTTTTGCTTCTTTTTTTTTTTCCACCTAGAAAAGAAACAGATTAGAAACATACCAGTACACAAAAAAACAAACAAACATAAACTAGAATACAAACAAACACAAGCATACCCATTATAATAATAACCGAAAATAAAGCGTCAACTCCCTTTATTCTTGTAGTACTTTGTGAATATCATGTTTTTATACTGCTTTTTAAAATGGACTTGAACTTTGTTTTATGACTAAACTTAATTTATTCCATATATTCACCATATATCGAAATGAAACTGTTCAAAATAAAATATACATTTGGACGCCACTCTTGCTCATTTTCTTGTCACTTTCATCTAACTAAAAAGAGCCCATTTGTTGGTTGGTGGAAAATAATACAAAATAAAAAAATAAAAATATACAAAACAGTTTTTTTTCCAATTCTCCGACTCATACACTACTAATAAAACACTGTATTATGCGTGTAGCCCTGTGGGAAATGTTCATGTGTTGGTCTGCAGTGAAACACCTGGCTGTTGTGTGGTGTTCTGTTTTTGGTTTGAATGAATTGGTTCAGCTGTGAAATACACCAGCTCCTATTGCTCTGCTGCTGCTGCTGCTTCAACAGTATAACAATGCACAAATGGACTTGCCCATGGTTTTATGCTGTGTGCTGTTTACGTAAAAAAAAAAAAAAGATTATTTTTCAGGCTTACTTATTAATTTCATGTGAAGTATGTCATATTATACGCTTTTTGGAAATGAGCAGACTGTAATTCTCCACCTCATGCTAGATTTACACCAAATACTGTAACGAGGGACTAAAGCAAGCAGCAATTCTTTACACTTCCTTCATTACTGCTCAGTTTGTCCTTGCTGGGAGCTTAAATCAAGCTTAAATAATAATAATATCTAATAGTGGCATACTGGTCTCCAAATGAACAAGCCCTCACCTGTCGATGGCTAGGGATTAAATTGGGGGCAAGAAAAAGCATCGGAAAAGTTGCCAACAGAGTTTTTTTAGCAGATGTCCAACAACATTACGAGAAAATGAAAGCAACTGTGTTTTCTGGCCTTTTGTTAATTATATCTGGTCCTCACATAAATGAATGAATAGGAAAAATGCAAAAAACAAAAAAACTGTTTATGAACTGGACTACTTCTTTGAGCTGTAGAATGTGATGACAGGTATAACAAGGGTGACCATACGTCCCAATTTAACTGGAACTGTACTGATTTTAAGGTGGTTATCATCAAAAACACAAAAATGTCCAGATTTTGTCCTCTTCCTGTCCTGAATGTCCTGATTTTTTACCCAGTCATAAAGCCAAAGCAGTACATTGTACCTGAAAGTCATTTGTCTGTTTACTCTGTGTGTCAGTCACAGAGTTAATATGGCAATGGTAATATTAACCAATGGAAAAAGATCAACAGTGTTCCTCAGGTCTGTAGCTCAATAATGATTGGTTGTTAAGCGCGAGGCTACTGCTAAAGAAAGTAAAATAAAGTACAGGATAATGAATATGCTGGATTTTGCAGATTTGTGTGAATTTTCCATCAAATATAGTAACCTGACTCTGCCAGATAGAACTGCTCCACAGAACATAGTCTGTTTCACAGTAACATCTGGGAAGGCTCCTGTTGAAAGCATTTGCAAAAGGGAGACGCCTTCTTTCGAAAACTTGGTGTTGATTGGATGAAGCACCGACTAGTATCCGCTTAGCATGAGGTTTCTTTAGCCAATCATAGCAACGATGTGACGTGCCACTCTTTGCGCTTCTTTCAAAGAAGAAATACTCTCTACTTCTGATAAAACTGTTTCGATAGCAGCGTCAACACTAACGTCTTTCAGCGTAGCCATGTTGATAACAAAGAGGAGAAGAGAGCGCTTGTTGCTTTCGTCAAATTAAAAACCCTGTTAGTGCTGCAACATCATTGGTCCATGGTTTGTCGACTCAAGCAGTTTGCTTGGCATGAGATGGATGGATTTATGAGTTTGGAAACTCCCAAATCTTGCGAGAATCTAGCTGCAGCGCAAGGTTACAAATATAGTAGAATAGTTGTATTTCTTTAAAGTGAAAAAATAAAAAATAATACAAAAGCTAATGAACGCTATCAGTTTTTTTTGTATTTTTTACTGGTGTTGTATTGATTTCTGGCAACATTCTTTTTCATTTGTTAATATACTGACTTCTGTCCCGATTTTTTGGTTTGAAAACATGTTCACCTTCTGTATGGTGTGCACATCGCAGAAACAAACTCAACAAAAAACTTAGCACTATGGAGTATCCACCAGTGAGAAATGTCCACTGAAAATCAGACATGTTCATGATTTATTCAGATCTCTGTCTAATAATACATCCATGACAGGGACCAGCGAATTATTTCATATACGGACCAGAGATCTGAGGCTTGTAGCTAATTATCTCCATAGAGTTGTAGCAGCAATCCAGGTTCTCTAATGAGAAGGAAAGAAAGAAGAAACTTGTCATCTGTACAAAAACATCACAACAGACTATTCTTAAACACGTTGAACAGCTCCTCTGTAATTTTTCATCCAGTATTGTCTGGTTCCAATCCAAGGCGAATAATCATGTCGGGGTTGGGTCTAATTTATGCAGGCGGCATCATTAAACGCCCAATGAGCCCTTCACTGAACGCACTTAATATACTTGCTGATCCAGTAAAAGATAGAATTATGGCGCTATATGTAAATATGTGTCCCTCCAGAAACAAAGTGTGAGCAAAAGTATTGTTTTTTAAATAAGCCACACAGCCCTGAAGAGAAACGTAAAGCGGGAAAACAAATTGCTGTTAAATGCAGTCGTACAGAGAAATCTATAACTCATACATAACAGTGAGGAAAGGAAAATGCAATTCATGAAACAACAAATGGAGAATATCGTTTGTCATCAGCAGTGGGCTTGAAACAGAGCTACAGTTCTCCTTATTACAACAAAACTTGGAATAATTTGTTTAATATTTCAAATCCATTTCAACTTCTTTTTCTTTATTAATGTAGCGTAATGTATCCATTTTCATCATCAGGACATGCCACAACCATAGAACTCTGTATGTCAGATTTGGATAGTTTAAGTGTCAGGAAGCCATATTGGGAAGGTCAATGTGAACGGGACATTAGTGTCAGTTAGTTACTGTTCAAAAATAAATTAAAAATAGTATAAAAATGAAAATCTTAAATGTATCCTGCATCACTCCCTTCACTTTCACTTATCTTTCTTTTTTTTTTTTTTGCATTGTTTTTTTTTTTTTCAATGAAAGGTGGTATGAAATGAAAAAATGGTTTTCCTTAAATGCAAGTGAAAAGAAATTGTGTACTGCCCGTTTGAAGTTAAAGTTAGTGTAAGTTAGACTGAAATGATCCAGTGTACAGTAGTATGTGTATAGCATAGATTTTTGATTTTTGAATTAATTGTATCAAATATAAAATGTATTCGTCTTGCTTTAATACAAAACTTCAAAAGCTCATTAAACAAACAACATAACGGCTCCATCTCATGATGTATGGCTGCAGCAGGTGAAATAGACCATTCAAAGTTGTCTAGTGAAGTTTTAATCTTGTATTTGTGTATTGCACTGGCACAAACTTGCATCTCCAGTGGGAAAGTTGCCTTATTTGACCTGTCCACCAATCTTCTTCCCTTGTGTTGCAAAAGGATACCTGACGAGTCCAGGTCTCCCTCGATGGAAGGTGTGTCAGTGGGATTAAGCAGATCCTCAAAGTGTTTCTGCCTCCTTCTGACAATGTTCTGTTGACGTTAGCAACTCCCTGTTCAAAGTGTTAGTGGAGAACTGCTTCCAAACCAAACCTCTGTCCTCCTCTTTGTCCTCACCCACCTCCTCCCAGAGTTGTTGCCTCCACAACCAGCCAGGCTGCAGTCCACTTGCCCTGCTCATACCTGTCAGCTGCCACAGGAGTCCCCCAAGCCAGCCTGTCTCGGCACCCACCAGCAAGTTTTTAATTAACCACATGTCCACTTCTGCCGCTCTCCTATAGATACTTTATTAATCTTTATTTATTGGTGTGTGCTGGTGTCATCCTCCATCACCGTGTGCTGTGGAAAGTGCTCTGCTGCTGACAGGAAGGCTCTGGAGGACATTTACATCAGTCGGTGCATGAGCAGAACAACCTCCATAAGTCAAAATACTCCGTTACTGAACTTAAGTACAGTTTTCAAGTATATGTACTTTACTTAAGTAGATTTAAAAGGGGGTCATTTTGACTTTTACTCACTTTACTCACATTTTAGAGACAATATCTGTACTTTTTATTTCACTAATCCAACAACGCTCATTTTGTCTTCGTTAGTACTATCCATAACTCGTTTCTTTATTAAAGACAGTTTGTTTGTGATGTATTACCTTGTCGACATGTTTCCGCTGCTATCTTCGAGCCATCTTCAGAACTGCAGATAGCAGCCGAAACATGTCGACAAAGTAATACATCACAAACAAATTGTCTTTAATAAAGAAATGAGTTATAGATGTTTTTTTTATTTCTCTACATTTTTACATTACAAGTATGTAAGTAAGTAAATCTGAGTTTTTGAAACAGTTGTAAATGTGCAACACCGTAAATGAATTGTTTAATGGGTACATAAATGTGTATCTAAACCTACAGCACTGAGTTTTACAAAGCACACATGAAAGCAGCATTATAAGAGTTGCTTTTCCTTTCTCAGTGAGGATTAAACAGACACATGAACTTTACCATAATTAGTGGCACAATGACTGAGTCAGATACTTTTATTTTTATACTTTAAAGTACATTTAAAAGCAAGTACTTCAATACTTTCACTTAGAATTTTCATGTGATACTTTAACTTTTACTTGTGTATATTTCTACCTCTTTATCTGTTCTTTTGTGTACTTCCTCTACCACCGCTATCCAGCACACGAACTGTTCACACCCTTCCCCTCAGATAGAAGACTATGGAGCTTCAAAGCCAAAAAAACAAGGCTAAAACACGTCTTCTTCCCAGAAACCGTTAAATCTGAAGAACTTGTTTACTCCCGAGGAAACGGCAGTAAAAAAATCTCTGTATTGTTGTGTTGCATGATCAGTTTTTCACACTTCCTTCTGACCCATTCCAACGGCCCACAGCGACAGGGAATGTGATATCTACTATTCTATATTTACATTCAGCACCGTCAGACATTTTCCTGCAGGAACTCCCTCGTAGCTCTTCTTCCTGTCAGTCTGCCCCCGGTGTGGACATGACAGTGACTGATACATCCACATGACATTAAGTATTAAAGTTATTGTTTATTGTAAAAGGCGTGGGCGGTAAATCCTTGTTGGAGTGCTTCTCTGCCAAGATTTCCAGGGAGTAATAAAAGCGAATGCACAATGCCAGAAGAAAGCGGTGTTTTTCTGATATCACTGACCTTAAAAAGCTTGCCCTGTGGACAGAAACACCCACTGAACTGTAGTCAACGAGACTCGGAGTACTCCTTAATTATCAGCCTCAAGCGCTTTATTTTGAAGATGGCATTCAAAAGAAGTGGGAAAAACAGTTGGTTAGTGGATTTTTTTTTTTTTTTTTTAAATATAGTGAGCAGAAAATAACAGAGCAGTGACTGGACCAGACATGGCTGCGGTGATTGGCACTGCAATACTGTCCTATTCCGTTTGATGGGATTAAATTGTCATGACCTCTCAGATATGGAAATGGAGGCAGTGATCTAAGGCTGGGAAATGTCAACATTATTATACTGGAGGTCCGGGTAAAGGCAAAGAGCACACTGCTGTCACACTTCAAACTTCAGAGTTAAAACTGAACTGTGATTAGTTACAAATTTGTCTTTAAAGGAATAGTTGAGGATTATGTAAATGGGGTAAAATGAGGTACTGAGCTGATGTGTTATCTGAAGGAGAAATGCAGCATGGTATCAAAACTGTCATTTCAGAGTCAGGATTATTAAGGTGCGCTTTTTTTTTTACTTTCTTTTTTTCAATAGTTAAAGAAAATGGCTCTGACCTTTCACACAAGATTATTCAAAATGTGATCTACAGGAGCATAACATAAGTATTCAAAAGTTTCCTTTAACAGACACAAGGGAAAAGTTTGAGCAGGTAAATAATGAGATTGATTCATTAGTTTCATCTGATGCAAAGATGCTTTACAATACAGAAATAAAATATATAAACACAAACAATATACAGACAAAACAATGAAGATGACAGATTGACTATTTTGCTAAATTTACAGTAATCAGTAAGGAACCAGGACAAAATCATTGGCACACTCTCTCTCCAGTTGTGACACTATTCTCAGGTGCTCATGGATAATAAATTACTTTTTTTTTTTTTTTTTAACTCAAACCTTTGGTAAATGTGGCCCTAAGTGTCTTTTTTCCATCATAGACTTGTTTGGAGCCAATTAAACACTAAGTTATACATACAGCACCTTTAAATGGAGCAAAATAAAATCAATTTTCATCTCTCAACCCAATATCTTTTCTATATTCTCAGTACTGAACTATATCCAACACCATCATACTATCGTACAACCATTTCCCTTTAATTTAATTGCATTTAACGTGTATTTTCACTAATTATACCTCACATATACTATCTGTAACGTATGTTTGTAACTCAATCACTGTGCCTAAATGAATCTATAAATCTGACAATATCAAGTACGTAGAAATACTCCCTCTGCATTTCAGGTTAGATACCCAACTGTATTCTGTTGCCATGTGCAATAAAGCTCAAACAATATAACAAAAGGTCAATGTAAAATGATTTATTTATGCTTTGTTTTGGTGCCCTTTTTCCTCTGTGTTAGGTTTCTTGACCCTGACTACAGATAGTACCAAAATAAAGACTGTCTGTCTTCAAGATATGTCAATGTCATATATATTTGATGTATTCCATAATTGAATAGATATTGATTTCAGTGTTTCTGGTGTTCAAGGAAGGGATTGTGATTTCTGGTGTTAGAGGTAATACCGCCAGCTTCAGAGAGCTCCACACTCAAGCAGAAACAATGGGAAAATGGGGAAGAAAATGATGATTTTATTTTGGAAATATTGTCTTTGTCTTGTTTGGTTTATTGCCGACAAAATAAAGGATAGAAAAGTGATTTGTTTATAAGAACTGATCTGTAAAAGTCCAAGAGAAGTGTATACTAAGTGTATATTTTTAGAGAAAGGATATTTACTATAGACAGAATATAAGTATAACCCTCAATATGGGAAAAAAACAAGACGTTTCTCGATTACTAATCAGGCAATGAAAAAGGAAAAATATTTGTTTCCCCAATTGATTTTTTTGTTTTAAAAAACACAAAACCAGCTGTTACTTTCCAATTTGATAACACAATAAACTAAAATGAAAAAATAAAATACTACGATATACAGTATTTTTTTATGTAGTCACGGTTACTGTGAGCCTCCCTGTGTTACTGTGGGCTCTCTCCAAGTAGCCCTGTGTGGTTAAACGTTTTCCAAGGACTTGTTAGCAGGTTGCCATAGCAAGGGTTCTCCAACCTTTTCTACAAAAAAATAAAATTATATTAACCAAATAAAAATGAAGTGGAAGTGGAAATGAACCATCTACTCCAAGGCAATGGCAGGTTTTGGTTTGTTTTTTTTCTCCTTGAGGTGGATTCTAGATTTTATTGCACTGCTTTCATAACAGTTTCTTTTTAGTCCAGTAGGTCTTTAATTTTTGGTCTAATGGCTTCATTTTGTCAAAGCATATTTTATCCACAGTGATATTTGTACTAGAGTGGGATGTATTTAAAAATCCATTTCCATCACTTTGCCTTCAACAAGCAGCACTATCTATTCAGGAAGACTGCTCTGCTTCATTTTATTTTTCCCGTAAAATGTACCCGCTAACATGTTTCCCCGGCTTCAAAAAAGTATAATTTTTCCATCAAATACCATCAGAATTGTATATATATATATTTTTTTTTATTTATTTTTTGTAAAAGTGACATGAGGCAGACAGTGTAACATAAAAGTATGATAATTATTCTTTTTTAATCCTTAGAGAGGACGTGTTGTACTTCTTTACAATATTTTCTTTTTCCTTAGCTCCTCAATACTTTTATGTATTAAAAAAATCCCAAATTGTAAAACCTTTATTTTCCTCAAGGTTAACAGAAGCTACAGTTGTGTTGTTGCTTTATTTTCATCATATTTTAACATTTTTCTCGATATCCTTTTAAAACTCATCTGTACAAACTGAGCCATCCTGAAATACACCTGACATAATCCACTGTCCGCTGCAAAAACACATGAAATATGAAGGCATCCAGTGTCCATATTCACTGGACTCATATTTCCCGTAGATCATCACAAAGTGTGGCCGATTCATTTCACTCTATTTCTTTTTGATCCCTCACATTTACCATCAAAGGCTGATCCCACTGTGGGCTATCATCGCCCATGCAGCTGCAATAAAAACAGCTCATAACCGCGTGGCTGCGGCGTGGATCAGGGGCAGAGGGGGTAACTGGGCTGTGAAATAGACTCCACTCCGCTGATGGACACTTGAAAGCGCTCGGATGCTTAGTTGTCAGTCAAAACCGCCAGACCCCGCCTCCGCTTCACCAAATCCCCCTTTCGAAAAAATATGAATCTAAATAGAGTGGAAAATGCGTTTTAGCTCGATGGAGATGGCCAAAGTAAGTGTTGGAGGCTATTTCTTTACCCCGCGGAGCTGTGTTGGTGCGCGGTGCCATGCCTCCTCTGCTGAAAGGTGGGAGGGGTTGTAGTGACGCTTCTAACCAATGGGCACAGGCTTTCTCTGGACCGAGCGCAGCATCTCCTCTTGTCACAACGGCACTTTTGCGCCAGACAAGTAGGACGCTCTCTCTGTCAGCACCCGGGAAGAACACGCAGGGAATTTACTGAGGTGTGATTTTGGGGCCATCGAGACTCTTCGCGTTGATTCCTCTCGCAAAGATGAGCGTTGGCTGCGTCATCCTGGCTTGCACCTTACTTGTGGGCGCTTCCTCGGTAAGAGCAGAGTTCGTTTCCTTCCCCCGTCTTGTTGGATGAGTAGTGCTGCACTGCTGTAGTTGCACGGTGCTTTTGCTGCGCTCTGAATGAAACCCCAAAAGAGAAAAAAAAAAAGAAAAAGCTCAGACTCGATGCTGCGCTGCGCTGAAAAAGAGCATGACGCGCGGAAACTGGACTCTAGTTTTTTTTCTTTTTTTTACCCCAAAAAGTCACCTGGTTTCGTTAGGAATCAGCGGTGCGTTGATGCAGGGAGAACACACGGGCTTTTACGCCGTCTCACATCAACTTGTCATCTCCTCTTGGGGGTTACGTCTCCGATTGTAATGAAGTTTGAGCACAAATCCCGTTTAATGAGCACGTCTCGAGAAGCCAATTACGATGAGCTTATCATACTTTAGTTTAATACGGGCAATAATGCACGCCGAGCTTGACTTTGTGGAACGGAACGATGAGAAAGACTTGAGTTTTTTTTTCCTCTCATTGTGGCTCACGGTCCTATTTGTGTCTGAGACAGGGCTTTGATATAATGACTGAAGCTGGAGTTGCTCGCTCTGGAGACAAGGATACAAAAGCCCACAGGATATTCTGTAGCCAACACTGATTTATAGGCTTCCTTCTCTGCCCTCTCTTTTCACATCATCTTTCTTTCTTTTTTTCCTTGTGTGTGATTCTCCCACACTTTGCTCTGCAGCTTACAATTAGCTCAGTGTGGTGGTCATCAGCATTAGTTTAATAGCGTCAGTGCCGGATTAGATTGTAGAGCAGTTCTGGTGAGAATGGGCATGGGTTGTGTGGAGTGAAGCTGAGCAGGTGCTTTAGTCTTTTAGCCACATGAGGATTTGCACTCGTCAAGTTCAGGGTTCATTGACTAGAATGGAGATTTTTTTTTCCAATTCTTTAGACTCATTCACTTCCATAAATTGCTCATTAGTTTTTCAGGGCTCTGTACGGCAAAGAATGGCAAATAAAAGTGCACCAGTGTGATAGATGAGCGAAAAAGCAAACATTTTAATCTCCAAGTGGACAGATAATGTTGTTTGGTAGGTTATAAGCGTAGATCTGCAAGTCATAAAGCTCCGCGGATGAAGAATCAATCAGCTTCAAGGTCGAAAAACTATGTCCAAATGCGTATGGGATGTTTTAGGAGAACTTTGAAATCTTATTTGCTGTAAAGACAGAATCCCGCATGGATTGTGGTCGTTAGAAGCATGGAAAAATAAACAAAAACGTCTGCTCGTGTCAGAACTTTAGTAAAGTGTAGGGAGCGTAAGTTAAAAGTGGTGCTAGATTTGAAAAAACAATGTCGTCAATGCAGCAGCAGTCGAGCTGTTTGATAAATTTGCATGTTACACATAGACTTTCTGCCTAAAGAGAGTTGATCAGATGTGATTACTTGTAGTTGCTGTCCAACGTGGTACATTTGCAGTCACTTTTTGAGCTTATTTGTCTTTCATGATGAAACGAGGACGTGCAAAAACATTTCTGAAATCGAAAAGGTGTCTGACTCAGTGGATGCAGGTTCAAGGATGGATAAAAGATAGATAAAAGTACGTTCATCGATCTGCTCTGTGATATGTGTGAGGGGAGAAGACAAAATAGTTATTCAGTGCTTTCAAGTATCTGAGTCCATTTTTGACAAGCGTTTCAGAGCGTCGCACCTTTGTTTCGAAGGAGGAGTGGCATTTTTGCAACTTGACACGGAGTGTTGGCTTCTATTTCCAATTTAACGCGTGTTTCCTTTTTTGACACTCTATTCTTAAAAGTCATCCTTTTACAAAATACTCTCTATTGGTCGTGAGATTCTGAAACACAGAAATGCCTTTACCAAACAGTGCTTCCGTTTCAAAATACTATCAGAAGTGTAATGTCAATGGATGAACCTGTCATAATGCTGCTGTTTGCATGTGATTATTAAGTCAATTTGAGTTCAACCAAAGCCAGCCCCTGCTTTTTTTCAAATCAGACATCACACTGTTCTCATGTGGTCCTCATATTTAAAAAAAAAAACTCACAAAGACTTACTCAACGTCCACAAAATGGATTCAGAAACTTGGAGTTGAAATGAGTCCCTTTTTGATGATGTCACACACATTATCAACATGGCAGCCACATAGACATTCACTCATTGTCACTCTCTTGGACTTACCCTCATTAGAAAGCTTTTAATCACATTAGCGCACTATTACTACACTACTACATAACAATCAGGTGTAATGCTCAATCAGACTTGTTAGCTAATCATTTTACTCGCTCATAATTGATCAACAACTTTACACCAACAATCATTTTCTAACTTTCCGAGTTGAAAATACGCGTGTGAATGAAAAACGGTTCTGTAACTCGGAAAATGAGACCGTCCGAGGAGAACATGAATGCAGCACAACCCCAACGGGTCCAAATGCCTCACATTTCGCTGTAGCCACGAGGTTATTTACACCCGAGTGTGAATGGCACCAAATGAACTCAGCCAAAGCCAAGTCAGTGCCGCTGCTCCAGACGATGAGGTTCAGTAAGAGTGTGAAAAGGCACCGGGCTCACCTCCTGACCCAGCGGCCGCCAGTCAATTTGCCAATGCTTAACAGGCTGTGTGTTCCTTTTCCTCAGGGGAGTAAGGCAGGCCAGCCCCTAAAACCTCCATGTCGACCAGGCTTCTCCCAGAACTTCTACACGGTGATTGTCCCCAGAGACGTTTTGCACGGACAGAGCATTCTCAAAGGTAAGTCTCGAAAAGCACTATTTTACTCCTGCTGCTACTTGTTCATTTTATCAGCGCTGTTGGAGTATGTGAGTACAAGGTGGAGGGCTGCACTTGTTATCATGAACTCCTAAATACCAGCTTAAAGAAGGTGGGAATGCATTAAGACTATGCTTGTGTACTGTGAAAACAACACATTTGACGTCATGAAAAGGTGCAAGAGGCAGAAGTATAGCGATAGAACTTGGATCGGCAGCATTTAGGCTAGAATTCATTCACAGCTCGTTGGAGGATATGTACACAAAGCATTCGGCTCATACAACAGAATAAAGTCTGTGATGTGGACATAAAAATGGTTAAAAAGCTTAAACTCCTGCATTGCACACTTTAAATATGTCAAGTGTGTTAGAAGTCAGGTGTCACTATGAGACTGTGAGACATACATGTGCAAAAAGGCAATAGTTAGAATGTAATGAAAAGATGCCAGGCTTGCCATGTGTTAGGAAAAGTTAACCAGTTAGGAAATAGAACTGGAAATCTAGTTGAGAACGCAGTTGTAATTCTTTTATAGCATTGTTTTGTGTGTTGCATGCACTCTTTTTGTAATTGCAATGTTTTGGTTAAGGAAATACACTAAGTAAGGTGTTGACATGCACTGCAGCAATAGGAATATCTCTCTAATGTTGAGAACATAGTATTATGAATAAGTCAGCACTTGCACCAGTAACAGAATTATGGCATAATATAGTGTCATTTTTGTGCCAATCTGATTTTTTTTTCATCAGCTACACATATCTATCATTTCCAAGCTCTTTCTTTTCTCTTTCTTCATTTGTTCCACAACTTTATTCCTTCATTTTGACGCTTTCTTCCATCAAGGTACTTTATGAGATCCATTTTCATTAAACAAATCCCCATGCCCTTGCCACTCATGCATAAAGCCATGTTGACTTCATGACCCTACTTGTAAAATGTGTCACTTAAGTGTTGGCAGCTACTATAAAAATGCTGTAGAATAATTAAGGATGTAATGATGCACCTGAGATCAGTAAACTCCATGTGTCTTAATTCACCTCTGGCTTGCCTTAGCTTGCTTTATAGCATTGTCTTTGGAGTATGCTCTCATTTAAGTTTATATCAGAGTATTGTTTTGTTTGTAAATGCACACTTGTTACTTTTTAGCGTTGTTTCGTTACTGTTTCACGTTGCTACTTCCTTTCAGCAATATTTATTATTCGTGTTGCTTAAAATGCTCTTTGCTACTTTTTAGTATTGATGCGTTCTTTTGAAGTGCCTTTTAGTCCCTTTCAACCCACATTTATTCTCCATTAGCATAGCTTTGATCCGTTTTAGTGCTTGGTCTTGATACTGTCTTCATCGTGTTGTCATATAGCAAACAGATTTTAAAATGAGCTTCAAGAAAGTGTGGGAACCTTGGGCACATTCAAATGACAGCGTAAATTCTGCTGTCACGTTACAACAGCATGGTTGTAATGGTGTCTCTGCCTTTGACATGATTAATGAACATCTAAATTATGCTGCATACAGGAAACAATAAGTACGTGGCGTCTTCTTTTGTTGCACACAAGAGACTGTGGTGTCACGTTGGTACAGAAAAGCTTAAATTATAACATTCCCGTGCTACATTTCCCAGGACTATTATTCTGACTGTTCAGAAGATGGATTCAATTGTGTTTTCAGTCGCTCTATTTCTTTTAAGTGTAGTCACTGTTGTAAAGGCTGCCATGGGAAAAATACTCTCGCTTCCTCCTCGATGGCTCTTTGCAATGGATAATTTTAGCTCCGTCTATTTGCATGATTGAGAGATAAACAAAAGGCATATGTTTGACCTTTAATCATCTGATATGAGAGATGATTACAGAGGAGTTGTTTGTTTTAATGTCAGCGTGTACACTACGGTGTTAATTCCACCTTATGCTACAGTTTCTTTTAGGTTACAGTAGCTCTTTGGTATGGTCAGTATGATAGAAAAATAGAGAGCGTTTGTATCGATGAATGGACTACAATGTCTAGCTCTACTCTTAGTTTTAGGACAAAAATCTCAGTACTGCAAAGAAAGGCTCACAAAAGTGGTTTGATACAGTGTGTTTTTGCCCTTCCCTTTGACCTTTTTTCCTACTTTCTTTAAAATAGATGAACGTCAAGGTAAAGTTACATTGTTTCGGGCAACTTTTTCTCTTAGATAGTCTTCAACGGTGGAAACAATGCCGCGCTGCGTTGCTTTTGGTGGCAATTTTCAATCGAAGGGCAACAAGAAGAGAGACATAAGCCTTCACTGCTTTCCAAGTGATCAAAAGAGGAGATTTGAATGGGCTAAAGCCTGCAGACGGGTCCACTGAAGTCCACTGCTACCGGATTACTATAGGGGAATGAGATCGCGACAGCCGTTAGACGTCATTACCCAGAATGCATTGCAACGTCAACAACAATGGCGGCGTACGATGGAAATACATTTTTCAAACTTTATAAAACTAAACGGTCTAAAGTATTTTTGAGAACACGTTTTTATAGCTGTAGCAAATGTTTATTACACAAGGTCAATCCTACAAGTCGGAGTTTCCTTTGAAGTGATTTTGACTCTACTCGGACTAGTCTTCGGTCACTCGGACTCGAAAACCGGTGACTCGACTCCAGCGCTGAGTAGGTGAACACACAACAGCCCCAGCTCTGAATAGCCTCATAGCGGCGTCCTTCAAAACCTCACTGCTTTCCTGAACGTTTACTTTTTACCGTGACTGAGATGTAGTGGATTTAAACCCACTCTAATGAACAACAAACTGAAGATAAATATTAGCTGCATTCATCAAGTGCAGCGGGAATACAATGTCACGGTTTTGGCGGGGGCTGTACGCCGCATGGCCACTTTTGAATGACTCACAAGCCTTTTTACCTTTTAAGAGGCATTTATTATTCTGTAGAAGAGCAGCGGCGGGTTATAGTCAAAAGACAGAAGTCCTGAATTCAGTCCCAATAATGAGTTTTGAGCGACAGAGTGTAATTACACTACATTATGTGATGTGCATCAGGGACATTTAATCAATTAAGTTGTTCTTTGGTTGACAACAGCACTACATTTTTTTTTGTTCTTTGTTCATTCCCATTCATGATTATTTTTCCATCATGGCGTCTTATGCGGTATCCTTGTATAAAAGAATATTATTTTCAGAAGCTATTAACCTGCCAATATTTTGCATGAATATTGCGGCAATACTTTAAAATGCACTGGAAGATAGAAGGTGCTATAAGGGGAATGGGCTTCTTTCAATAATCAATGCACAGTTCTTATCTTTTGATTTTATTTTCGCCCTAAACTGTGCCTAAAAATGTGTGTCGATAGAATTGCTTGACTGTACACTACTGTGGGCTGTTCTTCACACTTGCAGCAATAATCCCAGCTCTCCCCTAACACTGCTTTTACAACCAAATATGTGTCCAATGTTACGTGTAATACTGAAAGAAAAAAAAGCATGTTTCCAGCTGCAGGTATAACAAGTGAATGATTCTGGAGGTTATTTTGCTATTTACCAGGCTGACAAGGACAGTGCAGCCGGTCAGTGGGGAGTGAGTCGGCCTTCAGGGGATCGGGGCTCAAGGTTTCAGCCTGTTTGGAAATGGACTGAGGCGTCCTCATACAGCAAAACAATCCTAATACAATGTGATAGGTTTGAATGGACAACATATGGATGCTGGGTTTTTCCGCACACTGTGTTGTCCCAGGAGAGGTCCACAGTCGAAACAGTGTTGGGCCGAGCAGTGAAAGTGGTGTCCGCTATGTAAATGGTGTGACATTATATCAGGATGAGACAGTGTAGCTACAGAGTAAGGGTTGCAATGAAGGACGTGCTGTATTTTGTGTCCTTTAGTTCTAGGACATGGGCGTTTGACAAGAACAAGGCAGGCTTTGTTTGATAAAAAGTTGACATTTTGAGTTGTGCCATTCCAAAGACATGATGAAATTCTGTTGGATAATCTGTGGAGTGGCATGTGTCGACATAGCTCGACAGTCCTGGTGCTCCATTAGAACAGCATCGAAAAAGGGCTTTGGTATTTGCAGCTTTTTGACAGTTGAAATGCTTTTATATGAAGCCCACTTTTATGAACGCACACATTTGGCTTTGACTGTATTAGGTCAAGTAGTATTTATTGTGGTTACGACTCAATGAGTCCATTATTTTTGATCCCACAATGGGAAAATTCACATGTGACAGCAGTTCTCATATAGTGCAAAAATAGTGACATAAAAAACATAAAAAAAAACAGAAAAAGAGAGCATGCGATAAAAGTACATACACAGACTTTAGACCAAATTTTAAATATAGAATATATTAAAAAAATAATACAGAAACTTTAAAAGGTGCAACTAGGTCAAGATAATTTAGCAATATGTTAAAAATTGTGCTAGCTAAGCACTTAAAACAGACATGATATTACAGTTTGTAAGGCCTAAAGGTCATCAGCACAATTCTCTTATTTAGTCCTATATATTATGGATATTACAAACAATCATTGGTCAGTCAACTGTGGGACTGGTCATCTTTAATCCTGGCACATTGTATAACATATGACTGTCAATATGAAGCCAAAATCTGCAAAATGTGCATTTTTGTCTTAATTTTTGCCATTGGCTCTGTAGCAACTTTGAACAACAGCACTGGTTCACCAATGGGGCCTATTCAGAGCTCAGTTTTTTTTTGTTGTTGTTGTTATCAAATCACAAATGTCCAGCATCACATCCCTATTAACACATTGCATTTACATATGCCTTGTCTTGTATTCATGAATTTAAATCTCTTGGTTTTTCTAATGCATATTTATAGCCATGCTTCAGCTCAGATTGAACTGTACTTGGCTGATTGTTTTCTCATCTACTTCATCACATTGAGGAAATGAGTAAGGTTGGTGCCATGACTAAGCCACTGGAACCTTAAAAGAGTAACATCCTGTGATTTTTTTTCCCAGAAAACACAATCCTAGTGAAAGATGAACCAGAATAAATCTCTCATAGACACCCGACTCATCTGATAACACATTATGTAACTCTGGGCGACGGGGCACGCAAACATCTTGTTAGAAAACCTCTCCAATTCAACAGTATCTAATGTGTCTATTATTGTAGGTGCATAGACCTTTAAAATCATTCAAAAGTTAACTCCTGTTCAGCTTTGTTTTCTGTTGTTGTCTGTGGCCTCCCCTTAATCCATTTTTCAGATCTGACCTCTTTGGATCCTTTTGGCACATTCACACCTTGCAATAATGCTCCTTTGTTTGAAATCTGATCACAATTTTATAACACGCATATACCTTCAATAGTAAAAGTCAAATACGATCTTATTTCTGCAAGTAATAATCGTAAACATAAAGTGTTTGTGTCTCGTGTCCCTAGAGGGCTGCAGACTTGAAACTTTGTTAGAAAACCCCTGCTTCAGTCTGATCGAGCGTATGCCATACACAAGCCAAAGCTTTGATCTCGTATTACCTTTGCGTTCAGATTCCACTTCTCTGTATCATTTTGGCTGCCTTTGTGTTCGCTCTTTGTGGGAAAAAAAAAAAAAAATCAATCTGTGGCGTCCTCCCAACCGGCCACTCAAAGGGACTGCAGCAGCTTAACTCCTCGTGTGATGATTAATGTGCGGCACCTATCCGTCCTGAAGCTGCGTTTTCCGTACACAAAGCTTTTAATACTCACGCCACAATATGTATAACCTCAAACTGTCACGTCCCGGACAAAATGGATGGTCCGGGCCGTGACGAGGGAGGGTCTGCGGTGTTGTCGGACCTCTGCGGGCCGCGGCTGTTGTCTCCCACGAGAGACGGACAGTGAGCAATGGGGGTAGCGCCGGGGAGCTGGGGCCTAGCAGGTGCAATAAGAAGCGGCGGCTGTTTCCAGTCACTGAACAATGTGTGCACTACGGCCCCTTTTCAAGCCGAGCTGCGCAAGGAACTGTTAACTGTCATGTTGTATTGTGTGGACGCTGTGTGTTGAAGATTAGAAGAGACTCCGCAACCGTTTCAATGAGATTAATTCTGCAGTGGATAGGATTTGAACGTCCACAATGACTCCTGATGCAATTGTACTTGCCTTTGTGGTGCATTTAAACATGCATTTGAGGAAACCAGTTTATTCTCCTTAGAGTGTGCTGTAATAGAAAGGATCTGCGAAGGAACAAGGCTTGCTCACATACAAATAGGTCCGGTCCCATCCGAATAAGAGATGCTCCCATTGTTGTTGGTTTTCTCAGATTGTCGATGCGAAATCAATAGCAGCAGAAAGTTCCTCTTGGAAAGTGGCTATTCCAGCACTGACTACTATTAAGAAAGTGCAAAAAAGAAACTGTACAAAAGGGAAGCAAAGTGAAACGTAAATATTGGCAATGCATTTATTGTGCTTTGTGTTACATCGACCTGTCTAAAAGTAGATGGGTATGTTTAAAGATTACTTACTTACTTGCTGTGTGTTTTGCCTTTATGTAAGCACCATTACAGTGATTTAGGTCAGAGAAAAACATATAATGCCAGCATGCAGACTTTCAGCACCTGTCTCAGCTCAGTTTGTGTGTTCTCATTGTTGTTTTGTAGAATGAGCATATTGGAAAATGAAGTAACGCCTGCACACTTACTCCAAACACTGCATTTTAATGACAACACTTCCTCAGGTTATTTCATTTTTCTATATGCTACAAAATGAGCATAGCCATAATAATAATAAAAAAATAATAATTGCAGCCATGACAGCCTAAAGTTTTGATCAATTTATGGAAATTGAAGAGTAAATTCAGCTTGGAATCCTGCCGCTGCTTCCCAACTGTAAAAAGATCTTTGTTGTTAGGTAAATGGTGCTAATAACAAGACACATAGCATCTTAAATATCTAGGTAAGCTTTTTATTCACATGGATCTCTGAAAAATTACAGCCAAAGCGTTGAAAAAATGCCGTCTGCAGTTTTGAAAAGCCGTTTCATGTTGTTACAGGTTTTGGTCTGTTGAACATGTAAGAAAAAAATGCTTGGAGCTTTTTGGAGTGCTCTTATCTCACTATTGTGTAGGCCTTCTTTATTTATCTTAAGGGGTCCCTTGCTGCTTGTTAAAGGCTGCTCCACTGGCCTGTACCTGAAAAACAATGTTGCATGTTTTCTAGAGGCACAAATAAATGGACGCCGCTGTTTGGCCTGAAGGAAGGGAAACATTCAAAACATGTAAAAATGTAATACACGTACATCACTTCCCTTGTTCTTTCTCCTCTCTTTCTTTTTTCTGTTAAAGTGCCTGGTCAAGACTCGAAAGGTCATTTTTGAATCGCAATGCATCATTCAACTTCCCCTCCAGCCGCCCCTTTCGGCTTTATAGGTTAAAAAGGGTGTTAGAAGGGTGTTACGGCTTTGTGGCAGACCATCAAAAAAGCTTTTGTTTAACATATTCACAAATCTCTTACGTTGCGCTGAATAAATCTTCCGCCGGTCCCGGGGAGATGCTGCGGGTCAGGTTTTGGCGGTGGATTCTGTGGGAGTCCGCGGCGCACCGGCGGGCAGACAGCCGGCCCGAGTCGCGCTCCGTGCACATCCCCGCTGCGGCCAGATAAGCCATGAAAAGAAATATTCCCATGATTGCACAGGGCTGTGTAAACCGTCACCTTCCATCCCAGAGCCGGAACAGACGCCCAGGAGCACGGAGCGGAGTGAGCAAGAGGAGCATTTGAATTCAGCTCAAGCCCAAGATGTCTCTGTAAGGCGCTGTCAAGGCGTGTTTGGAGAGACTGCGGTGATGACTCTGCCCCCGTGACTCCAAAGGAACAGCGCAGGGCAGTGTTTGACTGTACGCTGATTGAAAATGTAACCGTCAAGTGAGGATGGATTTTCTTGATTGCGGTTAAGATTTTCACGGCAGAGAAATGAGCCGCAGGATGAGTAACCTTTAGGTAGGTATTTGACGCCAATTAAACATGCATACATTTTGGGAAAACTGTACCGACAAACTGAGGAATATAATGTGGCTATATACCGTCTTGTCCTACCCTGTATATTCTTTACTAATCCCAGTGTTCATATGCTCTGTATTGTGATGAAAATGTATGGAATGTTATGTGCTTGTGTACTTTACCATTGTTACCTAATGTGGTAATGATCAGGAGCCTCATTTAGTGTGGTGGCCTACTGGAAATGAGAGCTGCTCCACTTTCCACGGCAAAGTTGGGATCTATAAAAGTCCTACCAGACGTGAAACTGTGTGTAGCCCTACTATGACTCAAGGGAGACCTCAGATCACTGTTGGATTACCTTTTATAAAGCGTAGTGTGCTTTATGTGCAGGATTTTAGCTATACCATGCCTAACAGAATTGTTTTTACTTAGTGTTTGCATCTAACCTTTTGGCCTCAAGCTGTTAATGTGCTTGTTCTTGTGGTAAAACAGTCCAAGAAGAAGGAATAATCATTCGTTTTGTTCCAAAGCAAAGCTAGCATTTACAAGTCACAACTTTTTTTAAATTTAGATTAAGCTGGCATCTAACATTCACTTCTTGATGGGGTCTCTGCTATGTTTCCAAATTTCAGTTTTTTTTAATTTTTTTTAATTAGGCCTTATGTTCCCACACTAACCCTACCCTAACCCAGCTCTGTTCCATAACATAGGGCTGTGGGATACTTAACTGTGATCCTGTATTAAGACTTCAGATAAAAAACGACCATTCTCCTACACCCGTACTGTGCCAATCAATAGAAAAGTGTCTCAACACCTATATAAATGTCATTATACATATATATTTTAGGGGTTGTTGTTGAGTAAGGGTTTTAGTCAGTTTTCAGCTCTGTTCACCAAGAATTCAACCCTAACAATTAGCCACTTAGGCGTTAGTCAGCAGAATAAAAACACAGTAATGACGACTTAACATCTTATGAAGCGAGAAGCACAAGACATTTGTTAAGCTGCATTCAGTAGCGTTCTTTGTGGCTCATTTCCACACGGCCTTCACAAAGAATGGCTTATTAATTTGCAGTCTCTGTTGTCCTCTGAATATAACCTCACTCTGAAAACCAATCCACATCTCATGGCTATTCATTTTTTTTTCATTTGAGATTGCATTTTTGGGTATAAAAGATGTTATATCTGCAATGCAAGTAGAAAAAAAAAAAATCCACTCTCATCAAAAAGGATTAATTTAAGTAGCCTGTATCCGCTGTCCTCCTTTTGCCCGAGATTCTCCATTGTTTAATTCCATCTCCTGGAGTTACACATGCAGAATGACATGTTACATGACCCCAATTAGTCCCCACCAGGAGAATCTGGCGAGCGGCCATATCTGCTTTGAAACAGGCCGCTCGGCAGACGCTGGGCTACACCGACAACTCCTAACCTCCAATCTGAAGTGACAGGGCTTTCATAAGAGCGTCCAGACCCCGAGAGTGAGGGGCGGCTGTGGGGATGGCGGTGGTGGTGGGATGCGGCAGTAGCGGGAGCAAATGCGGGGAGGATTACGTTTCCAGGCATTTGATAAGCAGGTTGCCATTTCCCTTCAGACTCCCGGACGTCTCTCTTGTCGTCCGGAGAGTCTTTCATCTCCGCAGCCGGGGCTTGCGGTCTGCGGCGGCCTGATAGAATACAGGTAGCCCGCGTCGGCCACATCATTTCTCTTTATCTGCCTCCTCACCAAAGCCGGGATCCCTCCGACTTTTACTACACGACATCCACGCCGAGCCAGTTCCATCAAGCGAGCCACCCATGATATACTACATGCCACTGCTTTTCATCCTGTTTGCTAGTTATTTCCTCTGTGGAAGTAAAAAGGAGCTTTTGATAGATGTGGAAGCTTCCGTCAGCAGTAATGTTGTAGCCTCTTGTCCGAGCTGGGGATTTTATTAGTTCTAGTCGCTGATCTGGGCTGAGCTCCTCTTGCTGTGTAGCGGTATTAGCTGTTGGGAGCATGGGAGCTTCATTACAACTGATTTTCTGCCAAATGCACATATGTCAAACTCAAGGCTTACCCTTTGGCATTTTTTTGTGTGTGTTTTTGGGGCTTCACAATATAGGAAAACATGCCATTTGTGATCACGTTGTTTCCTGTTGCAATAATGAGACATTAAATTAAAATCAGTTGCTACAGCTACACAAATTTCCATTGATCATTCATTTTATTTTTTTTTATCCAGCTTTATTAATTACATGAAAAGGGTGAAACACAATACAACATCAGGTGAAAGAAAGGAGTTTTTGATTCTTTCTGTCAACTGTTCATTCTTACATTTTGTTTGTTGACTTTAAAGAAAGCATTTACTTCTCAGGAGGCTATTGTTAACTGCTATTGTTGCCCTAGGTCTATGGCGGGGGTTAATGGCCTCATTGTTGTAATTGACGGAGGTGGTGGAGGCAAAAAACACTCGGAACTGTTTGAGCTTAAATGTGATACAAAAAGCTTACTCAGTCTACGGCTTCCCCTCCAGACTGTGTGTGAGTCACTGTTTGTGTTAATTACATCTAAAGCTTTGTGCAAAATAACCACAAGTAAGTGCGATGAACGTTAATGTGCGAGTGCCACAGTAGATTCATGTAGAAACAGCCGCCGCCTCTTCATAAAACAAGAATGGTATCATTAAACAGCTGTTTCATCTGGACCTGGATCAGCTAAAAGGTGCTGCTGCAAACAAAGTCACTTTAGGAGAAGCCATAGGCGCAGTATTTTTGGCACGTCTCTGTCAGTCTGCCCCAGGCCAGCTGTAGTTATAGAGGTAGTTTACCACCAGTGTGTGGCTGTGGAGTCAATGAATAATGGACTTAATTTTAAAGCGCTTTGGGTGCCTGGGCATACGCTATATATATCTAATCCATTATTATTATTATTATTTAGAGACTTTGCAAATGTCTGGCTAATCCTTCAGTTCCCTTCCACCACTCATTGCTTAAACAGCTGCAGAAAAGCAAAAAGACAAAACCCCAATGGTTTTCTGGGGGGTATATATCTGCACCCTTCTCTGTTGGGGTCAATAGAAGCAGCTCAAACATACAAGTGTAATTTGTCAACACAAACTGTAGCATTCTGCCATTATATTTTTAGTTAATATTCCTCTTTTTAATTGAGGGCCACAGCTTGTTTTTTTGGTTTTTTTTTACCTTGATCAGCCAATATTCATTCCTTTTTTCTTGTCTTTTTATAATTAGTCTTTCATTTTAGTCATCAGGAATTTGTGATTAATCAGTTGCAGCCCAGGTTAATTAACAAATATAAAAAAAGATGAGTTGATGGAACATTTAAAATGATATTCACAAAATGTTATTGACCCAAGAACATCAATAAGACTATGTTAAGCCCTTGCCATGATTCTCATTTCCCACTGAAGCACCCAGTAGAATTGCATGTGACACTGCTGATCTACTGCTCAGTGTTTGGAGTTGAACCAGGTGGATCCACACTCCACTGCTGCGTTTGAAAACGGCCAGGCATTCACTCGCTCTCCTCCGAGATTAGAAAGCACATCTACATTTCCCCGACTAAAAAGAGGTGAGTTAATTGTGCCCTGAGTTTTGACCTTCAAACGGAGGTAATATTCTCAGACCTCAGACTGCATTAGTAAGAGCCGCTGGCGATGGGTTAAAAGAGTGATTATATGAAAGAAGAACAAATTCTTGTGATGGTCTTCGCTAAAAAAGTCCTGCTGAGGGATTAATGAACATAAACAGGAGCGGCTTGGACGAGGAACTCAAGGTTTAGGACTGTTTTTTGATGAGACGGGGCCAATTTTGAGAAGATGGATTAACTGGAAAACGTCCCTATTTCTGTCTTCATATGGAAACTCCTTTTCTCTTTTTTCTTGTTGTTTCTTTACGCATTCTCCACAAAGTATTTAACATCTGTCGTCCCCAAGACTCAGCAAAGTATTATTTTGTGGAAATTCATGAGCTTTTTCATTTAGACCTCCAACTAACAAATAAAACACTCAAGTGTGTTAGCTGCTGTGTTGTTTATTATTAGCAGATCAAGCAAGCTGTATGTGTCATAAGCTTGACCTAATATACATAGTTAAACGTCTGACTATAATGCCATTTTACTTTCATTTAGGATTTGTGTCTAGCAATGGATGCATGTGCTACTCTCATCAGTTCAAGACTACAAAATAGTCCAGTATAACTTAGTACACAGTGAGTTGTAACTTGTTTCCTGAATGTATGTATAAATAGAGCATTTAAATATAAAGCCAGTTTGCTGTATTTGGTGGCTTTTTACCTTCCACACATTGAAAATATATTGCATTCTGCTTTCTTCCGTCGCTGAAATGCACTCGTAGCTCATGTTGACACTATATAGTATATTGCACCAAACAGAATACAATAGGCATTTATATCATTGTACAAAAACAACAAACTGCATTCTTTATCAGCTCTCTGGAGAGCATTAATTTTAGCTAGTGTTTGTTTTTTGTGATGTATTTTAGATTCATGTTTTTTGCAATGTATTTGAACTTGCATTTTATATCACTTTATGATTCCTCGCTCCCAAATGTGTCAGTTGTGTAAGTTGAAACTAGGCCACTGGGGTTAAACTTGCATTTTGATATGGAAATGAAAGTTGGTTGTTTTTTTTTTCCTTTTTTTGCAGATTTAATGCTGTTTTGAAAAGGCAAAAACAAAGGCATTTATATTACAGTTTCTCATTTTAAAATGCCAAAAGCAATAACACAGAGTTGATTTGTACCTGTACTTTTACCTGTAAAAATGTAATGTAGTTTTTTGTATTGATGATCTTACATGGTTAAACGTTCAAGTTTGGGAAACGTTGCCGTAACCATAAAGACATACTAAACCCCAGCTTTATGAAGAAACAAACCGTCGCACACGACCTTGTGTCCGGTGAATACTCTTTGCATTAGGGATCGAACACCTTTCTAATTGACCACTATCTAATTAGAATCCATGGTATTAGCGCTTTGCATCTCAATGTGCTTTAACGATCAGTTGGCCTTGATTAATCCTGTATCGGCTTTTTGTAGCGGCGCAGAAATGAAGCGTTTTCCCAGTGGAGGACCTCCGTTTCACCTCGCAGCTGTAAGCGGAGTCACAAGTTCATTACCCAGGATTCTATTCTCTGCTCGCCACCTTTAGGATTTACACTGAACCAAATGCAAATCAGGGCATTTTAAATAGTGCTACTTCTCCGACCGTTCTCTTGTTCTCTGCAGAGGTTTAACTGTGCTGCTCTGTTTAAAGGTGCAGTAGGCAGAATTAGAGCCTCACTCGATGCATTAAAATGATATTAAAATGACAGATAAGATGCGTCTATAAAGTGTAATCTAAGGACAGCTCTTTATATATCTGTGATGCCTTTTAAAACCACAGTGTGAAGTCGTTAAAGCTGCAGTGTCACTGTCATTTTGGTTTTGTTTTGTCACTTACTCTCCCAGAACACTCCAATTACACCAACACTGAGGAGCTACTATTAAGTTTGTTTCCAAAAACGCTGCCAAAAGAAAATGTCTACCCCAGCTTTAAGTGTCTTATTGATGGAGATAACGATAACAATTATCAGACTTCTCATATCACAAAACAGCATTTCTCTGCACATAATGTGGAAATACTACTCTCTCAGAAGTTTTTTTTTTTTTCATTTATGCTATTGCATTTCAAGATGTGGATTTTCAAAGCTTGCTGTACATTGCCTTTTTCTCATCTTTGTTCGATTCAAAAAGTCACACAACTGTCAAGGACACACACTTTTTTTTTTAATTTATTTTTTTACAGACAGACTTTTACTTTCTACTAATAATGCTTTCTATAGGAGACCTCCATCGAGCTTTCTCTAGAACTTGGAGATGCTGCAATTACTCCAAGTGGGTGTCCATCAGCTAACGACGTTCAAGAGCCTCATCATGCTGGATGCTCAGGCCCCAAGAGCTTTCTGCACAGATTATATACATATTTCATACCAGCGCTTCCCACCACAAGTTGATTTTATTTAAAGCAAGACAGATTCTATCTAATGCTGAAGAGATCGGACAGAAAAGTAAACTATTTTTAAAAATTTGTTACTGGTGTTCAGCTGGGCTCTTCTTAAATAAAGCAGGCTTTTTTAGGGACCTATGGGAAGCCTGTCTTTCTTGAGGTGGATGGGAAGGGCTTGTGTTGACCTTGGGTTGTTCATTTACCAATAAATAACAGTAAAGTGTGGCCTGGAAGTCTGTTACAATTTGCACTTAATCCTTGAAAGTAAAGGCAATCAGCAACATGTATTTTTTGGTTATTTTGTCCATTTAAAAAAAAAATCCAAACAGAAAAGGAACGTTCTTGAATAGTCTGTGTGTGGTGTGTTCGCAGGTTCAAACAATAGTGGCATTAAATACAGAGCTGGGTGTGACTTATGGGTTCCCCCTCATATTCCAACAGATTTTAGTTGAATCAATACAACCTCTTATATACTAATACTGTATTAATCCCAAAATATAAAGTGTATTAAGGCAAAAAGTCATGCAATATGCAAAAAATAAAAAAAATCCTGCAAAAAAAATCAGCTTCTTTGCATGTGAGGTCAAGTTGGAAATACTCAAAGTAATTTTTCCAACGCCAGGTCCTTAACATGTTCCCAAGCACCACATAATGCAGCATCATACAATACAGAAAGTCCGGTCCTATTTAAAACACCTTGCAGAATATATTAGACGCACGGTAATAGCTAACAGCTTTTTTGCATCACGTTGAACTACGGGGACAATCTTCCCAACCTTCATACATTTGTCTATAGTGAATGCCTTCCATTGCTTACCCTGGGGCTCGCTCTGACATACAACTACTCACTTTATCGATGAGTTACGCTCATGCAGTTTGACCTTGTACTGCCTCGTGACCCCACATGTTCCGTGACACTCATATCCTCCGTCGGCAGCGCTCCGGGAGATGAAAAAAACACCTCCCAATCACAATGATTTACGCTTTTCTTGACTCAACACATAGATCCATCTAAGCCACGGCTAAATGCATCTCCAGAGGACCGCTCCGTATTGTTCCCGAGTCCCATTTGTGAAGCTTTGCTATTCCACTGCCTTAATTAAAAGGCCGCACTGTCAAGTTGGCTTTCTTCTACAAACACTAATATGAGAATGGTCCCTGGTTGCACAGAGGCGAGCGCTCAGCTTTGTCTTCTGCATTTATTCAGCTGCAAATCTATATGTGATCAGGCCTGTGCAAGCTTTCACTGTTTTTAATAATACATTCAAACATACATTCATTCATGTCCTCTTTAACCCTCAGGAAAAGGGGTCTTTGTGTATAGTGTGGTTAGAGTCATTAAAAAGCAAAGAAATGAAATGGGAAGAAGTACAAAGTTATCCTCTTAAAATGGAATAGAAAATATTCAGTAAAGAACGTATGGATTTTAGGTTCTCCTGTGTCCTTTTGTGATTTCTACATTATAGATTTGACCTGAAGCATTGAAGCAACCTTTATTGTATCCCAGCATCCACATTGTATGAAAAAAGTGCAGCATTTAAACTAAAAGTAGACAATGCAGCAATCTGGATTTATAACCCGTCAAATAAGTCTGCATTAAATGTTTTTGTTTTCTGAGTCCACTTTAGATTAGTTCTCTCACAAACAGCTGGATAGAAACTTAACTTTTTCTTCCTGCTGTTTACTACCTTTATCACTTTGAGCTTTGCATAAGCCATCAGTGATTTTAAGAAGCACAATGAACTGTAAAATCCCTCTGGCGACTATGAAGTAATTGTTCAGCCTTAAAAAGTGTGGTACCGTTTTCTCTGTAACTTTTTCTCTCTGACAACTCTGTACTGAAGAAGTTTTAATACTTTTTCATTTCACAAACTCACCAAAAATCCATGTTGATCTGCTCCAACACTGCATTAAGGCTGGCCACGTACGATTCAATCACTCTGAAGTCTATTGAAAATGCCAGTGTTCATTTAAAAACTGCTGCAAATAAGGCTTGTTTCTCGCTTTGCCGGCTCAGCTTTACAGTTTATCCATCTTTCTTTACTCAGCACTGAAGTTCACTTTGTGCTGAGTTTGTCTCCATATCATTGGCTTTATGACACTTTTTTTTATTGTTTATTCAAGCTGACACTGACTTTGGCGCTTAATCTTTATTGTGTTAAAAATAAATAATATTGTAGTAAGACAGAGAGATTTTTTTTTAGTTTATCCCCTTACAGTGCACACTACCTGATTAAAAATGTATTTTAGGAAAACTTGGATGGGTATTTCAGTTTTTTTTCTTGCATGTCATATCATATTTTGTATCCAGCTTTATAATTCACATAAGAGCAAGTAAAATGTATTATGCCTCAAGCTGCAAAAAGTTCATTACGTTGTGTGTACAGCGTTGTGTACACTGCTCAAACTGTAAAAGTGCAGTTTGACAGATATAAATAAAACATAAGTGGGCTAAAAGTGTACAAAAGTGAATGGTAATGCCCCAGGGGGTTAGAGTAGAGTTGTGCATTTGTGTGTGTGTGTGTGTGTGTGTGTTGACAGCACTGTTACTAGAGGGTGATTATCTTAAATGGAGAAATTAAAGGATTACAAAGCAGCGCGCTAATCCAGCTGTCAATCTCACGCCTCATTAGTAAGCAAAGTGCAGGGATGAGCCGCGCACACAACGCTCTCACTACCTGTTATTGTAGCCAGCCTCAACCTAAAATCAAAGCCGAGCCGCCCATCTGCGTTTCCATATTGATTAACACCATTACCTGGCAGCGAATTCACCCCCAACATCAGATATTTCCCGGCAAAACAAACATTTTCTGTGAGATTTAAGTGAGAAATTCAATTTGCCACAGACTGTTTAAATATTAAAAATGTGATGTTTATGAAATTGCCAATTTCTCTTTTAATATAGGGCATGAAAACAACATGAGGCTTTGACATTTCGCACTATTTCCTTTGCTAAATTGGATTATTTGCCGTTTGTAGCTCACAGTCGGTTTCACACGAGACAAGGCGCTCTGCCGTGTGACAATTCCGAGCATTTTTATTAGGATACGCAGCCAGGTATGACACTATAATCCACGTTACGGATTAATATTGGAAGCATTGTACCTCTTTTCATTGTGCATGTAATATCCAGACGTTTTTTTCCGTTTAAAGAGAGGATGAGTGAATGCAGCTGGTGACGTACGGCGGTGGGTAAACACTTTGTGCGCCGCAGATTAGCCTTGGTGCTGAAAGATATACAGCGCTTCTGCCATTTCTCACCCAGCTCCCAGGCACATAAAAGACACAGTTTGTGAAACGATGGCACCATAAAAGAGAATAGAAACACAAATCCTGACTCGGCCGTTGGAATAAGGCAGGAAATTGCACCTCCTATGGCGGGACGGCTTGTGGATTTGATTGTATCAATTTGCGGTCCATTCTGAAGTTAAAAGCCGGCTATGGGCAGGCTATTTGCTCATGCACCGGGACTGGTGGCTTCCCGCTGCTTCTAACTGTCTCGTACAAGCCATTTATTTCAAAATCTTTCATTTGTTAAAAGATGGGCAGGTAAAAAGTGATTACGGAGCTTGTGCTGAAGTGAGTTTACAGTATTGGATGGATCAACAGTAGAAACTGGCTCCACAAGCTTCACAGTCACATGTCTATTGTTGTTCCCATCACATACATGCGTCTTGTATTCTTCCGTCTCCAGTACAAGAGCTCATTCTGGCCGGGACCCAGACTGCTGGCACTGATTTGGTCATCACAATACGGCAGCATGCTCCAGCCTGCAGAGATGCAGATTTGTCTGTGGGAGGCCTACAAATCGGCAAATATGCTTTGCTGACCGGAATCAACACAAGATATTCCGGCGCGGGATTGTAATACAACTTAATCCATTCCCTCCCCGATTTGTTCCCTCTCATGAGCAGCTCCGGTGTCGCTCAAATCTGTATTCAAAGGCCTCATTGTTTACTCTGCTTTCAGCCCGTCAAGACGTTATATGGGCTTTCTGTTTGTCTGTCTGTGCTGCATCTCAGAGCTTGTCAGTACTGTCACTTTACTGATTCTGGACGGACACTTCAATGGTCTGTCTTACCTTGAAGAAATCAAAAGGCCCCAAGAGTGGACAGTAATATTTGTCCAGTGGGGACACGGGTTTGTCAGATTGGTGTGACAGTCTTAACAGTGCTGTGAACTGCTCTAGTGACCTGTTAAGCGGAAAACAATAAAAAGCGACCTTAGTGCATAGGCCACCAGTGCCAGTGAGCAAGAAAAATGGAGGTAAAGGCGTAGAACTGGAACACATTGAAGTGCACTGTATTTTTTGGTCTCTGTGGAGTAGATCAATCAATCAATCAATCAATCAGAGAAAGCATCATTTTAGATAAACAGTTACACCTGGTCTGACTGAAGTGGAAATTGCTTTGAAGTGAAGGGATTCCAGACCAATTTTATTCTACAGATGGTTGCCTGGTGCAATTGATACCATAATTCAATAGTATTGTAAGGTCACTATACTTTTGGATTACCTCAATGAAACTAACCCTAACCCTGTTGTCTCTATTATTAGTAGGTTTAAAATCCGTGCTAATACTTTTTTTCCAACACTAAACTAATACAGTGTAGAGGAAGCAAAAGTCCTTATATAAGTGTGATTATAGTATAGAGTCACTAACTTTTCATGACAGCTTGTCCTTATTAGGCTATATCCTTATTTCAAATATGTATAAATAAGTATATAAAAAGTGTTTTGGGTTTGACCTTAAGCTTCGTTCTAAGTGACTTTACTGCTTGTCTGTGCAAAACTGCAGTCATTTTAGACATTTAGGCCTTTGTTGGAACGTAGACCGACAAAAATGGCAACTTGAGAAAACAATATAATACCTTGTTTGCCTGTTCTTTTCTGATTCATTCCCATTGATAAAAAACTATAGTGTCGTAACTATAGAGTTAATTTTTTATGCTTTTGTGGACTGGCCTTCTTTATTTCTTTTGTTTTAAATTGAAAACTAATTTTTGTGCAGGAACCCCTTACATTATATTTATATTATAAGTTCAAACATATTTCAATCTTGTTTGCAGCATTCACATCCTTACTTACATTGAATATAATCCTCATTATATTTTCTGCTAATTGCGTCTCTGTGAGTGTCAGGAGTTAATCATTGAAATTTACAGACAGGTATGCAGCTTTAACGCTTGCCGTAGCTGTGATGTGAAGGTGTTACTGGTTCTTGTTCACATTTGCTTTATATGCCTGTACGTAGCGCTGAGAAAAAAATTGCTCTTGTGTTAATCAGCACCCAGGAGCCTACTTCAGAACAGGCTTTACTCATCTATTTCCTCCAAAACAACAGCAAATGAAGCAGCGTGTTGGAAATAAAAAAAAAAAACCTAGCGCTGCATTCACCTACAGGTCACATACCCGACTCATTTCCAAGTCTGTCTCTTTGACTGCGGAGGTTAATTCATTGTAGCAGAGGCCCCTGTAGGTATCTGCACAAATGTTAAATGCACCATTATGCTATTAGCTTTGACCTCTAGATGGGTTTCTTTGCTTTAATGATCCACCTGCGGACCTATACTCTCATCTGTGTAGCAAGAAAAAAGGTGGAATTTAAAATCAGAACGAGTCTTATGCATTTGATTGGAACTCTTAGAATTCTGTAAAATGAAGTTTTGACGTGAAAAAGTAACCTTCCCTGCATAAAAATATGTTGAATATGTATGTGGGTGATTGAAACACAAGAGTGCATAGTTTCTTTCTGGGTTCTGGTTTCTGGGTTCAAGATTTAGTCCTTGAGTTGGTTGTGTTTCAGTTTTAGTGGTTTCAGTCCTCGGTTTTAGACTCAGACTTTACCTGGATCTAGTTTTGTGTCTAGTCCATATCTTTGACTCTCCTGTCCTTATTTACACCTGGTTTTCTTCTGGTCATTTGACTGTCAGAAGAATGCTATAGTAACATGAGGACACAATATTTCTTTGATATAATTCACCAATATAAACTGATGCAGTAAAATAAACGGGCTACTGTTTGTAGTATAGAACTGACGGTTGCTTAGTAATTGAGGTCGCATTCGACAAAGATTTCATTGGTCAAATAGTCACAAGCATTCCTTTTAGCAGAGTTAATACAGTCAGTCTCTGAATAAGCACAGATCTGTGGCCCCCACTGACTGCACTTCTTACTCCTTAACCAACTCAACCTACTTCTTAATCAAGCTGTAAAAATGCTTGGTGCTTAGTTTATTTATTTATTTATTTATTTATTTATTAACTGAGATTACTGTTTGCTTCAGGAATGCATTTCAGATCCTCTCATCTCATGTAAAAAGAGTGTTTATGACAAAAAAGAGTGACCATAAAGTGATAAAACATAGGGCATGTGGAAATGTCACCTTTTAATCCGGATGTATGCTTTATTGTCTGTCATATGTGTACATTTGTCTATGTGTATGAATGTATATGCACAAATGGGTTATACGTATATACATTAGTATGTGTAAGTTATACTGGAGGTAAATAAAATATAAAGAATAAATAAATGTGGGCCCACTTCACACCCCTCATTCGTAACCAAGACAGAGAAGTGAGGAACAAGCTATAGCCAGTGAAGTTTCAATAGTAATTTTAGGTCATCACAAGATCATCACAAATTTAATCTTATATTATGCCACATCGTGCTAAATTCAGACATATCTGGAATGTCAATATGACATGTAATGCTACTTTCTTTTTATTGCTCATATCCATGTTTCTGGAAGCATTAGATAGATACAATTGATTTGGACTGACGGGCTCGTGCTGTGTGTATAGAAACACTTTACATCCACATGGGAAGATTACAGCTCTTGGCTTGTCAACACTCCACATGATCATTAAGACGCCACTCACAAACTGACGCTTTTGTCTTTTCCAAATATGCCTCGCTCGACATTTACCATTCCGCTCTTTCTTTATTTAACGTGACTCTGCTAATTTGTCAAATTCTGGGCTTGAGAACGCTCTCTTTCTGATTGAAATATAGGAGCAAATCGATAGCTCCTTCCTTGTGGCTGCCAATGTGGACACACGCTGCTAGCATCGATCAGGCTTCAGAAGAATCACAGTATTCTTCTGCCTCGCTGTGTTTGCCTCTCATTCCCATTCTCACGACTATCTTCTGGGATAAAAATAATAGCTGTGAGAAGACAGACTTAAAAAAGAAACAGAAATAGAAGGAGGGTGTTGGTGACAAAGTTTGCACTCTGCACCACAAGCCGACAGTAAGACAATAAGAGACAGCAAGTGTGGTCTTTGGGAATTAGGGCCTTGGTGTTTCCATAAACAGTGGTTTAGCTCTGGTAAAGAAGGGATGGGAAAGGGATGTTGTGGTTTTATTGTCTCAGGGTGGTTACAGCAAGGACTGGGATATATAACTGGTTTAAATACAGTGTAGAAGTAATACTGGTTTGTTTCTGGTTTAGAGCAATGTAAAAGACTGGCCTCAAAGGCACCAAGACAGTTAATGGTTTCATAAATTAAGATAAGTGCTCATACAGAAGTCAAGTAAATGGAGAGAAGAACCTTCGACGTAAAAAACAATGTCATACTAAAACATACAATGGTTTGCTGTGGCACTTGAAAAAAAAGGAGCAGCTGAAAGAAAACCACTCAGTCCTGGTTTCATTTTTACATGTGTTCTGGATTAGTTCTAGGTTTTGTGCTGTTCCTACATTTAGTCTTGGGTTTGTTTTAGGTTAAATTCTAGGTTTAAGTTTTGGTATTAGTCCTGATTTCATCCAGTTCACAAATAATAATACATCTCATCTATATAGTGCTTTTTAAGAAACACAAAGATGCAAACTAACATTAATCTTGCCTTGCTTAAGGTGATTTCTCTGGTTCTGATGCTGGTTCGGACCAGTGTTGTGGCAGTTATGGCTGTGTTTTAGGTTTGACAATGAACAGACTGTTGCTTTGACATTAGTAAACAACATGGTGTTGCTCTGATTGGATTAAAATACCTTGTGATAGGTGGTTTCTGGCAGGTGGTTTGTTAAAAACAGATTGTTTTAACCTATTTTGACAGACATAGAGTGTGGCTTGGTTCAGGGTTTAGACCTTGTTTAGTCCAAGGTATAGGTCTCCATTTTAATTAGCCCTTATAAAAGTTCTTGTTTAGCCTGGGTTTAATCCCAGTTCAATTGTGATATTTATGCAGATGGTTGTAGTTTTATTGATTTTGCCTGATTTTGAACTTTGTTTGTTCTTGTTCTGTGTATTCATGGGAAATGTTATAATGGGATTGGGAATAAAAAAAATAGAAAGTGCTTTATAAATGCAGCAATTTACACCAGTCTTGTTATGCTACAAAATGTTTAACATTTAAAACTCTGCCTCTTTCACCAAACACAGTGACTCTGGACTAGGTCTAAGACTGGACTTGTAGTGTTTCCTGGGATCTCTCTTGCACTGGTTTTGGGTTTGACTCGGCCTCATTTTTTTATAGTCTTGGTCTCATCTTAGTCTTGATACACTTTGGTCTCGATCATGCATTGGTCTTGGTTTCCACACCGTGACATTTGAAAACTTCCGTATGCCTTGAAACCAGTAAAATGTCACATGCTTATCAGAAAGCAACGTATGTTTTATTCATTTTACATTCTTCTCGCTATATATAGTAAGCTATTATACAATGGAGCAGATGTGTACAGTATGTTTATGGCATGTTTCCACATCTCCTCATGTATGTGCTTTAGCATGCACCGTCTCCCAGCTCTACAGTCATTTCAGATTTACCCGTGTGTATGCTGGCCAGAGGACACGGAAGGCTTTGAACAGCTCTCTAAAAAGTATCATTATGAGTCGGCGAGTTAATCGGCCCGCTTCAATGCACGCCCTGCAGGTCTAGAGGCCGACTGCGCATAACTCACCTGTCATAAATAAACATCCACACTCAGATATCTGCCGGCTTTTCTTATTCCATCATGAATCACAGCTCCATTTGCATTTTCTCTTTGACTTCTCCAAAGTAAAATAAAAGCAGCATATACCATCGCAGCCAGAGTTAAGCCTGTTGTTGGTAACTGATGCTCCGGTCGGGTTCATGACCTCGCAGCTCATTACTGGGGAGATAGAGGTGGATGCTGGCAATGTTGCAAGTCCCTGTGTCACCTTCAGGCCCCGCAGCGTGGAACATAGAACGGGAGGAGGAGCTGGAAGGCGGCCCGCGGATCAACACAGTCACCAGTGTGAGCAACGTACGGCTCATAAGTTTACATACGCCCCCTGCACATGTGTAACCTCACGACTGTACGTGTAGAGGGATTTTTCATGATCAAAAAAATACTTTCTTCCTTTCAGGCTTGTCACTTTCAGCAAATGGTGAAATTATATTCTCAGGATTGCTGTGTATCGTGGTAAATCACGTCAGTCATGCAGCAGTAGAAAATAGAAAATATGAAATTCAACCATTAAATACTTGGTCTCAAAATCATTCAGTTATTTAGCTTCAAAGTCAGTTTCGAGTCACTTTTAGAACAAAAAGCACGCATTTTAACAGCTTTTTCCTCACAGAACCGCCCCAAAAATTCCATATTTTGATGTGTCTTCAGTAAGAAATAAACGCATACACAATATACTGTACCTCTTAAACATTAATTTTCACTTTTGAATCATTTAAGAATAAATACATTGCATATTTTCTCAGTTTTCCATTGTCGTCTATTGTGCTTAAAGTTCCAAGTGCTTTATATTCTCTTTTCATTGGGCTTTATAGATTGGATGCTTGTAAAACTTAATTATAGCTTGTTTGTCTTGTAGTCTATTGATCTTTTCTTACTCTCTTCTTAAAGTTGCCAAAGTGTAACCAGAACAAACACCAACTACCATATAATGTTAAACAGAGAAAGTGATCTAGGCCACAACTACTTCTCATTCAATAAGATGTCTCTGTTTAAGTTGACAGTCTGGTTCCACTGCTTGATGTCTCTTTATTTGATCTAATGTACCTGAACACTTTAACTGGAAGTGCATCTACTGTAAAAGAAAGTCTGCCTCATTCGTGACTTTCTTCATTACGAGCCTGTTTTCTTTACTGCTAATGTTAATGGAATCCCGAGACGGCACCTTGTAAAAGTCTTGAGCAGACACTTGTGTTCACATGGGGTTCACACGTGTTAAAAGCCTTCAAGCCTAATCCGCAGCGTGTTTCTTATTCTAATAAAATCACATCTTAGCGTGCATTTTAGCACTGCCAGCAAAAAATAAAAAAAAAGCTATAGAATTGTTATCTTTGTCTTGTTAATCGGCATTAAGACAGCCGGCCCACACAGCCGAAACATTAGCTGTAGCCTGTCAGTGCTTGAAGATTTTGCCATATTCTCTTCGTCGTCAGCCTCAGTCTCTTATTATGCACAAGGCTCATCCACTTGTAAAACAGTCTGAACCACATCCAGACTCAGAGCAAATACAAGGATAAGTGTTCTAGTCAAGACCACACTGAACCAAGTCCTGACTAAGAACAAAGTGTAAAGACCAGAGCAGAACGACAAAACAGAACTCCAGGGATATTTTTACACCCTTCTTGACCCAAACCTCTCCATTTATCTGGGCTTGGGACCGGCACAAAGGTACACTGGCCTGTGACCTCTCTGTGAATGTTTTTTGGGGGAATTTAACTAGAATAATGCAATATTATTTGACCAGTTTTTCATTATGTTGACAAATATCAGTTCAGTTTTCTTCTTGATTTAAAATACTGACTACATTATGGTAAAGACAACAGATTTATTAAGTTAGACAATTTGCAATTACGTAGCAGACAGTGGCCTATTTAGTGGCATATTTTCTACAATTATGCCTCGTTTGGGGCCGAGCTGACAGATGCTTTCATGTCACGCTGCTTATGTCAGTACAAGTCACACAAGGCGATACAGCGCTGTTGCTTTGAACAAGACAGAAATATGCAAAGTTTATGGAGATACGCAATGTTTCTTTTATACAGTGTGTCCACTCATTCTGCAACATTGATGCTACTCGTTTAGCACAGCTCACAAAGATGCTTCCTGAAACAACAGCAAGAGGAGGGAGTGGGACGACTGCATGCTCCTTATGCTAAACCTATAATTGGTGTGAAATTGTAATAAAAAAAGGATAGCTTCAGAACCTGGCCTGTGAAAATGAAAATTACAGAGGAAACTTGTTTGATAGTACCGCAAATGTAGGGCTCACTCTTTGAACCAATTTGCTTTTGTTGTCAATATGTGAATAAAAATGCACCATCTCCTGGCGTGATGTTTCCTTGGCTGTGATTGGTGATAATTCCTCCTGAACCTAACACTTATTCAGTTGAAGCCAGAAGCAGACGGTCAAGGCATACTTTTTTAGCATTATATTCTGGCACTATTCACCCCATTTGAAACAAATTTGTATCAGAATACTTTCCATTCTCGATTTTGCACTGTGGAATAGCAACAGCTGCAAAATGAAGTGACTTTTTGGCAGTGCCGTTGTAAGTCTTTCAATGCATTTGATTCAAGGCTAGTGCTTTTTGAAAAACACAGTGGACCAGTCTTAAGTGCTAGCGAGTTGCTAAATGTCAGAGGGTTAGTGACCACAATAAACCCACCAGACATGAGCTCATTCATTTCCTGGTGTAATTCTATCAAGCATCATGTGAACAGGTTGCACACACAGATCACTGGCCTTAAACCTTCTGCCTTTTCCTGCCATTCACATCGTGTAATTCAATCTCACAAAACTAACATGCAGCTTTTAAAGAAAAAATGGCCACAGGAATATACTGTAGGTGTTCTAGAAATTGATGAGAAAAATAATGTATCGTGTTGACATTATATACAGCCATATTTATTGTTCTGCTATATAGTGGTTTGTGGTTTTTGTTGGCGTATCCATCCACTCTGTCTATTGAGATTACATTTCAAATGAACGTGTACAAAAAACTGTAAGTTAGTGATTTTTTTTCCTTCTTTTTTTCAACATTTTTTCTAGGTTATTTTTTTCAAAGGCACAAACCATTGCGTGGTGTCAATTTTTTTATTTTTTTATTTTGTAAGCCTTAGTAAACCTAACGCTAAACTTAGTGCTGAATTAGTATTGAGTGAGTATTGTTTCAATTGATTCAGATGACCAAACTTTAGATGGCCTAACCAAACGTTAAATCCATGCACCACCCCGACCTATTGATTTAGAAAAGCCACATGTAAGATCATTTAGCTTTTTTCTTCTGCTAATCGTGTTACAATCATTACAAGTCACTATATTAACTGTATATAGTGAAATTTTTAAATGTCATCATAAGTACTTTGTTGTGCAAGCTTAAAATCCCATTTGTTGCTATACTAATGTGTGTCCTATTGAAATGTCCTGGATTGACGTGCTCATCCACAACCCTAACTAAATAAAAGATCATAAAACACCATGTAATTATTAATATCATTCATTTTCCTATCACTGGTTACAGATTGGCTTCCATATTAAACAATGAAAACCTACTGTACATGGTTTTAGATTTTTAAGCTACTCCTGGGAAATACTAAGAATAACAAGAAAGGTTTCGATTTCATTATTTCCGACAAAACTGTAAATGCAGGTGTCAACTTTGAGTTTGTGTGTCCATCCACCACCCCAACCAGTCTATTAAGAAAAGGCTCTTCAGGGAAAATGTATTTTGTGATATTTTCAAAGGTACGTTGGTGTGGAAATTTGTTCTTCTGTTCATCCGGGGAAACGTAGACTAGTAAGAATAATTCATCTACATACAGTTAGCTCCCATTCTCCTCACAGGCCTTCTCCTCTGCCATCTCTCTTGTTTAACTGCCCTCCTCTGCTTCTCATTGGAAGACTTTTAGATCCAATTTGCAGTCCTCTCTGCCGCTGCCTCTTCGCTCAGCTCCTGCCTGAAGCCCTGTTTGAACTTCTCCTCGCACACTGGAGATCTGCTGCTCCGTTCTGCGCTACAACACGGCGAACTGGGATTTTGACAGTGGATAATCTTTTATTTTACACCACATAGGAAGAGACATACTTTACTCGTGCGCATATGGACGCTGTATGTGTAAGCTTTAGCCCGTTTTAATCTTAGCACCAGGCAGCGGCGGGGCCCTTGCAGCCTGCATTCTAAGCACTCTCAAGGCTGGAGGCAAAGCAACATGAATTTCAATGAATTATTAAACAGGATTATTTATTTACTTCCTCCGCACCCTGAACCACCTAACTGGCAAATCTACATTGCATTTTTTCGAACCTGTAGCACATTTGTATGCATAATTAACTCTCACGGCTGAATATTTTCTTTAGGATGTCAGCTTTAGTCTATTCTCTGTAAACCTCAGGGAGTCTACCAACTGAACTTTGAAATATGCAGTGCTTTTGTTTTAATGGACTTTAATTGTACTTAGTGCAGCTTGATTTTGAAGATGGAATGTGTGCGGAATTGTTTTGGCGTCTACTGTACCTGTGAAATGGGCCAAATGTGGGTATTTGCTACAGATAGATTGTGGTTGTTAATACAATGCTGGTGACATGGAGGCAAAGTGGTTAGCACTGTCACCTCACATAAAGAAGGTTCTGAGCCTGGGCAGGGTGTTTCTGTGTGGAGGTTGCATGTCATCTGGTGGGTTTTCTGTCAGCGCTCCCATCCAACATCAAAAAACACACTGTAGGTGGGTAACTTAAAACTTAAGTAACTGGAAAAGACATATCTAGCCATAGGCGTATGTGAATTTTAATATTTAATTGTTTGATACAAGTGATTTGGCAATGAATGGCTATAATTGTATAATCTCCTGTTTATTTTCCTTTTGTTATAAATAAAAATAAAAATTTGATCACAAAAAACCCTCCAAAAAACATACTATTAGCTCAGCTGCTTTTCTCACTAGAGATCCAATAGAAATGGTTCAAAGTCAGCTTTCATTCTTAAAGACAGTAGGTCTGTATGGCCTTTTATGGAATAAGGTTATAAAGGGAAAAAAAACCCTTTAACACTGCTAACAAGCTTTCATGTCTTTTGTCATAGCTTTCAAGATGTATACTTTACCTATGCACTTGTATAATGGCTATGTCTACAGTAATGTTCATTTTATGTCAATGTAGATTTTCCTGCTTCAGCAATCTAGAAGCTACTGTATCTCATTATGCAGATTTCATCTCGTCTTTGATGAGGAAGTGCAATTCTTAAAGCAATAGTACTTGGTCCTCTTGATTGTGTAATTTGCATGTGTTTACGATAATTTTAAGCCTCCAGTGACTTGTAGCTTGTTACCTAAAATCTCATATATAAAGCTTCTAAATATGAATCCACTTCCTTGTGTTCTCTACCCACTCAGTCACAGCACACTCCTAGCAAGTTGGTTTCCCTTCATTTGTTGTTTTCAGTTGCCAAAATGCACTGATAATGCACTGATAGCCCATGTTTACAGTTTAAGTGCCCATTAACAACCATTATCCTAAAATGTGTGATGTGCCCTGATATTGTCTATAAAAGCTAGCATCTTTGGCACTGTGTATGATTTTTTTTCCCTTACTACTGTGGTCCTTCAAGAACTGCAGTTTGATAACGCTGCTCTACATTTAGTTTTTTGTGAATCATGGTGTATCACTGAAGGGCCAGTGTGGTGGACTATACACGTTGGAGTGTGTGTTGGCTGAGTGAGCAGAGTCTGGAGCACTGCCAGCCCCTGAGACTCCGACGCACTGCAGATGAGCTCCGTCCATTCACATGAAGCCCCTCACGTTTAGGTGATGACACGCTAGCCCCATTACTCAAAGTCAATGGGACGTTTTCAGTGAGGACAGTGGGAAAACAGTGGCCCATGGAATCAGTCGCTCCATGAAGTCTCCAATCGAATAATGTCAATCATAATAGTTACCTCAAGATGTAGTCTGTAGTCATTTTACTGATGTCAGCTGGATTGCAGATTATTAGTCCACTGTTTGTAGTTTATTGCACTAAAAATGTTTTCATGGGGGACATTTAAAAGCTACATGAAATCTGTAAGTGCTTCTGTAACCACAACAAAACCAACATATAGCAAACAGAGAGCAAACAGTTCTATATGTTAACATCAGGAATCACATAGCATACCCAGATAGAGCTGCAAGCTCTAGAGCAAAATCTCACATTCCCTCTCCTTGATATGCTGCATTTAAATGCCAGATGTGTTGGCATAAACTAATCTCTGCATTCACAGTGGGCCATGGTCCAGACCAGTGTGGGGTTATACTGAAAGAAAGCCAAAGTGGACAGCTGTTAAGAAATGGATTGTAAGGTTTTTGGTCTCCACAAAGCAAAAATGCAAAACAAGACAAACAAAAATAAAATACAGTCAATTATTAAAAGATAATTCCTACCTGAGCTTTAATTGTCTTCTTATACTAATGGTGGGCAAACTAAGGCCCGGGGCCACATACGGTCCATTGAGCTGTGTAATGTGGCACGCCATGAATTTACAAATAATGTATTTATATTAAAAACAGCATATATTTTCCCCTTTTCTTTAATGCCCTGTGCTTTTCCGTAAGCTACCATCGTATTGTCTTATTTGCCTGACTGACTCTATTAACTGACTGTTGCAGTTTTCAAAGAATACAATATCAGATGCTATTTTTCCACCAGACTTCATACTAACCAGTCGGTGCAAGAAATTACAATTTACCGGCTTTCAGATGTAATTTACACAGGTGGCCCTTAAGGCACCCCTGTCTTATACCATGTTGGGATATGTTAACAGTGTTGCCAGCTCTTTTGCCAGTTTTGGAGAAATACATTTAAACAAAAGATGAATTCTATTAAAAACTGACTAACCTACCATGACTGTAGCTGGCGTCTGACCATTTCATCACATCAATACTTCACCCGAAATTCACTCCATTTTTGCAACACTTGCTACCTAGGCATTTGACTATTGTGCTTACTACATATTCATTTCTAGTTCCATAAATTCAGCCTGTTATTTTTGAGTCATCGCAGGCCTGTCCGTATTGTATGCATGACGTCAGTGCTCCCTATTCCATATTCTACCATTTGTCCACTGTTACTCTGGTGTCTTACAAGCATGATTAAAAATCAATCTAGACCTCATAAGGCAACAACTCTGCTCTATTATGAAGTTTTAATGAGAGAATCTTACTGATCGTATGGTAAACATCATTATGTATTTATAAAAGCCAGCCTTGGATCATTAGCAGCACGACTCACATCAAACATGGCACCTTAATAAAAAGCTAACGGCCCACGTAGAAGTGAAGCGCTGAGTGCATGACCTACGCAAATAGCATGCAGTGTAAATCACTGTTGCTGTCATCATGGCTTTCCTCCTGTTTCCATTCAACCGATCTTTACCTACACAGAGCAGTTACAGTCCTGCAAGAGCCTAAATATTGCCGTATTACTGTTGAGTGCTTTATATAAGCAGAGAAATAGCTAATGAATAGAGCCCTCAGGCCTAATAAATGCACAGGAACCGCACTGCTTCACAGCCTTTCTCTGTAAATATTGCCAGCTAGACGCTTCTTCTTCTTTTAAGATTTACTATTATTGAGAAATCCTGCTCGCTCTGTTGTCTATAATAGTACTTCGAGGCTGCTTAGGCACGTTAAAATCGAGTCTTTGTGCAGCGCCGCATTTGAATATGTATTTATCCGTAGAAACTGAAAGGCTACGTAGCGCCATGTTGAACAGTTCTTCATCTGTCAAAAATGCTGATCCGGAAGTCATCCACTCAAGGCAAGATCAGAAGTCAATGTTGCAGGAAAATGATATGCAAATTGTTTGAGGGAGAAAAGACAAAAGTCAAACGCAAATTGCTTTCTCTTGGATGCCAACCCAGAAATGAAGTTTTAGAGGATCACAAAGTCAAAGTTGGCCTCCCACGCAAAGTAAAAGCAATCTGCAGCTGTACCAGTTCTGTTTCACTGCCACCATGGCCAACAGAGAAGGAAAGATCTTTTTAATGTTTTATTTGAAATGGCATGTTTTATTCTTAAATAATCTGGTTCTCCAACTTTTACAATCTTACCTTCTTAGCCTAATGAGCCGAAACTCAATGGACTAGTTTCTCAGACTTTTTGTTTCCGGGTTCCTATGTTTAAAAATGCAGTGTTTTGCCCGATGCTGAACAGTCAGATGGACTCCTTGACAAAACCGGACCCTCAGTTTGACTAGTGATGGCCCAAATGATTAAAGTGACATCCAATTTCAGGTTCGGAATCAAATATCCTCAAGGACTGATAAAAAAGACTGTGGATAGTGTTAAAAAAGTTGTGGAAAAAGACATGGAAAAAGTTGGCGGTTCATTTTCTGCTGCACAATGAATTCGTCTTCTTGGATTGAATGTTACAGGATCCTGTCGTGAAAGTGAAACCAACTCAACTCACAAAATAGAAGAAGAAACACAGTCTAGACGTTCTCAACTCATTTGATAGTTAGAGTTCAATTAGCTTGAAGATGTTAGAGATACTGAAACACTCATTATAATTTCTAGTTCCACTTTGAGCACGTTCCAAAATAAAATCCACCTCTGAGCTGTAGGTTAAGCAAATAAAAACTACAAAACAAAACTACTTGTAGCTGTAGGACTACAATGTCAACTGCAAACTGTGACCAAGAGAAGGATATAGTGCTGGTGCTGCCTATGTTATATATTTTTACTTCACATCACCAGCGCTGAGCAAAAAATTTGATCTAGCACATGAAATGAATCATTGAAAGGAGAGGAAGAGGAGAAGTAATGAAGTGGACAAGCACTCACTCTCACATTCAGAGGAGGAAGACGGAGTACCTGTAGAGAACCCATAGTAACACATGGAGGACATGCAGACCTTGGCTCCGGATTGAACTTTTCTGCAGGAGAGACAACTATTCTCTCTTTCTGGAGCCCGTATAGCTTATTTTCTGGAAGATAAGAGTTTATGGAAATTAGTAGAGACGTAAAATTCTACATTATAAAAACAAATTCCATCCTCTATGTCCACCCCCAAATCAGTCAAAACAGTCAAATCAAATCAAAAACAGTCCCATCAATAGCATATCAGGGGTGTAAAAACAGTGAATTCTGCAATGTTCTCTCGCTTTTGTATTTGCTTCAAAACATAAAATAAATAAATAATTCTGTATAATTCTGTGTTTCCTCAACAATTCCTTACAGTCAGGAGTTTTCTAAAGTTTGAAGAAACAGCTGAAACACAACTTAAGTTTCCATTTTCAAAGATAAACAGCAGCCTGTCAAATGTCACATGTCAAACTCAAGGCCCGGGGTCCAAATGCGCCCCTTCACAACTTTTATTTGGCCCTCCAATACATTTGGTAGGTGATTTTTTTGAAAGGGGACTTTGCGTGGTAATCAAGAAGACAAAAGGCACTAAACGTTTCACCTTACAAATTGACAAAATGACACTTAACAGGGTTTGCCATCTTAAAGAGGCCAAAATGTGTCTTAAAATGGAGATAAAGTGGCATAAATTGAAATGAATTCACAAAAAGATTTGTGAAAATGAGGCATAAGAGAAGGAAATTAATGTTTAAAACAAACTACTGTAGATGTAGATGAAACCTTACTTTCAAAGACTGTAAAATTTTATAAAATTTACCCAAGAGTCACGATCTTTGGCCCCTGATAGGATTTATTTACTATCAGGCCCTTCACCGCTTTGAGTCTTCTCTCCCTTGAGAGGTAAAAATCCCAGTCCAAATGGGTCAGGGGTTCATAGGTCATGATAATAATGATCATAATAACTGTTTAGTGACAACACCTTCATTATATAAATTCCTCTTGGTGCCATTGGCCATTATCCTACATCTTTTGTGCACGAAAGATGTAAAATAGCGCAATGGTGCAAATAGATTGTACAATGTTGGATGTTTCATGGAACAGACCTTTCTCAGCCCTTTTTTAACGCGGTAAATTGAGAGAAGGACGGATATTAAGAAACGCAGTCAGAATGTCTTGCTTAAATTTTGCAGCCTATTACAACTAACCCTCACAAATGAGTTCTCGAGCCTTTGAATGTCGAGCGCTGCCATGGCACACTTCACACTGAACGCAACTGCCAGTGGGCTACAATGTCCCCTCATTAGGCTCCTATTAAAGCCAGCCTCTATTAACAGAGCAGCGACACGAGAGGTACAACACGCCACTGGCAGCCACTGGTGTCATAAGAACAAGCATACTGTGTCATCATTAGGGGAAGAGTTTCTTTTTTGTAATTGCAGCCTTCTGACCAACGCTTCTTCTGCTTTTTCCATTCAACAGATAGTATTTTTGCACCACCATCCAGCGCTCACATAATGCTCGAGCACTATAGCCTTGTGCTGAATAAAACAGAAGCAAACTGTCTGTATGAAAGTGTCTATATTTGGGTGAAGAATGTTCGTCTGTGTTGAGAAGGAGGGGGGCTCGCCTCAAAGCTACCTGCCAGTCTCTTTGAAGTGTGCGAGGGAAGGTTAAGCACTGACAGGGTTGTATAATGGTTTTCTCAGGTTGCGTTTAAGAAAAGGGCTGTGCTGCATTGTCGTGTGTCGCTGTTGGAAATGCTGCTGAAGCAAAGAGAGGCATTAAGTGAGTAGCAACATGGCTAACATAATTAGCCAGGGAGGGCAATGCTGAAAAACAATGGCATCAAAAAAAGAAAAAACAACTGTCATGCCTCCATACGGGAGTCTAAACAGTCTAAAGGGCTGGTTCATTTGGTTCGTGAAAGTGATTTTAGATTTAGATTTTAGATTTCATATCAAAAACAGCAGTGATAGGTACTAGAGAGCCTAAGTAATGCTCTTTTCAGGGACACACAATGCTTCTCTTGTGCAGAAGCTGGATTCTTGTGAGGTTTATGTGTTCATAAACTCTCAGAAATCCATCTTGTCCTAATCAGAGCAATGCAATTTCTCCAGAACCAGTAGGAATTTAGTTTGTTTTTTTTCTCGGTTTTCAAATAAAGCAGTGTTTATGTTGTTACCATGGGCATTACTTAGGGGAGTATCTATGGAAGGAGCAAAAGAAAGAGCATTTTGTTGTTATTGGTTAAAGCTGAAGTACCAGATTTAGTTTTTGCTGTCCCTGTCTTAGCCCCACCTCGCTCTCCCAACAGCAGAGTGGTAACCTTTCCTGCACCTTTTATTCTTAAAAGGGTCAAACCAGACCAATTTCTACAGCAAAATGCGTTACTTTAAATCGAAGTTTAGAGCTCACCTGAAACTTTTATACTCAGAGTTTACCGTTAGACATTGCATCTTCTTCGAGCTGTTTCGCTGTAACATAAGGTGTATTTTTCAACCGAACAACCCTTTCCCTTGGTTTATTTCCTTGGACCTTCCTACGCTCCTTTTTACTGGAAGCCTGCAAAAACCTGCTGTGATTGCATTCTTATCGATCAAAATCCTTAATTATTAAGCCTAGACCTCGTTTTAAGATCTCATTTTTTTCACAGATGATTCCTGTTACAACAAGCTGTTAGTGATTACACTGTCAAACCGAACAACAGTTAAAAAAAATAAAAAATTAGGTAATATACTGTTCCAGAAAGACAAATAACTTATTACGAATGGCTTTCAGCAATTAAATTCCAACCAAAGAGAAGGGAAAATGCCTGTGGCTGCTAACACAGGCTAAATACGTAGTTTATGCCTTTTTTTTTTAGCTGAGAAATACACATAAGACACTGAAGATACATTTCCAACAGCTCTATAAATGTAAAATCAGATTTGAGAATTTTTCGTCTTGACCTACATCCACTTTTTCTCTCTTTTGACTTAGTTTTACTGGTTAAGACATTTTCATTCTTTTTCTAGAAGCGTAAATTTACCAAAGGCAGACATTATCTCTCAATACAAAGTCAATAGAGAGCTGTGAAATGTTGTTGAGCTCTGTCTCTATCCCTCTCTGCATGTCCTCTCTCATTCTCGGCGTAACCCCTCAGTTATCTCTTCTACATCATTGTTTTTCTCGCCGCTTTGCTCTCTGACATTTATCCCCTCCTCATTATGCGGCCCCCTCCCCGGGCCGTTGTTTGGTGTGGTCTCTCTTCTCGCCCGTGTTGAACCATCCTGTAAAGCCAGCCGCAGCCTATTGTATTTGTTTTACGGAATCAAGGCCGCAACAGTGAGCGCTGACAGGGCTCTCCATCACGCTCGGCTCGGTGATTGATCTCACATGGGCTTCGGGAGAATAAGGACTCACAAAAGAAACACACAAAATGCATGCGAACGTCTCACTCCCACCGCTATCACTGTTATAGTTGTAACAATGGGAATTATCTGTAAAAAGAAAATATTACAGTAGTACATACGTAATTATCCAAGAATATAGTGTACAATTGGTAGAGAACATGTGCAAAATGTAAAGATACATTACTAGTTTAACTGCTAAAATGCAAGCTAGCACTATAATACTATAATATGAGGCTAAAAATAGGCTATTGGTGCATTCATGTTGTCCCCTGGAACTCGGAGTATCCACGTGATTCAAGGTTCAAAAATGTGCTAATGTTATTTTTTAATGAGTTAATACAGTCAAAGTAGCAATTATTAATGCACCATATGTATCATTTGGGACAGGCTGTTAGCAGATAGTGTAAGCGAGGCACAATAACAATATTTGAATTCAAGCTAAAAATGTTCATTTTTGTCACTTTATCGAACTCCTTGTAATCATTAAAAGGCAATTACCTATTTATTTTAATTTTTTTATTGTTTCATTTAGTTTGACAGTTTAATCATTTGTATCACTTAAATCATCTGTGCATAAATGAGGCCTTAAGATGAGGTCTGGGCTTTACAATTAAGAACTTTAATAGATGAGAATGATCTTGGCCAATCACAAGGATTTTGGCCAATCACAACTCGCTTCCAGTAAAAAGGAGAGATCCACTGGTTGACACTGATGTCATCAACAAAGGACCAAGGAAATAAACCAAGGAAACTGGGTTATTCTGGTCCAAAATATGTCTTATTTTATAGTGAAACAGCCCTAAAAAGATAAAAAGAGAGAAACGGGTAATGTCTTAAGTAACGTTCCCATATTTTTTTGGTTTGTTTGTTTGATGAATCACAGGAAACTACAGCTTTTTACCATTTTAAGTTTTTTTTTTTTTTACAGTGTAGTTCTTATTTCTGAGGTAAAAGCTTCACACTGAAAATGAAATGAATTGAATTTCTGTCTGCCGTTTGATTAAGATGAAGCAATTTGTAGCACGTTTCCTCGCTGCTAGATGTGAGCACTCACTGTAAAAGCCCTTTTATTCACACTTATTTAGATTAGGCTCCATCAGCCTATTAGCATGGACGCTGCGGCCTCTTGGCAAGAGCCATCCCTCTGACATCCAACTGAATCATTGATGCTGGTCAGTGCCAATGTCTGTGTCCAGAAGAGAAAGATGGCACCATGGAGGGGGTAAGCGGATGCTCCTCAGATGGACCACCACCACGCTGTAAATCACACATTGGGATGTAGGACAGCGTTCATATTTTAGAAAAACAAAATCAGCATAATCAAGGTCTATTCATGACTAAAGGAAAACACATTCTTCATTATCTATGTTTTGCAGACTGGTCTCACAGTGTCCTTGTGGTCTCACTCTCAGAGGACTCTCAAAATTTACAACGCTGATATTTGGGGTGTGATTAATTTGGCAAAATGTCTCCAAGCTTAAAGTTATGTCCAGATGTGTGCTTCCGGGCGGATGACAAGCTTTTATTTATTTATGATTTATTTCATACAGACAGGAGGAACATGCAGACTCCACACAGAAGGGCCCTGTCCTGACTGGGGATTGAACCTCTTGCTGTAATATAAAAGTGCCAGTGTGTGGAAAATAAATGCTGACTTGGCGAGAACAAGTAATACTTAAAATTAACAGTACCAATCTAGCAAAGTCAAAAAGTCACCTATTGATTGTATTGTCACCTATTGATTAATGTTGACAGTCAATAATAATAATTCTCCTTTTTGCGCATTCTGAGGAGAACACGCTCAGACTACTAGTGTGTACAATAGGGTGTATTACAAGATGGATGCCAATAACTGATCTGTGTAAACTTGGGATGTAAATAGGGTGACCGTACGTTCCCAGTTTAACCATTGGATATATACGAAAACATGATTTTGCCCTCTTCCTGCCCTGAATGTCCCCATTTTTTGCCCAGTCTTAAAGCCAAAGCAGCGCATTGTTCTTGAAACTCATTTGACTGTAGACTGTCTGTGTGTCAATCACAGAGTTACCATAGCAATGGCAATATTAACGGTGTTCCTCAGGTCTGTAGCTCGATAATGACTGGTCCATTTAACTAATGTTCTTAGGCACAAGGCTTTTGCTAAGCTATCCTTCTCCAGCATTCACAGTTCGACCTGTCATCAGCCAAAAAGAAAGTCATGTCCAGGAACAACACAACTGTCTAAAAAAAGTACAGTGTAATGAATAGGTTTTGTTTTGCAGACTTTGTAAGTGTGAATTTTCCATCAAACACAGTAGAAAAGTTGTATTTCTTTGAGGTCAGTATGTGATCAGTGCAATCAGTTCGCCTTTTTTATTGTTTACTACTGTTGTACTGTTGTTGTATTCTGTAAAATGAAAGGGTCCTGATTTTTTGGTTTGAAAATATGGTCACCCTAGAAATTGTAAAGTAAGATCTCTGGCCAAAAAAAAAAACTCGGAGACTACTTTGACTGTGACGTATGTGTAGTGGAAACACAAAACAGTCCGAGTGAGCGGTTTGCTGAGCAGCACAGCGCGTCCAAACAGCAGGCCGGTGTCTCCCGTGACACAGCAAAGCAATGGGAAGGAACAAGAGGGAGGCACAAATGGAAATGTGCTGGTGTGGAGAGATTCAAAGTGCCCCGAGACGCTGCGCGGGGAGAGCATTATTAGCGTTCACAAACACCCCCTCCCTGTGGACTCTCTGCTGCCCACTGCCTTCTCTCTTCTCCCTTTTCAACCTCCTCTGCTGCCCTCCGACTCCAACCCACTGGCTTCCTTTCTGAAAAAACACAGCGCATTACCAGCAGGCTTCTTCATTTATCAGTCAGAGGCGGCGTGTTGAGGTCCACTGGTTAAACTTGAAATATACTTCCAGCAAATGTTGTAATTATTGCATTCTCATAGCCTTTTGGGTTCTGGAGACTACCACCTATTGGTTCGTGAACGGATGTTTTTACTTTGAGTTTTCTTTTTGAAGATTGAAAAAACATGGTGAAAGCGCCAACCATGTGTCTTGAATTTTAAGAGGGTTATTTTTGATGTTAACACTTAGCATTCTTTTTAATTACTGTGATGACAACTTTAAAATACATATCATGCTGTCGTAGGTCTGACAGCTTAAAGTGCCAGATATCACCTAATTAACTATGCAAAACAATGGATGTGAATGTGTCGTAACCATAGTGTATCTCAAGAGTAATGATTGAATGCATTACAACTATGACTGCACAATATATTGCATTAAAGATTAGTGCAACCGGTGAAAGACTGTAGATTGTATTGTGTAGATTGTATCAATACATATTTAAATACAATCTACTTATTCCAAGCCAAAGGGAGCAATCATAAAAAAGCAGGTCATATATCATCTGCAGTATTCAGCCTATTCATTGGCCACAATAAAGGGAATGCCACCATATATTTTACAACACACTCAACTAATATAAGAACCTGCCAGATAGAACTGCTCCACAGAACATAGTCTGTTCCACAGTAGGATCTGGGATAGCTCCCGTTGAGAGTGTTAAAAACGGCAGGTTCTTTAAATAAATTGGATTGGATTTATCAACCACTGTTTTATCCAATCAGTGCAGTGCCCTTTTGTTTACGTTCGTGACAGTAAAACGGATGCTACGTTTTCAAACCTACAACCCACCCATACGTTATTGGTCACAAGAGGCCAGGGTTCGACTCTAGCCCTTTGCTTGGCACTGCACAAGATGAATTAAAAAAGTATGGAAACTCCCAAATCTCTGTGTTATCAAGTATTATAGATAAAAGTTAAGAAAGAGGGTCGTTGATGGCTGTGAACCAAAAGGCACTGCGGTAGCCAGAAAATAGCTTTTTACATCATACATGTATAGGTGAATTGGACAATCTAAATTGCCCCTAGTGGATGAATGTGATCATGTCTGTGTCTAAATGCTAGTCCAACCAGCCGTGACCCTAACTAAGCTGTGGAACATGAATGATTATGATTTGAGTTTTGCTAAATCTGTTCTGGAGTGCGTATATGAACATGTCCTAAGTTGTATGTATGTAAATGTATTTGCGTTTCTGCAAAGGTGTGAATGGATACGAGTCCTGGCTTGCACTGAAAGACTTCTGACATCAGCGTGTACTATCTGCACACTGTTGTATCTTTGCTCTTAACGACTTGATTAACTTCTTTGATTTATTTTGTGCAAAAAACATAAGGAAGTAAACAGTCCCAGCAAAGTATGTCTCCCAAGATGATAAGCTAGTGTGGTTCGAAAAGTGTTGAAAGGTGTAGATTTAAATATGAAGCAGGAAAGTGAGAACAGATTGAGGCTCATCCAAGACCTGGTGTGAACACGAGTTGAACTGAACACGTGTCAAGATATTGAGAAGACAGACTGAAAAGCAAAGTCTATAGGGGGCCTTGGTTTAATATTAGAAAAACACATACCAGCATGTCTTCCACTGTCAGTGCAGTAGGCTGTGCTGTACTGATGTTAAACTGCCAATTCCGTTCAGGCCAGAAGCCATCAGTAACTGAAACACTAAATCATTGCTCTTTAATTGAATTGGAGCCGTACTATTTTTCCTGGTTATTTGCTTGAACAACAGAATCACTTCTCATCAACCCGGGCATGTCAGCGCCACAGAGTGAGTTAGTGCGAACGAGGGGGGAGCGGCGGATGGGATGAGTGGTGAGGTAATGAAATTCCCGCGTGGCATGTCCATCCCCGAGCTCGGAGCATTAATGAATGAGCAGAACTCGCCTGTCACTCTGGAATTGCGGCGCACACACAACAATGGCCCTTTCGCCGACGAGGAGCGCGGCGCGGGAGGGCTTCAATTTGCTTCTTCTCTCCCGCCGAGCTTGGCATTCAGCAGAGCGTTCCTTATTCAGAGAAAGCATCCGCGGCGAAATAAAACTAGTGCCATCTGCTCCATCTCCCCTTGCTATCCGCCACAAAGCAGATGATTATCAACTCAAGCCCGCTCAGCTTCGGCGGAGCGCTGGAGCATCTCAGCCAGCAAGCCAAATATCAACTGTCTGGAATTGGAAACTTTAAAAACTTACGTGCTTCCTGTTTTGCAGCTCATGTCTGTGTAATGCATTTGTTCCCTGCACACATCCTCCTTTGACATTTTGTTCTGATTCGAAACATTTCAAATACCATGCATAATTACAGTTTTATCTCACTGTATGAATGCCGACTGCTGTATTGGACATTGTTGACAGAAATACCATTTGCCATAATAGGCCGCTGTGTGCGCTTTCAAAGCTGCTGATTAGCTTTTGAGTCTGTTAGCGCGGACATTCATGGCCGAAGGATAGTCAGAAATAACAGAGGGTGCAAAAAGGGGGACTCCACAGGGGTCCATTCATATCCCCCTGAGCTTGCCTTAATGGAACGTGTAGCGCAGCATGCTACTGTGTTACATGGAGGGCACAACACGCTGGCAACATGCACCACCCGTGACGAGGCAAACTCTACATTCACTTCAGTGCAACAGTGTGCTGCTAAGACTTCCAAATACAAATAGAATACATCTAAAAACATATCACAAGTCTGCTTGAATGTTTATGTATTCTATGTCCAGTGCATTGAACACAAAGCATAACGGCATCATTTAAAGGATTAGAAAATATGGCAAGAATACAAATTAGATTCACAAAATGATGAGGACACATTTTTTATTTGTTTGCGCTCTGATGTCTCTTTTTGACATGAAATGCTTCATTAATCATGTAATCGAGCATATGTGCGGACATCACTGCCTCAATACCGGAGGTCAAACACAGTGTTTTGCCCCTAAGAGTGGAGCTTTGGTTGAAAAACAAAAGGGCACTGATGTAGAAGGTCTGAATAGATCCAAACACATCCACAGATCAGGTCCCAGTTCATTTTCTCCTCTCGCCCATGTCCTTGTGTCATCTCAGTCTCCAGGATCCATGTGAGGGAAAAAATAAAAAAGACCATCCAAGCCAAGCGGCAGACTTAAAGGCTTTTACAAGGCATACAAATAGGCAGCAAATTGGATTAGGGCGAAATGGGAGGGGGTCTTTTCTATTGGAAATCCATTTGTGATAGGGTGGACATTGTATGTGTAATGACAGGCAGGACGTGCACTTGTGTTAAACTGTGTGAGGATGACAAACAAAGACCCCATAAGTACAACTAGAGGTGGTATTGGTGAATTAGGTTCCAACCAAGAATGTACTTTTCAAAGACAGAAGAATGGTCACAAATACACAACATGCCAATTCAAACTAAATCCACAGAGAGAAAAAACATGTCGCCAAGAAATTATTGGATGCAAAAAAGTTGGGAACATTGAAATTGGGAACATTTTCTGGTTTCTGGTGAATCTGGGCATGAAAAACATTTTTGGTTAGGTTTTAGATTCAGTAATATTTATTTTATAATTGAATTAAGTACAATAATATGTAATTGGTTTTATCTATACTTATGACCAATATCTAACCCTTTTTGTCATGACTTTTCCAAAGATGTATGAATATAATCCAGAAGATATTTAATGCCTTTAGAATTATATGGATTTTTCTGCATTCTAAGCAGTTTTGGGACATTGAGCTTTGAAGTTCTGACGTTGTGGTTTCTCTCGGATAAAAAGTCTATAAATGCATCACATGTTAAAATACAAACCCCTCAATAAAGTTAATACATTACCCAAATTATCCAAAATGTCAGATAGAACCTAGTTATTCCAAGATGACTCCAAGTTGATGTGTTTGTCGGTGACCTTTACATCGTGTGACTGGTGCTGTAAGCAGAGCAGAGAGTTTCAAAGCCTTGTACTCTGTGTAGCTTGTTTGTTTATTAGGGTTCAGACACGTAGTGCATATGCTCATTGTATTGATTTCAGCACATTAAGCATTATCACTGAGAATGACTCACCCCTTTAGTCTGACAGCTTCTTGTTGTAAACACAAAATGCAGGAAAAAGCCAGTTAATATATATTTTTTCCACACAAAACATCACAAACTGCTAAAACAAAGGCGCTGAATATGCACATAGCTGGAATGTAAATACGGCGTAAGCATGATTAAAGGAACATAACACAGAGACAGTACTGTTTTTAGATTGGATAGTTCTAATGCGCCAACAGTGAAGTGCCCAAAACCAACAAACATTACTGTCAGATTCAGCTTTGAATCACTTACACCTGCTTCTATCTGTATCAGACAAGATCTTGCTCCAAGGTGAGATGAAACGGTTACACCAAGGTCAAAGCCCCTGCCATTAAAGAACAATGACTAAAAGAGAGTTTGCAGAAAGGTTACAGCAGGAAGCTTTTAACCACCGTTTGCCGAGGTCTGTTTCACCCCGAGGTCTGAATTTGAAGCTAATGTGAAGTACCATCCCTGCACTTCAGCCAGTGGAGCTAATTCACTGATCTGTAACAACTCTATAAGGGTTAGGGGTTAGATCTGATCAAATTTTACCTTTTAAATTGTATTAAGGCTAAATAATTGAGTGGGCACCCATGTGAGTGACAGGAGGGTCGGACAGGGCTGTCAAAGGTAACTAGCGGCTAACGGTGACTGACAGCTCATTTACTGTAAGCTACAACCGTTTCCCAGTGAGCGTGTGAGCTAATGGCTATTGATTTTGATAGCATGAGTACTTTAAAGCTATTAACAGCATTGTGTTTTCAGATACTTACGTCAACACCTTATTTGTGTCAATGCCCGCTTTGCGTCAAAAAGTGCCGTGTACATGCTCAGATCATGCATGTAAACCGTAAAACCACCACTCAGACAGATGTTATTTATTTCTATTATGGCTTATTGTCTGAAACTGTATTTACATTGCAGAAGAAACTGAGAAATTAAAACAAGGCTTATATAGCTGCTCTACGAAGCGTTAATGCTACACCAGCTAACGAGCTACATGTCACTGGAGGCCTAGAACTATGTTATACTAGACAGAAAACCAAATAACACCACTTGGGGTAGCCACACTTATACATGAATGCGTTTAGGATCTGTGCTTCCTCATCAAACACTGTTGAGCTAAACTAAACTGAAAATACTGTCAAATTAAAGCCACAGTCACACTTTCGCCCTCAAGTCTATGCAGCCCTTTTTGTCATTTTGACTATCAATGGGGTCTATCATTTTCTTTTGTCTCCACAGTGGGCATTTATCACTCATTTAAGAGTCCCAATGATTTTTTTTTTTTAAATTTTAATAGCTTCTTAAAATCTGTGGAAATGTGTTGTTTCATCACAGTGATATTAAGCATAAGCTGCGTTATTATGATAGGTTCCTTCTGTAGTTACGGCTGCTATGTGTTCCTCTAATGCTCTAAAGAAGTTAACCAGTACTTCACAGACTTTTAGCTTCACTAGCTACATAGGATAACTTTGTGACCATCGTGCTTCATTTTTCTGGACTTCTAAGCTTTTTTTCAAATTTAGATATGACCTCTGGCATCATAAACTTTAGCTTTGTTAAGCTTTGCATGCTAATTGGTAGTTTACAGCGCTGCGGAAAAGTATTTGACTCTTCCAAATTTGTTATTTTTTTAGCATATTAGTCACACTTAAATATTTCAGATCATCAAACATATTTGAATATTAGACAAAGATAACTCAAGTAAACACCAAAAAAAAAATCAGCAAGAGGGCAAATACTTTTTCTCAGCACTGCATATGACATCCTGTGAAATTACAAGCTAGCAAGGTGCTTTTGATTAGCATGGTCTTTATTTGTTTGGCAGGTATTCATTTCCACTGTGCAAACTAATGGCAGCAGTTAAATGCACTCTGGTATATTTAGCTACACACTGGTTTCCAATAACGTTGTGAGCATCGCGGAGTAGCTTTCCTCCCAGCCATTAGGAGGCACTGCTTTGGAGCTATCAACCCCCTGTTAAACACTTGATTTGCATTTGCGTCTGCTTTGTGTGGGTACTGTGTGAAAACTCAGCGGGAACTCATTGGCGTTTGCACCACTTTCACATTCATTAACAGTTCATACTAGAGAGCATAATTAAAAGCGTGCTGTGTTCGTAATTACCCTGCAGCACCTGTCTCCCCACTGCTTGCCCTCTATGCCCAAACACAGCCACTACCACCTCCTCAAAGGTGTTTGGGATTGGCTCAGGGGGGACTTTTTATTACTTATAAAGTTTGATTCATTAGATGCTATTAAATGAGGTCAGAAAGGGAATAAATATCAACCCAAAAGCAAGAGATGCTAATAATATGGGTTGTAAATATTTAAATGTGGCTAATATAATATTTATTCTCGCCTTGTGTGGTAATGAAAGCAGTCCAACCGCTACAAACCTAGTCATGAATATAAATTATACCTGCCGTACATGTGCATGCATAATCATTGCCATTAAGTTACCCTTTAGCTTCGATGACTGCATTCATTCGATTTAACCAAATTAATTTCTGTCCAAATTGCAAGTTGGACAAGAGACTGGCATGATCCTCTTTGATAAGTTTTCTAAATCCTACGCTGCAGTTTAGTCCCAGTGCTTCCAAACACAACAAACAACAACAAAATGCCTTTCTGTCCACATTAGCTTTTTATAAATGATGACACTACATTAATACAACTGAACTTCTTGTGGCGGAACTTGGTATCTATTTGCTTTTCCATTATGTTTCAAGTAGACGAAGCAGTGGAGGCTGGTGATACATTTATGGCAGTAAAAAACAGAATTAACAGAATTTGTCCCTCATGATGATTATCAGCGCTAATAATTCAGGTTTAATGTATGTATTTTAGCAATCCCTGTAGCTTCTTTCGCGTTTAATGCTCTTTTAAATTTAACTATTCTACTATAAATCAGAGTAATGTGTTTTCTGACTTTCCTCACTGCACCAGGCTCATAATGATATTTCGGGAATTTTCTTGTATAAGGGTTTTATGTGTTAAAGGTAATGTGTTACCTCTAGTATATTTTCGTGTGTGGCCAGCCATCCAAATTGTTTTCTATTCCATATAAAGAATTATTCTCTTATGGTTTGATTTTGATTTCCAGGAGGCAGGACAAATAGAGATTTAGAAAGGCTTTTATGTGTTGATTGTTTTTACTGTTTTGTAGTTTTACTTGTTTTTAGCTCTTATCCTAGTTTTCCTAGAATTCAGGAGGCAGTACAAACATCCTCAGGGACCATGAATACATACGGAGGAGACTTTAATGAAATTCAAAAACACACACACACAAACACATTTTAATACATGGTTATGATTGGTCTCGATGGAAGCTGTGGTCTGTGGGAGCAGTTCCAGACCCACTTCACATCTTAAAGGGCAAAGTGAAAGTCATAGGATCTAGCAAGTCAGGCTCATGACAATATTCTTCTGCAGCAACTCGCTCAGCCAGGCTCCACGCTGTTGGGTAGAAAAGTATGACTCTGAAATGCTCTACAGTACCTAAAGAATTTTTCACCTCTTGCTAAAATAGTTTACTTTTAAAAAGGCACATATATCTACATTTTCATACTTCATTTGTTTAAAAAGAATGTGTTTAAATACCTGCTAGTTCTCTTGACTGTGTGGTCAAACACTACCACAACCATACCCTAAAAAGTCTAGAAAAGCTCTTTAAAATACTTCTACTAAAAGATATACTGCTCTTATCTATTTGCTGAGTTAAACCGAGGTAACATATGGGACCTCTTGCTGGATTGTACAGTAAATCTAGATGAATATGCATGTGTGAAATTTACACATATTAGCAAAGCTTTTCTCTTGAGGGCTGCAGTGATGAGTAGTGACATCTTAATTTGCAAAAAGTATAGCGCTGTAGTGGGAGGATCTGGGGCTGTGACTGCAGTGGGCAAGTGTTGAGTCAGCAGGGCTCCCAAGAGATTGAGACCAAGGAGGAAAAGCAGAGTTAAAGAAAGGAATGAGCAGGGAGATGATGTTTCATTAGCTTAAGCATTACTCACCAGGATCCCTATTACTCTCAGCTGTAAGCCTTTTGTCTTTCCCTGTTCTTGGCAGCCACTGCTAACAGAGCATTTTTGCCACACTGAAATATAAAGGAGCTATTGTTAGGTCTCGAAGGAAATAAAATGCCAAATATCAACAGTAGGGGGAAAAGACAGTCACTGTTTTATTATACAACAGTTGGTTTGTTTTTATTTCTCTGCTGATACACAGATGTTGCAACACACTAAATAAGAAAGTGTTCATTGCACCACTATAGGTAGCTCATTCATTTGTTGGAGTAAACTAGATCACAATCCGTATTCCATTTAGAATATTTGTATTGGGTTTGAGCCTTATTCATGCCAGATTAAGTGCTTCAGTAGCTCTATGTATTCTACAAAGAGAGATTACAGGATTTAAGATGTTGGTAAATTCAAACTAATTTGTGGCTATATGTGTGCTACACATTGAGTGTGTTTATGTGCAGTATATGACATTAACATGCACTCATGCATCACAAACCCAGTTCTTCATATCCCAGTTATGCCTCAGACGATAGTATCCCGGATTCAGTCATATTAAATCTGACACAAAGCGTTGTTGAATGGCAAGTAGCATGCAGACATGACTTGTACCACATTTTCAGCAGCATATCCAAACAAACCTGAACTTTGACTGGAGTGAAATGTCACTGGCAGCGCTGGACGAGGAGAGAAAACACTCGGCTGTAGTGTAGCTATGGTTTAAAGGTCTAGAAAACACTGGCACAGTCAACAACTGTGTAACGCTACAGTATTGGACAAGCTGTCTTGTTGAAAATCAGCTGCTTAATATTAGTATGGAGTTTTGAAACCACAGTTATAGGTTTGGTCACTTTGGTTTGTTTGGCTGTGTGTCACTTCACTGGCTTTGCAAAAATGCAGTTCTCCAGCAGTGTTCATAAACCCGGTTATGGTATTTATAAGCCACAGTTCTGTTATAGAAGCATTATTGGGTTTTTCAAAATTAAAATAATGGCTTATCCTGGTTTCTGAGTGATGTTTACAAGCACAAAACCAGCATTCTCAAGTACATGCTCTCAATTATAGATTATCCTGCTTGAAAAACATATTATAAATCCTTTCTCTGTGGTTAGCTGGATGGCTATCTAAACAAAAAATATCCCTAACAACTTTACCTCAGTATCTCTTTGTAACACTGGAACCCTGTTGTCCTCTTTCCAAACCACAAAGCCTGTTGTTGAATTCTAGCCTGTATCTTTTATCTCACAGTGGGATAAGCACAAGCTCCGAGTAACAGCCGATTCGAGTCATACAGTGTGACATGTAATAGTCCTGTAAGACTGCAGAAATCACACAGTGTGAAAGGCTTTGAGGTAATGTGCTTTTATGGAAAAACAAGTGAATGAAGGCCAGAGCATAAATCTTAACTGAAAGGACAGTTGTGACGCAAGTGCTAATAAAAGGACAGAAACAGATGTGACAGTCAGAAGAGAGGGTATTCTAAAAGGCAGGAACAGAGAACTAATCATTTAAATGGGTTTATTGACTTCATTACATTTCAATTCAAAGCAGCCGTGCCCTGTCACAGACTGACAGTAAATTCTAGTAGGAACCTTTAAGGTCAAAGGTGGATGAGTAATGACGAGTCGGCACAATTAACAAAGGGATAATGGCTCCCACCTCCCACCTTTCTCCTGATCTGATGGCTCCGCTAAGCAAAGCCGCGGTAATGACACGAGTTTCATTCAGGCCGCGCTGGGAATTTCTTTCTGCCGTCTAGCATGATAATGACCATTTGGCCAATTTTCAGTCTTTTATCAGGCCTCAGCTCACCGTTTGGCGTGAGATTCGAAATGTCTCCTCAAGGTAAAACAGCCTCCTAATGGAGTAGAGTTTAAGGCTGAGCTGATGACACTTAAAGACATCATACAGCATTCTAATATCACTTTATACAATGGATGTTTCTGAAAATGGTTTTCTTCAACTCACACTACGGTAAAATCGGTCTGAAAATGGGATGGTGTAAAATGATCTGTCAACATAAAAGGCCCCGTGTCATTTCCAGAGTGTTCTTTTGGTTAGTGGCTCATCTGCTTTGACAGTCCATATCTGAAAGGGTCTCTTCATGTTCTTTTTGTGACTGATTTATGTACAAATTCTTTGTTTCATTTAGTTAAAAACTGAACCGCGTAGGTTACGTTTTTGTTTGATCAGATAGCTAGTAGCAGTAGCTATGTTAATTTAAGCCCCTCCCAGTTACTTATATGTGGTGTATGCATGGTTCTGTCTCTTATACTCAGTCCTAGTATGTTTTAATATTGATATTTTTACATTGATTGTTACTAGAGGACAAATGATGCTTATAGTATACTCTTCCTATTTAGAGTGGGTTCGATGTTGCTAAATGCAAAATTTGGTTCCTTTTATTGTCAGGAAATAAACAAAACTGCAAACACTGCAAAGTTCTCCATTATTTATATATTAGGTTTATAAACTATGCCTATTGAACAGAATGAGATGGGCCGTTTCACCATACAAAAGCATGTTGCATTTAAACATTTGGTTCAAGGGGTTTTATGAAAAAATATGTCAAAATCAAATCACTTGAACATCACTGCTTGGTGGCAGAGGGGTAAGTATTCCTGCTTCCTGCTCTTCTTTTGGGAAAGTTGTCGTCTTAGTTCCTGGCTGGGTGCCTTTCTCTTCTGGCACTCTGGCTTCCTTCACCATCCAAAGACAAACATGTATTGATCAGTTAGTAAATCTGTATTGGCCTCAGTGAATGAATGTGAGTGAATGATAATGTTACTTAAATAGCGATTGTCTAGAGCAGGGGTGGCGAACAAGTTACACACAAAGAGCCGAGATTTTCAACTGTGAGAGTCAAAGAGCCGCACCACGCACTGACCTGCCAAGAAGTAAGCATCTTCCCATTCTTCCAGAAATGTCCTGTGTTCATCTTCATATTTTCGTTTAGCTTTGCATTTTGCCATTTTGACAAAGAGGGTAACGGTCTGCTGGCACATGAAATGTTTACTTAATTTCCCGGCATTAGACGTAACCCGTGCAGATGATTGGCGGTCACTTATGTGTCAGAAGCAGCATTAAAAAAAACAATAGGCCAAATAAATTTTTAAATGTTATTTATTATTTGTTTTCAGTAAGCCCTGATGGATTTGAGTGTGTTTTAAGAGGAAAAAAATAAACGAAACATGAAACGAGGCAAAGAGCCACAGTACATATGATAAGAGGTAAAGAGCCGCATTCCTATTGGCCAAGAGCCACGTGTTTGCCACCCCTGCTCTAGAGTGTACCCCACCTCATGCACAAAGCACCTTGAAAGAGGATATAAATTGAATGTATCGATCAACACTGTTATGTCCACAAATTTTCTTGTAGTTAAATTGGGTTGGTACAACTAAAACATGAAAAAAACGGTTAAAAGTGTTATTTTTGGCAGTCACAACTACAGTACACTAAAGGGCACTTTTAGCTGGAGCAGACGATAAAATGACGGTACAATGCTTTATGACAAAAACATGATTAATTGGATCTACATAGTGTGAACTATACTGTATTGAGGTTCCATGTGTTTCTTGCATGTAAAGCATGTTGTGAGCTCTACCTACTTACTATAAATATGGATGAAAAGATTCAGCTGCATGTTCTATTCCAGGTCAGTGTTTTATCAGCGCTCGGTGCTAGTGCTCTGCTTCAGTGAGAGCAAATGAGATAAACCAGGGACAAAACACAGCACCAGGGGCGTGGTGTTCAAACAAGGTCGCCAATTAAATGTGTCTGAGCCGACTCAATACATGCCCTCCATATTCGCCGCGGCTCTGGGAGAGACTAGCGCTCGCATTGTTTAAGCTGGCAGCAGACTCGGGGGTGGGGATGAGGAGCCGGGCCGGGCCAGGGTGAAGAGTTTCAAGTTTATACAAGGGCTGAATAGAGAATTTCATGAAAGCAACAAGTGTGACCCCACTTTGAAGCGGGGCGCGTTTATCTTTCACACTGATGGGGAAGGTGCGTACAGGGGCAGCCCGAGAGGCCGGGAGAGAGCCAGTGAGACGGCCAATAGGACGGCAAAGGGGGTGAAAAGGACTGCCGTACAAAGCCTGGCATTATTTCACTGCCCCCATCACTCCCCTCTTCTGTGGGAGACTGGCTGAATGTGCCTCACCAGCAGCACATCTCAGTCAGGGCTCGGTCATTCATTTATCTGAATAACAAGTGGAGAGAAGGCTGCAGGTGAGAACCAGGCTTCAGAATTCCAATCATATCAACTCCGAATTTACTCAAATGGTTGCATTCAAGTTCCCTAAAGAAAATGTACCTCATGTGTTTACATTACACACGTACAGCTCTCATTTGTCCCATGTTTTAGTGGTATTTTAAGAAAAAAAGGGAAAGATTAGTTCACAAAGTTCGACAAGAGATGCCTGTTTATGAAGGCTATGATTTAAATCCAGTAAAATACCAAGTGTCAGTGAATGAGTCATTTGAGGCATTTATGCTTATGAAAAAAAGTGGGAAAACAAAGGGAAGTAGAGTGTGGACAAGTTTTTGTTTTGGAAAAAAGAGGACAACTTGGACGAACATATTAAACAGAACTTGATGTAATGTCACGTTGTTGGTCGTGTAGTCAAGCTAAGTGCTGTGAAAGGATGTCATACTATATATATTAAGTCACAGCACCATTCCCTATGATTGATCCTACATTTCTTACCTTGTCCAGCAGCTGAAGTACACAAACTCACAAAAAATCCATCTTGTACTGCTCCAACCAAAGTATCTGAGACTGGCTGTAGATCGCCCAATGATCTGGCTGCATTTACAAGTTTTGTTTTTCAGGATATAGCGACCATTTTACTGTTGCTAATGTAAACAAACAACTTAATCTTTGCAAACCCTTTCAGTGGAAACCCTCCCAGATGGTATTGTGCCACCACCCTGAGTGAAATGAACCGTCAGTCTTTGGTTGTAAAACTGTCAGATCTTTTGTCTTTGATTCTTACACAGCGAACAATAAATGCACGCGTGTTGAGGGCTGGAGGCAAAAAAAGGCCCCAAGCTTGAAGCTCCCTCATAATAATCAGCTCCTGCAAACTGGAAGTGTGCTAACAACTATCTAACAACTTTTGGCAAAACATTAGCAAAAATATCTTTATAGGGCCACATTTACAAATCACTGAGCTATCCCTTTAACTGGATCCAGACACCAGCTGTGCCATTGTAACTAGGATGGTCTGCTCTGTCTAGTCTCAGGTCAAATCTTATGGGAAAAAAAAAGAACAAAACTGTAATCCCACTGGGACTTGCATGGATTTGATACAAGAGCTATCCTTCGCACTCATCCTCCGCTGTAGATCCTGTTGATGTTGCAAATTGTTTTACCCTCTTGGCTTGGCTACCCCGGTCTTCTTGGCTTCCTGCATAAAGTTGGCAGCAGCACAAGTGGAGCTGTCCTACTTCTCGCCGCCTGTGCCTCTTTACACTGTGTTTTGGAGAGTCAGTGTTTTTTGACTTGAGACACGCACCTTCTTGTGCTAATATTAGACGCATTAGAGACGCACAACATGTAGCGCACTCCCTCGTGGCCTCACCTTTTTGAAACATCTAATTTGTAACGTCTCTTTGAAAATATTTCACAAAGAATCCTTAAAGCGGCACAGATTTCCCGGTCGATGTGTAGTTAAGCACCAGGTGAACTTCTGAATTATTCTCTGCTATTTCACTCACATCAAAGGCAGCTTTTTTTTTTTTTTTATCACTTACTCCTCACTCGCCTCTGGCCATGTGTTTAAGCGATGCCACGGCCAGGACAAAGTGGTGTCAGCCGGATGAGAACTCCATAAGGGGCTGTGCTGAGGTGGCATACCTCCGTCAAACTGAAGAAATGTATTATTGACCATGGATTTTATTTATTCGGTGTGACACTGGGAGAAGCTTGTGTGTAGATATATTAATTATGCTTGAACTATTACAAAGGAGCAGCTGTGTAACTGTAACTGAGACAGGTCTAATGCATAGTGAGCAGCAAGTTGTGCAAAGATAAAGGTACACATCAACTTTGAGAATATTCAGGTTTCCTAACTTAATTTAGACTTGGTCAGGCTACAAACACTGAAAAAAAGCCTCAATCAACAACATTCCACTTCAAGGTATGAACTAAACTCAACCCTAAATCGGAAATGGATCAAAATTCTGTCACGACTTCAACAGTTGAGCAGTAGGCTACAAATAGATCTACCTACATACAAATGTTCAAATAAAGACAATGGGGTGCATGGTGGCAGAGTGGTTAGCAAGTATAAGCACTGTGATCAACTGGAGATTGCCCAGAGTGTACCTCTCCATGTGCCCAAAACAGCTGGGACATTTAGCTCCAGGATAAGTGGGATAAGTGGTAGAAAATGCATCAACAATGATTAAAGATTTATTTAAAAAAAAACAACAACACAGTAACAGTACTTTGTGATGAGCCACCTCTTCCACTTGAGTGTCCAAACTACTCACTGCTGACTCCTGTTTACTGTCACACATAAAGCTGGTGCATGCTGCGTTTGTACAGCGGCAGGGCACGAGCGCTCTAGCCCACCTAAGAACAGGTGATCCTTCACAGATGGAAGAGGCTGCGCCCACGGGACTTCACGCTCTATCGTTTGAATCTTTGCCTCATAAATCTTTTATAAAGGATGTCAGTTTTGCTTACGCAGAGGGGAGGCAAATGCCCCTCAGGACCGCGCTGGAATGCCTGTACAAAAGGCTTCGTCGAGCTTTATTCAGTTTATATGTGTTGTTTTTTTTTTTTTTTTTAGGGAGACGGCAACTTTCTTTGTGTTGCACTTTGGAACTGGCCGTCTATTCTTAAACATAATTGGCTGCGTGTCCCGCTTTAACGTACTTATCATGTGTTACAGGATATTTGCCATACCAGCGGCACTGACCATTCACATGCAAATGAGTAGAGGCTGTTTGGAGGTTATTCAAATCCCCCTTCACATTACACTGGATCTCTGAATCACTTAGTTTGAATATGTATTCTTTGCCGGAGTAATATTCATCGACACAAAGGCTACAGTGTGCGCTCATTATTCATGCTCAGTGACATATTTAGATACGCATACATTTGGGCGCAGACAAACAAAAATGACACAACAGATCCTTTCAAGACGCTTTGCAAAACCCCCTCTTCTTCCTCCGCCTCTAACTCTCTCATCTTTCCCTCCGTCATGGTGCTAATGCCGTCTTTCTCCAAACTGATGGCGATGGCTCACGGACACTCTGCTGCATCACGCCTCGAACCGTTTGAGACGTCAACACGGAGCGCTTTGATCTGTCTCCGGCAAATGGCTTTGTCTTAGTCACGCCACAGAAATTTAGCCCATTAAAAATGAAAGCGGTCCAGTCAGAATGTCACGCTCAGGCATAAAAATGTAACGTGGGATTGGCTCGCGCAGTGGGCAGCTAGTCATGTGATATTTTTGGCACTTTGAGAATGTTATAGGTCACTGTCATTGTCAAACAAACTGGCTTACTGGCCTACGGTGATAATCTAGATAGGCGTTGTAGAGGAATGTGGAATGTCAGGTTATTATGTGTCTTCTTATTCTTGTTATTTGTCCTTGTCTTTTGCCCTCTGACCTGTGATCAGCTGCTGTGGATTGTACAAACACCTGGCCTTGTCACACCACTGTATGGAGTCACTTATGGAAGAAACTCCTTCCTTCATCAATCAAATGGAGTACATGTTCCTCATCTTTCAGAAATCCTGCTGCTATTTAATGTAAACACTTTGAATCAGTCAGTTAAAGTTTGCATATTAATTAATTGTGTTAGAAATACTTTAGTCCTTAAGTTTGCAGTGTTTCATTGTTAAGATGTTATTTGTAAGATTAATAAAATTTAGGGCCTAGAAGCAAAGTGACATTTCACCAACTTTAAAGGAGGCAATGGCAATGGCAATGGCAAAATGGCCATATTTTGATCAGATTTTTGTGGAAGAATTTAGTCTTAAACGATAAAATATACATACACAGAGATGACAAACTTCTGTGACAATGCCCTTTAAACACTTGTGCCCTTGTTTTATCAATAACTCTAGATTGATTCATAGTATTATTGTGATTGTTTTTGAAATGTATATCTTAACTTTGCCCAAAATGTCACTTACACCCTTTTGATTCTCAGCCTTCCAATTATGAGCATTCATTCATCCCTTCATCCTTTTTCTACTGCTTATCCTTTACAGGTTGTGGTGGGATAGACCCACATTATTACTCGTTAATCACAGGTTTAACACTTAAAAACATTGACAGTGATAACCATTTGAACTCCCATTTACTGACTGTATTGACAGGTCACTGAAGTATCCTGGGGGAACATGTAGATTCCATGTGGAAAGGTAGTTGCAGAACTGATCCAACAACCATTTTTATTACTATTTATAAATGTGCATTATGATATTTAGAAAACTGTGGATAACAACACTCATAACCTAAAGCATTGTTTCCCAATGTGTTGCAGTAAATTTTATTTGCGTTGTAATAAAATTTCTCTTTTAGTAATTTTGAAAAAACTGTAAGCATAATTATGATGGTTACTGGGCATTTGATTCAAATAGCTGCTTTTGAAATGAGTCTAAACGGCAGTACCAACATTACAACTGAATTTTTAATCAACAAAAAAAAAAAAAAGTACAAACAAAAGCATTATAAAGTTTTTGATATAAAAAGCATGAGTCACTATTCATTTGGCATAATGAAATATGTATTCTAATTCATATGTTACATAAAGTCCACTACTGTCTTTTCTTAAGTCAATTAGAAAAACGAACAAATACATTGTAGAAAAGTTCCTTAGCTCATTTCTGTTTGTTGTCATGATTACTTTAGATCACAAACCTGCATTTACATTAACATTAACCTTGCTGCAGCCCTCCTCTGAATGTCATTGTTTGTTTTAGCTAAACCCACCCTGCCTTTGGTAATTCGTTCCAACTTAAACCCATTGTTGCCATGTAATTGCATTTGTTTGACTCACCTGTTTGCTGGGAGAGTGTAGCAGGCTAAGCAAATTGAATTATGTCCTCTATTCTGCGCCTAACGAGCGATTTAATGATAGAAGTAAAGGCAGTGTGCAGAGCCACCAGACGCATGGGTGTGCTTAATACAGACATATACAATGTTCTCTCCCGTATTCTGTTTGTTCCAGTGTTGTCTTATAAACATCACAGCTCTATTCTCTTATTGCTCAAAGCCCCTTTCATGCCCTGTTTTGTTTCGGGATATTCATTTTTAATCCTCATTTTTAATCCTTCTCTAATCAAACAATGTAACATGGGCCGTGTACCCAAAAGACTGTCACACCTAGAATTTCTTGTGCAGAATCTGACACATATTTAAAGATCTTTTAGGGTGTGCCAGATGTGTACCATTAGTCCTCCTCAGTAATCACGTCTACCCCTGACTCATCCCCAATCTGCCCATCTCTCCGTCCATCCATCAAAATTACCCAAATTTTCAGAGTAATAACCATTTCGTCGGGGCTGGAGCGAGGGGGTGAAAGTACATCATTAGAGACGGACGCTACTTACTTTGGCAGATATTAGCAGCCTCAGGCCTCGGCGGGTGTGCAAATAAACTGCCACTATGAGGAGAAATGTAATGTTTTCTAATCACATTTCCCTCAAGCTTTATATTGCACATATAAACGTATACTGGATTTTTTGAGAGTACCATATTATGAACATTGGGTTTGCCAAATCAGTCGAAAAGCTAGTTTCTTGGTCTCATCAAAGAAAACTGGCAATCTGTCACCTTTTGTAAATGCAAACCACCCAAGTCTTTGCATTGCACATTCAACAATGACCTTAGGCTGCCTTGTTTATTGTATAATGGAAAGCTAAGGGCCCTTTTTAAGAAGCAGATTTTGTGCATCTTCAAGTCTTGGAAATTGAGCTGGTGGCACACTCAACAACTTTAACAGTGTTACTTTTACTTTTACAGTTTTAATAAAGACTATGAGTACACAATAACAGACTGGTTTCAGATTTTTGTAAGACGACTGAGAGACAACTGCGCCTGATGAGGGATGACAGATGACTACAGGATTTGTCAAACCGACTAAAGCCAACCGAACGCAGCAAACTCTCGCTGTTCGCCATCATCGTTTTGATATTCTTGCTACTTCCTGTTGTGTTCTGACACTATTTCCTGTGTCCCACCCTCTTTTTTATTGGCACTTGTTTGTAGTTAGGTTGGTAATGAGTTCACACTACTGGACTGTGTCCAGATACAGCTACAGCTGTTCCCCTCACACACCAACAGATTAATGTGCCAACTAGCCATGCTGACTGTCCCTAACTAGTGCAGACTGGTGTAGACTTGGCCCAACTGGGGATCGTGGGTAAAATCTGGCAAAAAAATTGAAGCGTGTCCTCAGCTTTAGTGTCAACGTCTTGTGTTTTCCTTCTGTCACATTAATAAAAATTCTAAAACTCTAAACGCAGAATTGTATTGGGCTTTGTGAGAAAACTCGAAGCTATGTTGAATCTGCTTTGTGAAATAGAGCCTTAGTTCTGTACTTTTTTGGCTGTGCTTTGGCTTTGGTCTCGATTCAATCCCAGTCCATAAAACGACTGATCTTGTCTTGTTTTGGGCAAAAGCCATGAAATGATTTTTGTTTTTATGGACTTGACTACAGCACTGATTAGAGAACACCGGCAGCGACTTCTTGGGGACAACAGTTGCTTGCTGTGATCAAACTTCGGGGAATAAAACACATTTTTCTGCGAAACCTCAGCGTTCACTAATACATCTTTTTCAGCGTCGGGTCGAAAGCAGAGTCAGAGTAAATGACTATTGATTGGTCGGCCGCGGGGTGGGCTTGGTGGCATGCTAACTGCTAGTCTGACTGAGTGGCTATTATTAGCAGTGCTCGGCATGTCGCGCACGGCCCAGGTAAGTGGCTGTCCCTGACAAATGCTGTTTGCCAGCCCAGTCCATTATCTGCAGGGAGCTGGGTGACCGCTGAGCCCCGCTGCTAATATGCAAGGAGATGCTTATCAGTTCAAATTAAGAGCGGGCCCTCCTAGAAGCAGAGGGGTGTAATTGTTTGTGACAGGCCGCAGCCCCACATCCGTGAACCCTCCAGAGAGGAAATAGATGCAGCCCTCCAGACAGGCGGAGGGCGAGGACCTAGTGGAGAGCCCGGTCACACGGTCTGCTCCTCATATTCCATAGTCTCGTCTGGAGGTCAAGGTCTTTTCCTAAAAGTGTGATGTGATATCCGTTCAGATCGGTTATGATTAGGCTGACGTAAGATTTCATTAAATGTCTAAGGCTTTGTTTTTAAAATGGCGGATTAGGACTCAAGATTTGGGTGGTGCAGTTTGGGTAGGCAAATAGTTGTTAATACCCTCATTTTACAAATTCAGAAACATGGGTAGTAGGATTTAGTGATTGCTGGACATACAAAAAAGTAGTTAGTTGTGAGTCAAATAGTCAAGAATTTAGAATTGTACATTTTATTGAAGAATAGAAGTCCATTCATACACACTCTATTGTAAATGATTGTAAGTTTTTACTCCGGATGCAGTAAAATGGTATTCATAATAATTTAATAAGAAGAATAATGGATAATGAATCTATTATGCTCAAGTCACACTCTCTTCATCTTTATGAAAACTGTTGCAGGGGCCGCTCACCTTCTTCTCTTACCCCAGGAGCAGGACATGAAGGATGCAAAAAATGAACAAAACTAACCTACACAAAACAGGAGGAGAATGATCAGCTACAGAAACATTATTCAAATAAGGCATCTATTTGAGAAACTCTCAAAACTGGTTAATATTTTGATTACAACCAAACTGCTGCGATAAACACCAGTTTCTCACATTTTAGAAACAGTATTTCCCGTTAGATTCTGCCCGTGTTACGTACTATGTAAACCAGACATGTCCAAAGTCCGGCTTCAGGGAGAATCATTGCACAAAATGAAATTAGATACGCCTCTCAGCTTCCATGATAATACTGTTCATGGCCCAGTGGCTGTGTCAAACAGAAATAAGTCATACAGGTTCAAAACACATTTCTCTTTTAATCTATTCTTGAGCTATTCTGCTGCAGAAGCTTTAGCTTTGACATCTTTCCATTGTGACTGCAGATGAAACAAAAAAAGTTGATTTTGAGGGCCACCAGGTTATTATTACCATTAAAGATCTTTTTTACCATCTCACTGGACTCTAGTAAGGCACAATTATGACAAAATATTAGGGACTAGCCATGCTGTTATTCACAACAGGCCTGAACATTTTAAAACAAGCTGCTAAATGGAAGTTAATTGCCAAAAATTGAAGACTTTTATTTGAGAATGCCATAAAACTAGTGTTAAATATTTCTCCTAAGAATTTGGAGTTTGGTGATGTTTTACTGGTTCACAACTCTTATACCCAGAGAACCAGCTTTTTCTTGTGAACAGGAAATATCAGGTGGCACTGTTGGCTTTTTCACATTGTCAAATCTGGCCTTCCCTGAAAAAGTCTGGACAGCCCTGATGTAGACAGTCACACTGCAATATTTGTAATTCATGAATTGCTTTCACTGTCTCAAACCAGAAAGAGCTGTGCGTCAACAACCTCCAGTGTTGTGCTTTCCCTTTTAGTGTCCGGGGCACACTGTTGAAACCAAAGCCAAGATGTTACCAAAGTACTATGTGTTATAACCATTTTGACCAATTGACAGCCAATTAAGTGTGATATACTGACCAGACCTAAGCCTTACAACTGCAGTGGAAACAATTCCCAAATGTCACTTGAAAACAGCAGAAACCAACAAGGACTGAAGTCTAGTCAGGATGAATTTGTCATTTTGAAATGAAAAATGAAAAAGCTCCACTTTAACAGTTAACAGTTCATTGGAAACAAAATGAAAAATTACACATCATTTCCCTGACATGTTTATGCATTAGTTAAACTCAGTGGAGCAAATAAATTGTCAGAGCTGTGAGTTTAAACGCTTCTGATTCCAAACTCTCATCACACCAGCAGCGCCGCTGAATAAAACATTATGTGTTTAACAAGTGACCCTTATGAATGCCAACGTCTATTAATCTTTGGGCACTCACACAGACTCCCAGTGTTGTGTTTAATACATTCATATCAGAGCAAAACACAATGTGTGTTTTTACATCTGCACTTTTTTGTCTCATTTTATCAGAGTTAGTGGAGGCAGAACTGTCAGTCTATTTTTCCCAACTCTGCTTTGTAGAATAGGTTAATTGTGTTTTCACTGGAAAAAAAGATATACACATATGTGGATATTCAGCTTTCAGTGCTGTTTTAGAGTTTGGATTTTTATGAACAAAGGTGAAAAGAAAGTATATAAAGAATCATTCAACATTAAGGTCAGTATCACGCAAAGAAGTTTAAAAAGATAGTAATGTGACAAAGGTCTGCAAGAATAAATACTTTAATACATACATTGTGGTTGTCATAATAGTAAAAAAACAAATCAAAAGAAATAGTCTGATATGGGAGTCTATTTGTACGGTGTCCTTGAGTGTTTAGAAAGGCGCCTTGAAATAAAATGTATTATTATTATTATTATTATTATTATTATTTGCAAGGGAAGGGCTTAAGTGAACCTAAAGTTACCACATCAAATTGAGTTTGAATGAACAGCTGCATGTGTTATTCTTTCAATCTCTTATAATCAGACCAATGTTTTTAAATGTTTTACCTTCAGATGTTTCGACTGCTAAACTTCCTGCAGTCTTCCTCAGAAGAGTCACGTGTTGAATGACTTTGAATAGCTATATTGTCCTGTAATACTGTGTAAAGGCTGCTGCTGGTGCACAGTGCAGCTGGAAAATGTCTGCGGTCACTAAAAACAACTACTACTAACAATCAGACTCCAGTTAAAATGTTCATACGTTACTGCTTTAGATTTGTAAAATGATAGAAAACTGATATAAACAGGAATAGTGTCTGTGAACTTGTTTTACGTAAATCAGCCATGTGCCTCCATTATACACAGCACTTTTTGTGGTACATACATTATACCAGACCTCATCTATGGGACAGAGGGGGCTGAAATGATCAAAAAACAGTTTTTCCCACTACAAGGGTAAGGTATAACCTGATGGTCTGTTACACAACCACAGAACGTGTTTGCAAAGGGCAGGCACTTTAGATGAATACCTGGAGGTGATTGGATGAAGCACCTTTTAGTAAACGTGAGGTGCAAGATCATTTTATTCAATCAAAGCAATACCATGTTGTTTACTTAAGAACAGCTTGTAACGGTTGCTTTGTCATCAAACCCTGAACAGCCACACTTTTGGTCTGAATCGGCCATGGAAACTGAATTTGGATTATTGAAAAAGTTTGTCAGTTGAAATGAAGTTAATTAAGGGAGCCTTCTTCACCAATTGTTGCTTTTCACTGGCTCCTCTTCCCTCCATTTGCTTGTGTTTATGGACAGACAGAAGTATAGCTGCAGCTGATGCTCGCGCAGATGAGACTAGAAAGCCTGTGCGTCTCACTCGATTGTACCTAAGTGCTGTTTCAGGTGTTGCCACAGAATTACAATAAAGAGAAACAGCGGGAGTTCGGCTTGAGACGAGCATGACAAATATATGACAGACAGTGACGATGTACTCGGTGACAACTCCGGCACAATGCCACAGCGCTTCCAACGTTAGCCTGGCGTTCGGAGTGTATCCTTATTGTTATGGTAATGAGCGCTATTATTCGTTACAGCGCACTGCTCTGTAGAATTTGCTATCTTCAGATGCATACCGGGAGAAAAAATAAAAAAAGCAGCATCCTTTTTCCTTGGAAATGTTTTGTTCAAGCTGCATATGCATTTGAGCCATATGGCTAGGCGTAGTGGCAAGCTGTTTAGCAGAACATGAAAACAAAAGTGAGGTACCTAGAGACACCATTAAGGCACTTTAGGGGCTCGTTCAAAGTTTTACCGGCTTTGACTGGAGTTTACGTGTGAAATCTTCTGACGGCTGTAAAATGGACAACGCAAAACTCAGATAAAAAGATCTATATTTGCCTGTGGTTGTTTAATTTACAGTGCTCCCCTGGTGTGTTTTGCGGAAAGATGAATGCATGCCTTTTATGTTACTTTTGCTTAAACTGCAGGCCCCCTTTAAACCTGGCAATAAAAAACAGTGTAAAATGGATAAAGTACACAGCCCTTGCACTAGATGTGAGGTGTATGCTAAATGTGTCCTGAATGCGTCTTGAGAGACTGCATCTGTAAGAGTAGCGTGCTGCCGTATTTAAACGGTTAATTACAACAGCATTTCTTAACGGGCGCATGTCGTTGAGGGAGCAGTGTCCGCACATAATATGCAGTTGTAATGAAGCGTTTGAGAGTGTAAAACTCAACTGACGCATAAACCAGTATGCAAAGTCAAATTGAGGAATGACACGGAAGTTAAGGAGGCGTGACGCATAGTTCTTGGGTTTAAATGTGAGTCATTTGTGACTGTCCACTGCCCAGAGCTCCTCCCACAGATATGTTGTGTCTGTCCAAGGTTGTAAGGGGCATGTGTGTATTATGTATATATATTTTATTGTTTTGTCATCTGGTGTCTTTAAACAAGTACATTTTGTCAGGATATTCAGGAGAAAAAGTAAAGCTCCAACCTTTCCTGCATCTTTTATTTAAAAAAAACAAAAAAACTCTACCTCGTTAAACATTGCATCAAAGCATTGCTAACACCCATTTTTCTATTTTTTTATCTTTTTTGAGCTGTTTTGCTGTAAAATAAGAAGTATTTTGCAATGAAACAACCAATTTCCTTTTTTTTCCGTTTATTTCCTTGGTCCTTTGTTGGTGACATCAGTGTCGACCAATGGGAACGCTCCTTTTTACCAGAAGCGAGCTGTAATTGGTCATAATCCTGCTGTGGGCTGATCATTCTCATCTATTAAAATCATTATTATTATAAAGCCTCGATCACGTCTTAAGGTCTCATTTTTTCACAGATGATTCCTGTTACAATAAGCTGTTACGGGATTAAACTGTCAAACTAAATGCAACAATAAAAAATATAGGCGGTTGACTTTTAAACTACTTTTGAGTTTTTTTGGGGGAAAAAATGCATCAAAATAAAAAAAAATATTATTAGGTGAAAAAATAAAACAGAAAAGTAAACATAGATTAATCTAGTCGTATAGAACAAAGCAGGGAGGGGGCGGGGCCTGAGATATGGACTGTTACTGTGTAGTTGGGACTGTTTTGTTTGCTTTATCTTATTGGATGGCAGCTGGAGCCTATCCCAGCTCTTCTGGCCCTGACGAAGGCTACACTTTTTGTAATGACTAGTTAATTGCAGGGCTAACACTTTCAGACATACACAAACAGGACACCTTTCATCACATTCTGCAATTTTTCAATTTGTTTAACTTTACACAGAAAATCAATTCTCACTGTGCTCTCTTGAAATACAGCAAAAATCATTTATATCCCAGACCTAGTATTTATCTAACAGAATTATTCAGTCTATGTTTTAAACTGCCAATCGACAGATGAGCCATCATATAATTGTGACAAGCTTGTCAACCGTCGAATTTTAATAAATACGCTCCAAAGTGACAACTGATGTGTTTCAAATCCTTCCATGTCACGTCGAAATGTCCAGCCTCACTTTTACGCCGCGCACACACACACTGTAGCCTGTACTCACACAAAGCGGCGTCTCGACAGTGAGATCTGAAACCAATTTAATATCTGTCATGTCCCCATTAAATTCCGAGCGTTAATTACACCTTATAAAAAGCCTGTCATGTTTCATAATCCCACAAGCGGCAACAACTCAGACTCAATCAGCCACTAAGATCTGTGCACTGTCAATGGGTAATTGAATGGTGGCTCCGGTGACGGCGAGACGGGCTGCCAATTCAAACATGTTTATTGTTCTCAGTCTTATATGTGACCTTCATGCTTTAGTGGCTGGTTCTCTGCAGCTCGCTGTGAAGCCGCCGGAGCCAGAGGACAAGTGCCGTGGAGCGCCTGCTTTAAATTCCCGTCACGTCGATCTGCCGCCGGTCGACTGCTGAGAACTACACCAGTGCTCGCACATCTGACCCGCTTGTTTCCTCTCACTTCATTAGCTCGCTCTGTTTTTCCCGTTCGGCCTCGCCATCTCCTCCTACACAAGTCTGTTTATTTCCTCTGTGTCTTCGCCGTTACTTACATGGATCCCCTCGGAGGAAGTGCGTTTGTGTTAAAAGACCGGTCTTCTCCTGTGGCTGGATGGAGATGGAAATGGCCTCCAGCACAACTCGCATTAAACAAGGATGGGGTAATTAGAAAGGATGAAGCCTTTCCTTGAGACTGAATAGATATAAGCTTCTTTAAAACTTCGAAGGACAGAGGGAAACCAATTAATCTTCAATCAATGACCTACATAACCAAGTGCAATAAGGACAGTGTGTCCAACTGAGTTACAATAAGATTGAAATTTGTCATCTTTTTATCATCTTTTTTTATCTTGTGACAAAATTTCCCATTACAGAAAAAACTAGGAAGTCTCCATTTTATGTTTTAAATTGAACTGATGATTTGGTTTCATCCATGCATTGCAAATAATGATCGCAACATAGAATGCTATCTCCATTATTGCAGTTTTAGTGTGTTTATTTTGCATGTTGGTACGACATTGATAATACTTTTACAATATTATGTACAGCCACAGTCACATGTGCAGTAGCCAGAAAATTGTTATTTTTCAGATGTCTTTGCAACACATTTACCGACCTCATAAAGCGTCATTGAAATAGGATTTTTGTATTATATGGTCACAATGCCACTAATGTACACTGGTTAATTTACCAGTAGTGAGGTACTGTACAGGGTCGGGTCAGAACTGCTAATGTTCCATTGTCAAAGGGCTCAGAAGCGTCCTGATGTAATGCTTTGGTAACCATTCAGCCTTTGGTTCCATTATTGTGGTTCATTTTCTGCAGTCTGTTTATTAGATGCAAGATAATCCTTGGGTAATCCTTGGTTAATGTTTTATTTTATACTGTTTTTTTATTTATTTTTTTATTTTTTTGTTGGTTGTATCTAATTTTGAGTAATAAAAAACACTTGGGTAGCAAAAAGAAAAACGTAACAGATTTTTTTTTCTTTTTCACATTTAAACACAACTTAAATCTTAGTGATAAATGTACTTTTTTTTCAATAAACAAGCTAGCTTTTAATTGCAAATCTGTAATGCACGGCTCTCGCTTCTGAATTTAAACATTGTATTTTCATATCTACATTTTAAGAAAACTGAGAATAAACCGGAAACAGTTTACCATTGTTTATTGTAGCAGCATATCATATCACTACATATATCACTACACACCAGGATTTACTCTCTTCTTTCTAATATTTGGCAACATGTCCACGTTTTGAAAGTGTAAGGCAATTTATATGCAATTTATTATATCACATAGAACCCCATATTGAGTAGCACCTATGTGATGTTACTGTTTTTTTTTTTTTTCTGGACACAAAACAGTGAAAACACAAACCTTTCACAAACTATTTTCTCTTGTTGTAGTTACATCAACGTTCTTATACCAAGTTGTGAAATTGCATGTTTCTTTTGTTTTTCAGTTTCGAATTTGGTACAGAACACAAAAATAGGCTGTAATAATTGAAGTCATTCTGGTTTTCTTGACTATTATGTTCTAAAAATAATCAAGCATCTGTCTACTACACTCCTGGGCCATCAATGTAGCATGCTATCGGGCACCTTCAGTCTCACTAGAGGTTTATACGAAAGGTAACATCTCTATATTTTGCCATAAAATTGAGAACAGACTCAAAAGTAGACATTTTATTCCAGCGCAGTGTAGGTGTATTTTGCAGGAACAAATAGCAGTTATTTTAAATGCAATCACACTGTTTGGAGGTTGACCTTATCCACACGCATTGCTTTCCCCTCTCTGCATTTGTAAAGCTGACTCCGAGGGCGAAAGGGACAAAGCGGGGAAGGTCAGTAAATGTGAAGTGCATACAGGCAGAAAAATGAAAAGAGAATCAGACGGAGCACTAAGGCTTATCACCTGGATGTGACCTGCCCGTAGCCTTCCCGCCGGAGACGTAATAGGTTAGGAGTGTAAGTGGCTGTCATGTTGATGTCTGCGGGAAGAGGACGAGTCGGACACGGCGCACACACCGGACACACCGGACACAGAGACCAGCAATTCACTGACATAAGAACCAGGGCTATACACCAGGGCACACCTTGAAATGGCTAAAGTGCATTTCAGTGCAAGAAAGACATATGGGTCCCCATGTCGGAAAAAAAAAAGTCGATGTTATAGTGGTGTGTGTGATAGGACCATTTTAGACGGTGTTATGATTCGAAACGTTGGCTGTCATCTTGGAGTGGTCAAAGAATCGCGCTACAGTGCACCTTTTAGTTATTTTTTCCCCCGCAGTTTTTGTTAGTCCGCTCTTGCTGAGTGACAGACTGATTTAGCCAATCAGAGTCAATCATGGGAGGGGCTTTGTGTAGTGGCCCTCGAGGTTATCGCTGGTTAGTATTGATTAGACTCATGCAGCTTTTCAATGCTAAATCAAAGCAGAGTTAAAAGAAAAAGGAAAAAAAAATGTTGCAGCATTTGTTTGACTAAAAGCAGAAAATATTCTCTTGTCTAAGTTAACAAAGTCATTCTCCCATGCATTTTGCCCAATACTACTTTTCCAGTATTCACATTTACTTTCACTGGGTCTGTAATCTGTATCTGAGTGAAAAAAAATCACAGAAAACTTTTTAAAAAAGCTTGAGACTAATATAAGTTTTTGTCTGTGTCTTCTCTCTTTCTCTTTAGGTAAGTCCTTGTACCTACACTATGAAGAAGTCCACACTTGAGATTTTTTTTTTTTTTTTTTACCTGTTACGCTGAGCTTTACGTTCTCAACCCATGGACTTGAATGTATGCTTGTTGCTGGAGTAAAAGGGAAAAGGAATGTGGTTGCGGGTGTGTGGCGATCCCTCCAAAAGGCAAGTACACGAAACAACATTTTTGCTTTAAAAATGCACGAGAGTTACGAATTCACCTTTTTTCATCCAAAGACAACATCATACCATTTGCCCACACAGACGAGAACTTGCAGCACATGGTAGAAGTACATATTGATCAGGCTGAGGCTTTCATAGTTGCTCCACTGTTTCAAAAAGTCTGTCAGGATTCGAACTGCAAACTTTTCAGACAGTGCTTTCATCTTGTCTTTCATTAAGTTCCAAATCTCCATATCGACTTTTCAGATTATGGATTTACTGTTGCAGCAATTTTTAGCGCCTTAATGATTTGTGATCTTATATAATTTGTGCATGAACCCTTAAAGAAGTCAGAATCCACCATATCTTTGATTAAATTAATGTTTAAGTTGTCTTGATTTTGTATTAACACAGACAGAGATTTGTGTTTGTAATGTGCTTCATTGACAAATTGCTTCAAATCAATGGTTTTCCTCCCAATGTGGTTGGTAGTTATGGGCCAATCAGGTTAACTTTTGCATGAGTTAAACATAGAAGAAACAGTTTTTTTATTGTTTTCTCAGTTCATTTTGGATCTTTGTTGCTTGTGGTGTGATATTATTTGGGTTTAGTTTGGATAGATTTCAAACTACTAATGTTTTTCCAATTCCCTGTTATCACTATGCCACAAAAAGGCTGTGTTTGCTCCTCAAACACTAAATGGCTTTTAATTTGTAAGAGTCACAGGAAGGGCTTTTACTGCATCCATGACATAAGCTTTACCGAGTTTTAGAACACATTCTGCTGTTGTGTTTTTATCATCTAGGCATCACTTTTCACACTGATAGGATGTGATTCAGTGTGCAGGGATGAAGTTGATGAAGTCATGACGTTATATCCATCATGACACTCCTATCACCCATGGTTTTAATTAGCAGTGTTAAGATACGTCAAGACAATGTTGTTTATTTCTAAGATTGCAACAGCTATGTGTTTGTTAAGCAGAGATGTAAAATACAGCCACTGTTGCAGGCTTTAATGTATGTTCGCTTCACAACTCTGTAATAATGTGGCTTAAAAAGGCCCACCTCTCCCTTAAAAGTCCAAGATATTAGCATCAGGGATTAGCTAGCTTAACTATATTAGCTATGTCTCTCTTTGATTTGTTAAAACAACTCCAAAATCCGCATCAGTTTAGATAAAAAAGTAGAAAAGTGACACATTTCCTCCATTCCTTTGAGCTCTAAGTTGTGAAAGTTAGCTTTGATCTCTGTTGTCCACAGTGAGCCATGGTCCAGACCGGTGCACTGTCACTTTTTTAATTGGTTGTACTCTAAAGTGGCTCTAAAATGTACATTCAAAATGGTATTTGGTATCCACGGCGCTAAAGTGGTCCAGATTGGAATTACCACCAAAAGGAGAAAAAAGAAGCATTAAAAAAAAAAAAATGGTTAAAATGTTTAGAAAGAAACCAAACCAAAGACCAGGGTCATGCACTATGAAGATGGATGAGGGAGTTAGCAAAAGGAAGGTAACTATCTGTGTTAACACTGGTCTTTCGCTATCACAAAACATTTTTTTTTGGAAACTTGCCCTGAATAGCAAACCAGGCTACAATCTAGATCAGACCTGGGCAATTTAAGGTCCGGGGGCCACATCAGGCCCTTGACCCACCCCTGTCCAGCCCTCAGGAGGCTTGTGTCAGAAAAGGAATTAATCCAAGAGCGTAGACCATGTACAATACATAATACAAACGTGATACTTTTATTTTGAAGGTACTCGAAGACTCTTTGTCAACTAGTGTCAACAATAATATAACACTCACCTTTTCACTCTGTTCATAAACTGCATGTGTTCAGGTGTTGTTTGGAAGGAGCTGTTATCATTAGTGTTTCTGCAGGAGACTAGACTTAACTTTAGTGTTTTTTTAATTATTTTCTCAGGTGTCATTAAACATCTTGAGCCAGGCTTGTTTTTAGAACAAAATGGAAAGAGTAGATCTCAAACAGAGGATGATGTAACTGTTACGGTGGCATATCTTTCACATATTTTTGCTTATAGTTTAAACAATTCATTTTTATTGAGCGACTAGAACACTGCAAAGTAATATTTTTTCGGAATTGATGTTAATTCACTTTGATATATGTATTATTTTATTGAGATCCACTGATTATGACCTCTGTGACAATAACTTAAAATTCTTTCTGGTTGTTGGTCTTGTATGTTCTGTTCATTCAGTCTACAGTGCTGTTCATTTTACAGACAAGTCTAGCATACCTCAATGTCTCTGACCTGTTAATAATGTTGACAGATATGCTAGAATTGCTTGAAAGTGTAAATATGGTGATGAAGAGAAGTCTTTGTAGATCAGCCGCACTAATTCTGACAGAGTGGAGCATCTTAGATATTGCCTTGCCCAGCTTCAGGTGTCACTGATAATTTTGCTGTTTCACAATGTTTGTCGGTGCTAATTGGATCTTACACGTAGCAAAGGGGAGTCAGGAAATGTTTTATCCCGTTGTTAAATATGTAGCACAAAAATAGACTTTTGACAGACCAATGGAGCAGATGAGAAAAAGGAAACAAGGTAGGACTTTTCTAATGCAATTCAAAAGAAAAACTTTTCCTTAGATGTCTTTAAGGGACCTCAGGTGAGAATGCATCACTTTTATGGAGGTTGTAAAGTCACATTAAAAAGTTTTGTGCACCGGGACAAATAATATACAAATCAAAACAATTTTACAAAACGCTGCCTGTGCCTTCCAGTCTCTCTTTTAATATCAGCGACCCAACAGGAAAATATGAAACACAACAAGGAGAGATCCTTTCAGTGCAGCATGTGATGTCATTGTGCATCCTTCAATAATAAGGAGATGTGGCATTCACGCAAGGCTAACCAGAGCCATGTCTCAGTGGGAGAAGTAATCCAGTTAAAAATGTGCCTCAGAGACCTGGGCCGATCTGATGAGACTCCAAAAAGGTAACAAGGGTCGTACTGGGATAAACCCGGCACAGACTGTATATCAGACACGATAACAACGCTCACTGTCAACAGTTAGAGGCTATTTTTCCTCAGCTATTTTTAGGATGTGCAGTCATAAGCCCATTTTACACTGCCACCTTTGTAAAAGGTACAATCTTAGGAAAGGGGGATGATTCAGTTCCACCTTTTTCATGCTAACACAAGCCACACAAGTGTTTAGCTGCATTTATTTTGACATACGGCTGCTTTATATTCTTAATGCTGCCACGTATAAGGATTTCAGTGTGGCCTTCTGAACCAAAATATGGACAATTTTTCATCTAAATGCATACACCACATTTACTTTGACATAGTTACTAAAGTTTATAGTTTAGATTCTGTAGCATTGCTCCTGTCTGCTTCTCCAAACTTGGAGTATGCTCATTACGGTCTACTGTGGAAAGTGAAATGAGTGTCTTTGCATTCTTTAAAAAACTATTTTCACATACAAATGTACTCAGTTGACAAGTACTTGACAGTCTTAAATACTTCCTTTATTTGAGTTCCATAATGTTTACAGAGCTTTCACAATTATGACTGTTACATGATGTTCACTATGACCGGAAATTCTGATTCATACTTCAATAGGACACTTTTCTACTTTTAAACATGTGCATATATGTAATTGTCTCCAGCTCTTAGAATATAGAAGAATTCTCCACTATGGTGGAAATTTTCCTTTGGCTCACCAATGCAAGACATATCAAAGACAGACATACAGAACAAAGCGCATAAATCATAAATGAAAAACATAAATATGCTAAAACACATATTAAAAGATTATATTAAGTATTGAAGTTATCTCATAGTCCGGTGTGCACTTGCTCGCAGATACAATACTGCATAGGCCAGCTGTTATTAACAAACATACACAGTCCTCCCCCAAATAGATTTATGCTAAGAATATGTATAATACCAGGATATAAGCTATGAACCAATATAAATGGCTAACCTAGCATGCTCTTGGTCTTCCCAGTCCAGAAATCCCTTCATCACAGTTGCTAGCTAGAAATATACATTTACAATTTACTCACTCATCTTACTTGAGTGTGCATCCTTAATGGTAAATGGTATCATTGTATTACTTTTATACCTACTCCCCTCATAACAGTGTTTTATGCAAAAATTGTCTAATATGAAGGAACTGTGCACAAGTATAATATAGCTATACAATGCTATAATTCATATAAAATATAATAAATCACTCAAATGCATTAAGTAATAATGTAGTATATACAAAACAATATGTATAAAATCTGCAAATGTGAACATGGTATTATTATATTATAACATAGTGTGTTCTTCTAAGCAATGCAGGGAAAATGTATGGAGTCTGATTATAGTCATTTCCAGGGTTGGCTTTGTGTGGAAAACATCCCTAATTTAAAATGTTTTGATTACATTAAAAGTCTGGGAAGTTGATTCTGGAAAAAGGATGAAATCTGATGATAAAACCTGTGTATGACGCCTATACTTTCCAGCACACTATACGTCACCCAAGCCTGTCCTAGAAGCACCTCTCTGGATGTAGCCGCTGTTTGCCCTTTTTATCATGGATCAAATGTAGTGCTCTGTGCTGTGTGGATAGATACCTGTCCAGGTTTAACTGGGGCTGACAGCTCCTAATGCCCTGGTCAGTGCAATAAATGAACCAGTGGAGATAGTGAACACTTTCACCTCCTGCCATTCCCTGTGGTCCACCATCAAAGTAGTGACGTGAGGCTGAGTGGAGTTAAAGCTGGTTCTTTAAGTGGTTAACTACATTATGGTTCACATAAAGGGTTAGACAGTCACACATCACATTATTTACAACACCATGGCCATGATAATATCGAAATTCTAAAATTTTCAACATTCAGTGTGTAATAGAACATCTGTGCATACTTAAGGCTGTGTGTTATAATTGATATGCACAATTGGTTTTGCTACAATTAGGGATAGATTACAGGCTGGTCTCTATAGATTAGAGTTAGGTTTAGTTATGTAGAATAAACCACTTTTGGATTCTTGTAATTTTAAAAACATACAATCAGAGAAACAAAGCATTGCACATAAATGGTTTGGTCTGACAGAATATCTACCAATGGAAAATGTGTAAAAAAGTGAAGTGATTCAAGACCCATTTGATTTTGCAAAGTGAATACTTACGGCTGGCCATGATGATGAAATAGAACAGTTCTTATGCCTTTTACTTATAAATGCTTTGGTTGACCAGGATCCATCAAGATGATACATTTACAGTACAATATACAATTGGAATTTTAAATGTGAATGTGTGGCTCTGGCATTATCATGAATACATACATTTATTCTGCACTGTGGTGTCATATTTTAGTAAAGAATTTGACCAAAAAGAAACAATGTAAGAAGAAAAGTCTTAATTGAACTCTTTTCAAACCAAGTGCCACCAGAAAATAGTACTGTAGACTGTAGAGGACATACATAATCGACTCCTCTAGTTAAAGGTCATGTGGTTCACTCCTCTTTTTAACAACATGTGAACAGCAATGGTAGCTTTGCAGGGACATGCTGTTGTGTGCTTCTCGTCCAGCAGTGCTCACTTTGTCCTCTTTCGGCAGTTGTAGGAACAGGAAGTATTGAAACTTCCTCTAGGTTCTATAAAGCTGTAAATGTCTATTTTTTCCAATTACGTCAAATGTACAGTGTCATTTTGCGATTATGTGACTGATGTGTTCCATTTTGTTCGACTCTATACTACAACACATGATTTAATAGCAGCCTGTGCAGCCCAAAGGTCTTATGTGATGTTTAGATCCCACTGTACTGCGGCTGAGTGCACCACACAGCTTATTGGCCCGGTGTGAAGTCAGATGGCTATTTGTGACTTGATTGATCGTGATGGATTACTTGAGGGGCGGCTTGTGGAAATGTAAGTGTTCAGAGGGGAGCTGCGATCACGGGCAACAGAGCAGATCATTGAGGCAATCGACCCAAAGCTCTGCGCTCAATTTAAATCTTCGCAGCTTAATATGGAGACCAAAGAGGGAACTTTTTATTTCTTGGGTTTGTTCGGCCCTGATCCTAATGCTCCTGTTTATCCCTCTCCCTCTCTCTCAAAGTGCTGTGTTTGTACCGAGTTTAGCACGGCTGACATGAACAATGGCCGGGGCTTTTGTCTTGCTAGAAGGAGCACCTCGACAATTCAGGCTGATTGTTCTCAAATTGCCCGGCTGGAAGAATCACCTCTTCTGTTTGATGCGGTAAAGTGCCTCTGATTCCACCGGGACGAACATCTCTTTGACTCACACGGGTTGTTTTTGGTTTTTTTTCATTTCTCAAAAATCGCACGGCCCCCCTGCTTTTCTTCCATCCTCTTTTGATTTTTAGGGTGAGTGTAGTAGTGCCGCTAGAATATTGTGCAGAGCAACACAGCGGGGCAGAGAGTAACGCTGCAGAGGAGCGTTCATCCATCTTAGGCCAAATTCATCACACTTTGTCATGTCATTTTGCTGGGGGGAAAAATATTTGCTGCCGTGATGTTTGCTTCCGAAACACTGTTAGGACACACTCTCTCTCCCTTCTCCATTAAAGTGCGTGTTCATCATATTTGTACTATTCACACTGTGCCGGTACTGCTCCAGTGTAGTAGAGGCTTTACTATTTAGCTCAGTTGTAGGGTCAATCGCCCAATTCGACATGGAAACGACTGTCGGAATAACCCATAAAACTCACACCACTTCGACTACAGAGTCTGCAATTTCAGCCTCTCAATGGTTTTCTGCAGCAGACGTTAAAGATGCGGTGTATCGCTCAGACTAGATATTTGTGCTACAAAGTGGCATTGACATAAATGTTTGATGAGAGGTAAAACACTGACATTTGGGTAATGCCTCTGAGCTGATCTCGGTCTGTGGGAGATACGGGTACCATCTGGTGACTCTGAAATCTTAGATCCTCTTTGCTTTTCAGCCACTACGCCAGGACACATTTCCAAGCACATTTCTCGTCAAGAAATGGCTGACTGCGAGAGAAGCCGTGTGAAAAGGTTATAAAAGAAAAACAAATTCAGAAGCAGAGCTAAATACAACATATTTTGCAATGTAGATTTTCCAAATTGCCACTCTTTATGCTAATCTGTTCAGGCACATTTTAGTTTAACAGTCTTTAAAGAGGAAGCACATGTTATGAAACCATCCATTTATTACCTCCAGTTAGTGTTATTTTGTGTTATCTAAGAGTCTAGCATATTATTGTACCTAGATTCTAGTAGCTTGTAGCCTTTTGCCGGTGTAGCGTGAATGTCTATGTAAAACACGGGCTCTAAAGCACTTGCTAATGTTCTCTACACACACATGTAGTCTGCCAGCTGCCATTAGCCAATCATGTTTCGACTTTTTGATTTTTCATATTGTGCATATAGCTGTTCATTTTTTATTTTTTTTTAAACAAATTTCAGAACAAAGTCTATCAACAACAAGAAAACAAACTACCATACATATGCAAACTAAGACATATGTTGTATATAGGACTACTCATGCTTGGATAAATGATAAAAGGATAAAGGAATAAAAAAAAATAGGGGAAAGAATCCCTTTGTTCTCTTTTATGAAAATAATAAAAGCAGACTACTATCTGTGCCTCATTAAACATTACGTTACTGAATTGACAGTATTTATCAACGTTTTATGTTGCCTCCCTTTCTTCTGTTGATGCTTTTCTTTTTTGAGCTGTTTCACCATGTTGAAAGACATATTCAGCTGAAAATACACTTTATCGGCAGCTATTAAACTTCCTGGAATGTCATATGACAACCAGTGTTGACCAATGGGAGCACTTCTTTTTTCGAGCATGTGATTGGCCAAGGTTTTCCATTCTTGAATAGAGGTTTTCATTTATTAAAATCCCTAATAATAAACAGTAGATGAAGCATGTTTGATTGCTTTTACAAGATACTGTTTGGGGTTTAAACCATTTTTCCGAGCCACAAGAAAAAATATCAGCGTTGCTTACTTTTAATATTTATATAGCCTTTAATGTAATCAATAAGTATATTATGTTATACTTGAAAAACATGCTTTTAGTGTAAGTCTTTACACCAACATGGGCTACTTGGCCTGTGATCTAATATAGACCAAAACTAAAACTGGGGAACATATTGACCCAGGGTGCTCTCACTTAACTTTTGGACTTTCCAATTGTGAACGCTCCAGTGGACCATAGTTAGACCAAAGAGCTGGTGTGAAGTCTTGGTCCAGTTTGGTAGTGTAAGTTAGACATAAAAAAACAAACTGTTGTCAAAAAGTTCCCAAACCAAATGGTACAATGGAACAATTTAGAAGCAATTGGTACAGATTTGGTTTGAAAATGCCATTAGTAATTTCTTCTTTTACAGTTGAACTCAATGGGTGCCTGCTTTCATGGAGCCAACCCCAACTTCCACATTTAACTCCAGACTTTGGTTGTTATTTGATTGCCGTCATTGGGCTGTACAAAACCTTTGCAGGAATCAACTTCTCTGAAACACAAAGACTAGTCAGCTAAACTGTTTCCTCTAAAGTGGCTGACAGATGTAATGCTCTCCAAACCCTCACACCTCCATACACTTTAAATGTATTCAGTGGCATTTCTACTTTAATTAGATCCCGCAAACCACCTATCAGCCTTAACAACTGCAACAAAACCGATCGCGCCGTTCTCTCCGCAGATTGTAAAGCCTTTCATTTGCATTTTGGATTACATGAATGAAATTGACTTTATGTTTTAGTGTGAGTGAACATCTGTGGCACGCAAATTGAGAAGAACATCTGTCACTAACTAACAAACATATGACGCCTCGTACCGATCCAGCCCTGTCAAGCTCGCACCGCCACGGCAGCTCTCAAAGTTTTCTTCCAACTTTTTCCTCGTTTTAACTTTGAGAAGTTGCCAGTGCACTGTGCAGCCTGGGAGTCCAGACAGTTGTGCTGATGAACGTATGTATCACCAGAGCTTTGAATGTGACAGCTTTGCCATTACACCAGAGCGAGAGCGCAAAGAGGACACCTATAATTACTGGTCTGTCAGCCCAGCACTCCCTGCGTATATACCATGTCCACGCACACTAATTGAAAAACACCAGCAGATTGGCACGCTGCATTAAACTCCTCCTATATTGATGTCTACACAGGTTTTATTGGGAATACAATATGCACTGCTAACCTCTGTTTCAGGAGCGGGCCACAGCAGCTGTTAAGTCACTGGTAAAATGGTTAATGGAATGAATTCATAGCACTTTTAACTAAACACGAGAGAAAATTAATGCAGTGAATAAACAGTATGTGTCACACTGTTACTAACACTAGTGCTTGTGATGCTAATAATAGGTAAAACATACAAACAATCAATAATAAGGCAATTAGGTGACAAAAAATAGGAATAGAGGTTACTAAAAACAGCGTTAGAAATGAACAAAATTAGATTTGAAGTTACAGACAGAACAAAATGATGCTTAACATAACAATATTACAGTAAATAGAACAATAGATGCTAGTAATAACACAACGGTAATCAGAGATGCCCCTAAAGCCCCATCATAATGTGCAATTTTATCTTGAGCAAAATCTATGTAACCATATCATCGTGTATTCTTGCTCTCTCTTTTCTCTCTCTGACATTTTGTCACACTTTTTGTCCTGCTAACTGCTATGAAAGAATATAATTATATATATACACACACACACACACACACACATATTATATATATATATACATATTATATTTGGTTGTGTGCCCTATCAATTTATGCATAATAAAGCTCAGGCACAAAGACTTTATAAAGTGACATTAGTTATATTATAATATTCATTCATTCATTCATTCATTTTCTACCGCTTTTCCTTTTTTGGGGGGGGGGGGGGGGGGGGCTTATCCCCGAACCTTTGGGCGGTGGGGGGGTACACCCTGGACAGTGGCCAGTTCGTCACAGGGCTGACACTTAGACGCAGACATTGACAGACAACCATTCACTCTCACATTCATCCACTAGGGGCACTTTAGAGTCACCAATTCACCTATACATGCATGTCTTTGGACGGTGGGAGGAAGCCGGAGATCCCGGAGAGAACCCACGGTGAAACGGGGAGGACATGCAGACTCCTCACAGAAAGACCGCTAGCGCTAACCACTCTGCTACCGTTCACCCTAAAAAAAATATCATTTACACAAATAATATGCTGTACAAATGTGTCAATATGCATCTACATATTGTATATGGACCTGTGTCACCAAAATAGGCAGCTTGAAACATAAGTTGGGCTTACGGTCATTTCTCCAGACACTAACACAGTCGATCAGTCTAGTACAGATAATGCTAATAATAATAAAGTACTCTCAACCCTACTTTTATAAAATCTGTACTGATGGTAAATGGTAAATGGCATGCATTTATATAGCGCTTTTCATGCCCTTCTCAGGCACCCAAAGTGCTTTACATCATGCTTCCATTCACCCCATTCACACCACTTTTTATTAAGTTTATTAAGAGAAAAAATGCTGTTATTTAGTTCCCAAATTTTCCAAATCCAAACAGACAGGTACTGGGAAGCAGAAGATCAAAATAAGAGACTAAGTGGATCTTGCTGAAGTGGTTAGAGAGAAAATTGTTGGCTACATACAATGTCAAAAACATATAACAAATAGTGTTTCTAGCTCTGATTTTTCAAAGTGGATATTCAGTATGACAACACTTGCAGTTGAACTAAAGTTGAAGTTGGGGAATCTATGAAAAGATTATGGACAAAATAAAAAAGTGCCTAAAACATCACTTAAGAAGAACCAAAACACCAATCTGCAACAGTACACCTCCACAACAATATGGAACATTCACACATCCGGTGTAAAGAATTCTACTGTATACAACCAGTATCTTTGGCTGTCTATATTCATTTACTGTACTTATTTATTTGAGTGGCCCCTCATAAATTTAAATTTGACACCTCTGCATTGGCCTGCGCTAAAGCTCAACCTTATAAGAGAATACAATATTAGCATCATTATTTAAAGCTGTGCTGCAGTGGACTGCCAATTATAGCCACTCCTCACACGCATTTTAATGGCTTCATTGCCTATGGTGGTTTTATAAATGTTTTAACGGAACTTTAAAGGGAAGTAGCTGCCCATGGGGTGAGGAAGGTCGAATCCATTTTTATTTCACACATTCTTTTTCAAGCACAGTGATAATAAGTGTTTGGGGCTCAGTGTATTTGACAGCCTTTTTCTGTAATGGCCATGTACTGATAATAATGCAGTAGCTAGCCTATATGGCAATAAAATACATTTCCATTATGGCTGTCTGGTTGTAATTTTATAGAGTGATTAAACAAGCCTGAGGCATTTATTCAGATTATAGCAATGTTTTAATACACAAGGCTGTAAGCATACAGAGCTGTATATTAGCAGAGCCATATACGTGACACCGAGTAATGTTATGCCTGCAGGTTATAAAACGCACTGGCGCGGTTTATTCACATCTTCTGGGATTGCAAAGTGTTTCTTTTTGCACATTGGGTTCACACCTGCTGGAGAAGAGATCCGCTGGTCTGCACAACACACTTAAAGGTCTTCAAATAGGCTTTTTCACTTTTTTTCCCTTTGCTTTAAATACCTTTTTAGGGATACAAAAGCAGGTGTGCAGGTGTGAGGCAGTGTTCGGAGACTTTTAACGAAACGGACTGAACAGGTTTTTGAAAACTCTTGATGTTTTAATGTGAGCCAGTCGAGTCATTAAACAGACCATCGTACAAGCATCGTTAGCGAAAAGATGAAAGCAGTATTTCCTGTTCATATATATATATACACACTAATTAAAAACACTAAGTCAGATGCTATATTTTACTGACATGCATCCATTCTATTTAACTGGCTCCTGTATTCTTTATCATAAGCAGATGGCATTTTTGCATAGCTCTCAAGCTGTATGTGTTTTCTTTACTGTAAATGCATTTGTGCACTGTCGTCAATTACAGTTTTATTTCATATATTTTTCATTAGCGATGCTTGTGCTACTCTCATCATTTTGATTGAACTGTCTTTGATGAAGAAGCACAAGTCCCAAAACAATACCAGCATAAAGCATCTTACTTCATTTGTAGCTTTTAGCCTTTAGCTAGTGTAACCGTACATAATGCAGCTATGTTCTCTACGCATTCACTGACAGCACACATATAGAGACAGTCTGTTGCAATTTACCCCTACTCTATTGTTTATGCAGAATTTTCTGTTTTTGTTAGCTAGTGCTCTTTCCTCCAGTGAAAATGTATTATTTTTGCTTCAAATAAGTGCCCTTAGTTTGTGTCTCTTGGTCCATGCCATTATCACATCTTGTTGGCAACACTACTGCTAACTCTTGTACAATGCTTGCTGCTTGATTTGAAGTCAAAACAGTAAGTTGAAGTTTTATGTGGCATAAAGTTCTAAGACTATTTAAAAAAATTACCTAAATGTACTGGAATGACAAAAAATACAGCAAAGAATAGTGAAACAGTTGGACAATCACAGCCATAGTAGTAGCTACAAATCAAAGCAGAGTGGACTTATAAGATGGGGAGACTTGGAAGGTGCAGATGAATGTGAACAGTGAGCCCTCTACTATATGAAAATGATCCATTTTCCCTCCAACATTTTCAAGTAGTGATATCAAGCAGAGCCATCTAACTTCAGTTTTTTGCATCATTTTTTGCTGCTTTATTGCTTTTGCTTTATTGTGAAATGAGCGCGGTGCGGACATCTTTTTATTTTGCAGAACACCAGGAAGCACCATTAAGGAGTACATAGGCTAAATCAGTCACAAAGCTGAGTAAAGAGGGAAAATCCCCAACCAGTTTTGGAAAGTAGCCCAAAAAGGGTGATTCTTCAAATATTTATCACTTAACTCTATTTCAGAAGAAGTCAAAAACAATCTTAGCATCAAGCTATGCATATAAAAGGAGATCTTTGATGTTAGCAGATAACTCATTGTGTTGTTTTATGTTTGGCCTGCCTCTGATTTGTATGTACGCCGCGCTGTGTGTTGCTGGACTGCCGCCAGCACGCCACATGTTTGTGTGTGATTAGCACGGCACATGCATGTCTCTCCTCCGACCTTTGGCCCACCTCTGAACCCATTATCTGTGACAGCGCAGAGGCGTATGCACCTGTCTCGGGCGGCCTTATCACCCGCCACTCCTCACCTGTCACCCCCCACCGACACCACCCCGCACCCCGCTGACCCCTTCCCATGTGAACGAGACCTTTCTGAAGGATGTACCCTCCTAATCCCCCGCCTCACTCTGCATCGACGGGCCCTGTTTATCAGCCCGGCCCGGAGCAGACTCTGCATGAGGGGAAATAAATAGACAGGGAAAATCGATTCGGGCTGCATCGATGGAGCCCCCTGCTTAAAGAAACAGGTTCATTCAGAGCGGCGCCTCATCAGATTGGACGGACTTGTTCAAATTGTGTCAAGATTAGTCACAGGTCAAGGTGATTAGAAGGTGTATTGTGGGAACTTGTCAACCTCCCCGTGGGACCTGGAGAACCTGGATTACTGGTGCATTCACGTGGTCCTCGGAAACTCGGAGTAGTAGTCAAAGTAGCAATTATAAGCCTTTTAGCAGCAGTTTAAAAAAAGGTAACCTATCAAAAACATAACAAATTAACATATGTTGAAACTTGTCAATGCTTAATAAATAAATAACTTAGTGTATAGTCTAAATAAGCCTATATGGTCAAAACATTAGTTGTACTGTCAAGTTATCAAATTATTAATGTGCAAAACAGTTGGTATGAAATATTTTTATGTGTTTCCGAGCTGTTGTTCCGACTTGAGCAGGCATTCGTGTGCATTTTTCAACTGGAAAAATGTTTTCCCGAGTTCCCAAGGACCACATGAATGCACCATATATTTGACTAGTTTTACAGTCATGCTCTTTCAGCGTTCTTTTTCCATCATATTGGTCTTTTATGGAGCAACTTGTATCTATTCATTTCGTCTCTCTTATCCTTATGGGTTGGGTTGAGTTTTACGTGGGCTATACCTTGGACAATCGCCAGTTAATTGCAGGGCTAACACTCAATTTGGATTCACAAAGTCCCCTGTAGACGGAAGGGTCAAACTGCACACAAAGCTGCAGATATTGATTCCACTGAGTACTGTCCCACCTGGGGTTCAGTGTGGGGTCCCATTGTTGTAGCAAAGAAATGATCACAGATAAAAAAGGCTTTTAAATCCTGCTTTTGTATTAGACAGAACAGAAAATGTGAACGAAACTGTTGTATTCTTAGCCCTGCAAACCTCAATTGTCTCCAAGGCTGTGTTAACACCTATTTTACTTTAAGTCAGCAAAGCAAATACGCAAAAAGACTATTTGTACCTGCCGGTGCTAGTTTTTTTCCCTCTGTGCGCTCAGTGATGACTCCCTGCAGGATGAAGTGTGGTCCTGTGTGTGTTTTGCTGACGAGGCAGAACCAGGCAGAAGGCGCCGCTGATGATGTAAAGCTGCCAGCGTTCACTTCTCAAGGCTGCCTCGCCCCGATAAGTTGTAGCATTTATGTGACACGTCATATATTTGAGGGCTGATGCTAGATTGGATCAGCTGACAGGGATCGGTTGTTAAAGATTGTTGATGTTCCAGCTGGTTATTCTACTGCAAATAAAGGATACAAACCATTGTGCACAGTTTCTGAATCAATCACAGGCTTCGTGTCTTTCCTCTGTGTTATTCTGCCTTATATGTAGACAAGTGAAGGTCTACTTTTGGCAGTATTTCAAACAAGCTTATCTGAAATATGTTGCTAGAGTCAGAATCTGAAAGTTTTTAGTGAAGATGGACAATGTCAGACTAATCATGCTAATGCTATATTACTGTGGTGTGTAATATAGAGAAGTCAGGTCATTGGAGACTGCATTGGTCCCACAAATAAAATCTGAATGGAAATGATTTCGTAGCAGCCATCTATTTCACATTATACTGTTATTTTTTTTTTTTTACACTTAATGATACATCTTGAAAAAGCCATTGTCCAAGAATTTTAAAGACATTCAGTTCTGGACTACAAGTACCACCCATTCACCAACTTCACAAACATAATTTGAAAAAGATTATTTGAATATAAACGTTTATGCTGTGGACATTTATAGATACAAGTTGCGGCAAACAAAGAAAAATGTTAAAAATAACCACCACTGTTCTGCTTGGCAAAATATTTCCAAGCAATGTTTGTGGTTCACATTTACCAAAAATCAAGTTACATTTTGTTGTGTTTGTGAAAACAGTGGCTTTCTTGGTTCTTAATGTTACCTTTTAAACTGGCAAACCAAAATGATGTTAAGGGAATCAAACTGTTTGTTGCCCCTCATGGAGTTTTATTCATTTTTGTTTTGATTTTTGTGTATCCAATTTGGGAACCAATGAGGTCTTCCGGAAGGGGCAAGACTTGAGCTCCCTAGTCTGAATGGAGTCTTACTGAGCTTTGTATTAATTTATTATTCGTAAGTGTATCACAAAATTCATTCATTCATCTTCTACAGCTTAGTCCCATTAGGGGTTGCGGGTGGTTAGAGCCTATCCCAGCAGCTTTGGGCCTGAGGTGGGTACACTCTGGACAATGGCCAGTTAGACCACAAAGGTTCTATTTTTTCATAACTGAACTGAAGGTTTCTGGAAGATGTAGAGGTAGATCTCACAAAGAAGCAAATGTTATCCATCAATGTGTGAATAACCTCAATCTATTTTAATCACTTATTAAACCAGATTGTACCAGTTTGGCTAAGATTATTCCAACCTGTCATTCACCGTACATTATTCCACTGTTAATGAAAAGTAATATTTTTCTAGGGTACCATCAAACCTGTTCAAGCTTTATCACTTTTAGCCAGTCTTTCTATCATAAAAACAACACCAGATGGAAGTAATCAGAACCGCGATGTGACAAGATTGAGACATTCTTTGTGATTTCAGATATAAAAAGATAAAAGTTTAGCAGTTGGGAAGAATCTAGCCATCAATACTTGACAGGACATAGTTGTGTGCCTCTCCATTGCCTTCAGCTGAAGAGCCTCTGACTGTGACTGGTCCTTTTGTAGCCCGTTTGTCCCGAGCATCATCTGTATTGATGAGATAAAAGGGCCACTATTCAGTCTGGATCGAGTCGGAATGCTGTCTTTTTGTGGGCTTTTGTTGCGCTCTCGGCCGGTTTAGTCTCTCTGCTATTCACGCTGCAAATAGCTACAGTTGTTTTCTTCTAAGCGTGTGGATTCTCTGCATCCATCTTTTGTTGTTGCAGTCTGTTGATGGCAAATTCATACACTGTACAGGCATTTTGGCTGTAATTGCTTGCTACCTGCTTTTTTTCCCTTTTAGGAAATGCTATCGACTTTGGCTCCGTTTCTAGTCGTGGTCTTCAATTATTCTGTGGAAAATAAAGAGCTATGACATGACAGCGAAAATGAGCGGTTGTCTTATAATGTATTTTTTTGCTCATGATGCTGTAATATCTGTTGCAGGTTTAATAAAACATTTACATTTATACAGTTATACAACTAATTCCATTGTGATATCCCAGTATAGTCTCAGTACACAAGCTAGTGTTTCTCAGGATAATTTGCACTCTGTACTGAAAGACTCTAAATGTATATTGCAAATGAATGGGCCTAGCCTGGTTTCTTTTTAAGTCTTTCCTGATGAATAGGGGGCTTGGTTCTCCTCTCAGCATGAGGCTCTAATAAGCCAAGGGACCCAGTCAAGGCCCAAAAGAGAAGCTCGATTTAAACCAATCTAAAGGAGCAGGGAGCATGATTTACGATGTAGGACTGACTGCAGCGCTGTTCCTCTCCTTTAGACCCCCCTCTGTAGCCAATCACAGCCAAAACACTCAACACTTCCTGCCTGGGCCGACTGCGAGGCCTATGTGGTGCCGCTGCCTGCACTGTTGTCACCACTTCTAATCTATTTGATTGATTATGAGCCTAATCCCTGCATTATTCTCCACATTCTGTCCCAGGCTTTCAATATAACATCGAGCTAAAAGGCTACACTAACACTTAACCATTTGCTGTGTTTCTGAAGTTTCATTTCCCCCTTTTACCTTTATACTCCATTGCATTTGTGGAAATTGGATTACCTGTAAAGGTCAGATTTGGATAAACCATGCATGTAATTTGCAGCCGTCACTCAGAGTGATAAATGCCACAGGCTCAGGTTGTACATCACTCTCGATCCGAATCCAGCCAATGTTACATGTATCGCAGTAATGGAGCTGTCCTCATATGAAACATGCTCCGCTCAGGGCCGTTCGAATCTATCACTAAAGCTAGCAAATGCACTGCCGAGGCCCCAGGGGCACAGACCTTTGACAAAATGCAGATTGCGGAGCAAAAAGAAGGGGATGGTGCAAAAAGGTGCAGTCGGTGCTCAAGAGAGCCCTGAAAAAGTGGCAGAAGATGAACAGTTGGAGCGAAGATGTATAACCATTGACAGCCACAAATGCTGACTCCAATAACTTTAAACTGCACTTATATGTGGTAAATGCACTTAGGGTTTTTGTGTGTGTTTTGTTATCTAATATATAAATATATTAAGCACTTGTCAAGGTTTAAGATTATCTTACTATCTTATTTCTTGTTGCTTCTTGCTTAAGACACTTGTCTGTGGTTATGGTCTTTATACAGACTACAGAGCTACAGTTTGATGCACTAATGCTTTTTGAAGTACAGTTAGCGTCACTAGCTACATCAACAAAAACTGTAGCAAATTTTGTACCCTCTTCACTCATGATGTCACTTTTGGTGCCAAAAAATATGATTTATCTAGTCCTTTTTTAAGTTAATGTATTTTTTTTATTCATACAGTCCATTATTTCACCTGTCATTTTGTAAACTTTTACATACTCCTTGATGGGATAACATTTCTACCACTAATGCCCCATCTTGGTCAGTATTTTGTGTCAATTATGATTTATGTGCATGTAACAAGCAACTATTCAAATTTATACTTTTTTTGTTCCGTAAAAAAGCCAACTAGCTGCCAGTGTAAAAAATATCTTCTTCTCTGATCTAACTTGAGTCGGTCTAACTTTACTGATACACCACATGATGAAATGGAGAGAGACAGAGGGGCCATTTTTCATTCGGGTTTCATTCAGTGGTTCAAGTGGTGCATTTGCTCCTCACTCTTCACACCTAGTCCAAAGATTTGTCATTGTACGCTCCTTGCTGCAAACCAACAAGACAGCAACAGCCAAATGGCAAACTGGAGGCTGTAAATCAGCGAGGCTGCACCCATTTCTTTTCTACAGTCTCTGGTCACGACCCCTGACTATGCAGTGTGGATATATGACTGGTGGTGATCCGGCACTAGTGCTGTATTGACAGGAACGGCTGAGACGTGTTGGCAGGCGCTGAGAAAAGCACAAGGAATGCAGTGTGTTATCAGACCAAGAGAGGAAGCCAGCCACTCAGAGTGATAACACCTGAAACACAGCGACATCAGACAAAGCGGCTCGTCCCCGGCCTCCCCCCTATCTCCTCTGCACTTCTACTTCATTTGAAGGAAAAATGTGACAAGCTCGGATTTGCAAGTCTCTGTGTCTGCGCTGGAATTAGTCTGGAAGAAATTCAAGTTGGAGGGAGAAGTGAGAGTGTCTTTGTCATGGCCGATAAGGTTTAAGGGCTGGAGAAGAGCCTTTTATAAATTAAACTGCTTTAGGAGAATGGCTTTTTTATTAAGTGTTTACCCTCGTTAGCATACAGCACAGTTCCCTGAAGTCAGCAGTGTCCAAATTAAATTAAACATTGGAGAATCATATTTAAAGTGAAATTGTTGTTTAACCCTTGGGGGTCCCTTCATTTTGTGCTCCACCTGTTACACCAAAAATGCTCTTTTAAAGATTTCCATAGATTGTCAACATATTTTTTGAATGCCATTGTTAACTTCTCCATACATAACAAATATTTATGAATTTTTTAAACCCCTTAAGTGCCAGTTCATTTATTTTATTTATTTATTTATTTATTTTAAAACACTTTTCCCCCCAAATGTACATGCAAATTGGAATTTTAAGGACACACAAAAAAATTCATCACCAGGGGAAAAAAGTAATAATAAAAAAATAATAATAAAATAGAAACGAAATTGGAATCGTAGTGTATTAGAAAAAAATGCATTTTGAATGGGAGTCAATGGCACTCCCATGTGATGTCAGTTTAAAAGGTAATGAAAGACTTGAAGAAAGAAAAACATAAAAAATTAGAATTTACCCCAAAAATATAACTTGGCCAAAATTGATACCGTTTGCAAAACTAAAATTCAAAATACACAAAAAAACTCTAGGGACCCAGGATGGTTAATGAGATTTTCAAACAATTAAACAAACTGTTGTAATACAGAAGTTCTCCTGCATTATACCAACCAGCCATAACATTACGACCACCAAAAGGTGAATTATACGTCTAACATCTAAGGGACCTTTCAGTGGATAGATAATGATAGATAATGATCGAACTGACTTGCTATGGTCAAAATAGCAGCCAATCATGTTTTTAATATAAACTACTCCTACATGAAGCAGTATAATGAAATGTCCACAAATAGACATAAGCCATGTTTAAAAAAGAAAAGAAAAATATATATAGTCTTATTTATTAAAAGGTTAAGATAAAAATGCGTCTTAGTCCTAATGGACATGGAAACATGGGGGTTGAGCTTAAAATGAGGTCAAGATGTGCCATAGACATATGAATAACATGTAGTCTTGTTGTTCCCAAGGAAAATGTAAGTATAAAAATAGCACTTAATCTTCCATACAGCGCCATAACGTTTTTATGGGTGAGAACATTTTTGCATCTGTATGTCTGACAGATTGTCAACACTTTCAAATCAGTATTGATCTAAAATCAGCCCTTCCATAAACCTTCAGATGACAACTTATTACACAGACAGAGACAGTCACAACAACAAAAATGAAACCGAGAAACAAATTTAAAATCACAAAAATAAATTACACAACTCAACACTTTTTAAATTTTTTTTTTATAGAATTCTATTTAATAAAACCACAAACAAAAAATCAAGAGAACTCAAAATAAATAGCATAAAAAAAAAAAAGACTCTCTACAAAAACAAAATCAGAAACTCCAAATAAAGTGAGTAAACACATTAAGGCTTGATTGTGATTGGACTCACTTACTCTCAATTTGTTTTCACATTTTACTATTTCTTTTTAGTTTTACTCTATCTTGTTGTGACTGGTGATTTATGTCCCCTTCAGGGCCACCATACTACAGACAACAGAAACAAGTGTAATAGCCAAATAAAAACTCCACAATAGAGCCTCGAGTACAGATGCACGGCTGAGGGTAACCTTTTTTTAAAACACTGCATCCACCAGACAACTCTCTCTCCACTGGATATACTCCATGACAACTTTAAATTGACTTAAAAGCTCATTACACATGTTACGCTTTGCATACTACGCCGAGCACCTGTGAAGAGATCCATCACCGCTTGTCACTCCGGCATTGGGCCTCCGCGGCGGGGGGCGGGGCTGCGGGGCACCTCATCGCTCTCATTTGACGGAGAGGGACTGGCTGTCATGAGGCAAGTGGAGTGACTTAATATCTGTAACAGTGGGGAGGCACTCAAACATGAAAGCGGCCGTATTAAAACGCTCCTTTAAAAAAAAATGGAACAAAGTCGCCGAGTGTCTGATGTCTTAAGCGGATTGAGGGAAAATCCATCTGACTTAATGTCAGCGCGAGTGTCTATCGTGAGTAGTCGGCTTTGTGGGCGCTGATGGGAGTGAAGAGTGGACTCCGGCTGACAGAAGAAGGAAGCCGGGGAGGCGTTGAAAGTTGAGTTTAAGTTTGGTAACGCTCACTTTTAAACGCACAGGTGTGGCAGTGTAGATTGGGGAACGGGGCATTCATTTTGCACACTTCAAGAGCAAGACTTTTAATTGGACGTGGCAGAAAGGCATGACAACCCCTTTGCTTGCCTGTCACCATTACGGCTTGTTAAAATGCTTTCGAGGAGCATGCCAACATTTCTGACACGTTACACCATCCCTGAAGTCACCAGTATGTTCCGTGCGTTTCTCTCTGGAGTGAATTTGGAGATAGTAAGTAGTTGTAAAATTCACTGGAGGGAAAGAATAAGGTGTCAGAAATGTCACCAAAGTAGAGTGCAACAGTAGCTTGGCACCAATTAACCCGTCAGCGGGAGATCACCTGACAAGAAAAGAGGGCAGACAACAACAAACCAAACAAAACACAAACGTCACAGGGGGCATAATACCTCACCTCGGCACAATCAACCTCCTTTGTCTCTAATGAAAAGAAGAGCTGTGACTGGACTTGGCTAGACATTCTTTTATTGTTCTACACTGGTGCAAAATAAGTTTTTGGACACCCCATGCATTTATGAAATATGACTTTAGGTGTTCAAGTGTTCAGTTTTAAAACACATTATCTGTTATTTGTTGACTTTGATACCGACAATGTAGAGAAAAGACATGTCAAGAATTTAGTTTTGTAAGTTGTAAGCAATAAACAAAAAAATATATATATATAATTTGTACTTGTTTGTGTCTGTCTAATGCTGCCACAAGATTTTTCCACAAACATTTGATGATAGTTTTTGAGATTGTGTCAAATTTTAAGGGTGTCCAAAAACTTTTTTTTTCCACCACTGTATGTACACCGAGTTAGTCTAGGATTACAGTCAGATTTTTAAAGGGGGCGGGACCAACAGACGCAGAATAAACTGCCGCTTTACGCAAATAAATACACATACGACCAATCAGAGAAACATAGCATTGCATAAAACCTGTCAGGATTTCTACGATGTGGCAATGGCTGTGGAGGGAAGGGATTTGAGACCCCATGAGAAAAGTTTCGCCAAGTCGATGGGTATGGCTTTTAAAAATGGGACTTTCTCAATCAAGAATAATAATATAAAATGGTTTTGACCTTGTACTACAAAGCACTTTGTTGTCCAATCTCTTTTAAATTGGTCAAATCAAATTCATCTTTTTAATACCATATTACAAAAAGTATTCAAAACAAGACATCATCCTCTAATGTGACATACCATTAGAAATCACCTTAAATGACAGGTACACAAGTTACTTTATTCTTACATTTCTGTGTTGTAAAAAGTGCTGAAACGAATACCAATTACAGACTTTCATTTTTCAATAATCCCTGTTAGATGTCAGGGGTTTCTGACTTTCTCCTGACACGCCTAAATAATGTCAACAGAACACAGGTTTAGATATGTCCAAAGATGGGGTGGGGACAGTTTGTGGGAGTGGGGTATGATGCTTAACTACTGAAGAATGCATGTGTTTACAAGAGTAAGACGGTGGATAAACGGGACAATTACTCCAGGTACTTCGCTAATCTAGATCCTTCATGGATTGGAAAAAATGTGCAAGATGTCAAAAAAAGTAGGAAGTAATGAACAAACATGCTGCAGAGAGTTCAAGGCATCTACACACCACCCACTCCACGTATGCCCCGCACGCAATATAAACACCACCAACATGGACATCAATAAAATGCCCTGTTTTTCCACTTTTTCGAGGATCAGAAAAATCCGAATTTTTTGAGTGGGTCCAGATGTGGTGTTAAAGCAGCACCCATTCACTCAAGTCTAAACAGCCCTTAACAATCAAATCATCGCCACAAGTGAATTAGCATTAGCTCCATTCATGACTAATCATGATTTATTTTCAATCAGAATGCGTCTTCCTTCACAGACTGTTTCAGTTTGGCTTTACTTTTCAAGAAGCAGAACGTGATAAATGAGACAGAAATGTACAATTTGTCAAATAGGAAAATTTGTCATTATAGTTTTAGCGGACATTTAGCAATTTGAAAACAGAATTACTCAATTATCTCAGTTTTCAGAAAGCATAAGCAGTGTTTTTGTATAATGTATTCTCCCTAAAGTGCAGCGAGAGCCTTTTCTCAGCTGTCTTTAACAGTTGGAACCCAGTGAGCACATTCTCTGCCAAGACACTGAATGCATTACCAAACGCCATATAAAATGCAAATTTCTTTAAAGGAAATATAATTTTGCACTCCCCTTGTTGATTGCACTTAATGCAACTTGCAAAGTGATGGTGATTTAATCAAATCTCAGTACGCTGCTAATTTAAATCAAGGTGCAGAATAATCCACGGCCATTGTAATATATTATGCAAATATTTGAGGCACTTGTCATTAAAAGCTTTTATTAGCGACCTTTCTGGAAATGTGGGAGGAAAACAGAAAAAAAAAAGTGCCCAACCTGCAGAAAAACACCGCTTCGGGACATTTGCATTTCTTTTATGCAGGATTAAACATATTCATATGCATCAGTGGCATATAGCGCTGAGAGTAATACTGAGGTTTATTAAACTTGGGAGAATGCATGTACACTTCTCTCCATATGGATGAGCTATAGTGCGGCGGATATAAGCACATAACCAGCTTTACACTGACAGAGCTAGTCTGAAACGCTAGCATTGTGCTTATTAGAAATTCAAATGAGGCAAAAGGAGCAAAGATGTTAACAGCGTGTGATGGGTGTCCTGCTGGAAGTCTGGCCTAGCGTATAATGTGTTTTAATGTTAGCCGGACCTCCTGGGCGGCTGCAGCATGGAGTTCATTTCCCCTCAAGGATGGCGCGGCTCTTTTTTGCAGTCCTTTGCACAATCTAACCCATGTTACCGCATTATGTTTTTCATTATTTTTTTCCTTTCTCTTTTTTTTTTTTTTTTACCACCTCCACCTCCCACAGCTCACGCCATCGAACAGGCCATTGTGATTACGGGAAATGTCAGTGCATTCATTAATTATTCCGCTGAGTACTCTCATGCTCACCGGCCTGAACACAACTGTCCACCGCCGGTTTCACCTGTGTCGCCGCTGTTATAGCTCGTCACTCGCTGCTGCGTTAAGCTGTCACTGTCTCCCATGTATCTGTGACAAGTAGACACATCAAATCTAAATGTTCCAGAAGGGAGAAGATTATATTACACTTACATTACACTTCACTTTGTTGCTAAAGCGAAAGATTTAAGCTCAGAGTTTTTATTGTCCCTGGAAGATTTTTTGCATTTCCCATTCAGCATTACACTGTACACCACAGACATCCATAAAAACAAAATAAACACAAAACTATATCAAATTGAGTGAAAAAGTATAAAAAAAGAGTTGACAACATAACAGTCAGTTTGTCTAACCCATTCACTTTCTTAGCATTAAACCCACCTTCCACCAAGCATAGCCCTACCCCTATCAGAAATGGGGCAGGCTTTATGTGATGCCCTGGTTCTCTGATTGGTTGTATGTTTTTCAAGTTGTGTCGGTCCAGAGGCAGTTTAATCTGTGCATGTTGGTACTGCTCCCTGAATTCTGATTGGTTTGTCTATCCAATTGAATTTAATGTTACTTTAATCTGCAACTGTTTGATCCACACCCTATAAATCAAAATCTGCTATTAAATTTTTGTGTTGAATACATAAAGATAACAAGGATGGCTGACTGGGCTTCCTCTGCCTCTTCTACCAGAAAGCAGAAACTGGAAGCAGCAGTTGAGGTTATGTGCCTCAGAATCTTGACTGCTTTATAATCATCTCGTTGGAGCTCGGCCTTGTTGGTCTTTGAGAGCCCTTCAGACCAGTCCAGGAAAGAGATGAAGGAGGAGGCTCTACATCCAGGTGTCTATACCTCTGGAACAAAAGACTACAGGAAATCTCTCTTTTTACATTCTTCTAAATGGCACTGAGTGAGGCATTAAAACACACAACTTTTGTATTTTCTACCAAAATTTCCCAAATGATTTTTTTATATGATTTTAATCTTATATCATAAAACCACTTCCCTCAAAAATTGGAAAAAAAACAAAATCCATTATTTGCCAAAGGTTTACTTTTTGATTTCTATAGTTTGCCACATATTTCTCTTCTATCTTATATATATATTAACCTTATACGTCATTATTATGTCATTTAAACCAAACCGATGAATGAAGTTTATACTATGCTTGACTTTTTATCTTTACTTGACATATGCCCTAAAATTTTACATGACATCTATAACATTCTGAGGTCACTTGATTAGTGTCAGTGTAAACAGTTTTGTCACATTGAGCTATCCTGGTATACAAAGATTTTTTTTTAATCAAATTGGTGTTTTTTATGTATAATGCCTGTAAATAGGAAATGCTGCAGTCTCTTTTGTGTTTTTACTGTAACCATAAAACTACAGCTCCGGAGTCAAAATTGCCTAAAAGCACAAACTCAGTCCCCTATAAATCACAAGAGAGAGAATTTTACTGTGTCCAACATTAATAAATAGCAGAGAATTACAAAAGAAGTGGAAACCCACTCATGAATGGACAGTTGTTCTGTTGTAGCCACACTCACTTACACACACATCCACTCAAAGTCAGTGCCAGTTTTTTTTTTTCTCGTCTCCACCATTATTTCTCTTTTTGCTAGAGGGAATGGTCACAGCTGGCCAGACATGCAGCCATGAGGGGCCGTGCCTGAGGGAGCCCCGTGCAGCTGGCAGATAGTGAGGGCCGCACTGGATGTATGGCTCTGTGAGATCTAGAGCTGTTCAAAAACATCCCTTTTCTTTTGAGCATATTCATATAGTCTGCTGTTTACTGCATTTGCATTCTGACCAAAGGCCACTAGACGCTAGGAAATTCCATGGTTCCTTTGAAAGCTAGAACATGAAGCGTTATTTGCCTCAGTAAAACGTTTGTGGTATAAAGAAAACGTGTTTAATTGGCAGCAGTGTAGAGGTATGAAAACTAGAATGTAAATGTATGGTATGTTTCAGTAAAACAGTGATATATTTGTTATAGATTAAAATGGAATAAAATGTATCTTTCAAGATATTGTATGTAACATCTAAAGGTCATCAGATGCAGATGAGTTCAGTTAAAGGTCACACTACAATTAGGCTAACCTGAAAATGTAACTCTGTCAACTGTTTTGGCATAATAAGTATAAGGTTTATGTTGCTTAATTGAACAATTAAAAAAAAATGGACTCCTAAACCATTAGACAATGCCTGTCATAAACAATAACTACAGGATGCACAGCTTCAGATTTTAGCTTTCTCATTAGCGCTCAGTCAGGCAAAGGGTGAGATATGGTACATCAACAGAGTACACTTACAGAAGCAGTGAAGTCTACCGTACTACTTTGGTGACCCCTTGGTTTGGTTGTAACAGTGAAGTACTGTTACTAAAACGCTAAACTGTGCACTTTGATTCTTGGTCGACAGAGAATCATGTCTTGTTCTTGTTATAAACACTCACCAAAATAGAAAGCTAAACATTCGAATAAACTCAATCAAAGCTAGCATTTACAAGCAATAGCTGTTTCTGGTTTTAAATAAAGTTGGCCTTTTAAGGTAACCTGACTCTCCAGAGGGTCTGTTACACTGAACCATCTAGGGAGGGCCTCCACAGAAGGCCTCTGCAGAGAGCAGGTAATTTAATTGTTGAAACAGCAGCTGTTCAAGAGCAGACTCTTTGATTGGAGCAGTACAAGTATGGATATTTGTGAGTTTGTGAAAGCACAAATCCAGATGTAGCACAAGGTAACTCTTATGACTTTTGTTTTATGAATTATAAATTCATTGTTTTCACTATTAAACATAAACACAACTCCCTACATGGGTACAACTGTTGCAGTTGATTTAGAAAGCTGAGAATAAAGTGGAAATATTCTTCTTGTTTATTGTAGCAGTATACAGCTTGCTAGCGATGCTCATACATTTAAACAGTTTGCTACAAATACAATTTATATCTCATTTGACATTGTTCACCTTCTATCCTGCAACTCTTAAGGTCAAAACTGTGTAGTAAATCTGCACCATACCACTCCATACAAAATAGTGCGTTGTTGTGACAAAGCTGCTGGGCAGCAACATAAATTTACCAAGTGGACATTCTTCTCTTTGTTTTATGTCAGGGATGTCAGGGATGCTATTATTTTAAGGTAAAATGTCACTACAGTATTTAAAGTTAGACCAACTAGAGTTAGAGAATGCTTGTATGGAACCACTGTGCGCTTTGTTTAGCACAGTTTCACTTTGCTTATTCCGTGTTGAATAAAGCAGTATATACAATGTATGGCATCAGCAAAAAGGAGATTCTGTTTCCTCACTTTCCTTTAATGGTCCTGTCAGCCATGTTCTCTGCTCTCCTGCCTCGATTTGGTGCTATTTCTGGTTGCCACATCTCAGTCGGCTGAGACACATCTGCGGCTGTGAGTCGAGAAGACATTTATTAATGTTATTTTATCCATTCTGATCCTGCATTGTCAGGAAAAGGAGACGACCAGTCAATCTCCGAGGCTCGCTCAAGGCTCACTGACAGCAGCAGGCAGACACCGACCTGAGCCGCATGCAGCAGTCAATAGCACAGTCATAGCACCTGCTGTTTAGTCATTTATAAATGGAGATACTACCAAAGGAAAGGCTGCATTAGTTACAGCTGTAGTGAAAAGTAGTGGGGAATCTGTATCCTTCTTAAGAGTTAGCACATCAAGCTTACGGCAACATAGTTTAATTGGTGATAGCGCTTAGCAATTAATCCAGAATGAAATTAAATCGACACTAAGATCTCCTAATGAAATCTTTCCCAGAACGACATTGTATTTTTTTTAATTGTGCATTTTAATAGTGCCTCCACAAAGCAGTTGTCCATAACAAATAAAAAAGATTAGATTGTGTGGAGTTGCTTCTGTAATTTGAAGACGAGATTTGCTCCAGAAGTCCTCCATCTTTGTTAGATGTACAAATGAAGTGCAAAATACTCACTGTGTGAATGTCACCCATTATCACTTCTTTATTTAGTTCAGTGGCTTAGATTTTGCTAAACCCCAAAGCTGATCTGTTGGAGCATTTTCATCCTAAAAATTGCAGTTGCCTCAGCTAATAAGGGTAACTGAAGATACAACAATATTTTAAGGATTTTGAAAGCACTCTTGCAATAAGAAAAGTTCACATATGACCTCAATGTCACAATGTTTTGCCTAATATAGATATAAGGTTTTGCTTAAGTTAGGACTGCTCGATTATGGAAAAAATCAACAATTATTTTGGTCATTATTGAAATCCCAATTATTTTACACAATTACTCATTGACTGAAGAAATATGATGGATTTATTGAACAAAACTTCTCCTTAAAATAAATAATAATCTAAATAAATAGCTTAAAAAATAAACAGAAATAATAATTGAGATAAATATTAAGATCAACAATGTAGTGCATATCATGGAAAACAAGTAACACATAATAAATATAAACAAGTAAATAATTGTTTTTTTTGATTAATTGCACAGCCCTAGCTTAAGTTAGCCTAGACTATATTTGCGGCTAATTTATGTGTGACAATGTAAGTCATAAAATGTTGACAGACTCAGACCCACATCATATTGATATAATGTATGTGCAGTTTCAAATCCACAGACTTCCACCATTGTTGTTCTACTTGCTGTGTGTCGCCAGCAGCCAATAGAAATCTTTAAAAAGTTTACCGTTACAGTGACAGTGCTCAAACAAAACAGAAATGCCTCTTCAGTCTGATTCAAAAGTTTGTGTTTTCTGTAAGTGTGAATTCTGTCCATGTGTAAATGAAACAGTCAAACTGCAACAGAATCTTTGCATTTTGATTTGATGACAGAGACAACCAGAAAATATTTCACTAGTGCATTCAAAAGAAGCAGCATGATTTAGACTATATCAAGAAATAACACAGGACAGTAATAACATACAGCAGACAATAGTTTTAACAGCAAACACAAATTTCCTTGTGCAACAAAAGAACGATGCCAACGATTTTTAAATTCCCCAAAAGTGTAATTCGAGCATGTCTTGTTTTTGACAGTAGGGACGCTGCATCTGCCAAAGAACATGAGGAAAGCTCCAGGGAGCTCATTTATAAAACTGTGAGTGGGATCCACAGTAAAAGTCTGCCAAACACTAAATAGATTTGTTGATGTTCCACCGTGTAGTTTGCCTTTGTTAAATACTCCAGTTGTACGGTGCAACGTACCCACCCTCCAGATCTGTAAGAACAAGTGCTCAGTGGAGTGCTCCATGTAAAAATGTATCTGTAGCTGAATTATGGATTGAATTTTGAAGTGAAGTCCACAAGGATGTTTACGATAAACTTGTTTTGTCAAGGGTGTGATATATTAAATTGCTATGTGACGCTTGTGTAGCCATGATAAATGCATTTGTTTAGTGTATACATTATAAATCATTTATTATTTTTAGTTGCAATGCTTTGAATTCTGCTCTAAGTGTCCCAGGAACTGTAAAGGTTGCTGTGGTATAACCGTCACTACCTTATCGTTTCTGGGTGACATTAAAACACAAACTGTAATAAAGAACTATAATTGTATTAGTTACCAACACTTTTTTTTTCTTCTCAGATTTCTGCAAAATCCATTGAAAGCCTCTGACATCACTTAAGTGTATTCGTTCTTATCAGATTCTGAAAATTCTCTAATATCTATTTCATTTCGCTTTTGACACTTTCTTTTTTTATTTATTGTTAATAGGAGCAAGAGAAAATAAAAGAATAGAATTTTAGCATTTATTAAGAATTGCAGTCTTGACTTTCCCTTACTTTTTCCTTCAGTACTTTTGCTAACCAAAAATATGATCAAATAGGAGCTGAGAATCAGAAGGGTGTAAGTGAGATCAAGGGTGAAAATCAAATGAAAATCAAAGCTCTTGACAGGCCCCAAAGATCATAATAATAATTTCAAATCTGTTACTTACTTAGTGAACCTGCCTTTCATGTGAGGAATTGGAGGTTGGAGCCAAAACTGTGAAATTATGGTGCATTTTATTCCAAATTATAAAATGATTGCACAAGAAGTCTGTGTGTGAATACCAAAATCATTACACAAAGTCAGCTCTAAAGGTTGGTTCCACCTTTAAACCTAAAGACGGACTGCTCTTTCTTATTTGTGATGGACGTGAGTGTTCCATGTCCGTCTCTTTCTTCGTCTGCATCCGAGTAGAGCCTTTGTCCACGGCTGTCACCGCGCTCCCAGCCGGAATTCCATTTGTCTCTCACTAGAATGAAACACCATTGATTGCTGGCTCCGATATCCGTTAGCAGGGACGCATTCAGAAGGGAAGACAGATGGACAGGCTGCGAGACAGGCCGAGATAGACCCGGAGCGGACCCGCAGAAACCCAGCCTTCTGCATATCTCCACGAGGATTTAAAAGGCAACACAGGGAAAGGGGCAAATGCGGGATAAAAGATGAGGAGGCAGGCATCAGTGCCATGTAAGCAGGTGGTGTCTGTCCTCAGATCCTCCTCAGTGGGACGCCTCATCAGCATTCCTACCTCAAATTTAACCACGAGCACCAAGCAGAGCCTAGAAGGGAGCGACTCTCCATGTCGTCGGGACTTGTAGTAGTAGTATCACGGCACTTTCTATTCTACTTTAAAGAAGAGCCGTCTCATCGTTGTTATGGTGATATACTGTTTCCATATCCTGCTAAATCACTGTAATCTTTCCTTAGCTCGCGTCTGTTGAAGGTGATTAAGAGAGAAATGAACGCAGGAGAGGTAACAGATCCTCTGGAAGCATTAATGCAACATTCATACGCTCCTGGGATCGTCCCAGTTTCCGAGTTCAGAATGCGTTTGGCACTTTTTAATGCAGAACATCATTACAATGCAATACTGTATTAACGTTCTTTCTCCAGACTGTCTTGTGGCATTTTTAACACTGAAAAAAGGTGAGGTTTTCTTTCAATCCTGCTAACACTCAAACATAACTACGGCTAATTTATGTGACTGTTAAGGGTTTCCATATTACGTTTTAAGAAATGATGAGTGGTCCAGGTTGGTCTTCTTGGTGTAACAAGTATTAACATTTTTACAGTATTAGGGTGATAAAATAAAATATAAAAAATAAAATAAAAAAATATATAATTAAGTTTATGAAAAAGTTGTTTTATTCATTCAGTTTTATTGCACAATAACTTTAAAGGGAAAAAAGACTAAATTAAACTTGAAACTATGTTTAATGAATGGTTTACATGCTGTTACTCTTCATTTTGATTTTAATTTGTCGCCAATTATGTCAGAATTGAAAGTTCATGCTCATGAAGTACACTTTGAATATAACCCTGCCCCAGACGACTCCTATTGTTGTTTGTTGTTGTTCCTGTCAGCAGAAGTGATCATTTGAGGATCTAATTGAAGTCTGTCTTATCATTTTAATATCATTCTCCAATCCTAATATGCAATAACAGGGCTTCTTTGGGCCACTTTCTGATTATACATAAACAAGGATGTTGGAGACAAGGATATGAAAACACAATATAGTTATCTAGGCCTTTTTTACTATATATTACATCAATAAAGCTTTACAAATGTGTATGCATATATGTATGTAGGCAGACTGATGTGTGTAAGATCAGATAAGGTTTGCTAATACATTCAAAAGGTTGATTATATAATATTACTCATATCTGCCCACATAACTGATTCATATTCAAACCAAAGCATTCAAACTTCCCACAAACCAAATCACTTTTAATATGTAAATGTTATGCACCTCAATATAATAAGTTCAAGTCCAAATATAGATCATAAAATATGATGCTATCCTGGGTTTTGTGACCCATCCACCACCCCAACATCACACAAAACGAGACACTATTTGGAATTTTAATTGGAATTTCGACGTTAGAATCACACATTTCAAACCAACATCATAACTGCTTTTATTTTAGTGCCTTAACTAAACTTAACCACGGAGGATATCTAATAATATCAGGGTGTTATATAACTGCTCAGAGACTTATTCCAAAACCACATGGATGTTTGCTAAGGTTTTACTGTGTGATGTTTGTGCTGCTAGAGAGGCCTATTTCAGCCTTGGTTGGCCCCCAGTGAAGCATACACAGAGTTAATGACACATGACAGTGGAATATCCGCCCATTAAAACTCACATGCTCTTGTCACTCCCTTAGCTCAGCATCTTCTCCTCTCTCTACGAAAACCAGTGGCAGTAAATAGTGGAGTGGAGCCAGTTAGTGTTAGGGTTGGCGATCTTGACATTGTTTTACTTCATCTCTCCTTATTTTGTCAGTTAAGCTTCATTGGATTATCTTAAAGATGCATTAAGCTTGATTTGTAGTGAACAAACACTTCCCACACACCCCCTTCCAGAGCGAGGACCACTAGAGTTGTGAAAGAGAAAGAAAAACATAGCATAAGCGCTAAGTTTATACCGCTTTATTTACTAAGAGCTGAGTCTCCAATAGTCACGTTTGGCATATGCTCACATCTATTTCCAGTTCGTCTGCCTCTTAAATTTGTCTTAAATTAACCTCACCAGACTGGCAGAGAAACAGAATTTGTTTTGCTTTGTATTCTTTTTGACATATTGCATACTTGTCTTCATTTTAATTATTGCTTTTTAACAAACAAACGGCAACAAAAATGACAACATTAATGCACATAGAAAAATAAATAAATGAATAAACATAGAAATGTGCATACCTAAAACAACATAGAAACTGCAGAAGCAATCCTTAGTGCATTAGTGAACCAACAATGCCCTGGTAGCATTTGGGGTAACAGCACCCTCTAGTGTGTTTCTTAAGAAAACCTTTGTTTTTTTTGTTTGGTCTGCAGTTTATAATGCAAGCTGTGAACACTGTGAACTACAACTTTTAGCAAACAGACCAAACAAATGAAACTGTTTCAAATTAAACAAAGCCCACTAAGTACAAGACTTTTTTGACATTTATATAAACAGAATGAAATTTTGTTGCCTTGGCTCAACATTGTATAAAATATATTGCCACAGACTAGGTAGGTAGTTAGTTATAGCACATAAACCGCTGACTGTTTTTTTGACTAGCATCCTACTTTATATCTGTGACGTAGAGTGTCATTTTGATCAGTGCAAAAATAGAGTCTGTAGTATTCAAAGCAGTGAAAATAGGCTCCATAGATGATTAATGGCTAATGTAGGAAAGTAAGTAGGCTATAGGTTAATGCACAGTGAACAGTAAAATACTGGTTGAGGGCCCTCAGTGTTGAAAAAGACTCACATGTTACCAAAGACTGTCTTAGGTGTTGAATAAGAGGGCTGGCTACTGTGTGAGCATCAATTTACTTTAATTTATTTTTTTACTAAAAATCCTGCGTATTATACAGTGCCATGAAAAAGTATTTGGCCCCCTTCCTGATTTCTTTTCTTTCCTTTTTTTTATTTCATATTTGTCACACTTAAATCAGATCTTCAAACAAATTTAAATATTAGATAATGCAAGTAATTTTTTTAGTTATGATTTTTAGTGAAAAAAGCTATATAAACCTTGCCCTATGTGAAAAGGTAATTGCCCCCTTTTAGGTTATGGGGTATAATTACTGCTTTGTTGCCTTTAGCAGCAACAACTGCAATGAAGCATTTGAGATGAGAGGCAATGAGTCTTTCACATCGCTTTTTCTCTTAATGAATAAAAGCATCACTTAAAAAGTGTATTTTGTTTACTTGAGTTACCTTAATATTTAAGGTAACTCAAGTATATTTAAGTATATTTAAGTTCGTTTGATAAGCTGAAACATACAAGTGTGACAAATATGCAAAAATATAATAATTTAGGAAGGTAGCAAACACTTTTTCATGGCACTGTATCTTCAACTGTTGAGCAGGTGCCTGGGACTTATGATCTGTGAGCAAAGTAATGCAAAACGTCACATAGAGTTTACTTAAACAGTCACTTGATTGTTTAAAATGTGCTCTTTCCAAGACACCAAAGACCACTCATATATAGTACAACTGTATAATGCAAGTCTGGCTAGTCCTTGTTGGAGAATTTTGGATCTATTGTAAGGTTGTGATGCCCTGAGCCTTGGGCTCTGTCAACAGATAGACTCAGACATCTGTAGATAACATGTCTCCAACCTCAAGCCCTATCAGCTGAATAACAACTGAATAACATCTCTTTTGTTATTGCATTGTTTGCGCACTGACCTTCTATGAGGTTTTATAAGCTCAGTCCAATGAAAGCATAGCTAGACTTGAATGTTCAATACTACGCTGTGTTGACTGTTCAACTGTCTCCGGGCCTGTATTTGATGGTAATAAACTTCTCCTGCTTAAGTCATCCAGAGTCTCTGCAGTTTATCTATGTGTTCCAATACTTCACAGCTCCAAGGCAGTATACCAATTCTCTTACAGTCCTCCTGACCTCATACATACTTTACCACGTACAAGGAAGGTTACAAAATCCTGCAATATCACTTGTCAATGTCAATGAGTAACTTAAGCTACTTTTCTTCATTGTAGCAAACTTGCCTTAGCTTTGAACATGCCCTTTTGTGTATGCTGTACCACGGCCATTGGCTTACAGAAGTGATGCACCACTGAATCCTATAGAAGTGAAAAAAGGCCGTATAGAGGACATCAAAGCAAAGTGGTCAAACGTCTGGCCTGGAAATCTCTGCTCTATCTCCCCGTCTCTCTTCTATTGTTCCGTCTTATCCGTTAGACTATAGTGTTCACCTAGCACTGTCTCTCCTGGGAGCTAGGCCTGGCATGCTGCGGGCTAAAGGGGATTTGTTTTGCACATCAAGTATGCATCATGTTGCTTCTTTTTTATGGACTGCACCTTCAGAAAGCAGACACCTAAGCACATCTAGACTCGTCGCTGTGAACCAGGGGCTGTGTGGAGGGAAGTCTGGTGCCGGGTCTCAGACAGGGCTTCCACAGATTGCCTTATTGGATTGAGCAGGATGAGTAATTCTCTGATCAATTTGTTGTGGCGTTGGTTATGTTGGCTGAGTAAATCTACACACTAACGGGACAATAAGACTCCGTGAAAACTGGCTTTCACACACAGGCAGGGAGGCAGGGACAACCATTACCAGGCTGTATACTATTTATTTGCTGCAGTATTAAAGTGGATTGGATTTGACAAGCCCCGCTTCAGGTTTGTGCTTACATGAAGGAACAGCAGCAGCATGGGTGGGTTTTATTTGTCTTGTGATGTGGTAGGCCTCTTTTTTAATGGGCCGATGGATACAGGTTAACAATTCTGGTCTGTGTGCATTTTGAAAAGAAATAACGACACGATTTAAAGGGTTCTTCCAAATTATTTTGTAGAAGGGTCCATTACCTGTGTTAAAGACCTCATGGTTTGGTAAACAGGAAGTAAGCCTCACCAGTACTTTAGGTTTTACAAGACATTTTAAACACCAAACAAAATTGGTCAATGAAAATAATATGCATCCTTCACTGGGCGTTTTACAAAACAAAATAAAAAAATATTTAGGGTACTATTACATGTATCTGCCTTAGTTAGAATTGGTATGGTATATACATTAGTAAACCTTATTAAAGATGTATAATCATTCTGTTGGCGAAAGAGCCTTACTCACACTCCTTTTTAGAGCATGTGAACAGCTATAGTTGCCTGGCAGAGACTTGCAGTTGACTAAGAACAAACCAGTGGAAATAGGTCTGATGGTGATTTCATTTTAATGTAAGAAATCACCATCAGAATTCTTGGTGATTTCTTCATGTAAGAATGATGAAAAATAGTGATCCCCTCCAGCAGAGCTCAGTTTATTGACTCTAGGCAGATGTAGAAACAGGAAGTAATGGACCTTCCTCTTGGTTCTTTGGAGTAAGAACCTTTAAAGTACCCATTTTGTTTTTGCGTCCCTCCCTCAGCCCCACCACTCTACCCAAACAGCAGTGTACTAACTTTTCCTGCTTCTTTTATTTAAAAAAAGAAAAAAGAAAAAAAGTCAAACTGGACCAATTTTCCACCTCAAAATACTAATGCATTACATTAAATTGCAGTGTTGAGCTTACCTGAAACTTTTACCTTTGAAGTTTACTGTTCTAGACTAGTGATCCTGTAACTAGCTCTGCTTCGTGAAACATTGCTTTGAAGCATTCCCAACATTTATCCATGTTTAATTTGCTGTTTCTTTATTATTATCTGTTTTGAGCTGTTTTGCTGTAAAATAATACATATTTTGCAACGGTCAAACGCAGACTGTATCAGTGAATGTCCTCATAAAAAGCAATGGAGTCTTTTTAAAGAGGACCGCTGGGTATCATTTACATTTGTTTATTTACTTAGATATCTGGGTAACTGTTATAGTATACCATGATTGTAGCCAGATTTGCCATGATTGTCCGACACTGTGTGAAATTGAACGATCAAAGAGCACCAATTTATAACCACGGTGTATGATTTTGCTACAACTAAATGATCACTCATCAGTGATAGCCGCAATCATATTGTGACAGAGGCATAAATATAAGTGCTTTTCTTTTGGTTCTGAAACTATATCCACATACTGAACAAATAGAAGGGTCCATGTCTGAAGACAAATCTGCCTCAGGGAACATGAAGTTATCATGCATGCTGAAGTTGTAGCAATAATAGAATATTAGTCTAGTCTAACCCTTTTGCAAAATGCATTGGCATGAGAATTATTCTCTTGGGCTTGCATGTGTAACGGTGAGTGTATGGGTGAGTGTGTGTACTTAATTGCATTGAGACAGAACAAAGGGGGATGTGATAACCTGATGGCTCCACTCTGCGCAGACAAGAAACAGTTCTCCCCCTTGGATCAGCGCCTGGGACTCTGGACAGATTAATAACCAACTGTGCATTTATAATTCTGCTGACTCACTGCTCCCGTATACAGTGGAGCTCAGCAACATCTGTGGGATTTTTATTTTTTTGAAGGTGGCTAAGAGAATCTGGGGACACAGGTAATAAAATTAAAGCGTGGCAAAAGGGGGAGGGGTCAGTCCAAGGTCAATTCCATTCCGAGCGCCTCAGGATGGATGTGGAGCGCGGAGTTGGAGGGAGTGGGGGCTGCTGCCGTTCATCAATCACTTGCTCCGGCCTTGACACAGGAAGCTGAATGGAGCTCATTTGATTACGACCATCACTGTATTGAATCGAGGAAAGACAAGCCGTGAGTGAGCAGCCGGGTGCTTTGTACTTAGCTTTTATTGTTTTCCATGAATGAAACATATGTAGATGGAATTATGGTAGTGCCGTTTTGGACATGTAATAAATCACTCATAATCAACAAGATGAATGAGAGTAATCCATTGTAATGTAGCGTAATGTAGCGTGCTTTGCCAATGAATAGATCCTGTCTGTCTGCTTCGTGCTGCACAGAACTTAGGCGTTTGTGCACAGCCTTGGCTCGGCTAATGGGCGACAAAAGTGGGTCAGACCTGAGCACACAACAGAGCAAGGATTTTGTAGTCTTTACTGCAGCAGGGTTTTGTTTTGCTGTCTATGTATATATGTATATTTATATTCCTCACACAAAATAAAGCGTAAAGGCCACTTTCCTTTTGAGGGAATTTGTCCCACCAATATCCCATCTCAGCTTGTCTGGTGTCCCATTTATGTTAAGCAAGCCAGAGAACAAAAAGGCTGTGTCCAGGCAGGGCCATTGCTAGCTTTGTGGGCCCAATGCAAGATGCTCCTTGGGGTCCCTAGTCAAACTACAGAGGAGAGATTCTTAACCCTTTACATATAAGGGTTTTCGAATAAAAGTGCTCGAGGTCTTCTCAGTTGACTTCCTCACCGTATTTTTTATTTTTTTAATGAAAATATACTGTACTCCCACAAGAAGAAAGTCTTATGAACAATGTGGAGATGACTGTATTGTACTGTATTTTTTCCTTTGTTACTTAGGAAGGATGTTCCCAAGGACGCAACTCACAGAAGAAAGGGAAATACTACAAAACATGAACAGAGGCTAGAGTTCATTCAAAGCCAGTAAACCTTGATTTGACATTAGCCTGGAAATACTGCATATTATGCCTTTAATACTCCTTCATAAATGGATGAGAATATTTTAAATACAAAGTCATTAATTCAAGCCAAAAAATATTCATCTGTAAAGGTGTAATCGTTATTCATCTCTATCTCCGAGTAATGACCTCTGAGGAAAACAGGCACAAGGGAAAAATGCACTCATCTTTTCTTAACTTTAGTTGTTGCCAAAAACTAAAACGTTAACGGTTCAATTGCTCCAAGTTCCTCTTAAGATGTCTTCAAAATCAGAATATAAAGATATTAATTCGATTTTAGATTTGAATTAAATGGTTATGAGTAGTTAGTTGTTTGGCATTTCCACAGAAACTGACACTGAACTTATAGCAGACTGGTCTCTTTGAGCTCAATGCGTGAACAATACAAACTTGGGCTATATATAGACATGAGATATCTACAGATAAACACATTTTAATTCTACTCAGATGAGCAGGCAGCTTAGTCATATAAAAGGATATCTACCTTGCCTTGCCTTGTACTTGCATTTATAGAGTGCTCTTTTAATACAGGAAATATTGAAAGGGAAGAGGGAGGGATTTCAACCATGAATTCTAATCACATTTTTATTTTAGAGTGTGTAGTGTGACTTAAAGAAGCTCAGAAGTAGAGCTGCCTATTATGCACAAGCAATAGCAATCTTAGTTATAAACATCCATTTCCAGCTTGTTTGATAGAGGCAGCATATTTTTGGATGGTGATTGAAGAAACTGTGTCGGCAGCACATCTTTTCTGATTGATGTATCTCCTCCAATAAAAATGACTGGCAGAACAGATGAATGGATATTTTGAATAGTGGATGTAATAATGTCTGCACAAGTTTCAATTTCAGTGTCAAGACGGTCGGTACGGTGACATGGCAGTTGCTTACAGCGTGACCAGGCCATTAAATTGGATTACTGTCCCCGTCCCTGTACAATATACACCAGCATTGATTTGTCAGGCTGAAGTATGTCCGACAATTTCCTGTTGACCTTTTACATCACAAACCAATCCAAAAAAAACCCACATCATCTAAGAGCCACCAAAATACATGGCTCTCGTTGCAGAACTGGCCATCTTTGTCAGTGCTGCAACCATGATCTATGATACAGTTACATTATACACTCGATGTAAACATTTGAAAATCACATAAAAGGTTTTTGGTGACTTTTCAAGTTATTTGCAAACAGGGACTTAATAGGAATAGTTTTTGGTCTCACCATATGACAGTTGCTGTTCTATGCTTTATGATAACGCATTTAATTGGGATAAACTGTTTGCTTTAATAAGAATTTTTGTATTTGAACAGAAGAGGGGACAATATGAACCTTGGCAACACCTCATGGAAATCGTTGGATTATATTCTTTTCCATGAAAGCAGTGTTAATTAATGAGTATAAATTGCTGTGACTGCTTGTACACAAATGAATGCTAATGGCAGCTGGCTTTATTTTTAACAACCACCACTTTTATCTTTTTAGTAAACATTAGAGTAACTTGTGTATCAGGATGTAATAAACACAGATGCAAAAGAAAATAAAGCCATTTATGCCTGACACCTGGCCAAGGTATAAACAGTAGATAAACTCCTCCACCTACACTGTACTATCTGTACTGAACTATCTCACTGCTCATTAATGTGTTTCATACCCACACTGTTACATCTAAACATATCCTTAAGTGAGCATTGAACCTTAAATCTGCAATTGAGCAGTGTGGCATTGTAAAAGCATGGTAACTGTGGGATTATAAGAGGATTAGATTAAAGTTGTAATAGTCATTGCAATAGTACTTAAGGCTTTTTACTATTTTTATAAACAGAACATGTAATAACTGCTTTGTAACTGATTAAGACTCCTACAGATCAAATTGGTAATTACTACTAATTAATTATAATTCTGAAATACATAAAAAAATAAAATAAAGGTAATTATATCTTCATGCTTTCGGACATGGAAACATAGCCTGAAGATTCTGTCTAAGAACCAAGAATTGCGGCAGGAAAAGGCATCTTTTTATTCACAGCAGTCGTCGTCTCTATAAGGTGCCCCTTGGCCAACCTGTCTCTTTTTTTCAAAGTGCCTGCTAACACACTCAGCGTTCTCTGTTGTATTGACCCACTCTATCAGTTACACATCCTTCCCTCTGCACTCGACCGCTCAGTGCAACCAGCCTCACTCCAGGGAGAAGACAACCTCTCCAACGGCCAATTACACCATTAATTGCTTATCAGATCCAATTTAGCATTGCAGTAAATGAAGCAAAGTCTTGGGCGTTGTGTGTTGGCGAGTGTGTGCCTCTGTAGCTGTGCGAGGCGCGACGCAGTGTGTTGCCCCTGTCATCCCCAATCAGTGGAATTGAAACGCCTAATTGCAGAGCTCCCACTCGTTTTTCCATCCAAAACATTCCTTTGTTTGGCTAATCAGGCTGCCGCACACACTCCAGCACTCACTTGAATTATGCACGTGTCTGCACTTAAATATAAGGCCTTTAAAAGATAGCGGTGGTATACAAATGCGGTGGTGGGAGGTGGAATAATTGATGAGGAGAGTTTTGTTTTATAGCCGCTGTCATCTCTGAATATGCTGACACCTTATTCAGTAGATAACAAGGCATTAAAGAACTTTCTCCTCCTCAAACTCACTTTAGCTCATTTTTCTTTGCGTTCTAAGTTGAGACTCTGCCTCACATTGGTCTAATCATTTGTTTTTTTTTCCAGTTTCTCTATAAGTAAGTGTAGAAATGCTTGCGGGAATATATAGTGTTTGGAACTCATAGGTTGTGGGCGTTTGTTTGCATCAACACACCAAAATATGTACAAACAAATAATGTTCTGTCTTTAAGTATAAGTATATTGTAAATAGCTCTATTCTTTGTATTATTTTTATACATCAAAGTTGCACATTAATCACCAGGGCTTGTTCAGTGTTGTGTGGTTCATTTTTGTCCAAATATCTTTCTAGTTGAGTGCATACTACATACAAGTCAATGGAGGCCACCCAAACTGGTCACCAGTTTGGACACCAGTAAGGACTCATTTTAAATGAAGGCCACAACTGACTTTTTTGTTTATATTGTCCTATACCATCCTATTACAGCTTGTCTCATGTATTATGGACTAACCAGTAAAACAACATAAGCATAAAAAATGTAATGATGTAATTATTTGACATAAATCACTAACAGCTTATTGTAACAGGAATCATCTGTGGAAAAAATAAAATCCGTAAAACCATGATCTAGGCTTTATAATTAAGGATTTTAATAGATGAGAATGATCAGTCCACAGCAGGATTTTGGCCAATCACAGCTCACTTCCGGCAAAAAGGAGTGCTCCCATTGGTTGACACTGATGTTGACAACGAACGACCAAGAAAACAAAAGAAGTGTTTTTGTTTTTTTTTCTAGTTGCAAAATACACCTTATTTCACAGCGAAACAGCTTAACAAAAGATAAAAATAGAGAAACGGGCAGCAAATTAAATATGGATAAATGTTGGCAATACTTCAACTTAATGTTTAACGAGGCGAAGATAATTGCAGGATTGATACAGTCTAACGGTGAACTCCTAAGATATAAGTTTCAGGTAAGCTCTAAAGTTTTATATTTAATGTGGCATATTAGTATTTTGTGCTGAAAAAATAAAAGATGTTTAAATAAAAGAAGCGGGAACGGTTACTACGCTGCTGTTGGGAAAGAGTGGTGGGGCAAATCCGTGTCAATCTAAAAAGTAGGTCAACCACTTTTTCCCTAAAACACCTCTCTGTTAATCAGTCTACTTTGCTTCAGTGTATGTGTACGCGGGTGTAAAGAGTACTGTTTACAATCGACACCTGGATGCAAACTGCAGCTGGCCTTACTTTGAAACAGATACGTCTTTGAAGTGAAAATAAGAGTAACTTTAAACAGTGATAGATTAAACACGGATTGAAAAGACAAAGATGCATACATTTAGCCCAAACGACACCTGGGCATAGTATTCATCTAAAGCTGAACTCTCACTAATCCTCCTCCACCTACTCTACCCACTCTATACTCAACTATCTGGCTTCTTAATAAGGCATGGCTTACTTACTAATCCACAGTCTTGAAATCCGAACTGATTTAGTCACCATTAGAACCTGGCTGTTTTAACAACGCATCTATTTCTGCAATTCGCTTAAACAAGACGTTCCCACTCAGGCATTTAAAGGCGCCAATTTCCTATAGAGTTTCAGACTGATTTATTTTCTCCGTCAAAGCAAATCGATAGAAATCATTAAGGTAGGTGTAAAGGTCAGAGTTGTATACATAAATGCACCCTGTGGTTTTGAAACTGTGTCTGTATGTTCTCGGAGAAGAACCTGTGTGAGTCATGTGCCGTAAAACATCGAAAGCAACTTAACACCACATTCAATATAATTAATCAATCTTAGTTTCTGACATACAGTACAGCTGTGCATACGAATAAGAAGACTGATATGTATATGCTGAAGAGAAGAAAAAAACAAACTAAAATAAAGTCATAATACACCAGCCAGTTAAGAAATGTATGCATGCTTGTATGTTTTGTTTGATACTGCTTTACTGGCCTTCTGATTGGTTACTGACAAAATAGAGGACTCTAGCTTCACAAAAGTAATAAAAAAAGGTTAAAAAAAAAAAAAAAAGCATACAGCACATTGCTCATTTGCGTAAATGAACACAAATGTAACATCTTTAACGCACTCTGTTCTTAGTTTTGTGCATTGACTGCTACAAGAACAGCTATTACATCATTGATTTCTCATTGAGGTGTGCGTTTGTGCTTGTGCTGTCTCAGTCTGTCTAACTTCTGTGAGGTTTCTATCACTTCTCCCAGATACCGCACTATGTAACTAAGTGAGTGTCATGTTAAGATCATGTGATGGCACTTGTACCGATTAGGCATAACATTATGACCACCTGCCTTATATTGTGTTGGTTCCTTTTGCTCCAAAACAGCCCTGACTCGTCGAGGCATGGACTCCTTTAGACTCCTGAAGATGTGCTGTGGGATCTGGCACCAAGATGTCAGCAGAAGATCCTTTAAGTCCTGTAAGTTACAGGTGGGGCCTCCATAGATCAGACTTGTTTGTCCAGAACATCCCACACATGCTCATTTAGATTGAGATCTGGAGGAAAATCAACACCACAAACTCATTGCTCCGTGGTCCAGTTCTGATGCTCGCAGGCCCATTGTTGGGGCTTTCGACGGTGCACAGGGGTCAGAGGTCATCCTGACTGGTCTGGTTTATGCAGCTCCATACACAATAAACTGCAATGCACTAGGTATTTGGACACCTTTCTATCAGAACTAGCATTAACTTCTGAAGCGATCTGAGCAACAGTAGCTCATCTGTTGGATTGGATTGGAACACACACACCTATCCCATTCACTAAAAGGTGTCATGATGAAGAGAGAATCACTGTTATTCACCTGTCACTGGTCAGAATGTTATGCCTGATCGGTGTATATCGCCATATCAACAATCAATCAACTTTCCATGTATCTTATTTAAAATATACTTGTGTTGTTGGGTGTTTGGACTATACCTCAAATCTATAGAACAATGCAGATTTAGATTTAATTTAAGTAATATGTAATTTGCCTGCAGTATCTTTGAAACATACATTTTTTAACCATTTTTCAGACATCATCATTTTCATGCTAAACCCACAAGTCATTTATTAAATACGTCAGTCACAACTTAAACAAGTTAAAGTAAGTTAGGCCTCTCAAAGGTCATTTGTCTCGCTGTGGTGCAAATGTGATTACAGCAATATACAACAAAAAAAAATATATATATAAAGATAGTATACAAAAAGATTGACTTGCACAGACCTAATACTGTTGAGTAAAGTGCTGTTATTGTATACGTTGAATGGGAATACTGAATACCATACCACTCAAACCCACATATAGGAGTGCAGTTAATACTACAAGTGGTTTATGTGTACACTCTAAGAGCTGAGTTTTGTGGAATGGAGTGCAAAGCTGCAAGGACTGCTTTCTGCTTTTTTTGTCTTTTGTTCTGGCGTACACATCAGCCCCACTGTGACCCTGAGGATTAGTGTGCGCTGAGAACGGATCGACAGAATACGTCAAGTTTACTGCCACAAAGGTGCGTTTTGTCAAGAAAAAAAATACCGCTTTCTTTTCCCAAGGAGAGCGCGTCAACCTCTCTAACTCCTAACTGTTTCATCACCTGTTTGGATACTGCAGGGACTTCTCTACAATGAAAGGCTGCCACTTCACCGCAGCTGCTGTGCTTCAAGGCGAGACTGCTTTTCACTTGTCTGATGCGCGCCGCTATCAGTACGGTATCGATATAATGTCTGTTTTTCATTTCTAGGAAGGAACTAGGAAATATCGTTCAATTCTCTAGGGTTGTCTGCGGGTTCGAGGCTGTTAAAAGACTCCGGACCTCGATAAGTCCCAGCGATCTCTGCCACAGCGAGCCCGAGGGGATGAATATTTCCCAGACTCAAAGCTCCTGAAAGAGAAGTGTTTGGTCAAGAGCTCTTACTCATTCTAACCCCCCTCTCTCGTGTTTGGTGGCGTCTCTTTGAGCCTCGCGCTCCACCGGCGAGATGACAAGTAAACAATGATTCATATGAAGCCAGTGCAGAGCGATGCCTATTTCTCATGTCCACTGAAGTCATTTACAGACCACACACGCCCATAGGAGGACTGGGAAAGATATTGGAGTGGTGTGAAGCTGAGAGCATGTGAGAAAAATGCCTCATCTCCCTAAATGCTTCTATATCTATATTAATATTGATTGGCACATACTGTTTTGCAGCATTGTATAAAAGGCTTCAGCCGAGATGAGTGTATGTTATGAAAAATCTATATAATGACTATATTCCAATTGATTTTGTAATTTTAAGTAATTATTTTGAGTAAACACAATTCATCGTCCTAAAACTAGTTCATTCATTTTCTATTGCATGATTATAACTATCCCAAAACAAAGGAAAGTAAGTATTTTGATTAACACGTACTAAGTCTTGGAGTGTAATTCTAGCTCTTTATTGGGAAAAGCCTAGGTTTTATGTGCCATCCACCACCCCAACTTGCCTCTGAAGTAAGCAAATAAAGTTCAAAAGCTAATCAGACAAATTTAGTAGGATCAAAAATGTGGTTATGTCACATCTTTTCAGATTTTTTTTTTTTTTTCATTCTACATCATTTTAATTTAATCCATCTACCGTCCATCTTTCTATCAATGAACTTAAATACTTAAAAAAGACATAGTTTCATGAGTAGTGTTCAATTATTTTTTAAATCATTTTCAGCCAATCAATAGGTGTGCTGATGTAATTTCAAATGATTTAAACTGCAGTTTCTGTGAAGGGAAGGGATTTCAGACCCATTTCACTTTGAAAACTGAATGGGTATGGTTGGCCAGGCTAGCTAAAGATGGGACTGTTACGTCTCAGTATTTGTTTTTGCTACAAACTGGCTACATGTTACCCATTTTAAGGTTACATAGTGTTTTTTTTTGTTTGTTTTGTTTTTTTTTAACAAAGAAATCACTCAAATGTGGTGGATTTAGCCATAAAAGTCCATTTTGATTTGATTAAAAAAATGAATCGTATTCCCGAGTTAATGCGGTGTCCACCAGTAATGACTGGATGCAACTCAGCAATATGACACTGTGATATTTACACATCTCCGATAAATTACCATGCTGTTTGCTTTAATAACCTCTGTAATTGTCGAGACACACGTAATTGCTTTGATGTGGCATCAATGGCACTCTCCGTGATTATGGAGTCAGTCCGGCACTGCGGGCGTACACTCTGTACATGAGAACTCCTCCATCCCTCACCGCCGCTTCCTTCTGTGTCTGCCTTCCCACCCCAAGGGCTTGATTTAGATGAAATGTCACTTTTAATGGAAAATGTGATGGAAGCAAAACAACAAGTTGGAATATTGCTTGTGTAAGTAGCAGAAAGGGAGCCAAGTGCCAGGGCCCAGTCAGCGGTAGGGCCTTTTTCTCTTTTGATTGTGCTCTTTAGGAATTCATTGGTTGCCTGTGTGATATTAGCGGTGGAGCAAATGTAGCCCGCAGGCCGACGGGAGCAGGCAGCACACATAGCTCTTCACAGACACCGAGAGGAGGTGTGTTCGCCGCCCGGGACCTGCTATAGACTCACAGTACCAGGGGGTGGAGGCGACAAGTGCCCCGACGCCTCATATCTGCCCTTTTCTTTTGTTTTGATCTCATTTACTTCTGGTCTTAATTGTGTCGCTGTCATGAATTTGTATGAGTCGCACTCACATTTCTCTCAACTGGCTTCATTATCTGAGCCGCTTTTAAAAAAATGCAATTAACTGTTTCTCTTCAACAATAAGTAGCAATAATTTCACAAATGTCATTATGTGACAATTTCCAAATCCTAGATCAGTAGAATATCAGTTTTTAGAGGAAAATATCAGTGTTATAAATATTATTCATTCATTTCATAATTTTACTTCAAATTGGATTTATTTTTATAAGAGACACCTTTGTATTTCAACTAACCACTTTTATTTTTGAATAGACTTCTGACCTGTTCTTGTAGCCCTTTTAGTAAAGCTAATTTACTATATATGTGAGGTGTCTTGGTATACGGGAAAGTCTTAGGTCTCATGGCGTATACCGAAACTAAACAAGCAACTTATTCATTAATTTAAGCTAAAAGTTGTTATTTCATCATTAGACCCACTTCCATCCCCTTCTCATAACAAATTTTTGCAAACGTATTCATTTGTCACGTCAAACTCGGGTCTCCAGTGAAAGCCTTAGTTTTTATGGCCCATCCCTCACCCCAACTGAAACAAAACAAGCAACTTTTTCATTAAATTTGCTGAAAGTTGTCATTAGAACCACTTCTGTCCCCTTCTTATAACTAATTGTTGCAAACGTATCCAATTCTCACATTATATACATTTAGGAATACGTTTTTACTTTTATATCAAAAATAAAATGCAATGCTGTTTAAATAAAAAAAAAAAAATCCTCTGCTACAACAAATATAAAAGAGTCACACATATGTAAACTATCATGAGGACACAAACAAGGGTCTTCAGTTGAGGTTTTATGGCCCATCCATTACCCCATTTATTAAACTATTACGACTACATTTAACAAGCAACACATCCTAATTAATCCAAAAGCTGTCATTTTGTAAACACCTCTGCCTCTTATCATGACTAATGCAAACTTGAGTCACATATACATTTTACATGTTCTTGAGTCATACACTCGGTTGTCTAGAGTTTTATGTCCATCCTTCATCCAAAGCTTATAAATCATGTCACAGCTCATAATATGTCACATATTTTGGATACATCCAACACATTTTATGCTGGAGAAAATTGTCAAATAGATCAAATACTCACGGCCTGTGTAGCAAACCTTTTCAAAACCTAACCGCCGCCGAAACAATCACAACATGCCTCAGGCAACTCCCAGACCTCCAGTGGACCCCTTTTATAACAGGCCTGATATTCCCCTCAATATCATTTATGTATCCTGCCACACACTTTTGTGTTTCTATAGTAACTCGGGCCACATAGTATTCCCATTTGGCGGTGTAGTAATTAATTTATCTCTATTGATCTCTTGTATCCCCGCAGCCCTTCAGCGGGGTGGCCTGAAAGCTGAATTGTTGATTGAATGTGCAGTCTATCTCCAGATGCGATCACAAATCAGGCTCCATAGGGGAATATCTGGGAGCGCGCCAGATTATGTTACGTTCATACTGCAGTGGTAATGATTCATTTCATCCAACAACACACAAGTGGGTGTAAATGTGGTGTCTGCTATCCCGGACAGCGGCTTGTGCCATATGCCTGGTCTTCTAGGCTGTCATGGCCACTGTGATAGCCTGTTAGTAGTCACCTGATTCAGAGACTCGACTTTTCTGAGCTTTTAACCATGTTCTAATGTTGTTTCTACCTCACACACATACACAGAGTTGTGTTTTTTTCATTCGCGCAAATTTGAGTAATTAGTGATGTTGAGCTATAGTCCTCTCCAAGAATGGAACCTAGTAATGACGTCAAAAATAGGGCAAACCACTCTTCTCCAGGAAGTGGTCCTGTCCGCTCCTTCCCATCCTGCCCATGGATGTATTATTATGCTCCTGCCCCCTCCTACACTGTCAAAAAGTGTGCCCATGCTCTGTAGAGTGGCTCCTTTGTTCAACTCAGAAGTGACAGAGAAGGATCGTTGTTACTATAGTTCCTCAATTACCAAGCAGAAACGTCTTGGAGAAGCCTTCGAGGTCTTTGTGGTTGCTTCAAACTCAAGTGAAAATTGCAACAGGCAAATTTGTTGCCAGCTACTTAGTAAATACAGTAAATTTACACCAACTTCATACTAGGGTAGGCACACCAGGCACTTGGCCCCTCATGGAAGGAAGACCCCCAATGATAATGGATTACGTACGGTTACTGTTCCCTTGGGTACCACTGGCCCTAGAATCTCTTATCAGAAAAACTACTAATGATCTACCAATCTACCTTGATCTTGTAACTATTAACAACTTAATAGTTTGATGCTAGTTACAAGGCTTCAAAAAAATCATTGAAATTGGCCTCCTATGTGACTAGACAATTCCACACCAAAGTAGAAAAATAATTTCTTTTCATCCACAACTTACAGAATCCGCTGGAACAAGTTGTACTTAACACATCTACGGTTGTGCTTTAGAATGACTGGCTTCTAACTGCAAGGTCAATCTACAGATAATGTTACAAACATAAAATCACATTTGTACATCCTTTTGATGTGAATGAAAGTAATTTTTTTCTCTTTTCAGCCCAAGACTATTCAGCTCGATATAAGCTCCAGACTCCAGACATGCTTTTGCTGAAGAAAAGCAAAAAGTATTGAGACGTGCTGTTTTTGTGTTAGCGGTTGGTCCGTGACCTCCGTGGACCAAGCTGCTGCTAGCCTACTGTTTGGTTTTCACAGAGGAGTGACTCGTCTCTTTTGTCCGGTGGTTATTCAGGGACCTATCGGCAGAGTACACCTACAGATAGTCACACTGTGGCAGATACTTCAAAGAGGAACATTTTCTTACATTTTTCCTTTTCGCAACAACAGCTTTTTTCGATCGAACAACACGGCTTACTGTTTCAAACACCCATTTAGAAGTCTCTTTTCATTTCAGGGTATGTAATACTTGAAGTCGGCCTTCTCCTGAAAGGGAACATGCTAACAAAATGTCCGACCTGCCTTTATCCCACAAAGGGAGGTAGTAACAGATGTGATGGAGGCAGGTGGGGTTTGGCTTGGTGTAGGGTGTATTTTATGAATCAGACTAGCCACTGATTGGGCATTTTTAATGACACCGAGAGAAGATGAATGTGTGCAACATCGCTGTCTTGCTCGGTCGACTTCAATTGGACACAAGGCAGACTGGAATGGGATATAAGTGGAACACATTTTTGGAGAAAAACTTAAAAGTGCCAGTTCAAAACCAGGTTACTGTACATATCTGCTCCTGTTGTATTTATTAGATCATCTTTGACAATTCGTTCACTTAAGACCCCAAACTTCTCCTTTAGTTTAAGAGAAGTCTCAAGGGGGCATCCCACTAAATGATTTTTGGATCGATGTAAAGCTGCATTACTTAAAAAACTCTTTCCATCATTGAGGTCCCTCACCCCCACAGCAACGAAGCCACCATTCCTGCTGAGTTTGGCGTTAGACCATGCTATTATCAATTATGTCTGCCTCATTAAATATTGCATGAATTCACTGACGATAACTATTCACATTTCACTTTGCTTCCCGGACTTTGCATGCCCCAATTACTCTCACAGTTCCATCGATTCTTTTATAGGTTTCTTGTGTAGGTTGCGTAAAGATTTTTGAACCTTGACCTATTTTCAAAGATGTTACACCACACTGACGATAAAAAAAAAAAAAAAAAGAATCTTACTGATTTGGCTGTGTTGTGTGTGGCCTGACTTTGAACTTGGGATCATGCATAACTTTAGAGTGAACAAACATTAATACAATTGTTGACAGGCTTTATTTGCAGCTTGTATTAATGACTGCTGTACTTTAATGGCCATTAGCATTACTATCACAGCTAACATCCTAACCATTTTAATTGTGATAACTTGTGTCTTTGTTATGACACAAATTCTCCACATAATCAGTTTAACACAATGGACTACATCACACTTTATCTTCTCTCTTCTCCGCACTGTCAACTGTTGTCATGTCCATAAGTCATACAGTCCTCTACTTCCCATATGTTGCATTTTATTCAGGTAAAGTGATGCTTTAAGCCTTGATTCATATAATAAGCTGTATCTGCCAGCTCTCGGCAGACTCTGACATTTACTCAGCTCTGGGCAAATAGAGAGCGTGAAAAAAATAGAGTGTTTGCCTAAGAACCTCCAGTGCCCTCCTTCCACCCCTTCCTCCTCCTTCTTCTTCTTCTTCTTCACATCGTCTCAGTCTCTTGACGTTGCAGGTATTATGAATCCTCTGTGCATCTACAATGAGTGGGAGGGAGCCACACATGAAAAGAAGTGATCTTAGACCTTTCCAAAACAACTGAGACGCGGGCTGTCCAGAGAAAGTCCAAGCTTGTCAGAATGAAAAAAAAAAAAAAAACGTTCATTAACTACTCAGAAATGCACAGAAAACATGAAAATTCTCCTCGATGTGTTTGGAAAGTTCACTTGAAGTTTTTGAATAAATACTTGAATGAAGATCCTTAGCTTGGTAACAGGCTTTTTAAAGCATTTGCATTTCTCTGAAGGCAAGGTGTCACAGTGTATTGCTGAAATAGGCTGAAGCACATGGCTTGCTTTGCCTCTCGGGTCGAAGAAAGGTCCTGCGGTGGAAATGAAAAGATTTTTTGAACAGAGGGAGATATACACTGTCCAATAACATTTATGCTCCACCATGGGCAATTTAGAAGGCCAATTTACCCATGATACAGATGTACTAATAGGTTGCATCGCCATTTTGCAAGCACACATACACAGGAGGCGTCTCGGTGGCTAACCTAGTGTCCTATGTCCCAGATTATTAACTATTAATATTCTTTTTACTTCATAGTCTCCTCTCTACCCCTTGCTTCCTGTCTAGCTACTTAACACTCTATCTAAAAAGGACAATAACGCCACAAATATAACAATATACACCTATCTTTATTGTATTGGTCCCTTTTGCTCCACTGTTCCTTCCATAGACCACTTTTGATAAATCCTAACCACTGCAGACTGACTTCCCATTACACAAATCTAGAGAAGTTTGCATTCAACAAGAAACAATTCAAACTTCACCTCTCACATCATTAACAAACTTTTTTAAAACGACTCTAAGAGCTCTTTCCGAAGTGTAATTGCAGGCTCTATTTTCACATTCTCCCTCAAATTCCAAGTTCGTATAACATGTTAGGCATTAGGCAGTTTTTGGTGCTATTTTTTCATTCGCTCCCATCTTAACCCCGGGGCGCGGCTTTGTGAAATAAATAGCTATCAAAGCGAGGCAAAATGAGAGCGAAGGTGTGACGGAGCTGCTGGAGAATGATAGGGGCAGTAATGGTGAGCGACAACGCAGCGGGGGCCAGAACTGTGACAGTAAACGCATCTGAAGCCCGATGGAGACGAGGGGAATGTAATGATAGCTCACCTTATGTCAGCCTCTGTCACTTGGAAGGGACTTGGAAGTTTTGGAGAGCGCCGTTGTCATGGAAACTGATTTTTTTTGGCGCCACTTGACAGGTATAGGAGGGTGGGCCTGGGTCTCTTTGTGTGTGATTTTCTTTTTCACAGAAGATGACAATGCCCGGGCCGATAAAGATGTCATCCTGACGAAAAATAGGTGTTGGCCGTCAATGGGCCTGAGCCGCGATGTCCGCCGAGGATTGGATGGACTAGTCAGGCTTTTATTTGAATTTGAAGAGAGCTTCCCAGCGGGCCTGTTGGAGATAACATACTGCAAGACTGGAGATGTGACATGTTGCGAACAGCCTCGAGAAGATACACTGCTGTCTTTTATATTTGATGATGAGTGAGAATAGAAGCACAAGACACAAGAGTCCTCTTATCACTTACACACAGCCCGTGTTACTGCACTCCTAATATATACTGCAGCAGAGCTTTTAAATCAGTACTATTTAGTCCCTCTAGGATTTGGAAATGTTGTGATTAAAACTATCAGTGTGAATTTCAACTAAATCTGGTGAATTCAGTGCGGCCGTGCAATCTCTTTCTTTCAAACCAATCCTCATTTTTGACGTAATAACACAGCAATTATTTTATTGTTAGCGTCTGAAGGCCGTTTTTTTCTGTTTAAAACAAAGAAAATAATGTAAGTGAAGTGTGCAATACGTATTAGTGATGAGTGAATGGTGGCAGACAACAGCCAGAGTAAGACCTGTTCAAGGGTGGATTCAAAGTCACTGGGTTAATACTTAGAGTCAACAATAAGGCTGATAATACACTGACAAAATGGTGTCCACACAGCTGTGGAGAGGCAAGAAACAGGCTATTTACAGACAAAGACAAGTTGAAATACAGCTGCTGCGTTTTTTTTGTTTTTTTTTAATAAGCAGAACAGATATAGTATTTAAGCTTATATTTGTCCACTATTCCCTTGTTCCACATTTGGCTGGTTGTGATTTGGTGACCCTATGTTATGCAATGGCCCTTTTTTTTTTGGAGTGCAAAGATTTGGTGACATTTGCTAGAGAACAAACAAACAAACAAACATATTTCATGCGTGAAGCTGGTGAGAAGGTTGCTTTGTGTAAAAAAAAGTCATATAATTTGGAGTCTGACCTCAACACCTCCAAAAGTTATCCTGGTGGGTTAACAATGGGGTCAATGTAAAATTTGCATTACTAAGAAAGAAGATATTCTTTAAGCATGGCTTCAGTTGTGTACAGTCACGCCTTTTTTTTCTTTTTTTTTAATTTAAACCCAAAATAAGTCTTTCATAAACAAATGAATGTCTGTTTTCAAAGTACCCCACACAAGACCCTTTCAAAATACATTATCTTTCCCTGAGGCTGCCATTATTTTCAGTAATAATATGCATTATATGGTAGTTTTCTTCCATAGCAGTGCGCCCAGATGATTGTGTCCACACAGAAATCTACTGTTGGTAATGTACTAACAATATACAAATACCAAATGCTTCAAAAATCAAACTGAAGAAAATTTTTACATTCATTAGTGTAAAGTAATGGTTCACTACCTCTATTGCAGCTCTTTTTCTGGTGCATTTTAAATTTTCCTCTCCAATCCAATGTGCCATATAGACCAAAATCTTAACGGTGAACCAAACCGACATGTTTGTCCGAGCATCTTCGCATGTGGGCTTACAGGCGAGATGCTGTTTATCATGTCATGTCTGTTGTGCACATGGGGCTGTGTTTTTTAATTAAAAGTGCCCCTATCATCTTCTCCTCCCAACACTGTGAGGTGTGATCACTCCCTGTCACTTTGGCTCAGCACAAACATGTTTATTTTTGGTCCCAGATTCATTTAATGGGCTTGTCAAAACTGATGAAAATTAGAGTCGGCAGAGGCAGCTGATAAGCCCCACTGTTATTAGACGGCTGTTGTTTGTCGGCCTTACTCTCTCCTGTGTTGATGCATAAATGTCTCCGAATGGCTAGCGACCAATCTTACAAACAAATACATGCCCACATGCAGCGCCAGATGATTAATGATTGCTTGGCTCAAACTTTTTGCGAAATAAATAGAAGATTTGCTGTTGAAGAAGCCATACAGAATTCAGCGCAGCGGTCTAGTGTGTTTACTTTTTCGGAAATATAACATCACCAGTAAATAGACGTGGGAGCAGACAGGTTCCAGGTCTAATTCACTTGGGTGTTTTCTATCTTTGTTGTCACCAGAACATAAAAAGACACAAAGAAAGTTCTCCAAGAAACCCTGGGAGAGACTGAACGGCACACTAAAGCCGACTGTGGTTCATCAAATAAAGATGTGAAGCAAATAAAAAGAGAATCTGTTCATGCCGATGTCTAACTTGCGTCCCATGAAAAAAAGATAAGCACAATTCTCTTGAGAGCAACAGCGATGGCTGAATTTCTCCAAATGCTCACACTGTATGGAAACAGATCATTTTGTTGTACAATTCACATTTGTATTTTCCTGCTTCACATTGTGCATTCTGGTTGTGTTAAGGGGAACTCTGGAGAAAAAACGTATAATATCACACCATTGTTACAGTCAGAAGAAAAAGATGTTGCTCGGAATTGAATGAGACAAGAACAATCCAATCATAACCAATCTACTTTCCCCTTTTATTCTGTTTTCTGTGATTTATTGTATGTATTTGACAAGTTAATTTTGTCTCTACATGTTAGCAACCTAATATGGACAGAAACAAAAACTACAAATATCCCTTGGTTATAGATGATCTGTCATGCCATTATAAGACACATATGGTCCTATCAAATTAAAAAAAAATCGTTTGGTTTACAGAGCAGGACTATTTTGTTACACAGTTGGTTGCCCCTTTTTTACCCTAAGATTTTGCTTGGCCAGACATTATTAGTGGCAACAGATCTCGAAAAAGTTGTGACATTGGCAACAAAAGGCTGGAAAAGTAAGTGGTACTAAATAAAAACAGCTGGGGCAGAACTTAAGACAGTAATTAGGTTCACTGGTGACAGGTCAGTGACATGACTAGGTACAAGAAGCATTTTAGTTTCTCACATGTAAATAAATAAATGGGGAGAGGATTGTTTACGTATAATGTTTATGTATGTAACATGCATTTTACCTTAATGTAAGTTTTGCGGCTTTAGAAAGATGTAGAAAGATCTTGCAACCCTTTGCTGGTGAAGCTGTAATGCCTGTTTGAATAATACAGTTAAATTTTAAGTGAGTCAAAAAAAAAAAAAAAAAAAAAAAAATTTTTTCTGCAGAATTAACTTTTTTTTCTCTTGGATTTTAAGTGATTTCTGTGTAGATTTCATCATAATGCTTTGTGTCAGTTGTCATTTCTCGACTGATAATCAAAATCTGAATCATGTGACACAGGAAAACCAATCAGATGAGTGGAAACTGTGACTTTCTAACAGTTTCATGTGCACTTTTAGCGCTTAAATTGATAGTCCATTCAGAAAATGGTGGTGGGAAACATGCCAACATTTACAAAGTACAGCCCGGGGTGCTCTCACCCACTTTATCTGTTCTAATATTATGTCTATGGGTTTACAAGGCCTGCTGAGTGAGGTTACCCAGACAAACAGCCTGCCACTCAAACACAGCCATCTGCTCTTTATGTGGGCTTTAGTACATGGCATAATTGCAAAGCACTTTTCTGGTGTTTGTTGTTGAAGTCAATTGTCATCTCATAAAAATGCAAATATAGCGCATATGGAACATGGCTGAGATAGTGGGAGCAAATGGAGAGATGAGTACTACAACAGGAAATAAGGCTTCCGAGCTCGAAGAAGAGAGTTATAAAGTCATTCTGGAATTAGACGTCAAAAGGAAATGGTTTATGTGGCCAGCCTGTTCGGAGATTTCCCACTCGAGTGGTTTATGTCAGTCTAATGCCTTCAGAAAATGCAGTTATTTGTGGGTTTTCAAGATGTAAAGCCCAGGATCAACAACAGGAAACATGCGTCACAGATGGACTGAAGTAAAGTACAGAGGTGAACATGTAGATTGTAAGAGTATTGCTCTTCAAACTGTAGAATGAAGCAAAGGAAGTGGCACAATGTATGAAGTGATTCGATGAGGTTCTTGTGTTGGTCTTGGCTTTGGTCCTGGTTCAGTTTTGATGTTTTATTCTTCAGTTTAGTCTTTGGTTTGGGTTTAGCTTTAAAGGTTTAGTTTAGTCCTACATTATTTTTACAGCTTGTCTTGGTTAGGTCACAATTAATACCTCATTTAGTCCGGGATTAGACATGGTTTTAGGCTTTAAATTTACATTTAAGATGTGCTCTCATTTGCAGTGTGGCTCTTTTTTAACAAACCAAAACAGAAAACAATCCTGGTTAGCTCACTGCTCGGTACAGTTACATTTTATTGTTGTGCACTATAATACGAAGTTTTAAATTGTGTAAAATAATAAGAATAAGTCATAAACAACACTTAAGTTAAATAAGAGGAATTTGTTTTAGTGTTGCACAATTGTCATGTATGACAACAGTGCCCTACAGAAAAGTAGGCAAAGCTGCTTGATCTGCTCACTCATTAGCAGATTTAAATTTGTGAAAAGAAGATTGAAGGTTATTCCAACTGAATGAGCAAAACCTTGTATTGAAACGTTTGAGTCTAATAAATTCTCAACATTTACAGAGCTTGATGGTGTGCAAAATTAAATCTTCTGCATTTAAAATGGTTTTATGTTTGGGAGAGGCTGGCTAACATGAGCAGTATATAAAACCATAAATCTTCTTTTTCCATTGCCTCTTTATATCAGCTACAACCACCGACACCAACCTGCACCAACAGCGTGGCCTAATTTCCGGGTTTTGACCTTTCACTATGATATAAATGCACCTTGTTTCGCGTCAATAAACACAGCATTTAGTTGCTTTAATACAAAATTAATGACCTTATTGACGTATTTATAGCGCCGTGACATTTGCGGGTCATTGACATTTTAAAAGCTTGTCGGGGTCAATGTCAAAGAGTGATTGCAGAGACGCCACGCTTCAAACCGACTTCAATTGGCCTCACGGCGGCCGTTTTTCGTGTCTGTGAAAATGCTCTTTGAATCAACCAGTTTAAACCAGTTAAAGTCTCCCAGTCTGTCATGTCGTGTTCTTTTGATGTTCCCAGGTAGCAAAGTGGAGTAAGGGGTCATTCGTGGGGCTTCGTCAGCTTTCGTCAGGCAACAATAGCCTCTAGAAATCAAAGCCTCAGGGAAAAAAATACATTGGATTCCTATATGAATGGTTACTTTGAACATCTCGAAGGAGCAAAAGAAATGCCATGTCCATTTAAAAGACACGTCTCCGGGCAGAACACAGGTCTTACTCTTTGTTATCTTGAATCCACATCAAAGATACTTGAAAAGTTGTGTTTTCTCTGTGGGGTTGAACATAGTAGTCGTTAAAGTTTTGAGTAAATGGCTTCCCTTGATCAGTGGTGTCAAATGTGCTTTCAGTGTGGGTTCTTATGGTAAATACTCATCAATCACTTCAATGGCCAAAAATACTGTTATTTTGCAAGGCCTCTACTTGATGTGGAAAAGTGTGTTTGAATCAGAAGCACTCAAACAACTCTCCTTGAAAACTTTATAGTTTTGCATTTAAAGGAAATATGCTTGATGTTATGTTATAAAATACAGGCATTCATAGTGTGTATCATATTATTTTTACAGTATGTTCAAAAATTCCTAAAATGTCATGAGGTCAGGGAAAAAAATACACTGTTGACAAAATGCTCCATTATGAAAAAACTCTATTCAAAGGAATATGTGTTTGCATGGTTACGCTCAGTCGATGAAAACAGTGTAGTATGTCTGCCAGGCCAGTAGGGGTGCTTTGACCCTCACTGTCTACAACACTACAGTGCTTACACAAAAGATAAAGAAACAATAGTGGAGGTCAGTGGTGCTGATAAACTCAATAGAGACTTATACATATAATACTAATAAAACATTTTGGAGAGGAAAGAACACTGGGTCTCTTTCATGAAGCTTCTTATGCAGAAATTACTTGTTAAGCCCTTCTTAGGAATACAAATCCCCAAAACAGTGAAGCAACCTCAGCTCTGAAAATAACATCATTTTTTAATATTATTAGACTTAAATTGAAACAAATTATTGTAACTAAAACATGATTGTAGACCACACTATTTTATAAATTATTATTATTATTATTATTATTATTATTATTATTATTATTATTATTATTATTATTATTATACAGAATGGACCATGCATTATCTCAAAACACACTTCACACTTGTGTGTTATAATGCCACAGACAGTTATTGCCTCCATCTTTGCAGCAGTGTAGCTCCTCTGGATGGTCTCTACTGTATTTTCTGATCTGGACCATAGCACCCCCTAGTTCATGAATGAGGCCTGTTGTATTTTTCTATTGTTCTACTTGCTGTTTGTAGCCAGCATCCAATAGGTTTCTGGGTGTCACAGATAAGGCTGTCTTTACAGTCTGTATGAGTGGGTTGATTTTCAATGAAAAGGCAGATGCCATATTTGAAGGTTTGTAGTTTTGTGGAGCAAGAATACAATCCTTATGTCAATAAATGTAAATAATGGAACAGTTTGTTTGTTTGTTTGTTTGTTTGTTTTTCAGAATCAGTATTTCTTACAGCTAGAACTCAAATTGGGCTTTGTTTCATGACTGTATGTTTCAATTTTACTCTCCATTGTGGGCCACTCTATCACTTCCTCATACACTATTTTCAATCAGCACACACAACCCTTCTTAAAAATTCTCCAATTTGAACCACCTAAGAATGTGTGGCAGTCCAGTTTCCAGGCTTAGTATTTTTGTGGAAAGTGTGATCTTGAGCCCGTCGAGCTGCTTCAGGGACATGGGGACACTTGAAGGATTGCTATGTACACATAATGTACTATGCCGCTTTTCCAGGAGACATATAATAGAGCGGGAACAGACCCAAGGGAGGTTGTTAAAATAGCACGACAGGTTAGCTAAGACTTGCAGTGATGTATTCCCAGGAGAGCATCATCAAATAGACACCTTAGGCATTGATGCAGCCTTTAGCCGCCTCCTAATAGTTGCACGTTGGACTGATATGACTGTGGAGATGAGTCCCGTGAGTATACACAGAATACCTTGCCGTTCCCGTTAGCTGCTGCTTGTCAATACAGACTAGTGGGCTGATTGCTGGTTGGTTAGCAGTCAGTGTGTTAGCTCGGAGATGGACTTTCTCAGAATAATGGCTGATATTCCAAGACAAATGTCATTTCCTTGGTAAGCTGCATTCAAGCCAATTGTATTCCTTCACACAAAAATGTTTCATTTTAAATCAAGGCTAATCCACTTTTTGTCTCTCATTTACAGAGCTATTTCTGAAAAAACACCAGGCTCTTCACACACACACACACACACACACACATGAACAGCTGAATTTGACAAAGTGCATTGGTTTAGAATTGCTGACTCCATATTTAATGGTGAAATGGGGTCTATACAGTGAGAGGTTGGGGTGTACAGGGGTTGATAAGCTGACATAGCAAATGTAAAGGGCCCATCTTGCTGCTGTGGAAAAACCTCAAGTGCGAATCTGCCCTCGTTCAATGTCATTCATCACTAACAGTTGTATTTAGCTGGGTCTGCCGGCCATGTTTTTAATGAAGTCTATTATCTGTAAGACAACAGATCTGCCTAGAACTCGTCGGTTGAAGTTGGCACCTTCCAGGTTCAAGCAACAACAACTAGAAAAGCAGCTTGGTTTGTTTTTTTGTGTCAGATTGGACTTGGCTTGAATTTTAAAATTTACCCACTGTTTTGTATTATGAACTGGTCTCGGGCTTAACTCTCAGTCCCTAAATGTCGTGGCTTAGTCTCATCGGCAAAACGTTGTGATCTCAGTCATGACTTTGTTTCATTTAGTGTAGTCTCCACAACCAAGATTTTTTATTGTGACATCAGTGGTCAATAGTCCACCATCCAGAGACATGCATTAATAAGATCACTGTTGAATGTGAGTGTGACTGCTGTCTTGGACTATTTTACATTTGCATATATTTGGATTTAAACCTGACATTCCATCTGTTTTTAAAATAGTTCTGTACACTTTTTGTTTGTTGAATCTCGTCTGGTTTAGTTAAACACTGCCACATCTGGTGTCTTAACCTACAGCGAAGTAGGCAAAGCTGCTTGAAGTGCTCGCTGATTAGCAGATGTACATTTCTGTACAGATGATTAAAGGTTGTCATTCCAGCTAAATGAGCTTAATTTCATCCTTTTCTGAGACATTAAATAGCTATATGTATGTTTCCCTCATGTTTCCTGATGTTGATAATGTGCTGCGGGCCGGAGGAAAAGCTATGGAGGGCCTGATGTGTATTTAACTTTGAGTCTTGACCCTCTGAGGCTGAACATATGTTCTATATACTCCTGTTTTGTGAGTGAAAATAGTCACATGATCCATGTCAGATTGTCAGTACTTGAAGTAAAATAGTTTGCTAGCCTTGCTTTGTAATGACAATTCCCTTTATTTGCTAGCATTAAGCTAACATAAAATGTGATTTCTCCAGGAGTTGCTCAATGAGTCATTATTGCTGTTTGCCAAATTGCATCTTTGGTAAGTTATATGATGCATTCTGAATTGTGAAGAAAAGGCCCTTGAAAATACTGATACTGCACACTACAACATATGAGCATTTGGCTTTTGAATATGATTTTGCACTGTAAACTGGATTATACCCAACAATCTATCAATCCACAGGGTTCATAATTACTGTCAACCTGTATGTGTCTATCATGACAATACTCACTACTATGTACATAACTGCTGTAGGTGGGTAAATCGAAGCAGTGTGCACTGTACAAACTAAAGCAGGGAGAGACTGTGAAGCCACTCATTTGTTCTGTATCCACTGCGCTCATTCTCTGGGCATCCACATCTGTTGATCTCCCCAGGCATTCCGCCATCCTTCACTGCTCTTAATGACCAGCATTTATTTCATTGGAGCCACTGCAAACGGAGATTAGTTCCAACAGAGGAGGACAAAGAGAGTGGGAGTGGAGCTGAGTGGAGATGAAGAGGAATGAGCGCTCCCAGTATGCGGTCTATCACAGCTACCTACCTGCCTCTCAACACTCAAGTTACTTTACGCATAAAGCCATTTTACCCAGTGGCTCGTCGTATTGTGGTTGGCTCTATTCTGACTCAGTGGAGTGTGGTAGTACCATAGTAGTAATGATGATGATGATGACTTGTAATATGATCACATTCACATAACCTGGAGCTGATCGCTTTTCCTATGCTTTTCATTTGGCACCAAATCTTCCTTGTTATGGTTAAGAAAGCATAATGCTGTTGAATACTACAGACGGAAAATGGGTATTAACTGTCAGAAACCTGAAATACATATATTATATCTGAGATGGAAGGCTGTTGTTTACACTCTCTACATATATGACCCATTCTGTTCTCTTAATAACCTGAAAATGCCTGAACTTAACCCTTAAATTGTCATTCACTTGAAGCACATAGAATAATATTTAGTTGCATGAGCTCAAAAAAGCAAAACATTTCCAGCCAACTAAAAACCTGCATTAAAAATAGAAATGTTTTCTAAAGGTAAGCTCCTCTAAGTTCCTCTAAACTTATCTAAGAATAAAATCAATGTCTGAACGTAACCAGTACAAACCAGATACCAGGGCCATTTTTATATCAGGTAAAAAACTTTTGTGTACACTGACAAAAGGTGTTCTTTCTATCTCTTACCACTTATTGTAAACTTATCAAAGTCTCAACTTAACCACAATGAATCACATATAATCTGCAAAGTATACCAAGTATTTGTCTCACAGCAAAAACATGTGTATTTTGAGAATTTAGCCACTTGTTTCGGTTAACTGAACTTAACCACATGGAAACAGAGTGAAATCTTTGTCTCACTGAGCTTCAATGAAAAAGGCTTTTGTTTTCTAAAAGTAACCACTTCCTTTCTTTAAACTTTACTAAAATTACTTGCAGTGACCACTAGAAAACAAATTGTCTATCCACCATCCTAACATAATCCATAGAATAATTCTGGCACCAAAATATAATCAATAACAGTGCTGGAAGGTGATTGGCTGCAGTGCAATCAGTTTTTTTTTTTTTTTTTACTATGAATAAAAACGCTGCAGTGGAGGTGACATTTTGTCTCAGTACAAACTCTGGTCTCCAGCAGAAAAGTAGACATAGTACCAAATATCTATACATAATTTAAAATAGTACCAAAATGACTGGGTTGGCAGCAACACATGCAGTCGCTCCTTTTTGTCTGAATTGTTCTATGATTTTCTTCACACATGAACACACAAAATATGCTGAATGCAAATGATGAGATGGAGCCTACACTTGAAATACAGCGCACACTGGCAGATACTATACAGAAGCACTTGGCTGCCGAAAGCCCCCCAAGCACATGTCGGCTCCTCCCTCCGTTCCACATTGGGGCTCTGCATTTTAACATAACATCTGGCTGTGTCAGCACCAGTTCATCAAGGCAGGGACCCCCCACCCACCTCTGCATGCGTCTCAGTGCATACCAGTACATCTCGGGAGGCAGCATTTAGGGCAAGCTATGAATTAAAAGACAGCGGTTTGGAGAGTAATACCAGAGTTCCACAGGCAATACTGAAATGTTATGTTTTGAGGTTTGGAAACTGCTCAAATTTTCAATAAAGTGGTTGTAAATGTAACTCTATTGTGATCCTCAAACTTTACTCACCAAGTACTATCACATTATATATTTGTTTCTCCAAGTACCGTCTACATATACAGTAATGATTATGGACAAAAAGAGGTCTAAAGTGAGTTTAGTTATATTTATAGTTATACTTTATTTATAAATACTCACATTAGTGCTTCTTATTGGACTTGAACACGTCTCGGGCAGTTTTAGTTAATATCAACAAACTGGGTGGTATTTGAAAGTTTTCATCTTTAGGTTTGAGTTGATACATTTTAACCGATTTTAGCTGGACTTTAATTGCCCCAAGAAGTTGTAGTTTTTTAGTTTTGTAGGTTTTTATGGATGGATCAAAATGAAATTATGGTGCTGCATTTAACAAAATAAATTTAAAAAAAAAGTGCAGCTCGGGTTATCTTTTTTAATTTCTTTCAGACAAATCAAACGTCTGCTGGTCCCTGAGTATCACTCCAAAAAGCCATAGTACCACCGGTAGTACTGGTACCACAGTTTGAGAACCACTTGTGTAAGGAATAGTATGCATTACCCAGGCACCAAAATTGAAAATATCAAGTTTGTTGTCCCAAAATATAAGTAATGACTGGTTAAAATCCAGTATCAGTCCATGTAGATCCACATTCAGAAGGTTCTCACACTTTAATTTCCAAAATGGTCTTGCATTAGTCTGTTTTTTTTTTTTCCCCTTCTTTTTGTATGTATTTTTATATACATGAAGGTCATAGTGCATTTGCTGTATGGGTGGCATATAGCAGACATAAACCTGCGTAACAAAAAATATTTTGGTGTATGCATCAGTGAGCAGCTCTCATTCACAATCAGTGCTGGCCAAGATTGACTCGGGGTCCGGCTCTTTTGATACATCCATAGTAAAATGGCTCTTGTAAGTACACCATTGCATTAACATGTACTGTATAATGATATCTTCTCCTTTGTAAAAAGCAAAACAAAGGAGAGTTCCAATAATCTTCTCACATGTGGGAACTTTTACTAATTAGTGTGACAAGTGCGCTAGTGTAACACATTATAGTAATTATGTATCAGGGATTTATTAGTGTCACGTTGTTAGAAAAGCAAGAAAGTTGACCTTGAAAGTACATGAATCTGACTTTGGGAAAGATGTGTTAACCCTACCACCAACAGTTACACTTAATGTGTAATTATTTAGAGTCAAACTGAGAAAATTAAACCCTTATTGTGTTTTAAATAATAGATGTGTTTTGCAAGCTAAAGCCATACATGTAGGTGTACATGTGCTGAAATGAAATCACCTACCGGGCTACAACAATTAATCTGCTGCTGCCTCCAGTGCATTAACACTGAGGTTGAGTCACTCCATTAATGTGCTTTCCCCCTAGGGAAAGTACTTTAATGTTAGCTAAAAGAAAGTTCAATTTTCTATGAAGGGTCCTACAGTGTGCGGAATACATTAAGGAAAAGGCACTTTGCTCAACAAGAGTAATTTGGCTCTTGAGCTTGTAACAGTGAAAGGCCAAGACAATTATTGCACAGTGACCTGACATTGCACCCAGGAATGAGAAGGTAGGATTATGCCTTTACAGCAGTCTATTCATTCAAGACTGCTCATGTGGGAAATTCAACCAGATGTCCAGTAAACTCTTTTCATCACCATGACGTATGCTCAACAAATATTTATTTAAAAACATGTCTTCAGATATCAAGATTATCTGAGCCAATGTCCTATTTTGGTTTAATAAAATTTGATTTGTTGGGGACACATTGGGCAATTCATTCCACAACTTTTGGTTTCACACTACATTTTTTTAAAAGTGGACTTTATAATACAATAATCAGACTGGAGCAAGGTCTATAAAGACATCTTATGATTAACATAGAATTAATCCAAACAGCTGAAAAATCAATTGCAGTGTTTGAGGAATCGCTACAACGGCAAAATAGAGGCATACAAAACCTGAAACAATGTGTGTGTGTTTAAACCTCCTCCATTTGCTCTTCTTCATGTGATTGAGCTACTGTCAAACACACTTTTACCCTACTGACAAATCAAAGTTGGTTCAGTTTGGTCCGCACTACGACCACTTCTTCTTTTGTAGCTTGGCTTTACAAAATCTTGACTTTAGCCTCTCACAGGTCTACAACATTTAGAATGATGAGCCCACCTGAAGACCATGCATAGCTTTACTTCTGTGCTTCTAAAAAATACAATGAAAAAGCATTTTGTTGGCACTTAACCTCTGGAGTCAAATGCAAAACCATTGCTGCGGCATGATTTGATTATGCACCGTAATAAATTCACTCTTCTTAAAAACACCGAAGCCTAATTTAAATATGAATTATAAGTGGGTAGTAAAACTAAAAGGTAATCAACTGACAGTTTTCTTTTATTTATTGACTTTTTTTTGTTTGTTTTATTCAGCAAGAACAGTCATTTTTGCTCACAATAACCACAGGCACCAAAATACCTAACAAAAAACAACAAATAATGTGCCTTATTATGACTAGATCCAACTATCTGTCAGTCAGCTGAGCTTTACTTCACTAAACTTTAAATTAAGGACAAATAACAGGCACAGACACGAGTGCTACATAAACCAGAAAACAATAGAAGACCGACTTCTCTAAAATAAATATAAATTCCATTATTTGAGTTGATATTTCTCTCTGTCTCATACTGTCTGTTACCATACAGAGAGTTTGTGTCACTGGGAGCTGCCATGCTTCTTAGTATTCTTGCTCTCTCTGCTTATGGTAAACAACACAGCAGCAAAGGTCTATCAGCAGGATACTGACCTTGTAAACACATTTACAATACTTTTCTATGCCTCTAAATTGTCTAATTTAATGTTTTTAACTTGTGCTGTCACATAAATAAATTCCGTCCTTTCCCTTCTGATGCTGTGTGTGATGATGCTGCAAGTGTCTTAATACGTCATCATTGGACGCTAAAGGACGCCTTCAGTGTCAGTAGAGGACTAGATGGGCTATTGCCACACAGTAATATATTATCTCTTGGGCTAATAATGCACTAAATATGTTTCAACTCTAATGAAACATTCTCTATTAGACTATTACAATAAGATGGCTCTGTTTTGGTTCATTGTTCTCTTATTGATTTAACAACTGTTATTTGCTTTCTTAAACAAAGACTCGAATGTATTCTGTAATGTCAAAATTGAAAGAGAAAATCTAAGAGAGAGCAAAGCCAATTGTCTCGTAATAAGCCAACTGAAACATGCTGTCAGAACATCAGTTAACAAGTCTTATTTAGATCAGATTGGAGTTAGCGTCTCTTGAGAAAACAAAAAAAACACCTCTCACTTCCCATTATTTTATATAAAGCATACATGTGTGGACACTGTGCATCGTGGATAACAAGTGACGTGTGAACTCCATGTGCTCTATGTGCTCCATGTTAACAGGCTCCAAACACACTCAGTCCAAACACTTCTCTGTATCTAAGGCGCTCACGTCAAAACATATAAAATCACAAAGTTCCCCGCGCTACGAGATGGTGAGAGCGTCCACGGCGTGGCTTTGTAGTTCTGAGCACAATACTTATCTGTGAAGAAAAGGGGGCTTTGGTGATTACAGTGTATTGGCAGTTGGCTATGTGGAACAGCAGTCTCCTGAAGTGCACCATTACCTCTGATTTAAAGTGTGCACAGAACAACAGGCCGTGGCAATACACAGGCTCCTCTGACAATACAATAGCATTAGTATTCTTAGCCATGCTACTCACAGAGAGGCCGGCTGCACACACACATTTCACAGCTTTAATAATAGTCATTTTACATGAATTGCAGAGTCTGGTTTTGCCCACTTTAAATATCAGATACATGTACCCACTATGTTTCAGATTGTCTTGATGGCTGGTTTTAGCCAATGGTCTAATTATATTCAGAGGTTGTCTAATCTGCAGTAGTCTAGTTTCAAAGTTCATTCTAAAAGTTAGTTAGAGCTTTAGTATCCATGTTTATAAAGTCAAGTGTTGGTAAATGTTACGGTGTGATTGGCAGCTGGACTAAACAGAGGTAGACTTACTTACTGGGCGGTGGTCTTCAAAATGCAACCAGTAGATGAATCCATAAGGGCACAGTTCAAGTTTTTCAAGTTAAAACTGTTTCCTAGTCAAGAGCAACTAACTTCCTGTTTGTCAGTCAGTAAGTTAACTATCACCTTATCAGTTACTAGTCCTACTTAGCTGTGCTCAATGGCCTTGTTTCCACTGTGAGGTACAGTACAGGCTGGTTTGGTTTAGTAACCCCTGAAGAGAGACTGATTTCCACTCTGCTGGGTCCAGAAGACCAGCCTCAGCTATTAAGACAATGACGTAACAGAAGTGCCACTTTATTTCAGATCTTAATTGTATTTGAACAAGACTTTTAGAAACTTGGATGCATTGTTAATAATTAATATAAAAGTAGATCCTAGAGTTTGGCTGCAACAGGCTGGAAGTACAGCCTGTATTTTGACTGTAAGCCTGTAAACATTAAACTGTTTCTGGCTCATTCCCATCTTTGTCACCATTAAATTCATAGAGCTGCACTAATTTCCTATAATTTAGAGACTCATTATTTGAGGTTTTAGGATCTGCTTGTTTTTAATAGAATGAAGACAATAAATAAATATTTTAATTTAAGAAACAAATGGAATTTAAAGCTAGCTTTGTCGTTGGGGAAAAATTTTCTTTTTAAATATGACGTTTATCACAAAAAAAAGGTACAATTTATTCAGAAAACGTTTTAATTTTGCTTCTCATGTTTGCTCAAGTAAGGACTATGTCTTGACTGTGAGCTTGAGTGTGAATTAATATTATGTATGTTTATACTCCTCTGTATAATGTGGCATTGCTTCTACACACCAATAGTCAGAAAATACACTGTTGATCTTGTTGATGAGTGACAGAACCAATCCAAAGGCAGTATTTTTGTATGAGTATGTTAACAAGTACATATGGTTTACCAGCGAATATTTCACCAGTCTTAAAGGCAACACTATTGGCTGAATGGTGTCTTAAACTGTCCAATTTTTACCGCAGCGGGACACAGTAAGATAATACCAGGCAATATCAGAAGATTAAAAGACAAGGTCACCAATGTGTTGCCTTGAATCAGTCCCTACACGTAGCATCCTGTTCATCTGTGATCTAACTCTCCACATGTGGTTTAGTTACAAGCCAAGAGAACAAAGCTTACATCTGTCACTGCTCTGGCTCACAGCCCAACATGGACGCTATTCATCTCTCATTCTGCATTTAGAGTTGACAAACAATCATGAGCTCAGCTAGCTGGGCATTTTAAGCTGGTCAGGTCTGTATATGCTGTTTAGTGTCATCGTCTAAATGTGAGTGTCAAGTTCAATTCAGCTAATGGTTGACAGATTGTCCTGGAAGATGCAGGTGCAGTCTTCAGTGGAGAATTGTGTTGATTAAACCAGGTTACTCTGACTCAAGGTGTTACTGTCAGACACCTGCAGGAGTCAACAGACACAACTTTACCGTTTCGCCGAATGTTAATTGATGTTAATAGCGAAAGGCAATGCATTTTGGGACCCTCAAGTTATGCAAATAGGCAAGCCACTTTACCCCAGGCACTGTACCCTGGAATATAGTGGAAAAGCCAACCAGGTTTTGTTGTGATGTATCATGTAAAGGCATCACAAACCCTCCTCACATTGTTGTAAAAGTAATTAAGCAGAAAAAGCTAGTCAAAAGCACATGGCTTATTTGCATAAACACACCCACATACTGCTCACTGAATACACTGAATTCTGGTTTTCCTCCTTATTAATGAGTATTAGGTTCAATATAACATGAATGACCAGAATGAAGATCTTCCAATAGCCTTCACAACTTATATCTTGATTTCAGTCAATGAAAATAGAAAGGTCCACCTGGATACATTTCTTTTACAAAATAAAACTTTAGATAGCATAGCTTTATCATTATTATTATTTGTTTTGAAAGAATGCTTTTTTAAGATGCATTACTTTTCAGTTTCAACGTATAACTTTTTATATATGTGATCATTTCAGCAATTAGGTCTTTGAAAAGTTCTGGATTGTGGAGTTCCTCACACATAACGAATGTTGGACAGAAACAGAGTGTAGACTGGGGTAAAAAAAAAAATAAAATAAAAGAAGAAGAAAAAGAAACCAACCAAACAATTTGTCTGTTTCAGTAAAATATTAATAATTCATCAGATTCTTCTAAATGAGATGCAAAAAATGAGATGTAAGACTAAGACATAATACACACAGAAGAGCAGCAGTTCATTCCTGTGGCTTTCATTTAAAACATTTACCTTAAATACATCAGTCAGCATCCTACTTTTTCTTCCATGGTGTTTTTGCCCGATGGAACACACTTGTATCTGTTTGTGGCAATATTCCAGAAGTCAGCCAGTGTCCATGTGTTGCGCTGGGCTTGTGAATATATGATTACTGCCTCCACCAGGGCCCTATTACCACCAAATGCTAATGCACCATGTCATTGTGCCTCCACTCAGTCACTTTAGTACAATAATTAATCAAAATAAACACAAAGCACACCACAATAAGGCTTTTATATTCGGCGCTAATCAGACAACTCATTAGGCAGTAATGAGGCGACGCTGCCTGCTCACGTGGCGTTCGGGGGACGTTTGGCGTACGGGGACGAGTGTGTGTCTTTGTACGTGTGCTGTACTTGCAGCCGGCACTCCTGTAGTCCCATTCCAATTATGGCAGCGTCTCACCCGGGAAGAAGCCCACTTAACCAGCGTTCACTTTATGAATAATTGATTGTTTGCGCCCGTGTTATATTTGTAAATACACGTTTGCACTCTGATTAATAGTTTTCCAGACATACTCATTTGTACAATTTGATTAGACTCCTAAATGTATTATTTATTAGGTGGGAATGCTAGACGGATATTAAGTCACCACAAGAGCAACAATACGATGTGGCGTTCGCGGCTGCAGACAAACATCAGTCACATGGCAGGTGGCGGCGCTCGTCATTTAACACGTTTCTCACAAGATGACGGCTGGTGAGACGTAACAGCTGCCTTTAAAGCATGTGTAGAGGGCTGTTTAAAGCTGGGGTAGGGGATTTGATCGCTTCAGGGCTCATTTTGTGGTGGGTTGAAAGAAGTCTTGGAGTATGTGTGTGATGTATTTCGAAAAATCCTGTAGGAATGAATAGAAGATGTTAGCGGACGTGAGGTTTGTGGTGGTATATAGAGGTATAGCAGAAATCAATGTGTGTGTAACGTGAAGACAATGATCACTGGCTTGAATCTGAGCCATTTAAAACTAAAGGTTGTGCTGGATAATGCTGGTTTCTATATCAATACTTAACATTTTAATGACAGATGTCACAGCTCATGTTTAGAGTTCTTTGGAGTCAAGGCCACGATGTGAGGTGGCTGGTTTGCACATGAGTATAGGATAATATATTTTTATTTTTTCCTGTTACGCCAGTTCCAGGAGGTCTTATCTCTGCTTTCCTCCAGTCTCAGCCTCTATTCACTTGTTTGGCTGAGTTTGGCAAATTTTCCTTCTTGGGTTGTTACCAGAGATGTGTTGAGCAGTCGAAATCTATACTCAAGTAAAAGGCCATTATCAACAATGTACGCAAAAACTACTAACTACCAGCAATCTTACTCATTCAACATTCTCTTCAACTCTTCAATACGTTAACACATCAAACAAGTTATGGTGTGACATTTAAAAATGTAAGTTCACTGTAAAGACAAAATGAAGCTTTTTGGACTAATAGTTTCAAAATAAGCTTTGTTTGGATTTTTGATATCCCACATACAACAGGGATGTGCCAGAACTCAGTCTTACTAACAAATATAAACCAAACCCTATGCATCATTTGTGAAAGCTCGATAAATAGGCTAGTTTTGACTACAGTGGGTGATTATGTATGTGAAACTGAATGTTATATTTTAAGCTGAATTGCTCAAGTTGAATGAATGCTTTTTAAAAAACTGAATTTAAAAAGCATTTGAAATGAAATGCACTGGTTTGTAAATGAATTGCACTTAATTGGAAATGAATTTAGATTTTGAAAATGAATTCATTCGCTTTGGAACGGCTAAGTTAAAAATTCTGTTCTCTAATAGTTTCAGTTTCAGTTCTACATTTCAATTTCAGTTCTTAAATTCAGTTTTTTGAGCTGCACCTTAGATAATCGAGCCCAGCTTTAGAGAACTGTGATACTGTAATACTGTGATGAGGAGCTACCCATAGACTACATTAGGTGGATTATATCAGGACAGGTGAATGTGCCCCACCCACTGTCACCGGAGCAGACTAGAGAGATGGACAGGTACAGAGAAGGAGGGGAGAAAGGGGTGCATCAGAAATTACTCCTGTTCCACAGCCTCCACTGCTCCTCTCAGCTCCGGGGACAGCCCTGTACTGAGCTGCCCAGGCACACGCATCTTGATGAAAATGACTAAACGTGACCTTTTGAGTGAGTTTTAATACGTGGGCGTCTGCATCATCGGAGCTTTGATACTTCGGCTGCAGCAGTAGTCAGCTTCATAAAGATGCAGCATTTAAGGCTGAATGAAATGAAAAAAGGATGCTTTTTGTCTTACTTCCATACTGTATGCCCCCATTCAGACCTGGCATTAAAATCCGCTCCGAGTGATCAGATCATACAGTATGTGTTGAAAATGAGGATGCATTTTGAAGTGGCTATGGTCACATGTCTCTGGGTGTTTTTCGATCTCAGTGGAGGTCTGAATGGGTATGAGTCATGGCTCGCCTTACGGCTCTACCTCAGTGACACTGGGCCTCATTCATGAACATTTTTGGATGAAACTTCTTAAAAGTTTTTCCTGGGAGAATTTCTAAGAAGGCTCTACGTGGGATTCATGAAGTGTTCCCAGACAACCGGATTCATCTTTGCTGCATGTGTGAGTCACTGCTGGCCCCTCATTAACATAGCATTTACATAGAATTAACATGGCATTGACATGAGGAACATCCTGCCAAAGTCCATATTTGAACATAAGGCCGGAGCTTACTGAAGGTCTGTGAAGGCAGCAACAGTTCATTAGGAAAATGAGCATTAGTTTGCCCACTGCCTCTCTTCTGTAGCACTGTTTAGTCAAAGCAGACCTAAACAAATAGTGCCTGACTATATGCACTGATTTGAACAGCTTTTCTTGTGGTCAAACTGCTGTTACTTTTGGAACAACTTTGTTTTAGTTCTTGGACCAAAAGAAGAAAGTATTGGGGCCAAAGATGGTAGGCAGTCGATCCTATGTAGATTCCTTTAATATTACAAAGCAGTATTAATTCTCTCAGTATCATGGTGGTAATCAGAAAAGTGTAGAACTAGGTGTAGTTTTGCACATGAAGCCAAAAAACGTGAATGTAATTATATGTAGACTCCCAAGTATTATTACAAGTTCCAGAAAAAAAAAGAATTACATTTCTACTGTAAAGCAGAACTGCCAGAAGCAAATACATGGGGCCAGTCAGAGATGGAAGCCATTTAAACTGAACAGTGGCTATTTATGTCTAATTCCTCTCAGGAAAGGACCATTGATGATGGTTGATAGAGGCTGGGCTAAGTTGGTGGAAATGGCTTGTGTGATAGGTTTGTATTGTGTAAAGAGGTAACTAAAGAATAACAATACAGTGATAAACATGTATTGCCAACTGTTTGTAGAAATTTCCAATATCATTTTTCATTTCCAGGACAACGTCCAGTCTATCATTACTACTACTAAAAATGACCTGGAAAGTATATTACATTCAATCACCACCTCCTGCCATTTATTTATTAACAATTGATGGCATGGCCCCCACTTATCTGTCCGAACTGTTGTCTGTACATGCTCCATGCTGCACTAGAATGATGCCATCCAACAAAAAATTCAAAGTAAACGTTGCAGCAGACTGTAACACAGACTGACAGAAAAACACAAAAAAGGCTTTCAACAATGCAGGACAATCAATCATAAAGACATACTTTTATTATTGAGCTTTTAAATTAAAACTTAAAAAACTAAAAACTTAAAAATGGCGATCTGAGATTTCATCAGTTTTAGAGGTCACTGTTTTATTCGGCTCATGCTAGCAGTTCAAACTTCTTTTCCCAGAATGCTTTACAAGACCTTTCTGTGTAGTTGACCAATCACAAGCAGTTTTAACTGTTATTAATTCATATTTTATCTGGTTAAATGAAAAATAAAAATCTGATTTATTTTAGTTTCTAAAATACAACAGATTTTTAAGGACGATGATTGTTTTTATTACAAATATTTAAGACGGGTAAAGCCTGAGGTTACACTTTTTGTTCAAATTTACAAAAAATACTGAAATTATTGACCACTTTGTATTGAACGATGAGGTATCTTCCTTTGAACAATCTCTACGGCGCAAAACACAAGACATTTCATTTTTAGTTAAAAGGTAATAAATCATTTACACAGACAAAAGTAGCTGTCATAAGTGTTCATCTCTGCGAATGTACATCAAACTCATGAGCATCAGAAACAACAGAAAGTAAGAAATACAAAAGAGCAGGATGTCCAGATCTCATGCTAAATGGGGTTTTAAACTGACATTTTTTTTTCTACAGCAGCTCACACAGTGTGACCAATTTCAAAGGCGTGAAAGACAAGGTCACCAATGTGTTGCCTTGAATCAGTCACACAGCACCCCACCCGGCATCCTGTTCATCTGTGATCTAACTCCCAACATGTGGTTTAGTTACAAGCCAAGAGAACAAAGCCTACATCTGTCACTGCACTGGCTCACAGCCCTTTTCAGAACAATGTCCCCGATCGTATCTGTGTAACCTTTTCCCAAATGTACATGCGTAGATGTAAAATGTGCTACGGTGCGGCACAGACTGCAGTGTGTTCTATGATGTAGTAAAAGTTCACAAAACATGATGAAATAGCTAAGGTGCAGGATTACTTTTTGTGTGCCGTGACAAGTGCCACTCTCATTTTGGAATGTGAATTCAGTTTCCCATCAGCCTCTTGTCTTTTGAATAAGCTCTGAATAAATGTCCTGGAAAGGTATTTGATCACTGCCACTTTCAGCATCTATAATACGAAGCAATTCTCCACAGCCTCAACTTATTCATTATTTATTTTAACATCCTGATTTTCTAGTGATCTTCTGGGCAAGTGTCACAGTTTTTATCATTTATTTTTCTTTATGTATCTATATACTATATATAATTAACAATATTCAATTACCCAATGACTGAGAGAAACATTACTATTTTACATATTGCTACTTTTGTGGGTGCATTCTTAGATTATCCAGCCCAATATTATACTTTTTTTTTCTTCAGGACTCATGTTGGGCAGTGGATGGGTACACCAAACCTAGGACTACTACTACTACTACTACTACTACTACTACTACTACTACTACTACTACTACTACTACTACTACTACTACTACTACTAGAGAACTAACTAGAGACCTTTAAAAACACACTCTTCCTTTTTACTCTGAACAGCTATGGCACCATTTTGGGAAGAAATAAAGTGGAAACAAAGAAAGTGGCACTGACTTCTAAATTCTTTAGGATTGCACAATATATTGCAAATTTAATGTTATCCCAATCAATTGCTACATCCATAATCCAAATCTGACTTGTATTGCAATAATGATATGGTCTTCTATGTGATGGACATTTACTTTTTGTCTCAAAATCATTGTCCAAATGGAGCATTAAATCAAACTGTGGTGCATTCAAATAAGAAAAATTAGACCTGTTTAGTCCTGGTTTAGTTCTGGTTCAGTCTTCAATATTGATCTAATATTGATATAACTTCTGACTGTATTTCTGTATATTTTCTAAATCAGATAAACATTTAGGGCCAGATCTACTAAAGCTTTGCGCCAACACAAACCACGCTTTTGTTGCAAAATCTGCACTTTCTATATTTTCTAAAGGGCTGCAGTGCTGGTTGATGCTTAACAGTTCACGTCTAGCTTCAGCCAGGTTAGTTGAGGAGGAAACAGCACCACGCACTGAACAAGCAACATCTCTGCAGACATTTATGAGAATGCCACAGAAGTGTGCAATTGTTCACATATCCACCACCAAACCATTTCATCTTTTACTGAAGCCAAACTGAAATAAAGAGAAGCAGAAAACTTCCACAACAATCACTGCCCAACAAACTCCTACCTTCTGAGTTAGGTAAAGATAGAATGATTCACAGATTCAAACAGGTTCATGCAGCATGTTTGTTATTCTGAATTTTCTTAAATGAGAAACATAAATGCTGTAGATCACCTTGACCAGCTGTTTCAAGACATACATCACATATTTCCTCAGTTCTTCATTGTGTGTAAACATCCGTGCTCTTGATCCTGTATAACAGACGATGCTTGTGTGTCACAAAGTGCTCTTTCAATTAAAGTGACAGAGCTAAATTTTCGTGCAGCTTGACTTAGCAGTATTGAAATGAGCTGAATGAGCTAAAAAGGCCACTCCCTGCCACACAATTGCAAATTAGCGTCCCAGGCTACATTGCACAGCCTTATAGATCTGGTCCCTACTGTCAAAGAGCATTCAAATATCTAAACTCTCATTGTTATTGCAATATTCACTTTAGTTATTACATATTGTGTTTTTCGAATATCGCATTGCCCTATTTCATATTGTGACACAATGTTGATTGATTTCTGATTCAAGATCAAGGTCACCCCTTTAAGATAGTAATGGTTTCTGGACATTGGGTTGAGATGTTTCTGGCTTTTTAAAAATCAGTTTTACTAAATTATTATTGAAGCAATTTTGCTCATAACAGTTCCAACTTTTAAGCAAGCCAGCACTGTTTTAATTACTGTCAAATTCAAGTACAATCAGACTTTAGTGCATTCACGGTGCTACACGCGGACTGCCAGAATTTGAGGTGCATGCTGTGGTAGCTTTGGCCGCTGTAGCGTGTAAGGCGCTATTGTTGAAAACCCCCTAAAACCTGTTGCAGAGAGGTTGTGGACAAACGCCCAGCATCTCAGTTGGAAGGGGGTCTCACTTGCGAATCGACAGACAGCGTGCGCGGCTGCAGTGTGTGTACTTTGTTTAGCTAATGCCCGAGTGTGTGTGCGCGTGCCAATATGTGTTAGCGCGCTCTTCGGGAGGGCTAGCAGGCCAACTGAAGAGACAAGGAAACTCAGCGCCGCTCTGCACCATATGCCAAATATGAGTCCTCCTGCCAATTTGTGGGGGTAGATACTGGCAAGTGCTAGCAAGGCCGAATTCCTGACAGAGGGAGATGAATAATTGAACATGTGCGGAGCGGTAAGTTCTGTTGGGATACAAAAAGCCGAGCGCAGACAGTCACCCAGTCGACGGGAGGAATTCTCATTGTGATTGGGATGTGCATGCTTCTCTCTTCTGTCCACACAAGTCAAAAAGTTTCACAGTAGAATGGATGCGTTAGATAAAAAAGACACAAATTACTTTGGGCGTTTATGCATTTTGATCCAACATTAAAGTCGGAACACGTGCATTGATCTTACAAATTGATGTTGCAGCAGACAGAAAATTAACATATATCCAAACAGTAACATGTTTTGAATAAATATTGCTGATTTTGAAGCAAAAAAAAGCATGTTTTTTCCACATTTAGCTCTAAACTATATCAAAACCATTTGGCGTTAAGTTCATTGCCAGTTTTGTCACTACTTTTAAATCACTTTGCCGTGAAAAGAAATACTGCTTTACCAACTGACCCATAATAAAGAGTGTAAGAGGGGACATTTATTCAAAGAGCGCATTCATTTTAGATTCCTGCTTAAATAATTCAGCAGAGCGCCTTCCACTAAACGCAGCACCAGATCAGGCGAGAGCCCCTCTGACTTCTCTTGAACTTTTCTTCTTTGTAACTTGTAGTTTTGGCGGTATTCACACATTTTAAACAAACACAGAGGGTTGTATTCCAGATGAATGCCTCCCAAGGCAAATTACAAAGGATAATGGTGACGCTGTAATTGATACTGACTAGTCTAAATGATCAGGGACATCTAGCCAAACTGATTTTTAATAAGATGACTTCACTTGGAATACAAATCTGATAAATCTGAAGAAATCTGCATACTCTCTGATGCTGAGTATCGGATAATCATGAAGCAGACAGAGATTCTAATGCCATTCAGATAGTTCAGATAGAAAACTCACACTGCACTGAAGTACTGGAATTGCTATCGGGGCAACCTCTTTTCACTGCTAGCGTCATATACTAATGGATTTGCATATTTTCTAATATTCAGTATTGATCCGTAGGTAGACTGGGTTCCTAAACTGGGAGTTTTTTAAACAAATGTGTTTGTATTTGGGTATCCATCCATTTGAGTAGCATTCTTGAGCATGTGTCCAATGGCCAATGGCATGACAATAGTGAAAAGATCTGAAAGAGCTGATATGTTAATTTTGTATACATTTCACAGCATTCCACACCCACACACTTTAAAGAATTTGGAGTAAGAAGTATGTAGTGAGTGGGGACAATGTTAGCAAGCTAAGTTTTATATTCAATCATTTGTGCAGTTTTCGTTTTCTCTGGTCAAGAAGATGGGAAACTTAAAGTACTTGTGATTTTAGCTAACGTCTCTCACTCACCTTCTTCTTCTTCTTCTTCTTCCAAGTCTTGATAGACACAGACACGGACAGAAAACCATTCACTCACATTCATTCACTCAAAGCACTTTAGACCAATTTACTTGAACATGTTTGTCATTGGACAGTGGGAAGCCGGACAGAGCCCAATATAACATAGATAGGACATGCAGATTCCTGACAAAGGCAGAGTGTCAGCCAGCCCAGGGATCAAACCTCTGACCTTTGTTTAATCCGGCCACTGTTCATGATGATCTGGAACCAGAAGAAAGACGCTCTCAATAATGGTGCCATAGTTGACACAAAGCTAACGAGGACACTTCCACTGACTGTTAATAATAATGACTGATTTGTTCTGCTAATTTAAGCAAAAACATCCAGGTTGTCTTCCATTGTCAGATCATTCTGTGTCCAGAGACAAAAATGATCATTTGTGAGTAACTTTCATTAACTTTTATCATATCAACGTTTAATCCACATTCACTTCTACCCCATCCAGATTTATCACTTTATTCTCGTTACTTAAAGGTGTGGCCTAAACACCATGGAGTACACTAGCCATTTTTCTGACGGCACTAAAACCCCTCCCGAGCCCCATATCATTGCTTTGAATTCATCAAAACTCCAAAGCCCTCTGATTAGCTGCATGTTCATCCGGTCATAACACAGCCATCGTACGTCAGGCACAAAACGTCTTCATCCCAGCCTTTAAAATCACAGAGCTGGGCTTAATGAAGACGATTCCTGCTCTTCTCAAACCAAGTGTATCATCCGCTTTAAGGCTTCTCCAGATTAAAATATGCATGCTCGGATGCCGATATGAGCCGTGGAGATTGCCTCTGATGTGATCTGGCTGCACTGGAGGACGAGGGAAGGGCAGGGGGACCGGGAGGCAGGCATTAAGAGCCTCCACGCTGCCTCTCGCCCTATTGTCACCCCGCCGCTGTGTCAAGGTCTTCACAAATACCGCCCACAACGTGTGTGGTGTGCATATGCAACATTCAGCAACTCTTTGCATTGTGCTAGAGCTATATAGGGTTGCCTTATGGAAGATAATGATGAATTTCACTGCTTTAGGCAATGACAAGAACAATAAAAGAGAAAACACAGTGCATTGTGGTTAAATGGAGCTGCCTGGATAATTGACAAAGACAAATGCGAGCGACTGCGCGGTTGACAGCCAATATACTCCTATAACAGCAGTACGTTATGTATATGTCACTGTCCGGCTATTGCCTGTGACTTGCCTATTATCCTTTAAAATGGATCCAGTTTGTTCTTTTGTTTGAGTTAAATACAACCATATTAATCCAATCACAGCACTCTCTGAGAAAGTTGTCATTCCGTTTACAGTTTACTCCTTAGTGTTTTCAGCCAAAAATAACGTATTCTGTCGACATTTGAGGATGTGACATGTTGGGGTGGTGGATGGGTACACAAAAGCTAACAAACGTTTCTTAAAAGGGGTTACATCAGCATGTTTTATAGTAGAAGAAATGCTTTTGGACACAACTCAAGGACTTTCTCTTTGTGCTGACCAAAGTTGACATGAGTGCCAATAGTTATGTTCGCAATTTTGTACAGGAAAATAGAAAATATTGGATTGTTAAAATTGATAAAAGGTTTTTTGGTGGAAGGTGGTAATTTTTTTTTTTTTTGGGGGGGGGGGGGGGGGGGGGGGGGGGGGGGGGTTGGTTTGGTGGGGTTGTTGTAGTTTATTTGTTTTGTAATTTTTTTTTTTTTTTTTTTTTTTTTAGGTGTAAAAGAGATTTTTGGATAAAAATATAGAAAATATTGGAGTGTTGATGTAAGGATCATCAAGGGAGCTGGAGGGTTTCCAGTTCAGTACCTACTTTGGCTCTTCAAGTCGTCAGTGTCTTCGGGAAATAGTCCTGAACGTGTGTGTGTGTTGAATGTAAAGTACTTCGAAATGGTACTAATATATGCTGTATGAATGCAGACCATTTAATGCATTTTCCCGACTTTTATCTCTTATCCAGTTGGTGCTTTTATGTAAACTTAACTATCAAACACAATCTCTCGCTTAGCCCAGTTACCTCAATATTATTCCTCTTCTTGATTGCCATTTTGGTCACTCTGTCCTTTATATTCAACATTTTAACATCAGCTTGTTAAAAAAGCAAAAAACATACATCAAGTGGTTCGTTCCAAAGTGTCTCTTTTACTATCGGCTTTTGGTTTGCCTCTGGTTTTACTGTCACCAGAACCTTTAGCAAACATCTTGTCAGTTGCATGACCCCTTCAATGTCACACTAACATTAATCAAGATGTACAGTTATGAAGTTTAAGTCTCCTTGACCGAAAACGAGGATTGAACACAACTAGAAACCAATCGCAGCAGTCAATAAGTTAGACCTTCCACCTTCTTCTTGCCATATTACCATGAAGAGGGCATTTTTGAACACAGGAAAGAGTATTTAGAGCATTGCTGAATGCAGGTGCTTTACTCAAATATGGTGCTCTTCAACTGTTGCTTTTGACACTGTAATTCTCAAAAAAATGATCCGTTTTGGTCTAGCTACTGTACTAAAGCCTACACTCTTCTAATCATTATTCCTCTGTCCTCTCCCCACCCTTTTTTTCTCTCTTTTTTGTCAGATACCACCCTGTCCAGCCAACGTGGTGAGTACTGCAAACACACTCTCTCTGTCTTGGTACCGAGCCATCTGCGGTGGACTGTGCCAACCGCAGCCTGTCGCTTGTTTGTCTTGATGTGGAAGGAACCACTCTCAGATGTTGCTCTCAGCGGGGGTAGACGGTCCAGTCACAATCATTTGCATCACCAGGAAGCTATTTTCCTCCCCATCACATTCATGGCACGGCAAATGTTGAAACAAAAGGAGGGGGCATCAAGAGAGTGCAATTACCAAAGCAGCATCCGTAGACCCATGTGGCCAATCAGAAAGTGAATTTAGCCCGTTTTCCCAGTACACTTGTAGCCCCAGCCTACTTAGTCAATTTACCCCCTTTTGACTCCAATTGTTTTCAATAAGGCGCCTGCTTCTCGTCAGTTCTGTGTGGTCTACACAGAGTGGAGATTCCCACCAGGCTATAGTCTCTGCACATTTATATTTTCAATCAATCTCCCTCTTTGCTGCTCGTATTAATGGCTTCCTGTGTTGGGTACAGTGCTTTAATCACTTCATCAAAGTTTGGAGTCTAAGTCTGTGTTTTGCTGACGTTTCATTTGCATGCACAGGTGTGTGTGTTTGTGTGTGTGTGTGTTCTTGTACGGCTGTTGTTTAGCCACTGAAGGAAGGAGCTAACCAACAGAGTGAGGACATGTTGTTGGTTGCATAGTATGAGAAGGATCTGCAAAGGGAAACGTTTATGTATTCGGAACATTCGATGCAGATAGAGGACAATGCTGTATCATCGACAGTATAGCCACTGCAGCTCTTCTGAAGCAGAAAATATAGAGTTCCTTAAATGTTGTGATCGGAGTAGGTTAGATATTTTGGCAGGATTTGGGTTGAGTATTTGCTGTTAAATCTCCATCACCTGATTTTCTTTTTGCTGTTCCTGTCTCAGACTCCACTCACCTCCAAAAGCAGCATAAGGACCTCTCCTCATTTGTTCCGCAATTTTTTCTCCACAAATACTAATACATTTCACCACTGGTTATTGACGAACTTGGCATTTTCGTATTTATCGTGTTTTATCCCTTTTCTCTGTTCATGCTTTTCTTTTTAAAAAGGTTTTGTTTTGTTAAGACATATTCAGCTGAAAATACACTTTTTCTGCAGCCATTAAACTTCCTGGAACGTCATATGGCAAGCCGGTGTAGACCAATAGGAGTGCTTATTTTTCAACCATGTGACTTATAATAAACAGTAGATGGCATCATAAAGCTTTTTTTTTCATAAATAAATGTTTTTACAATATACTATTTAGGTTTTAAGCCATTTCCCCCCAAAAAATATCAGGTACAGTCTGTTTAAGGCATGTGGTACTTCGCAGGTTGGGTTGGAATGGGGCACCTGTGATGAGGCTTGTGTTTCAACTGTATGAGATGTAGATAGTATTTGTAGCTAACTTTCAAAAATGAGATAGGTTGTAATTAATATAGAATATAGTATGGTGAAGTTTCAATTAAAAGATCTGCACAAGTTTCTAAAAGCCACAAGACAATGGGCCTCATTCAAAAACATTTACGCACGAAGCATCTTAAATTTAACTCATGAGAAAATATCTATGACTGACTCACAAAGCTGTTAAACACACCTGCCTCTCAGTCCTCCATAACATAGCAATCACATGAAAATGACATTGTTTTAACCTGAGAAAGCCCTGATAATTTCCATATACATATAATAAACACTTACTGATCTAGTGAACTATTATTATATTTATAATAATATTTTACACTCTTTTAAGTAATGCCAAAAATCTCCCTGAGCTCTTGTAGAAACTTATTTGTAAAAAAAAAACTTCATGAATGAGGTCCAAGGACTCTATCAAAAAAACAGAGCAGTTGATGCTAATAAATGCTACCTTCTCAGTCTTTTGACTAAGACCGAGGTTAGTTTAGCAGTTTAATATCTGATGTGTGCCTTACCCAAAAGCCTATACTGTATCTTAAATAGATTTTTATTAAAAGGAGTTGGAACACAAGAAAAACTTCATAGGAGAAAACTTTGCTATTTTGTATTATTACTTTTCATGTTCAAGTTTTCATTTCATTTTTCTGTTTTTGGACATTATTGAATTCACAGTTACTTTACACAACTACTCAATGACTTTGGCAATACATTGGATTTATGAACAAAACAGTGAATTCTCCTTAAAGTAAATAATATCTTCAAATGTATAAATAAATAACTTAAAAATAATAATTCAGATAAATAAATAAGATCAACAATGTCGTGCACCACCAGAATCTCATGGGAAAAAAGTAATAAATAAACACAAGTAATAAAAAAAAAGTGTTTTCTCGATTACATAGGTTTTATGATTGTTGGGAGCTGAGATTGAAATTGAAAATTCGATTAATTGCACAGCCCTAATGGAAACAACATCCAAAGCAACGCCATATGGACCCAACCTGTGCTTAAGTGCTCTAGTGCTTTAAGAATTTGCTGTGATGTTTTTCTGTCCAGTCAGTGTCCTGCTGCAGAGCCAGATCCCATGTATCAGTGTCCTATTTGCCGTCACTCTGCCTCCTACACGTCACGGTAAAAGCTTTGGTCTGAGACAAGAAGTGAACCGCCGCGTGAAGCGTGATGCTTTGGTGCCAATGTTTAACCTCTTTCTGCTGCTTTTGTGATCAATTTTTCATCAGGAGACAAACTGTAGAAAGCTTTTTTGCGTGAACAAAATGCAGTGAATAAAAAGTCGTTCTAGACAAAGATTTGTATTCACTCCGGGTGTTATCCTTGATTTTGACCTCAGCTCTGCCTTTCTTAACCACCTTTTTTTTTTTCTCTCTTTCTCTCACATTAAACCACGCTCCACTTCTCTCAGCTCCCACACACACTTAGCTTTTCTGTAGCGATGAGTAGTCACATAATACCATAATCCACAATGGGAAAAAAAAAGATGATGGTGAAGCCATACAGGAGATTGAAAGCTCATGGGGGTATTGTTGGAACAAGGCTTGTGCTTTTGAGTTTAAGAAACAGATTTAGTTTATTTTATTGTGGATTTTTATGATGGAAAGTTGTTAAGTACATCCAAATAACACAGATGGTACAGACAGTGGACTGTGGGTCTGTGAGGTCGGTGACTGTGGATGGTTATATCTGGAAACAGTTTTTAGAAAGTTTGAGACAAAGTTATGGACAGAGTGAATTTGAAGAACAGGGAAATTTTATAAAGCAATAGTGTAACAAATTACAATTATAGACGTCACGCACGACCGACTTTTGCATTCAGCTAAACAGTATAAGGCACTTCCCATTACCGCTTACAAGCTAGTGAGCAGAAGAGTAAGGAGAATAAATCACCGCTAAATACCCAAAATGGATCTTACTTAAGATTTCTTCAAGACCAACAAAAAATTCAGATGGTTGCTCTGTGTTCTTTTCAGTCTCTTCTACTTGGTCTCAATGCAGAGAGTAACAGTTCCAAAATGATCACATCTAATGTAGATAAGCACATATCACACATGTCAAACTCAAGGCTCTGGGGCAAAATTCTGACCTTTGAAATGATTTATGTGGCCCTCCAATGCGTTTAGTATGTGATATTTTTGGCACTACATTTTTGTTGAATTTGAACACGTTTTAGATGGATTTGAACAGGTTTTAGAAGGATCTGTGCTGAGAAAAGTGCAGACTATACACTGCTGTGGACCTCTTGATGTCAAAATTATATAGACATGTGACATTTGACATCGACATGTTAAGTTAGGTTTTTGACAAACAGTAAAAATGTGTCTGTGTGTAAAATAACACTGAGAATGAACCTTACCACACATCACTCTCACTTTATTTTCTGTTATTCGACTGGAAGTGCCTTCTACTGTTTAGCAGAATGCCAACACAATTTGTTGCACCCTGATCTTATTTCAACTCACACAGTGTGGCATGTTGCCAAAAATAATCACAGTGTGAACAGGCTTTGGACGGTGTGGCTAAGCAGAGCTGCTAACCTGAGTCTTGACAGAGTGACATCCACTGTATTGAGCAGAGCCTTAAGAGAGTGGAATTATGGAAGGGAAGTTTATTATATTTGAAATACGTTTAGCTTGAAGTATTATCTTCCACAAAGGTTGTTGTTTCCAGATAGTAAGGTCAGTTAGGGAAGTATCAGAGAAATTCCTAAAGTGGGAGTGGCTTCAATAGAACGGCCTGTTGTCAGTGTAATCACTTTTATTGTAGAAATGAGCTGAAAGAAACATTTTTAAGGAAGATTAGCTTATGTTGTTCCATTATAGCATATATCACACATGTCAAACTCAAGCCTTTGACCTTTGAAATGTTTTATGTGGCCCTTAAATGCATTTAGTATGTGATATTTATGGCACTACATTTTAGTTGGATTTGAGCAGGTTTTAGTTGAATTTGAACAGGTTTTATTTGGTTTTGTACTAGTTTTATTTGAATTTGAACAGGTTTAAGAAAGATCTGAACAGGTTGTAGAAGGATTTGACCATCTAAAACCTGTTCAAATCCAACTAAAACCTTCTCATATTCAAATAAAACCAGTTCAAAACCAAATAAAACCTGTTCAAATTCATCTAAAACCTGTTCAAATCCAACTAAAACCAGTTTCTTAAAAGGAAAAACGGTAAAGTCCAATTATGAACATGCCACCTGTACATTTATGGGATTTGTCAAAAATAATGGCATACTAGGAACATAACAGTAAAAGCGTTATTTGGAATTCCACTCAATGAGTCCCAGAGATCTTGGAGCCAAACCATAACTTTCACATGAGCCTCCTCATCAGCCCTTGATCCTTTAGTCCACTCCTCCTCCTGTCTTTGACTCTCCAGTATCTGTGAGCCTAATAAGCCTCCCCTCTGCAGGCCCGGGGTACGTTTGGACGTGTCTGATAGGCCCTCTCCGTGTGCTGTGGCTGCCGCCGCATCCTCTGCAGCTTTAATTGGCTGTACCTGAGGCAGGAGGGCAAGGTGTAATTGTGATAAGAGAAAATGCTGTGCTCGGCTGGTTTTAGTGCCCTTATCCTATAATCTGTGGATTGATTATGGTTTTTCTGCCAGCCGTGCAAATTGTTCAAGCCCATCAGCGGCTCTGGAAGCACCTCGAGTCTTCTCCAGGCTGCAGTGTGTAATCTCTGTAGCGTCGAGCCGCAGCACTCCACTGACTCTTGGAAAGGAGCGGATGTTTTCTGCTGAAGTGTTAGGGATTTGATTTGCAGGGGGCCTATGGAGCGTGGAAATGTATGGAACATGACTGGAGTGACTTGTACATACAGATACATGTAGAAAAAAAGTGCACTGCCAAACTATTAACAAAATATGCCGATTATTTTAGTTGAAGATACAATTTACTACTAATTACGAAGTTTTGTATTTTGTCTTTTTATAAAATGAAGCGCATTTAGTCAAAAAAGTCAGAAATCTTTAACCTTGCCTCGTTTCAGCTCATTAGATTTTAATCTGAAAATAATCACTTTTTAAATTGAATATACAATTTAACATATTTTGCCAAATATACACTTTTATCTGTAGCTATTACTTCCTTATTGACAAGCGGTGTAGACCAGTGGGAGCAGCCCTTAATCAGTAGTGAGCATGTGATTGGCCAAAATTTCTGGTATTTGTTGAACATAGTTGTCTATTAAAATCATCAATGACGTCTCGTTTTTTTGTTTGTTTTTTTATTTGTTTTTTTCCACAGATGATTCCTTTTATGATATGTGGTTTAAGAGGTTTTTTTTCACAATTACATTGGAAAAAATATGGGTAGTTTCCTGTTTAATGCACCCTAGCATTCAATATGTACTAATGTAGATAGTGTATATTAGTAATTTCATGATTTATAACTGTTATCTAAGTGAAAGTAGGCAGAAAACAGCAGTGAAATCCGTTTCTATTTCATACGGAGATGTGTAGAGGTGAAGATGAGTGGATATCTACGTCTATGTTGCCAGATGCCTTTAAAAACATAATAATTTGCATGTTAGCAGTTGAATGGTTCATTAAAACTCACTTTTCTTTATGCATAATTTAAAATATCATCTTACATTCACCATAAATGTACTGTTCCATTGTCCTAATATTTCCAATGTAGTCTGAAAACCCTTTGTGCATGGACAAAATGTACAAAATAAAATAGAAGACTGTGTAGGAACCCTGCATTTGACACATTTGCAATAAATAAGGAACAATCTCCCATTTACATCCTGCACTTCCCATTCCCAGTGCTTCAGTATAACTCTATAAACATGCACTCACAGATGAGCCGTGTGCACGCCGAATCTGTGCTATCCCCTTTTACCTGCTCCCTTTTGGTTTGAGCAGCAGCAGGGCTAAAGGAGCAGCTAATGGGCCGCGAAATGTCTCCAATGCTACAGTAACAACACAGGCTAATGGCGCACGGCCCTCATGATACAACACGAGTGACAAAGAACCTTGACAACACCAGAGCTGACCCTCATTTCTGAACAAATAAGGATCAGAAGGTTGCTATATTGTAAGAATTATTTAAACATGGAAATAAGGCCTGGTGTTATTTCAGCCAGAACACATGCAATTAATGGTGCAATTACAACGTTTCATAATAATAACCATGTTTTTTTAAACATAAATTATTTACACAGGCAACCAGTGGTAACTAATTACAGAGTGGTATTAATTGATAGTGATTTACTAAATAATTTATAACATCTTTAATATTAATGAACATATACAGCATTATATGTAGTCGGGGATTTCATTAAGACCAAGTGAACTACAGCTAATAATTAATGTTATGCTACTCATTTTTGTTCTGCAATATTAAGCAAGGATGTATTGTTATACTGTGAGTGGATAGAGCTAATAAAGAGAAGTATTAAGACTTAAGGGAGTTGAACTTTGCTTGATGCAGCCTGGAACCAACTCATTTCAAGTCAAATAAACAAAGTAGATGCATGTGTAGGGGAATTTTAACCTTGCGCTGCAGTTGGATTCTCGCGAGATTTGGGAGTTTCAAAACCTTGTAATCCATCTTGTTCAACAAACTGGTGACTAGACTCTTTACCATTTAGCAAACAGGAAGAGGCAGGTTTTTAATTTGAAGTAAGCAACTAGTCTCTTTTCTCCCTTTTGTTATAAATTTGTGACTCTAATATTGCCACTAGTGGATGATCATAAGAGTCTGTCAGATGTCTCTAAGTGTTAGCCCTGCGACTGACTGGTCATCTTCCAGAGTGTACCCCGTCTCAGGCCCAAAGCTGCTGGGATAGGCTCCAGTCTTCAGTGACTCCTAATGGGACTAAGCAGTAGAACATGGATGAATGAACGAACATAAGGAAGGAATATTTACAATATCACTCCTAATGTTACAGTAACCTTTAACACAGTTGGTCATCGTCATATATATTAGTGTTATATTAATACGCATGTTAGGTGTTGGCATTCACTTTTTGCATTTACATAGACCCATGTGTTAAGTAATATAGGAAACTCTGAATTGTCAATTTCATAGCAGCAATTTAACACTTATCATTGCCTGATTATTGACAAAGGACTCACTAACAAACAATTGTATGGGTGTTGGCATTAACACAGAGTAACATAAGGGAGGATTCAAATATCTAAACTAACTTATAACTCTAACTCTATACTTAACACTTTTAGCCCAAAAATAAAATGCTAAAATGACGCTACTGTTTCAGAAGACAGAAACTTGCCGGCTTGGATAGTCTCTCCATGTAAACAAATATGGCACTGCTGACAGTACAGTTGCACAGAAAGGAATCTGCGCCCTCTACTGGCTAAAAGTTACACAGGGTGATGTTAAAGCAGCACTGTGTAACTTTTAGACCCCTTGACAGACTCTGTGGTACAACAGCGGCGTCATTTCAAGGACGGTGTTTGTTTTTAAAAAGAAGCTGTCCAAATCGTAGGTAATTTTAGTGCATTTTGTACAAATTCAACTCTGTGGGTCTCTGAGGGTTGAGTGCATTGGCCTATTTCTGCTCCCTCTAATTGTTGCTATAAAGAGCATGTCACTCACAGCGACGATTAGAATTATATATGTTTTATATTGGATGTTTCTGTCCAGCTGAGGGTACTGAGTCAGTGAGAAAGGCATTATTCTACTGATCTCACGTCTAAGAACCATTAAATGATTACGAGAATATATATTTTGGGGGTAAAGGTTATGCAGATTGGCTTTAAATTTATTAAAAAAAAAAAAATGGACCCCTCAGTGTTGATTTAACACAAGTATAAGTTCTTGGCATTAACTCTCTGTATTAAAACTTGCTCGATTGTTTTATGTAAAAGTTTTTCAAGAGGTAGTTTTTTTACATGGTTTAATGCTGAAGAATTCAACGTCCATTGTTCATTTAACACCGGCCACTGTACTCGTTTATCTATTTTCCATTTATCTATTATGTGTCATGAGAGGCTGGAGGCTATCATTCAAATTATCACTAAAACAAGCTGAAAACCCCAGTGTTATTTATCACCGGCAAAGAACTAGTTTCTTGGGGAATACAGAAATTATTCAAAGTAACTTTTTAAATTGTGGCTTTCACAAGAAGCACTTACTGACAGCATGATTCAATGAAAGACGAGATGACAGGGCGTCCTAATATCAACATGTGTTCATTAAGAGGCTGGATGTTATTACTTGTGTGGGTTATATTTTACAGAAGCGCTCAAATCTCACGCGGAGATGTTGGAGGCAATAGACGCCCGAGTCGTGGAGAAACAGTGTGGAATGTTGATCAATCAGAGTCATTTTTATTTTCTTCTGTAAAACGTGCTGAAGCGTGAGGCCCTTCTGGCTCTCTCCCCCCGCAGTACCAATTAAAGCTGTTTTTCTGCAGCAGATCTCGAGCTGATGAAGACAGCCACTAAGAGCTCTTGAAGTGCAGTCGCCCAGGACCTGTACGGCAGATGGTTTGTAGCGCGAATATGTACCCGAGACAGATCGCTGCAAGAAACAAACAAACAGAGAGAAGAAATATAAGAAAAAAGCGACGCTCTCCAACCACTATCTCTTGTTTTTTTGTTTTTTTTTACCCAATTTAAGACTCACCATTTCCCTCCAAATCACTGTCAAACCTGCAGGAGAATGTGGAAAAGCGAAGATCTTATGTTCTCTTGAGGGTTTTTCTGCGCAAACTACGGAGACAGCTCAAATATTTCAGAGATATAAAGTGCTGAGGGCCGCTTGATCTTACGGTTTGGATCAGTTCTCCCAAATGAATGGAAACACAAGGCGTTCTCAGGCCCTTCTCTGCAAAGGTTCGGCCGCCCCAGAGTCAGGGCACAGAGGACGGACTGATGGCTAAGAATCTGTACGCCGATCCCCACCGGATTACATATCTGCACACGCCTGAAAAAGTCTTGATCAGAGTTAGTTTTTTATTAAAGAGATAAAATAAATAAATAAATCTTTGTGATGCAGATGAAAGCAGGCAGGAAAGCGACTGGAGACATCGGGGAAAGGCTTTGTGCTAAGGTTCAACAAACGAGCAACCAGAGCTAAAGGACAATGCAGCCTTTTCTTTAGGTCACTTTAAAGAGTCGTGTGATTCTACAACAACCAGAGGTCACTATTTTAGTAAATAGCGACAACTCTCATCATTATCAGCTTCTTATCCTCATATATAGTAACATAATGTCACTCGTCTATATGTTCTCACTCTGTCGGAACCATGTTTATGACCATTAGCTTTAACGTTTTTTCAGTCTTATGTTTTCTCTTCTTGGACACATGCTGCCAGTTCGACTCGAAATGGTATTTAGATGCATTCTCCTGAGCACGCATTAGATCGATTCTCACTTTCTCTCGTTATATGGAAAACCAATCCATTTTATTTGCTCAAACAATGCTTCTCTGACCATTCACTTGTACTACCTTCGTCAGTTTGAAAGTTAATTTTGCTGTTTATAAGTGGTCCAGTACAATTAAAAGGCACTGCAAGAGCTTTACTTCCAGCTGTATTAGTTTTTAGAACACAATGCATATATGACAACTACTGCTGTTGTTTTAATCTCACTTTTTTTCGACAACTCTGTATTAAGATTAAAATGTGTACATCTGTAAATGAAAAGTTTTAAATGTACCGGATAAGGCTACACATTGTATCCCAAATATACTGTTATATTATATAATATCCAAAACAACTGTTTATATCACAATACCATCAAGCCTACAATAAACTTCCCATTCAGAGTCTTATATGAAATTGGTCAGTGCCATCAGTGCTAACAGTTGAAATTACAGCCCTGAATTTCTTGATTTATTTGCATTTTTCTTACTGCCTAGTTACATATTGCATGTTTTCCTTGCAATTTTCCCATCACTTCACTTCAACACTGTGATATCAGTAAATGAGTTGATAGGGTTCTCTGTGAGCAATTAGACAAAAATAGTCCCCAAAGCAGTTCCAGTGTACATAGTGTGATCAGAGTGTAAAATGTGGAAGTGATAAATTGTTCACACTCATGTATTTTGAGAGCAATATCTTGTTGAAATGTTCTGTTAAATTTTCACTTCGGCTCCAAACACTGCAGATTGTATATACAAACAAGATTTTGACAAATAACAACTGGCATACTATGTGTGTGTGCTGTCAGTGAGTGGATTAGGAACATTAGAGAGTAGCTTGATATTTAATTAAATATGATTTCATTATTATTTAGAACACACATGTTAAACTCAAGGCCTGGGGGGGGGTTTATGTGGCCCATCAATACATTTAGTTGGTGATATTTTGGGGTCTAGGTTTTAGATTGGATGAATCATACCCATCTAAAACAAATCCATCTAGTACCTGTTCAAATCCAATAAAATCCTGTTCAAATCTGACTAAAATGTATTCAAATCTGACAAAAATCTGTTCAAAACTGACTAAAACCTGTGAAAAATCCAATTAAAATCTGTTCAAATCTGGCTAAAACCTGTTAAAATCCAATTAAAATCTGTTCAAATGTGGCTAAAATTTATTCAAATCTGATAAAAACCTGTTTAAATTGGACTAAAACCTGTTCAAATCCAACTAAAACCAGTTTCCATAAAAGGAGGAAATTTATGTTAAACGTAACCTTTGTAAGACTCAAGTGAAGATGAAATCTCACACAAAAAAAGCTTACAAATGCCGCTATCTTCGGCCCCTGTAAGGATTCTTATTAAGTATCGCGGCCCCTCACCACTTTGAGTTTGACACCACTGATTTAGATGCATTGTAGATAAAGTAACAACAACACAGCGGCCAACATCCTTGACACAAAAGCCTCTACTTTAGTCATTTTAACTTGCATACTCATAAAAGAATTTGATGAAGTGGCATTTTTCCATGATTGAAGGTTGGCTGTAGTGTCCCTTCAGCTTCAGTCGAGGATGAGATGACCTATTGACAAAACCGCGCTCTGCTACTTGCTTTTGTCTATTCAGCACACTTGACCAGTTAGTTAACATTTCATTGTTACACAAAGACAAAGACTAATGACAGCGTCTCCTGGAGTTAATTACAACATTACGTGACATTAGGAGCAGTGAGAAATCGCAGCGTGTGCTTCACTTCCATCGTGGGCGACTTTCTTCTGCGCCCTCCTTCTTTATGTCTTTATCCACCTTCCACCGCTGAATACTATAATGTACACGGTGCACTTTTCCCAGCGATGCACAGTGGCATTAAGAGCCCGTGAGACAAGGCTGGTTGACAAACCCCCTGCGCAAATTACAGCCTGAAGGCCATTATTAAAGCCAATTGCCACAGCCCGCTACCAACAGTTAAAGTACAATGTCTCCTGAACTAAAAGCCAAGTGGTTTTTATTAGCCCTGTTCCCTGTGCGCCGGAGCGAGTCTAGAGCTGCAACTGTGCCATTCTTTAAGAACTTGAGTAGAATTATAATGTACTCCTGAGCAGGCATTTGCATGAGGCCCGGTCCTCAAAGAAACACTGGTGATTGGCACCCAGGTTTGCACAAAGAGCTTTACGTTTTTTCGTTCTGATTTTTTTTTCCCTCCTTACACGTTTCACCTCAGACGCTCTACTTCTCAAAAGCGCACGAAACACTCAAGTTTGCTTTTATGTGAAGTATACTGAGGCGATTTCAATGGCCTGTCAGTCAAGCGCAGCGTTCCTTACATGAGCAGATTACCTCTCTGCTGCGAGGATCTTCGGAATTCTGTTCCGTCGAGGCTCCAAATGACGCCGCGTGCTCGTAAGTGCTAATCTGTCACTTCTAAGATTACTGCCCGAGCAGACTTCGTGTGGCGCCTGTCATCGTTGGATCCTGACACAACCTGCTAAGTTCATGTTGCTCTGACGTTTATTCCGATCGCTGTTCCTTCTCCGTTACCAAATGACTTCAATCGACCCTCGCTTGACACATTAATATCATTTAAACTGCCGGGGCTTCACTTACGGTATGCAAATGTAGTATGTAGATCACATACGTCTCGCCGGACCCTTTCCATTAAGGAGAGAAAACGGTTGTGTAATTATTGCTCACTTCAAAGCAAGCACCGCTTAAAGCTCACATAGTTATGAATAATCTAGTACACGCTGTTCAAAGCACTCATTGTGGTTAACAGGTCAGAAGGAATGGATAGTTTTGTCATTGAAAAACAAACTGTGTGCACATTTTTGCAGGGGGTTAAGCAGGCCACAACGCATAAAGAAACACAAAGGGATTAACCACTAGTGTTAATTTTGAAATTTTTATTGAAATTTTTATTTATTCTTAGTCTTTTGAAAAAGCCGTTCTCTTTTCAACTTCTGTCGTCTTCCGACAAATGTTTGTGTCTGACATCACTTCCACAACGCTCAAAAAAGATGAGTTCTGATTGCATCTCTCCTTTTGATTGGATTTTGTCTCTGTCTGTTCATTTTCGTTAGGTTTTTATTTGTTGATGAAAGTGTCGATACATTTAGACAGAGTTTTTGTTCTCATTTATTACTTTTCATTTAGTTTCATTTCATTGTGAGTTGCAAAAATTAATTCTGCATAAACAAGATAGACTGCATGTGTGTGTAGTCAGTGAGTGGATAGAGAACATTAGCCAATGTGATATTTAGCTGCTCTGTGTGTGCAAGCATTCAAGCTACACCATTTAAAGCCTGGACCCAGACTTAAACATGGATTGTCTTAGGACTTGTGCTTCTTTATTGAAGACTGTCAAATCTTGATTAGGCTAATCAAACTAGCATTCCCAAGCTAACACACATACACGGCTGTGCACAAATAACTTCCTGCTTCATCTAATAACACAGCAGCCAACATCCTCAAATAGAAAATAGGTCCATTAGTAATGTAACACAAGTGTATTTTTCCACTTATATAAATAAATGGGAAATCTCACTGCTTTTAATGTCAAGTGGGAATTTTTGATGATGTTGAAAAGTCTGCAGTGACTGTATCTGTTACTTGTTCTGATTTATTTATTATTATTTTTATTTTTTTTGTCATCATGATAAAATAGAGTAATATCACAAACATCCACTGTCTGTCTGACTGGTCAAACAAATCATAGTACATACTCTACTACTTTGTACCTAATACCACGATGATGGGAGTAAATGCATTGACTGTGACCCATAAAGTAGCATAAAGGAAACTACATATAATACATATTTTATTAATATTAATATCTTCATGTAATATTAATTTTCTTAAAAATAATCCAAAACCTTTTACAAAAGATTCGTATTTCTTTTAATTAAATTGCTGCGTAATTTATAAATGTTCATGTTCTTGAATTAGTGTTGGATATAATCACTCATAAATTACACAAACACAAAATAAATGTTGAAAATGAGTCAAAAATAAATAATTCCGTTAGACTTCCACATAGCTGTACAATAGGGAACCAGCTACAGGCAGCAGTGGACCACTTTTTAGCTCTCAGAGTTAGCAGGGAATGTGTAATTAATGAGTGTGAGCTCCCTTTTGTTTTGTACCATGTTCCTGTCACTTACATTCCCGTCACTTAGGTCTATAGCTCCAGGACTACAATGTAATGCAATGCAATGTATTACCATTCGTTTTCACTGCGACGCAGGAGGGAATGTGAAACACTTTGTAAAGTATTCTCGGTGGAGGAGAAAAATGAAAGGAGTAGTTGTGTGAAGTATGTAGCAGCATATTTCTCTCACCTATGACAAACTCTAATTTTCCCCACTCCCCAGTCACCTGTCAGACTCACTTTGCTGTTCCCATTTTCTCCTTTATCACCATTCTACATCCGCCCCTGAGTCACTGCTAAGCACAAAGTGTGGTTGTGACAATCTGATCAGACAAATACAAGACTGAGAGTCGGTAGATAACTGGCCTGGTGCATTAAGCTTTGGTAATAAAGAACCAAAAATTCAGAAACTGACCAAGTGTCTAAAAGCCTGTTCTCTGCATTATACTCTAAGGGTGCATTGACACTAGGACCCAGAGGTGGAACCAAGTCAAAGTCTTATACGTCAATGTTTCAAGTCCTTTTGAGTCTTTTCAACAACAGTAATATTATGTTAAAATTAAACAATGTCAGCTTGTAAATCTGTGTTTATTTAACAAAAAATGATAAAGCAAGTGCAACTGACAAGTACTTGTATTTCCATATGAAATTTAGGGGAAAAAGTATTGCCATATTGATTTTTTTTGTACTATGGTGATCAGTGATCTATTTTGTTTGGTGTGCTCTTTCGCCTGTAGTTGTAAATCCCTGTAGCGCTGAGCATTACAGAGCGCATTTGAAGGCAGCATCACTCTGTGTGATCTGTCAAACTAGAAAAGGAAGTGTTTCATGCACACTTTCCAGATAACATTCTTTTTATCTTTGGAGGAAGTCATCTAGCCTTTTCAGGTCAGAGGCTCAAGTCAAGTCTTGAGTCACTGGTGTTAAAGTCCAAGTCGAGTTGCAAATCTTTTTACATTTTCTCAAGTCAAGTCAGAAGTCATTAAATTTGTGACTCGGGTCCACACCTCTGTGAGGACCAGAAGATGTGTGCACCACCTGGACCTGAACACTTAACCCTTGCAGCAGGCCTCACATTAGACATTGTAAAGCACTCTCCTGTCTGTTAGAAGAGTGATGACTATCTTTATAAGACAACAGCACAGCTCAAAGAAAAGTCTACTGACCACTTAATAGTAGAAGTCAATAATTAAGTGTCTGTATCTCAATGAAGCTCCAGGAAGAGTGTTTTGTCTGAGTGGTCTACATAGTACTGGTCTCATCGTGTCAAAATGTGTTTTTTTTGCTGTCATCTGTCTGTCATGATAATGTGCATTGCATGTTGCAGTATTTGCAATGCAAATTATTATTTATCTGGTAGTGCACTGCAGAAACATTATAGACTGGAATGTATTTGATAGTGTGTTAAGTACATTTCCGACCATGTTACAAACCAACAATCTTAATGGTTTGTGGTAGTGTATGATAACACAACGGAAACAAATCTTCAACTCTGATTTACAACATAGAAAACAATCATAAATCATGCATGAACCCTGTGAGTCTTGCCTAATTTACTTATTTCTTTGTTCTTCCTTAGAGTGTTTGAATCATGTTCAAGCACTGACCAAACAAACAGGGAAAACAATTTTGACTTATATAACACTGAACACAAATAAATCTATTTGCGCAAGTAAATTACATATATATACATAACATAAATATACCATAAGATGAAGAGAAGGGGACAGGGACATTACCAACCAAGCTTTTTTCCGCAGTGGATAATAGTCATTTGGCATCAGATTTTATAGTTAATTAGCACCTTGGCCAATAGCACAGTAGCATTCAACAGTGAAACAAACTTACAGAACATGCCAATCTTGAATGCAATCTTGTGACGTCAAGATTTTTTTTGTTGTTGTTCAGGTCTCCATGTTGCTACCCTCTTGGTGCAGGACAAATTCCCTTTGGGGAAATAATGGCTAATACTGTATATACATTTATTTATTTATGTTATAGTTATTCTTTGGAGCACATTTGACTGGGACTGGCTGTGCTACATGTCAGGTGGGAAAAACCCTGGCCGATTATGCTCTGAATGAGAATGAACTGAATTTCAGAAGTCTTTGCCCAGTTCTTTTGTCTTCAAGTGACATATTTGAAGACATAAGCAGAGCATATGGGCATATTACTGTCCTAAGCATGTTCTAATCCCCCTGAGCCGCTTCTGTCTCTGCGGACGTCTTACATTATTTACACTCATCTAACAGACTTCCACAGCTTGGACAAGAATATGGAGATAAACTTATCAGCAGTCACTTAAGTTTGCAGTTTCCCACTTTTCACAAGCTGCTCTTTTCCACGCATCAATCCTCCTGTGAATATCCTGCCTTGTTCTTTTCCATTCACCGGCAGCCAGCATATTGCCGGCTCAACCTTTTTCCGAGCGGCACCTGTACAAACTGTTTTTGTTCACCTCGCTCCGACTGCTCCATCACTCCGGTTGCAGATTAGCTTAGCGTCGTGCTAGTGGAAGAATGAGGCCAGCTCCAATCAAACATTAATCAGCCGCTGTTTTAAAACACACAAGGCGCTCCAACGCTCCACCGGTCCCTCTCCGTCTTGCCCTTAGCCTGCCCCAGCACCGAATGTTAATGCGGCGGCCATTAGTCATTTATGAGCTTGCCTGCAACCTACTGTCCAAGGCCTGGGCCGGCACCTGGGGCACTCTGCAGGTGGATGTCCATACGGGGCAGCAGGTCTGATTTTAGAAACACATCATGTGCTGAGCGGGGCGGGTGGCCATGCTGTTTAACCCATTTAATCTCAATGGTCATAACAGTGGTCAGTTACAAGGCGCTAAAGGATGTCAGGGTCAGAGCGTTCTGGAAAACCTTGGAGATAGTCGACCAGTATTCAGAAAAGGAAACATGAAAAATGTGTATTGAGTGATCTGGACACATGCTGCCTTCATGTGGACCTTAAATCTTCTGAATTTTCCAAGTTAGGAAGGTATTTATTCACTTTATTGTTTTTATGTGTCTATTATTGGTCGTAAATGTGATTTATTAGCATTTAACATTGATAAAAGTAGCTAGAAATCAGAGATAATGTATAAACTCAGAACTACAGTGATATCAAGGCAATCTTTACAGCTAACTTAACATACAAAAAAATACTGGAGGTGTTTTACTTACATGAATCTTGATTTATCCAGGTTTGAAGAACAAGGTGATGTTGCTCGGTGAAAAATCACAAATAGACTGACTTTGTGGTCCGGTAAATTTGAATATTCTTCCAGCCAATGACATTACCAGGCTAAACAATAAGACCCATTAGTTATGTAAATGTGGTTTGTTTGAGGGATAGAGTGATTTTTAGGTGTGTTTTCCCTAAGTTGTAAAAAATTTTGACATATGGCAACGCTGGGCCTTTGGGGGTTAATGTTACCCTTGCTTTTATTTAATGGCTAAATGCTAAAAAAAGGGTAATCAATAGCTTTTCTAACAAGTCCAGGTCATTCTTTATGACCAACAAGACAATGATAATCACATACTTTAAAATGGGTTGATGTCAAATTAATAAAAGAACTACTTTGTGGCCATGTCTGTGATGCAGGTGGCATTGAAAGTTGGACAACAGATTTTGCAATGGGAACTATGACATGTGCCTTTTTATTGGGACTGTGATTTTCTCCAAACCTGAAGGTAAACAGTCTTAATGTGTGGATATAAGGTGTGTCCAAGGGCTGGAGCACAGTATAAAGAGGCTGCACATTAGTCATGACAGAGATCTGACAGGACTGATCTGCATGAGCCATAGCACAGAGAATAATATTTTCACTGTCAGGTGTCAATCAGTCATTCGCTTGGAGCTTGTCCGCATTTGGAGGCATTCAATTTAGTAATCGACTTGCTTTTTTTATTATCTTTTCCAAGAGATTCCAAAAACAAACTGCTTATTTCACACTTGAATTGAATATTTGCACATTAATCTAGGTAAATGTTTTTATTAAATAGTTCAGTTGTCTCCAATAGGTCCCTCGTGTTGTGACTTCACTGTAATTCATCCATATGAGGACAGTGCCATTAAACTAAGAGTCTTAGTCATTCTCATATGACCAAATGCCACTTGTTCGATTTTTATTCAGTGCAAAATGGGCTATAATGGCTGATATATTCCTATTTGGAGCGGTGTAATTGGACATAAATCTCAGTGAATTGCCTCCATGGTGAGACTAAGTACCTGGATGTGTGCAGAAAGGCTGCTTTGAAGAGTTCCCGGTATCGGCGACACAGAGCACAGCGGGAGTCGTTCTTGTTCTTGGGAGTGACATCAATAAGGTGCGACACAGACACCCCCCCGACTCCGGGTGAGGTAACCGCGTACAGCCGATGGAAATAAATGGAAAGAGGGGTTTTGCATGTGTTTGTTTGGCAGGTTTCCGTGACCTCTGCGCCGCTCGGAGCTCGTGTGAAGCGCCAAAGGTGTTGCTTAGTGTGAAGTAGCTGACGATCCAGGATGCCACACTTTGTCACGCGATCCTGTTTCCCACATCACCGCATTTAGCATCACCTGTTCCCACATGGTCCTCCTGCTTCAGAGCTCACGATAGATTGTCTTTGCCTGCATCTTTAAAGCAACATTTGTACAGAGTCAAGACCAAGACCAGTGAAAGACAAGCCTGGAACAGACTCTATTGATATTAGTGTTTCATCTACTCCCAAGAATAAGCAGTAAATGACTTGCACTCTTGGACAGTTTTGATTTGAAACCCCATATTATCTCTGTCCAAAACAAAGACAAGTCCAAGTAAAAAAATGTTTAAACCCAATACAAGATAGACATTAAAAAACAGTCTGATTACTAAGCTCAAAACTTGTTCTTTGTGGTTCATGGACAGATGTCCCTAACAGATGTTGACAAATGGATGTCAATTTATGTGAAATTAAAGCTTAGCATATACAACTTAAGATTTTTTAATCATAACCAATTATCAAAGACTCCAAGATCCAAATCTGATGATACAAAAGGCTAGTTTTAACAGTTGTGGTCATGTAGTGTGTGGTATGCAGTGATATAATTCACAAAATCTCTGATTAACATAAGTGACTTTGGATTGAACTCACAAGGCAGACTTTAGATTGAACACACAAAGCAGACAGTCATGGAGAAAGTACTTTGCCATGACGGAAAGTTTAAATAACAGTTTCAGATGCAGACTTTCACTGTTGTGTATTTTTAATGCAGTGCTAATTGTCTTGACTGCCTTAAGTAGTGTTGCTTACCCCCCCATAGGTGTTGGATATTTCCTTTTTTAAACTGTTGCTGTTCCAACATTCTGCTGAGCCGATTTGGCCAGTCACTGCGCAAGAATTAATGGAACTTTTAACATTATCTGGACTGGATTGAGGCTAAAGTTGCAAAGATTTATTAAGATTTCACAGCATTATCAGCAAAAAATGTCACTTTACAAGGCCGTCATCCACTTGTAAAGTCTGACTTCTGTAACATTCCTCTCACTACCAATGCCTGACTCTTAAGCCACTAGCAAAATTCTAGTACTGCATGCTCTTATGTAAACCCTGGGGGCTTCTGCTTTGTTATTACACCTTAACTGCATCATATAAGAGTCCTGTATCTATGAGAATTGTGGCTTTATGTTTATTCTAAGAAAACCCACCCAACCCGTTTCATATATTTGTAGCCTTAAGGAGAATCTCAGCATGCATCAGGAAACAGGAAGTGTGCATCTCCGCAGAGCACCCACACAGTAAACTGGTCTCCAATGGGAGTGTTAATCCCCGGGAGATGAAAGTTGCCCCCCACTGCTCTCTGATCCACATTTCCCACTGTGATGCTTCAATTGGTGCTCGCCTGAGACTAGTTGGTTGCCCATACTCTCGGCATCCTCGACTGGAGAACTGTTGTGTCTAAGGCCAAACCCCACGCTGGCGCTTTCTGTTTGAAATCGAAGTCTGTTAGACACTCCCCTCCCATTCAAGAACTCTGAGAGGTGCGTCGCCATGGAGAAGGAGGTGAGAGTGTCTCCCTGAATCCTGCTGTGGTCTCATGGGAATCCAGGCATTAATGCTAGATTAACCAGCTCCACCTCATTAGAAAGAACTGGGTCTTGGCTTGATTCTAAAAGGTTCATTCAGAGGACAGATCCACTTACTCCATTAGGGCAGTACTCACTCACCTGTATACAAAAGTGCATGTTTGTTAGATGGATTTTAAGGACGGAAAAAGTGATCACGAGCAGCAGGATACTTAGCAAATTCATTAGTGACCCAGGCTGTGACCATCAGGAGGATCTAAGGCTACATTCATGTGGAATCTGGCAGAGGCACAAAGAGAATAGAACCACCTCGATAGAACAGAAAGGTCTGAAAGAGCAGCAGAGTGATAGTCACTTCACTTATGTCTAGGTTATGTCCTCACATACAAGGGTATTTAAAAATAAGTCGTAAGTACAGACATTTAGTTTCAAAATGATAAAAACTGTAGGTTACAAGTTGTATATACATAATGTGTTCTTTGGTTTATGGCGTTATCATGAGTATCCACGTGCTCATTACACAAAACAATGAGCATACACAGATCCAACTAGGACCCAATATGTTTGGAACAAGTTCAGTTTTACCTGACTACACACACATGTGGTAAATGGAGCTCCTTAAAGGTTATGACATGAGTGTGGCAAGAGTTTTTAAAACTGTCCGTTTTCTAGAATAAAAAATGCCATACATAAACTGCCCAGCCACACCCATTGACTTTCTCTGCAAAGTGAAATGGGTCTCAGTTCTACCTGACCAATCACAACTGTTTACTTTAATAGAAATACTGGGAAGGAACTATTGCATAGCTACAAGCTGTATGGTTGTCTAACTTGTCTATAATCACAGCAAGCATTGCCGTTTTTTTAGCTTTAGCAGTGTATACGCTAATATCATCAGGCAGATCCATCTTTAACTATGGGTGCTACGGTTCGTGTTGTTTGTCGTTCTGTACCTGCACAGCATAACGTATGCATCCAGTGACTTGTAGCTTTAGCTGTTGTAGCCTAAATGCTCATATAAACAGTGTAACCAGCTTGCATGGCTCACTTTTGCACACACAACTGGATACCATTTGCCAAAACCATCTTGTATATCCACAATTTGCAACTTTTGGTGGATGCTCCCCTTTTGTTTATTTAAAATGCATTGTGGTCTGCTTAACTTTCATTGCCAAAACGCGCACACAGCTTTTCAAAACAGCTTTACATATTCTGCAAAAGTCACATTATATATGATGGGAGATAGGATTGGAGTACGCACCAGCCCAGTCAGGATATTTATTCACCTCTGGACTACAGCCGCAACAAGGCACATTCTTAATAAATGCACTTCAGCATAATTCATAAAAACGCAAAAGGTCTTTCCAAGCAGACGGCGGCTTCAACTTCCCCGAGAATAGAGTGTAATTGTGAAGCTGGTCCTGGCACAGCCTTGGCCTTATGAGAGCTACTGCCGCTACTGCTGACTGATGTAGGGCTTTGTGGTAGTTCCCTTCAATGTCATGAATTTTAAAGAACAGATAATAAACCCCAAGGGCCCTTATTCAGCACAACAGCACTTAATAGAGGAATTGCCAACCTATGTCCTCCCCATTTAATCATGAAAACAGTCCAGATGACGATCTTCACTTCTGATTACGTGCCTAATTCTCTGCTTGACTGCCAGCCTAAATGGGAATCTTCTTTTACACTAAGAAAATAGTAGAATCAGCAAGAAGGAGTCTTTCAAGGTGTCTCCGGACCCAAGTGCAGTCTTAAAGTACTCTTCACTTGATAAACCCCAGTGGACAGAAAGTATGTGAGTGATGTGTTTTTTAAAGGCATTGGCTTAAAAGTACCGCAGTCGCTCAGAGTTTTCTTTCATTTTATATTCTCAATAATCCCCTGGATGTACACTGACTTTTCCAGCACATACATTCTGCAAGACACACTCTTTGGAGACATGTTATTGTCAGGTTCAGACTGTTAGCTTTTTCTTGAGGAGGAAAGATAGGGGGTGGATAGGAAATAAAACCCAGGACTTTGCCACTGAGGATCAAAGTATGCATCCTGACAAAAAAAAAGAAAAATCTCACTTTTGTTGAAGGTTGTGGAGAAAGGGTTAAAGGAAACTTTAATTGTACAGTGCTGTGAAAAAGTATTTGCCCCTATCCTGATTAGTACAACTGTTATAGATTATGAAATAAATTTAGACAAAGAAAACTCAGGTAAACACAAAATGCAGCTTTTGAGTGATGATTTTATTTAATAAGGGAAAAAAGCTATCTGGACATACATGGCCCTATGTGAAAAAGTAACTGCTTGATTGTTAAATCATGAATTAATCATGGTTAATCCCATTTTTTTGAAAGCTGTAATTTAAAGCTTTAATTTCACTAGCCACACCCAGGTCTGATTACTGCCAGTGAACCACAGTGAGAGCCATCATCACCGACTGGAAAAAAAAAAAAAATGGAATAGTGTGTAACCTTGTGAGTGGCTAGACGACAGAAATTACCCCAAAGCACAGTGACGACTTATTCAAGAGGTCACAAAAGGACAAGTTAAGGTCAGAGTTCATGACTCAACCGTAAGAAAGAGACAAAAACCACTGCTGACCAAAAAGAACATAACTCACTTTTGCACAAATGAGCAGGAAACCTTTTCACAGTGTAGCCACTGATTGACTGAGGTTGATGAACATCCATATTGCTACTAAAAGTCAAACACAGCTCACTTGCTGCTAGTTTTACCTGCCCCATCATTGTTTTGAAGCCTGAATACCCAGGATATTTGCTCCATCCTTTCTTCTGAGTGGATTAAGATGGTACTATAATATTTATGCAGTTATATTGTACGTTTTTACAATCTTACTAATAGTGTTAGTTCATCATCTGCTCTTAGGTGCCTATTTGTACATGTCGGGTGTGATAAAATATGCATTGTTACTAAAGATCTTTTCTTCTATCCTGTTTCTTGCCTGAACATGAAGAGAAAGTCAGTTTGTTTCCATAATAAATAAAATGTTTGAAGCAAAAATTTTCATGTTTGTTCAAAATGTGTTTCCCATTAAGTGAATCAAATTTGCTTTACATCGACAAGTTGAAAAGCCACGCACTGGGGCAATATTCTCTACCCATTTCCACAATCGCAGTCGACAACATTAGAGATGCCTTTTTCCAAAACATTTTACACCATTTTAGAGTGTGGAGGGCAATCCGTCAGCCTGCTTTATGTCCCTATTAGAGAATTTTATTGCCTATCTCGTATAAATAAATAGAGTGACAGCGGAGAGGAGGACAGGACAGACTCTGCAACAAGTGGTAATGGATTCGCACAGATAAGAAGCCTAAATCTTGTTTAGCACCCGAGGCGGTCCTGACCTCCCCAGGGCTCTGAGCACAATCCCTCTCTGACCTGTTCAGCACACTGTGGATTTGACAGAACCACAATGAATCTGACTCACCACAGCTCCAATGCAACACTGTTTCCTAAACTGAGGGCGGAACACGAATTAAACCTAGGACTAAACCAAGGACAAATTAAAAAAGTAAACCTTTTTGACTTTTGAGTGTATGTGTCACAGTCAGGTCAAAAATGGAGCAGTGTTATGTCAATATATTGTAGCATATACATACCATACAGTCTGAGTTTATTAAAGGATTCCCCTTGAGATGCATCAGTTTCAAAATCATTATAACCCCTTGGATTTTGCTTCCAACAGTGTGGTACAGATTCTAAAAGGTGATCATAAACTATTGCAGGCTGTTGATTGGACAAAAGAAATGAAAAGATTCCAAAAAGAATGAATGCTTAACGTACTTTTTAAAAGGTCAAATGCAGCCTTTATTAGCAGCTGTTTTTATTAGCATCTTTCCGCCCCTGCTTCATACAAATAAAGCATATAAAACTAATGAAGCTTTCGATATTTAAAGTTCAGAAAGCTGGGATTAAAACTTAAAACAGACCTGAATACAGCTATACCTCCACTCTTTTGTGCCGGGAAAAGGAGGAATTACTTATGTCTGTTCTTTTCTTGTCTCAATCAAAGTGACGAAGAGTATCAAGGCATCACATCAACATAATGTGACATACATACATACATCACTTTTGTTAAAGACTCAAAAAGTGCCTTCCCAGGTGGCTTATTTTACCACTTAGTACCACTAGAGGGAGTCATGAGCCACTGTAGTTACACTAAATCCCATTAAAACTTGTGTTTTAAATTATTGTCACAGATACTATTCATTATACATAACACTTAGATCAAGAATATTAACACATTTTAAATTAAATTATTAAATTGATCATGTGGAAGCTAACAAACTTAAAAGAAACCAAACAATTCGTTTTCATTTTTACAATTATTTGGTGTCTTTTCCATTTTGCGTTTACATTTACACATTTTTATTTTCACTTTTTACGCAACAGTTTAAAACTTTTCTCAGTGAGCTTATGTGTGCAATGGAAAAAAGGCTATCTGAGGATGTCTCAGAAGGTTTCACATTCAAGACTATCATTCACACCCGCCCATTAAAAGGTGTTATGGCGTGTTAGAATGCTTCAGACGTGTAGAATAAGTTACAGCGGGTAATATAACACTCAACAGCTTGCAGCCTTGTTTACAACTTCCGTAGCCTTTCCACTCGCAGACTTTCACCTCTGCTGAACGCGTCGCAGTTTCACCTAGTGCTAAAACAGGTGGAACACGGTCCCGGCTGCAAAAGGACACCTCTGCGGGCTCATAAATAACAATGGCAAATGTTAGGGCCGTGTAGAACACATGGGGGTCACCTCGCCACAAGTAGGGCAGCGCCGTCCGTGGAGGATTGGGGGCGCATCCTGGCTCCGGCGATCCAGAAGTGTGTACCGTCAGCAGCTTTACGCCGGGCGAGTGCTTTTTTCATATTTAGGACGCAGCTCGGTGGTGAAGATTCCCCCCAGGCTCTGTTTCCTCACTCCTCTGCGGTGCCAGCGCTGCGACAGGTGTCTTCAGAGCACGGGATGTGATAAATGAAAAGGCTGTTTGTCTCCGACTGAAGAATAAAATGCACCCTGTAGGGCAACAAATAACAACAGGGCTGGCAGACATCTTGGAGCGGGTTAATCAAACAGACGACTCGGAAGACTTGGCCGCTATGACCGTTTATGAAAACACACTTTATTAGCCGGCAGCGTGATTAATTACAAAATGTTGTTGCTGCCACGCTGCACCTCCATTAGCATTTTACAAAACATTCTGCAACCCAAAGTAACCCAATCTTTCCATTATTACAAACAAACGTGGAAGGACTACACCTGCTTATGCTGAGGAAAAAGGTATTGTGTGTTACATTGTATTTAATTTTCAAAATGCATAATCAGTGTTACATCTGTACTAATTTACAGTCAGTAGTATGGTTGTTCCAGGCCCAAACAAAGAGATTTGTGTTTTCTGGTATTTCGTTTTCCTTTGGCGAAGAACAAGCTAGCTCAGTAGGTTAGGTTTGTTTAGATTTAATTGGATGATTGAAGTAACTGAGCTCCCTAATATAGCTCATGAGGTCACAAGACTTACAGTAGTATATTCTAGCCGCCATACAGGAAAAAACATAGAAAACGTGGACACAAAGCACAGAAAATGAATAGCGTTAGTGTTTATCTATAGCTCAAGTTCATTAAGCATTTCAATTCATTTAAATATCCCTGACCTTTATCATTCACTAGGTATATGTTTGATTGTATTGGAGTTATGGAAGAGTTCCCTTGCTCCGTTTTCTTTGGTTTGTCTGTCTAAGCCTATATATAGTCTGTATGTAGAACAGTTTAGTCTGTTTTTACTCTGTGCTGGCTCTGGAGTCCACTGGCCATGTGCTTTTTTGTTTCACTTTCACAAACGGCTGTATAATCTCTAATTTGCCACACGATATAAAAGGCTTCAGTGGGGTGTTTATTATACAGAGACAATTGAAATGGGGCTCAAGTCATATGACTATAATATAGTGCACAAGCCACTGATACGCTATTAATGGAATAAAAAATAATGCCAAAAAAAAAAAAAAAAGGTATTAAATTCTCTGAAACTGGTTTTGTTTCAGAAAAGTTTTGTCCTGTGAGGTTTCTCAAATTCTTTTACAAGGACTACTTCATCAGCGCATCACAACAGCATGGTTATTGTCCTTTCAGCACATGAAAATGTCACTTAACCTCATTACACAAGTTAGTTTTTTGGTCATTCTTATAGTCGGAGTTAATGATGCTGAGAGAGGGGGGCAGTGCTCAGGGGCAGCTGGAGGGACCTGAGACATGTACCTGCCTTCTCCTGAGACACTCATTAACAGCACTGTTCACGGCGCATCACTTCACTGACTCCACACTGGGATACATTAGCACTTTATTTAGATTTCAGTGCGTGTATCTGCCTCCAGGGGCACAAAACAGATGCTGAAATAGTCCTGTCACATAGATAAAACAAGCACATGCATCAGCTGAAAGCTAAAAGGCAGCTAAAATTACCTGACATTCAATGGATTTACCACCTAGCTCCAAGGTTAAAAATGAAGCACAGTAGCAAGGAAGCGCTTGATGTATAGCCACACTTTTTTGTACAATGTTAAAATATATTGTAGTGTGCTGAAACAACAGTCTTCACAATATGGAAAACATGGTAATGATCAACAGATAGAATGGGGTCCTCAGTCCTGTACATATAGGAGGTTGGTGTAGGGTCTATTAGAACATTTTGATGTTGGTGTTAAAGAACTGGAATTCCCTTAACCTGACTCCAGATAGAACTGCTCCACAGATCATAGTCTGTTTCACAGTACCATCTGGGAAGGCTCCCGTTGAAAGTGTTTGCAAAAGGCAGAAGCCTTCTGTCAAAAACTTGGTGTTGATTGGATGAAGCACCGACTAGTATCCGCTTAGCATGAGGTTTCTTTAGCCAATCATAGCTACGATCTGACGTGCCACTCTTTGTGCTTCTTTCAAAGAAGAAATACTCTCTACTTCTGATAAAACTGTTTTGATAGCAGCGTCAACACAAACATCTTTCGGTGTAGCCATGTTAATAACAAAGAGGAGAAAAGAGTGCTTGTTGCTTTCTTCAAATTAAAAACCCGCCTCTACCTGTTAGTGCTGCAACATCATTGGTCAAAAGAGTCCGGTGAGTCTGACTCAAGCCGTATGGTTGGCGCGATACAAGATGGATTTACAAGAGTTTTGGAAACTCCCAAATCTCGCGAGAATCCAGCTGCAGCGCAAGGTTAGAATTCCCTTACCAACTGTGAAAAACAGAATTGTAATTTAGAGTTCTGCAGCGTTCATTTGGGTGACTCACACACACAAGTGCCACCTTGTGTTTATTAATGGAAAGCTTTCTTTCCCTTGATCTACATTAAGCTGAATATAATCATACAACACTATAATCATGGTGTTTTCATCTGTCATCAGCCCAGAACTACTGACATGACTGTCTCTTAAAATAACCCTGACTTACATGAGACCTACCTGCCTAGGAATGTTTCTTCATACAATATGCATACATAGCATGTCGCGATGTTAAAACATGTTTATAAAAAAATGACTTTTGCATTTTCAAACTATGTGCATTACATTGGAGCTGTACAGATGCACTCCCACTGAAACACAGTTTTATCCTGTCCACCCACGCACAAATTTACCTGGTAGAACAGAGTGACCTCGTTCTGCCAAAAGCCTTCAGTCATCCTCGGTGCACACGCACACATGCACACACCCACTCCCCCCACCTCTGAGTGGTGTGTTGAGTGCAGCTCCCAGTGAGCACACCCCTCAGTGGACCTGTTAAGTGATTAGCTCCGCACTGTACACTGCCGCGCACACAATCCGTGCAGCGCCAGCTCCAAACTAGAACTTTCCTGACAACTGTGATGAGTGAGAGATTAGCTCAATAGCCCAGCAGCTCATGACCACATCAGGAAGAAGTTGAAACGGTTTGGGTCAGTCTGCCTGTGGGGAGAAATGAGGTTGTTTGGCTGATGCGAAATGTTTGGCTAAGCTAGTCTTGAGTTTTGGAACACTTTTTTAGATGCAATATTGGAAAACATGAAGAAAATAATATGTTTGCAGCAGTGAACCTCAGCTTGAGGCTTGAAAGTGTTGGGCAGGGGAAAGAAGTGTTTACATTTCATAAACATCAGTCCTTTTGGTTGAGTTAAGAATAAGAGCAAATTCTCAAACATTAATTTTGCAAACTGTGATGCAAAAACAAGAGTCTTTTCTTACTTTTAACCAATTACTGTTGTCCATAGGTTCTACACTAGTGCAATATGGATGCATAACCATACTATACAAATATACTTACACATGCACACACATTATATAGCCTCAGACTATAAATATGCATGCATATAGATTAAAATGATATACTACAACAGCTTCATTATCTAAAGATGCTGTGCGTTCGGTGAATCTTGAATCTTCAACCCGTGCCCTTGAATGCTGTTTGCTGCTACTCATCAGGGAGGCATTATAACCTTTACTAAATATGACACGTTTACATTGGAGTCCTCTCATGGGGCAGTGTGTAGGCTGTGTGTAACCTCTTAGCGCAGTAGAGTGCCTTAGATGCAACAGTACGCTGTGAAAATGGAGGTAATGAACAAGTCAGATTTACATATTGTTGAACTGTAAGTGAAAGTTGAGATGTCACAGTAAAAAGCAATGGATGTAAAGAAACATGAGGTAATTGGCTAGATTTTTTTTTTAATTTTTTTTTTTAGTTGTGTCAACGTGACTATTTTGAGTATAATGGACTCATTAGATCAGGCAATTAACAATATTGAGTTGAATGAACTATGCTTGTTGAATTCAATTAACTTGCATAATATTACATTTATTTAAGTATATATCTTGAAGCAATAATTTGGCTCATAATTTATATAAAATTTTCATTCTTTTCTTTTAACCCCCCTAGCTCTTTTGCATAATTAATACATAAACCAAACCTAGAAAATATGGCATAGTTACACTTATGGCAAAGTTGAGTTCATTTAAACCACTGCTATCACTTAATTAAATAAACACAAGTCTCTCTTTTTTGTGAAAATCATTTGCATTTAATACTATTTTTTTCTTTTTTGACCTAATTATTTCTTTTCTCTTTTTGTACTTTTTAGTTGACAGTAATGAAATATTAAATTGTTGGCATACATTTCTTAACCACATTAGCTATGTAATAAGATGACAAGAATGATCAGTTTCTTTTGAGTATAAAAATGATTAATCAGTGAAAGATGAATGAGTGACTGAATGATCAAATTATTAACTTTCTTATTAACTCAGATCAGACAATATTTTCCTTTATTAGTTTCCTAGTGTAAACATTTTTTTTCTATTTTTAAATTTAAAAGATGTGTCAAAAATATCATAATTCAAATGTTTATCTTATTGTTAGCATAACATTCTAAACCCCATGTCTAAACCTAAAAGCAACTTATGAATTAAGTGGGAGCAACAGTTACTTTCTTTTCATAATTTATTCATAGTATTTTAAGTAGAATGGGCTATAAAATACTGCAATAAACCAACATAGAAAAAAATTTAAAATATTCATTTAGGGTTGACTGAACTGACGAATAAATGAGTGAATGATTTCTTGTTAAAATAAACCAAATAAGACAAAACAATGACAGATAGAAGGATATCACAGACTCATTCACCTGACTTGCCTCCTTTGTGTATTGGTGTCTGATCGTACACTCCCTGACATTCACAAATTTCACGCTTCCCCTTTTCATTGCATTTCCGTGGCGGTCTTTTATCTCCACACATCCGTTCCCTTAATCCTGCATGTCCTCTTGTGGCGTTCAGCCCCTTTTATTGGCGCCGGCAGAACGCTGCGTTGCGCACAGGCGGTTTCATGCGTTAATAACTGTGACCTATTAAGTGACAGTGATGTCTCAGGAGAGAACCACTTGTCTTTAAATTATACATGATCACTCTTTCGGTTCGTTCGCCTGCTCCTCGCCGCACCGCTCTCTGTGTGTTGCTCTGCGTTATTCACACTTGTAGAAGGTCACCAGTAGCACTGTTTTAAAAGGTTATGCCACAATGAAAATAATGGTAGGAGGGACGGCATAGATGGTCAAACATTGCATTGTAGGTTAACTGAGCTATGACTCCCTGTTCCTATCTCTTAGTGTGATTAATCTTTACAAAACCTTTGACACCAGTACAGCATTTCTTATAATTATTGTAATTTGTACTAGTATTATGAAAAAACAAATAAAACCAGCACATCATGCACCATTATTGTTTTGGTTCCTTGTTCCCTTTGCTTTTCACAGTCTGAGTCTATAGTTTGAAGGTAACTGCTTAGTAATTGCTCTACTGTGTAGCTACAGTCATATCTAATCTAACAAAGCAAAGCAATCTACCATTATTTGTTTGGTGTTTTATTTGAAAACTGGATTATATACTATACTGTGAAGACTGTATGTTCACTATTTGGCAAGGAGTGGGCTGTCTCGGCCTTGACTTCTGAAGAGTTATAGCAGCTTGTTAGTTTATTACTTATATAGGGTTTTTATTTTCAGGATAGGATACACTGTAGTCGATGCAACCACTTCATAATCTGGCCAGCCATACCATACAATGTGTGTCTATGATTGTTATAACAATTTGTTGAGTCTATTCAATTGCGAACTTGAAATCACACAGTATTTCTTTGTATGGTAAAAGGACCAAGCATCGTTTTTTTGACCTGTAATGTCTACAATGGGTTTCTTTGGAATATTTTGAACTTCCAATTTGTGGCAAAGTTCCATTGGAGCTTGATCCTAAATATGCTATCTATGTGTATGATCTTAAAAAAAGGTTTCAAATAAGGCATCTGGATGTAGGTTTAAAAGTGAAGTTGTTTCTTTCCTCATTCAATGGACTTTGGACACTTCATAAAAGTCTGGAAACCCTGCTTCCATTGTCGTTAGTGGTTGTATGTGCTATGTTAGAACTGGTTAGTCCTCTTGGAAAGTAAGTAAAGGAAGCCATCTTTGCAAAATTTGACCAACGCTCTTTGAATAGAAGAGGTGGACCGAGACACAATCCATTTACAAAAGCGTGTTCAAACCAAAATAGTTTCACTCTAAAAGGCCTTTAACCCCTTAACTAAGCAGTTATGCTAATGAATCACAGGAACATAATGACAACCCCACCAGTACTAACACAACCCATTCTTTCTTGAATATGTTCTGAATGACCTGCATCGAAGGTATCAGATAAATTCACATTTACTTTAAATACAGTAAAACTAGTTCTTTCTGTCTCCTATTACTTCCTGGTAAATCAGTTCTGACAGAAGCCCCTTTTTTCAAAACCTTCTCCAAAGTAAAGCTCATGTGTCAGCCTTGTGAATATCCAGTTAGTAAATTTGTTCTAATTGGCCTTAAACCCCTTAAAGGTCAGCATATGTCGTCCTGCCGCCTCAGACAGCGTCGCTAATCACAGAAACCGCATCCACACACTCAGATGTGCAATTAGAGCCTCCCTGCCCCCCAACAGGTCTCTATATGTTGAACAGTGGAAGAGGCCGTGCTATTTTCAGACTCACCTTTAGTCCAATGCCATATTTAGTGAGTTGACAGTGATTTGCGAAGATGTAATTAGTTGCATTTAACAAGATCTTTCCAAGTCATTATGTTGTGGCCCCTGTTGGACTGAATCAATATGTATATGTAGCAGCGGCGTGGAGGCGTCTGCTTTGATTGTGATGGAGCGGGGGCGTGTCTTTTGAGGAAATGCAGTCGAGTGAGCAGTTTGCACATGAAATGCCACTGTATCTAGGTAATCTTACAAGTTTTTGAGGAAAAATCAATCTTAGCCTTTAGCTTCTCTTCTTAAGGAAACTTGTCGTACTCCCACCACTGCTGCTATTCTCGGCCATTTCATCTTTTTCTTGCAATAAATGCGATCACAATAATACTAAGGATATTCCATACATTTTCAAAAATAACGACCTCCCTTAGAAACAGGAAGTCTCATTTATCTTTGGTTGCCAGCATATTTCATGTATTGCAATCACCCCCAAGCACAGAACTCTCGGCTCACTGCCTGATTAACCTTGTAACACTCTAATCACTGGCTTTAAGTAGTGAATTATTAAGAGTGAGTTTTGTTAAAAAGGCATGTACGCTACAAGCTGGGAGGTTCACATGCCCCTGAAAAGGCGCACTAAATAAAGCTAGTGTAGTCTCATAATCAGGGCAGTGGCCTTATGCTTCTGCTCGGAGGTATTCTGGGCACTCTCGACCGGGAAAAGACCTCGGGCCAGACCCACAACTGCTACAGGGATTTGTATCCCATCTGCTCCATGAACTCCCCGGGATCCCCAGGAGGAGATGGAGGTTGTGGCAGGGTGGAAGGATGTCTGTGGTACTTTGCGTAGTCCTTTGCCACTGCATGCCAGATTCAAATAAGCAGTGGGAAATAGGACAGGAGGACGTTCAGCTAAAAAATCAGTCCAGGCCATTTTAGAGTTTACAACAAGTGTGCAAATACTAACTGTGGGATTTACTGGGACTGTGATGTATTTTTAATGAGCATTAGCAACCAAAATAAAACAACTCGATGACTGATGATTTTTAGGCAAATGGCAACAAATGTATGTGTCATTACATGGTATTCATATATGCTAGCATTTAGGCTGCTACAGCTAATGACTGTGCAAGTTATACGCAGATTGCTTGAGAACCTGTGCCTCTTCGTCAAAGTTAAATTCACATCTGCCTGACAAGTTTGGCCTATGCATTGTTAAAGCCTTAACACCTGCTTTAAAGTAAAATGAAGGCGATGCAAACCCAGAATCCCAAACTCAGCTCATCCATAAAAGAATAGTAGAGTAAAAGAAAAAAATATTGTTTTATGTTCAGAAAGACCTTACATTTGTGCATGAGTAGACTTTTATAACTCTAACTGCAGGGTGCCATTTGAAGTCATTATTCTGTATATGGTTTGGCTAATGTCTGCTATAATGTCCATTGTTTTTGCAATAATTTCAAGATTCAAGAAGTACAGACTTCTGTATTTTGCTACATAAATATATATTCCTTATCATGCTAAGGCACAATATCCCAACATTTTGCAAAATTCTATGTTGATTAATTTGGTTTGCACTATAGCCTTTGTGTTAACTGGCATCTGTCAGAGTTGTCAAACACAAGTGTTGCACTCAGACACTGAACAACTTTTGAAGGCCTTTTTAAAGCTGAAAAAAAGAACCTTCACCACATTCTGTAACTATATTATTTCCCATTTTACTACTAGTAAAGGTGGTCTTAAAATGAGCAATGTTATATGTATTTGGAATGGGAACAATTAATATAATATCTTTAAGAATCTGCTCTATCGTTTTCTACTCTCTATCTATTGTTGCAGAAGCAAAATGGCCCTGTACACATTGTGAAGCTGTTGGGTCAGTTATTTCTTGGTAAGTCACAGAGACAATGGGTGTGCTCTTCAGTGTGTAAATATTACATCAAGATTGAGTGTTTATTCATTGTTTAACTCTCAACTTCAACTGTGTTGTACCGTGCTCACTGGTATCTTTGGTAAATAGGATGCAGCTGTGGAGACAAAGCTGGGACCAGCTGGCACCCAGAGCAGTATTTTACAGTGTGACAGTTCCCCAAAAATAATGAATAACAAAACACAGGAATGGGTCAATATTGTTACCATGTGACTGATTCTCTATTACACTTTCCTTTTACAATCATTTTTATCTGTCCAAATGAACAGTCACCTTTACTTTCCTTTTTTTTTCTCCACACAATGTATAATGTTAATATCACTATAATAAAAGGCAGTAAAAGTGTGCACAATGTAAACATGGACAACAAACAGATTATTGTTATGCTGTTTTCCTTCAACAAATAATACAAAACACTACATTAATGCATCACTACAAAATGGCTTATTCATTGTATACTGCACTATATAGTAACAAGGGAGTTTTATACATAACCCTGGTGATTTTTTTTTTTACTTAAAGCTGTATTACCTGAAATTTTCTACTGTTACGGCTCCAACCGCACCTCCCAATCCTAACAATCCCCACCAACAACAGCATTGCAACCTTTCCTGCTTTTCTTTTATATAAAAAAGGTCAAACTGGACCAAGTGGCCACCACAAAATTTAGCAATTACCTTAAACCTTAAAAGTTCCGTGTCCGACTGATGTGATCTGGCATTTATGTCCGGCTCCTGAAACATTGCATAAATGCATTGACAATATTTATCTGCTTTCACTTTGCGTCCCTTTATTCCCTCTGTTTATTGTCCTTTTTTTTTACACATTCTCTGTATAAACATATATATCCAGCAGATACTTTCTCACATTTTTTGTCCGTTACTTCCCTGTTGACAAGCATTGTAGACCAATCAGAGCGTTGCAACATGTGAGCAGATGATTGGCCAAAGCTTTCGTATCCACTGAATATTCTCAATTATTAAAATCTGTAATAAAGTAGCCTAGATTTTTTTTTTTTTTTTTATCCCCCATATGATTCCTATTAGAAATTTTCTATTAGATGATTAAGCCGGGGTAATTTTGTAACAGTACTACCTTCAGTTGAGCACAGATTCTGCCTCTTCCCACCTCTGCCATTTATCGTTGCTTTCAATATTAGTTTCAGCTTCTATACGACAATAATAATGAGAAGTGCATAGGGAGTGCATAAGTTTACAGGGGCTCCTGAGATGGAAGAGCTGCTCTCTGTAATCTCACATAATAAAAACATATCTGAATACCCATTTTATGTAAGCACTTGAGCAGCCATGGAGCACAGTGAAGAACATTGAGGAGAACATTGAGAGCAAATGTTGCCTGACTGTAGCCTCTGCGCCTCATACAGATGTCCTTGTGCATTCACAAGAACACGGGTCGCTTCTTTTCTCTTTATCGTTTGAAGAGGTGAAAGGTTTCATTAGAAACAGCGGCGAATACATTTTTTCTTTTTTCAATCTCAGTGCCTCAGCAGAAAAGCGGCGAATATTCAAAGGTGCATTGTGGGAATTGGATAACTGATTTAATTTACATTTCTGAACCGCGTTGAATAAGGTTTTCATCAGGGAACTGGGCGAGCATGTGATGGCCTGCGCCTGCTGAAATTATCACAAGATTGTTTCCAGAGATCCACGGCCTGTTGGTTTACAAGATTACATTTATATCCAGTAATACATCTGATATCAGACTAAAGGCTGAAAAAGACTTGAGCGGATCAGGTTTGTGCTTCCTCTGTTGTATCACACTGTATGCAGATTATATTTGCACAACAACAATATCTATAGTCTTTGGGGTTTTATCCTTAAATCTTCCTTTTGTGGCTCATCTAAGACTTTGACTTTTTTTCTGCTTACAGAGCATGTAGAGGTGCTCATTGGTAGAAAAACACAGGCTTCTACATCAGCTGTTACTGCGTTGTCCCATACATGGAATCAGTGTTTTAGAGTAATGCTACGTGTATAATGGACTATGTTGAACAAAAAAAAAAAAACATCATTCAATACTTTTACATACAAATCAATTCTATATATGAGCCCAAATCCAAGTATAGTCAAAAAAATAAAAAATAAAAAATAGGCATGTAGAGTCTGTCATAGGCACAACACTCCAGCTGTAAACAGGGATTGTGCTATAGCTTTTTTTCTCATAGTTTTTGTTGACAGGTGCCAGAACACATGTAACAGTAAGTTTTGGGGATGTTTAAATATAAAACTGAATAAACAACAGCCATAAATCAAAATGACTCCATGCTTTCCATAATTATTGTGCAGTTTTATAGTAAAAGAAGCCTTGTGCCTGGTTGAAAAAGCTGAGGGCACTGTAAATGAAATGCACCAGCAAAAAAAGAAATTCTCCCCATCTGTTTCACAGCATATTGCACTGGCAAGGAATTAGTATAAAGATATATAGATAACCTGCACATATAAGTCTTTCTTTTACAGAGAATAATAAACACACCATATAAAACACATAGAGATTGAATGGTGAAGATGGAGGGTTCATGTCCACGGGGCCCACTCAGAAAAAACCCGTTTGTTAAAGTGAGAGCTTTTAAATCACACTTTAACAGACTATACAATGATCTGAAGATGAGCTGAAGTTGAAACTTGAACATTGAATAAAGTGCCTAAAATATGGAGCCACTGAGTCAATATTGCACCTAGTATATCTATGGTGTTACCTTTTACTGGAGCACATGGACGACTCATCTGGCTTCAGTATTGGAGACTTTACACTTTGACAAGCAAGTCTGCAAAGAAAAAAATGCCTGCATTTCTTTTTGTTTAACAATATTTATTTTATTTGTCAGCCGATTGCATAATAAAGACAAGATTTCTTTACTTTTACTTTACTCTTTACTTTTAGAACCAGGAAGTTCTCCCTCTTAAGACTTTGTTAGTGACCATCTTAACCGATTGTGTATTGAAAACCATTGTAAGCCATTGGACTAATAATCACTAGTATTCAGTATTTCAGTATTTCAGTCAGTATACAGTGGCACCAATTTTGTTTTTGCCACCAAAGTATGAACGCTGGATAATGTGTACATCCATGTTTGGTGTTGGATCATGTAATAATGTTAAATAGGAAACACAATAAGGCCATATCTAAAACAGATACATAAGCATTTTTCAACCATGCATTTATGATTATTGATGAAAATGAACCCTATTAACTCTTTTGTCGTGCCCCATATTTCCGTCTGTATAAATATTGCACCATTGTGTTCCAAAACACTGCTGACGCTGTTGTCTAGACCTGTATCCATTAAACTGTACACATCAATCTTTGGGGGGAAGCAGACAAGGGTTGGGTCCCGAGCTGCCCACTGTCCAGACATTTGCTGAGACATTTGACTCTTGGTCGTACCAAAATGCAGACGTCCGCTCTTTCGATAGCAGCGTGATGAATTTTTAATGCTCGCTGCCAGAACAAGGGGGAGCGGAGACAGCCTTGGAAGTCCATCTCAATATTCCTGGAGTGCCTGTCTTTATCATATCTTCATTATCTGGCCATACTTCAATTTATTTTTATCTGTGGAGCCCGAAATGGGAATGTGTGAATGAATTTCTTTAGACTTGAAAAGAGGGAGAAATATGACGCGGAAGGGAGACAAGACAGGGGAATTTACGTCGGATTTTTGCTGGTTGTTTGCAGCGGCTGATGATGGACTGGTTGGTGCCTTTGCTGTTCGTGTCTGTCTTCAGGCGGGGGAGGGCGGTGGGAGTCGGAGGGGCTGACACAATGACTCAGAGCGAGGTGAGAGCGAGTGCGAGGGAAGGGGGAAAGGCGGTAAAGGTTTAGGCGTCTGCGCTGACAGCTCTTTCTCTCAGTCTGACATCGCTCGGTTGAAGATGCGGGAGTTTTCTTGCTGCGGGGTTTCACTAAAGCACCGGCCCTGACCTTTCAAGTATCCATCCTCTGCATTGCTTCTCCCACTGCGTCAATGAGAGCTGTTTATTTGCAAAGAAAATTAGTCATGGGCACATATGGAAAAAAAAAAAAAAGAAGCTCGAGGCTTCTTGTTCTATGCCTTGTAGAGTGTTCCCACAATGGAATTTCAACCTGCGGAGTTGTGCTTAGCCATGTCGGCATAAAGCAGAGGTCCCAAGTGACGTTTGTGGACTATATCCACAAAAGTCTGTCTGATCTTCATATTTTTCTCTTGTTTCATCAGATCTAGTCATTTCTAAACCCTTTTTGAAAGAATGGAAACAAGTTAGGTTGGAAAATGGTTCACACAAACAAGGATGAGGCCTCTTATCAGAGATGTACACGAGTCTTTTTGTGCAAGTCCAAGTCAAGTCACAAGTCTCTTTGCAGACGTAGCTTAATGTGAGTACTTGAAGCTTGATACTGCTGTCTTATTAATAAACCTATTGTATATGAATGTATCATTTTGTAAAAGTAAGCTACAGAGTATAGTTAATTTCAAGATAGAAAGAACAACAAAACATTTTTAGTATTCTTAATTAGGAGTGCATCAATCCAGCGTTTATAGTCCAGATCCTGATCCAGGTGGGGTGAGGATCTGCAGGGATCAGATACTGACCCAATCCATCTGGTATTTGAATATAGATTATATGAATAAAGACCCTTGTATTTGTTACGTGACCCATTATGGAGATAGAGGTTATTATTACATTTTATGGTAATGAGTAGATTTGTCCAAATAAAAAGAAAGTAAAAACCAGCTCTTTTCCAAATGTATAGACAAACAATATCATTCATTTTATTTATGATTCTCTTTATGATTGTTGTGGTAGGCTACTCTAATCCATAGGTTAGCATTGATCAAACCAAAAGGAATAGAAATCATCCTCAGGAGGAAGACAAGTTAATAAACAGGCTGATGGATTTTAGGGATTGTAGCTTTACTGTTTTACACTCAAAATGGATAAAATGCGTCTTACAACAGCAGCTTTTTGTCAAACCTCACTCATGTAAATCATATTAGTGAATAAAGACAGCAGGTGGCTCAGTGGGGCTCTTTGGTAACAGATTTTTGTTTACCTCTATCATCATGAGGCAATGAGCCCAAGTCACTATTTTGAATCCAGTTTTTTATATGACGACTGTTTTACTGCTACAGGTCTCGGGTAGTGTCCATCCTCAACATGGCTATTCTCAAACAAAAGAAAATTAGAGCAAAGCCATAGTAAAATCTGAGCCAGCAGAGTTGTGCTCATTTCTTTTGGCATGAGGACTTTTTTGGCTATTTCCTAGAGCGTCAGAGTCAAAGATGGCTGTTGTTATTTGCAGTGATTACTCGTTCTATGTCTTATAGATCCTGCTTGGAACGGATTTTGAGCCTTTGTATTCATGTTTATCTCTAACAGTAGGAGACAATGAGTACAAGAGACTTTTTTTGGATAAGAATTTCTTTCATGCGACCACCAGCCATTTCACTGTCAGATTTTTTCATCTTGTTTTATCTAATCTAATATTAAATAGGACCGATAGTTCAGATGAACCAGGACAGACATTCAGAGAATCTTCGGTATGCTTAGGGAAACAAAACAGTGTAAAAGTCTCTGATTTTTGCTGTGTGGTCAAGTTGTATAGTGTAATTAGACTTATACCTTTTTTCACAAAGTTTAGATTCTGGGATTGAAACAGAAAAGTCTGCTGCCAAAATGCTGCTCGAGGTATAATTAAAAACAAAAGTACATCATTCTCGTGTCTTTATTCTTGGGAAATGACTGATTATCACAATAAGGCATTCAAAATTTGAGAAATCATTGCTGTTTAGGGAAAGCAAAGCAGTGGAAAAGTCTAATTTTTGTTGTGTGGTCAAGTCGTATAATGTAATTAAACTAAACAAGACAAGCCTTTTTTTCACCAAATGTAGCTTTCAGTTTGGCAGTACTATGAATGACCACTGGGAAATTGCCAACCCTTTATGTAGTTGCTAGTATGTTGATTTTAACGCAATGCAGTATTTCCATTGGGGCATAAACAGCCATCAACACAACAGAGTTTGCTTCTTTGTCTGTCCACTTAGATTCTAAAGATTTACACCACAGTAATTCCATGTTATATCCCGTTTTCCCATGCCCTGCTCTCTCCTGACCTGTATTTCTGACATGTATTCTCCCGAGAAAATGTATAAAAGAAAACATCCATGATCTCAAGCCACGTGAGAGTACAAAGAAGTTACAAAACACGGCTGACAAGAAGTGTTGACAGATGGTCGGCGCTGTCAGGGAGACGTCATCACAGACCACATCTCCCATGAGGCCAGAGTTTTGGCGGAGTAGCGTCAGAGATGCCCAGTGCCATCTGTGGCCCTGCAGCAGATGCTCCAGACAATGCATGGGCCACATGTGTCATACAGTATTTCATACACAAGGCTGACTGTAATGAACCATACACGACATTAGTTCAGGGGTGTCAGCGCTGGGGAAACTGGACTGTGTGGAGCTTTATCTTAGGAACCAGTCTCCCAAGTATTAAACACAGAGCCACAGAAGTTCCACCAAAGTTTTAACATATTACATCAAATTTAAAAACGTATAAAAAGCAGAAGCAAACATTAAATTTACATTGGAGCGTAGATATGCAGACTACGGTCCTCAATACAGCAAAGGTTAGCCATTTATTGTTTGTTTTTTTGTTTTTGTTTTTTTGAAGCACAAACATCAAGTGGATGGTCATCACATCACAATACTAGCTGTAAATCATTCTACCCTTTAATCATTTTAGACTTAAAAATTTTGTGTATATATATTTATGGACAAATGGTGACTTGAAAAACACTAACCTCCATGAGTCTGGACCTGGTCTAAGACTGGACTAACTCTGCCTCCTTCACCAAACACTGACCTCCATGAGTCTGGACCTGGTCTAAGACTGGACTAACTCTGTCTCCTTCACCAAACACTAACCTCCATGAGTCTGGACCTGGTCTAAGACTGGACTAACTCTGTCTCCTTCACCAAACACTGACCTCCATGAGTCTGGACCTGGTCTAAGACTGGACTAACTCTGTCTCCTTCACCAAACACTAACCTCCATGAGTCTGGACCTGGTCTAAGACTGGACTAACTCTGCCTCCTTCACCAAACACTGACCTCCATGAGTCTGGACCTGGTCTAAGACTGGACTAACTCTGTCTCCTTCACCAAACACTAACCTCCATGAGTCTGGACCTGGTCTAAGACTGGACTAACTCTGCCTCCTTCACCAAACACTAACCTCCATGAGTCTGGACCTGGTCTAAGACTGGACTAACTCTGTCTCCTTCACCAAACACTGACCTCCATGAGTCTGGACCTGGTCTAAGACTGGACTAACTCTGTCTCCTTCACCAAACACTAACCTCCATGAGTCTGGACCTGGTCTAAGACTGGACTAACTCTGTCTCCTTCACCAAACACTAACCTCCATGAGTCTGGACCTGGTCTAAGACTGGACTAACTCTGTCTCCTTCACCAAACACTAACCTCCATGAGTCTGGACCTGGTCTAAGACTGGACTAACTCTGTTCCTTCACCAAAACCTTGAGTCTGGACTTGGTCTAAATGATAACTTCCTCCTTCACCAAAACTACCTCAGAGTCTGACCTGGTCTAAGACTGACTAACTCTCCTCCTTCACCAAACACTAATCCAGAGTCTGACCTGGTCTAAGACTGGACTCTCTGTCTCCTTCACCAAACACTACCTCCAGAGTCTGGACCTGGTCTAAGACTGGACTAACTCTGTCTCCTTCACCAAAACTACCTCAGAGTCTGGACCTGGTCTAAACTGGACTACTCTGTCTCCTTCACCAAACACCCTCAGAGTCTGGACCTGGTCTAAGACTGGACTAACTCTGTCTCCTTCACCAAACACTGACCTCCATGAGTCTGGACCTGGTCTAAGACTGGACTAACTCTGTCTCCTTCACCAAACACTAACCTCCATGAGACTGGACCTGGTCTAAGACTGGACTAACTCTGTCTCCTTCACCAAACACTACCCAGAGTCTGACCTGGTCTAAACTGGACTACTCTGTCTCCTTACCACACTCTGGTGGACTGGTCTTGTACTTGAACTGTTTTTACTGTTCCCTGTATTTATTACAGTGTACTGTCCCCTGGTTCTGGTTTTGATTCGGTCTTGACCTGGTCTAGACATGATCTTGGTCTTGACTCGTTCTCAGTTTCTAAAACTCTCAGGTCTTAGACATGACACACTACAAAAGAAAGAAGAAAGGTACAATCAAGAGAAGAATGGTCCTTATTTCAGAGATATGGATGTGTGTGCTGAAGACACCACAGATATGATATTTACATGAATGAGATAAATGCCTCTACTTAATCCCCCACAGTCAGCTATACCATTTTGTTTGTACATTTATATGAATTGATTTTAAAAGAAAACCTAAAATACAAATGTGATCCCATTAACTAGATAGCAATTCTTTCTTGGCTTTTGAAACACTTTAGAAAGTTTCAACATTTTAGGGACTCACTCCTTTATGTGAGTAGTTGTGTGTGTTGCTTGGGGTTCTCAGAACACACAACTCATGTTTCTGGGAATACAATGTTTTTCATTCATGAAGCAACAACCATGAGAGGCTGGGGCTTTAAAAAAAAAAAAAAAAAAAAGTCTGCTGCTGAGATTTCTGCTGAGAGTATAATTGAAAAGAAACTACTAACTAATTCTCTTGTCTTTATTCCTGGGATATGACTGATTATCACAACAATAAGGCAAGCTTTATTGGAGAAATCATGCTGTTTTGTGTTTCCTTTTTTTAAATTTCCTTTTTACCGGAGTGAGTATTCTCGGTAACCATATTAAGTATTCCCACAGACATAAGAGCTCCTCTCTGTCCGTCATTCCATCACGTCTGTCTCTGTCTGGCAACTCTGGCTGCATTTAAGAGACTGCATGAAATGAGATGAACAAACACACCTCACGTCTCACCTCAGAATTCATTTTCAAAGCTCCACCTGCAATATTCCTGCTCGTCCTCGTCTTCCTCCATCTCCACGGCGCCCACATAGGATTAGGCCCTAAATGAGAAATGTATTGTTTCCTCCATTCACTCAAGTCAAAGAGTAATTGAGTTAATCTGTCTGGCTCCTGTGCAGTGGGAAGCCGCAGAGATTATGGGGCTCTGTCGGCAGATAGAATCTCAGCTTTAAAAGATGGAATAAAAATGTCAGCGCGTCTTTAATGACAGTCGGCTTGACATTTCCCGGGCAAGCTTCAGAGTCGAAACGCTGGTGGAAAAATGTCGTTTTTTCCGCCTTTTCCAACACAGTAAAAGAAAATGCCATGTCTCTTTCATTATTTAACAGACGAGAGCTGTTAACTTTTACAGATATCTTATCCCCAGAACATACACAGAAGATTGGACGGAGCTAAATTAACACTGTGGGCTTCGATAGGAGTGCGTCTTTTTCCTGTATTATTTATTAAGGCATTTAGCATTAATAATTGACCACTGGAAGGGTTGTTTTTTGGTGTTAATCTTCAGTTTAATGGCCCAGTTATAAAATGGTTCATGCCTTGTGTTTCTCTATAGTCAGTGTTATTGCAAAGAGTTAACGCCAACAGCTTATTTTGAGACCTGAGAGTTAATTTAACACTATTTATTTATTTATTTATTTATTTATTTATTTAGGGAGCATACCAATCAACATAAGGATTTTGTCCGATTTTTTTGTCAGTATTAAAATACGTTTGACAATAGAATGTTAATGCCAACACCGCACTTGTTTTGTGTTAAATTATCTCTTAGACTCTGTCAATATGTCTCCCCAGGACTTTCAGAATTTATTTAACACTTCTTTGTAATAAGTTTAACAATCAAACTGTTTTTGGCACCTTTTTTCAACAGAAATTTTATAATACATATGAAATGAAATAATTTTTTTAATATTAAATGTCGAAACATATAATCACTTGCCATAAAATCGAGTCTTATGTCTCAAATGAAACATTCCAGCTATATTCATTTTGTATGTTTAAGGTTGTCTTTGTAATATAATGCCATCTTATGTCGTTGCCCTGGGAGACAAAGAAAGCTCGCCAGCTTAAATTAAAGCATAACCTTGGAGATGGATATTTTTCCTCTGTCTGCTTCTGACAACCCCGCAAATTTGCCTGTGCACGGGGATTTGCTTATCCCGCCTAAACGGTAACCATGCCAACATAGCAATTGTGCCTAATGGATTTCACTGTGGCACTTATTGCTGAGCACACACACACTGATGGGGCAAATAAAGGCTTTTTATTCCCACTGCACAGCGAAAAAGAGCTAAGTTCACTTTTACCAGTCAGTGCAGAAACGTTCAAGTGGATTTTCACCGATTTCATTGGAGCCTAATATGGGACAGCGACATTCGTCAAATAATACAGAAATCAGTGCTACAAGGTATGGCTCTAATTAATTAATAATGCTTTAATACATAATAATTAACAGACAGCTGCACTGGCAAACATATCCATAGGCAGTTGCTATTAGCACCCAGGGGTCAATTGTAAATGAAGCTATTAATACTGACATATTCATGCCCACATATAGCTATTTCAAAAGAAACATTCCAGATACAGGTTTACTGCCATTTAATAGTTTATGGCATTATAAAGGAATTGTAATAGTCTTTCAAGGTTATGTTTAGACAGAATTAATTACAGACTTCAGAAAACACCAGGAGAAATTCACAGTAGAATGGAATAGTAGAAACAAATATCAGACTCTGCTGTTACTGTACTTACTCAGTAATAATTCTCTAAACTTTACCACTTTTAACGCTTTTTTCATGACTTATTCACTTTGTATGTTATTATGTTTTTAAATTGATTTATTTACAACCCACACATCATCCAAAAAATCTGTGATCATGCAAAAAAAAAAAAATGAATCTAACTCATTACACAAAAGCTTCTGTGTGGGCTTCCACATAAAGTGTTTGCACAGTGCAGGTACTTCAGATTAATGGTGATTGGATAAACCACCTACCAGTCAGTAATAATTTTATTCAATTAAAGCAATGTCATGTTGTTTTCATGAGTAAACCTAAAATAGCAGCGGGGCAAATAAAAATACATTGGTACAAGATGGATTTTAGTGAGTTTGTCCAGCTTCTGTGAAAGGTGATTGAATAATCACTTTACATGAAATGATCAGTATCTTTGAGAGATTTTTTGTTTCTATTGTCCCACTTTCCAAACCAAAAACTCCGCACTCTATTCCTCTTTGTTTCCTTTTGGACATCCAGACAGTCTAGGTGATTTAATACAGCACCAGTCTCACTTTAACTTGGCTGTCTTATTCAGGATGCCCCAGACGTACCTTTAGATAACTGTTTTTCATCAGAATGAATGACTGCGTTCTGTTTTTATTCAGTCCAGTCTGTGGACTTTCAAGGCCTCGTCGGTACTGAGACCTGAGCTTTTCTATTCAAGACCTGCTTCTTTCTGTGCACACTATTTTATTAGTATCTCGTTGATATCTTTTATATTTTAAAATGACGCCTCTTAAGAGTTCAACTCAAATACTTTCAAAGATGAATGCTGTTAATTGTAAACTGATCCTTATTGTGTGGTATTGTGTTACCTTGAAAAATGCCAACTGGCGGTTCTCTTTAGGCACAGCTTTACATGAGCCAGCAAAGCCACATAGCTTCACTGCTTGAGTAAATATGAGTGGATTAGTTAAATGAAGTTTGCTGGAGGACTGGTTGGCAAGAGGACAAACAGGTGCTTCTGTTTAGAGAAGAAGAAAAAGGCACCTCTTCAAAGCATTTTTCACTTTCTGTACATTTTAATCAGCTTCTATTTCTGAGCAAGTAGGAGGTGATTAAGAAGTGCACAGTGGATGTTTGGACAATCTTTAAAACACTGTCTACATATGTCCATAATTTGAACACCAGCACTATTAACTTTTAAACAGACAGTGTGGATGTTAACTGTTTATTGTCTCAGTGTTAAAATAACTCATTGTTACGTGTTGCCTCTCCGATCAGGGTTAATGAAGCCGATAACAAGAGGTCAAATTCTGCTTTGCACACATTTGTTTACATTTGTGAGAAAGGAAACTTAGCGCTGCGCGGCTAATTTGCATAAATCTACAACAGCTTCACAAGAACAAATGTTAATGTTTCAGAAATGCCCACAAATAAATGAAAAGGATGTGGCTTTGGTTGATTATTTGATCAGATCAGGACCAGTCCAGGACTATGGGTGGATTACAGAGTGGATGTTGAGTCTTTTATGTATGTGTTGAATACATGCTCACTCTGAGTTGGCTCTTGTTTTTGAATGATGATTTTTAGTGTCATACAGGACTCTTTATTCAAAACAGACATTTTACTGGTGTGGCATCTCTCTGATTATTTCTGTAAATTGTCAGCACTCGGTGAAGGAATAAGGTGCGTTTCTTATAGTCTATTGTTGGGAGGTGTCGTTTTTATTAAGCCAATGTCCATCAGCGTAACTTTCCCCATTGTTTCCTGATAAGGTTAAAGGAGTCAGATTGTCAAAACCCAACTGTTGCTCCTTTCCTGAATCAAGAATGAACCTCCTGACATCTTACTGTTGACCCCATGACGTAGCTCTCGAAGGTCACGGAACAGGAATCAGGAGCTGTCATTTTGAGGTATTAAGATTCAGCTTGTGTTTCACTGTTAAAATAACTCATTATGGGGGCACCTTGGTGTCTCAACTGTTAGAGGGCATACTACGAACACAAGCAGCCGGGGTTCCATTTGCTCCATGTCATTCCCCTCTTTCTCTCACCCTGTCCATCTACACTGTCTCAAATACATATCATTGTGGAATTATTGCACACTTCCTTGTTGGTTTTCAGGTAGTTTGAAGGAGCAAGAACACTGCTGGAGTACAATGAACACAAGAAAAATCCCATCCTAAAACAGTGATTAGAGATTAATAGTATGGATTATTAACAAGTTTTGAAGACTCTAGCCGTCGCTTTACTCGTGCCAGAATAGCTGCGCTGCTTGAGCAAATGAGTGGATTAGTTAAATGAAGTTTCCAGGAGGACTAGTTGGCAAGAGCTAAAGGACAAACAGGTGCTTCTGTTTAAACGGGAAGAAAAAGGAACCTCTCCAAAACTTATTTCTTCACAGTCTGACGGTACACATTAATTAGCTTCTATCTCCGCGCGGCTAGGAAGTGATAAAGAAGCGCACAGTGGATGTTTGGCTGTTACTTAGCTGATCCTTGTGGCACCTGTTTGGCTCCACGTGCATCAGCACTTTTTTAGCGGCCGTTCTCTCCCGGGTTTCTGACAGCGATCAGTGCTGACGAAGCCAAAAAAGGTTGTGTTCACCGGCGGCTCCCGAGCGGCTGGATCGATGCCGTGCCATCACCGTGGCCTGGGGGAACGGCTGCCACCATCCTTCATACTGCACTGGATGTCCTCGTCTCGCTCGCTGTCACCTCTGCGCCCGCGGCACCACGCAGATTTATGCACAGCGGTATAGGTTAGCCAGTTCGAGCCGCTCACACACCGGCCGCTGTTGGCTAGCTTTGATAGGACTCCGCATCGGGAAAGTTTGACACCTACTTGGACAAATTGAGACTGGCAAGAAACTCGACTACAGATTTGGCACCGGAGTGTAACTTTGCCATTAATTCACAATAAGTGACTCAGCTGAAATGTGTCCCAACACCACGTCATTGGTAGGTTTTAATATTCTTTTCACACAAATTTTTACAGGAAGCTGATGTGTATTTTTACCCTGAAGGTTTATGTGTGTGTTGGATGTTTGCAAATATATGTGGTTTTATGAATTTGGTGCAGCTATAGATTAGTGGAATTAGCTGCTCTGATCGATGAGGAAGCTTGTCCAGAAACTCTCCATTAAACATGGCTCTCAGCAACTCTCATTTACATGCTATAAAATAATCACCATAGATATTCTGACAGTTGAGCGTTTTACCTTGTCTTTATTTGAACACTTTAATGGAGAACTGCCGAAAGCCTTTGTCACCACTCTTCCATGAGACTCCCATGAGCAGCTACTCGGAAGAATTATGAATGAAAGCACAATGGGGAGCACCTTGGTGTTTTGTCATTCTCTTGATGTCGTGCTTTCATCAGACCTGTGTTATATAATAAGGGCGACCAGGTGTCCTTATTTAATGGGGACTGTCCCACTTTCCCAGTTTCTGTCCCATGTCCCAACAAAAGTTTTGAACAGACCATGTCTTTACAACAACTCTACAACAAACTCGACAACAATTTTTCAAAGAGTTTTGTCGCTTGCTATAATTAATTTGGCCATTTGTGTTTTTTACCTATTTTCAGCCTTTATATTCAGCATGATGCCGTAGCTTCAATGGGAACATGTGCGTCTATAATGTGGTTAGTTCATGGTCTGAAAAGTTCAAGGTTTTTTTTTTCTTAGCTTTTTTAGTTGCTTATGTTCAAATACAGCAATTACAGCTAATTTGTTGATAAAATACATTGGAATAACCCTTGTTTTAAACTGAAAACATTTTCCAACACATCATTTTTTCATCTGCCAGTGGGTTTGTAGAAAAAAAAGAAGTAAGGAAATATGGTCATGCTATATAATACAACAACAGATTCTTTCGACTGCTTCCTTCAGGGTTCACCACTTCTGACACCTGTGATGCCCCCATGTGCCATCAGGGGTAACTGAGGCATCCAGGTGTTCCCAGGTCAGGTAAACTTCCATTGCCACTGTGCTGGGCTGCTGCTGTTGGTTGTCCTGAAGCCCATCCACTGACACACTGTTTGTTCTACTTATGGTTTGGTTTAGCTTTGGTTATGTTACAGTTTGGTTTCCCAGTCTACACCTTAGTTTAGTTATGTTTAGTTAGTTCCTCAGTTTAATTCTACACGTTTACAGCCCTATACACATATACACATTGTTCACTCACCACTAATAATGCCCACTTGCACAGAATACTTTCTGTCTCTCCTAATTTGGTTAAATTGGGGTTAATTCCATTTCAAGATTAGTTTTTTATTTTTATTTTTGCCTGGTGTGTCGTCAGTGGTTGCAACCCCTTGAGCCAGGGTTGTAATATAACAACGTTGTGTTCCCTTCCTGAAGCAAACCTCTCCATTTATCCGGGCTTGGGACTGGCACAAAGTTACTTACCACTTCATTAATGAGCACAAATATTGGTTACACTTTATGCCACTAAGGTCATTAAGGCCTGCATTAAACATCAACTCCATCTTTTTTTTTTTTTTTTTTTTTAACAGAACTTTACATTTCTGCACTTCATTATTGATTATATCTCTTATGTATTTGTGTCTATATACAGTAGCTCTAAAATTCAACACAGATTGCTATTATTTATTCAAAACATGGCTCTTTTGCACCAAAATATTTTTTAATATTAGCTGTGGATATAATTTAGGATACACATTTGAAGCAAAATAAAATGGCATGGATTTTTTTTTTATCATTGTTCTAAATTGATCCTTCCTCTGTTTTATGGCTGTTCAATAGTGTTCAATGATGCACGCACTAACCAAAGTCCAGCCTGTACCAGAGTCTGTGGCCTTTGCTGGCTGTAAAATCTGGAAATACTCATTAAAATGCAAAAAAGGACATCCAAAAAACCAACAAGTGGATATAATATTGAATGGCATTATGATAAAGCGATTGCTCCACAAAGGTTCACAACAGTTTTCAGTGTCTGATATTGAAAGTGTTTAAGTTGTCTATCTCTACGTCACGTTTTATTAACCCAGTATCTCTTATATCTATGGGAGCAGCAGAGGAGTGTGTGTCCATCGACTTCATTATTATTCTCTGAACACAGCCCCGGTGACTGACAGTGAGCAGAATTTAATAGAACTCTGCCAACATAGATGCTATTCAAATGCTTTGATCTATTCTTTGATTCATGACAGTGTGCATGTGTTCTCATTCCACCGACATCTCCGCACAATCAGAACCACACGGGATGCTAATGTTAGCTGCTCCCAGATCCCAAACCTGACGTCTCAGCGCAGCGGAGAGTGTTTAGCCTTGTGGATGCCGTCGTTAAACTCCTAATTTAATCATCCTGCTTTGGGAGACGGGCCTCTGTGCTTTGTGTCGTGCATTCAATACTAATATTCTGCTCTGGATATGCATGGAGCCTTGGTGAAAAGAATCTCTTCAGGCCCCTTGAGGCTTTTAGCGGTGGGATGGTAGTCTGGCACGCTGCCACCGGCTTTGGGTTGCCAGATCGACAGAGTGGATGATGTGTTTTAATTGTTTGTGATGCCGATGATATTGTTTTTTATGTAAGCGTAATTAATTAACAGAGAAAGATAAAGTCTGCTTTATTTGAAGCCCACAGATCACACTGGAGATCACACTGTGTGACCGAATGTGTTGCAGCATTGGCTTTAAAAAGAGATAAAACAAAAAAATTCTGGACAAGTTTGTGTTTTAAAGACTTTCTCTAAGTAGCAATCTAAGAAAAACGATTGTTTCTTGTATTTAGTCCTAGAACTGTGTGATTGCCCCAAATTTCAGACATCAAAAGTCAGTTGTTACAGGCAGCCATTGTTCTCATCAGTCTGTGTGACATACAACTATGATGTGCAATTTTGCCACAACTAAACAGTGATTCGTCAGGAAAAATTCTAGTATGTATGATGTAAGCCAGTGTTGACCCACTTTCCTGGAGAATTTTTTAAATTTTCTTCCTACCTGTGTGTTCATGGAAAAGCCTGGGTTGCAATACTTGTTCAGCAAAAAGGAGCCAGATATACTTTTTTCTATTCAGCACAAAAAAATTGTCTGGTCCCTCTCGAACCTGACTTGAGCAACGTGACAACAAGACTAGTTAAGTTTTGTTAAGATTCATTGCATCAAGCCTGCCCTGTTTTAGATTATAACTGATTCCAGACCCAGTAGACTTTGCTAAGAAAGTTGTGGGTCTGGCAGGCAGGTCTTAACAGTTTAGTTAAAATTGTGCAGGCTTAATGCTATACTCTGCTCCATCCAGAACTTCAGTGGAAGTTTAATCTGCGTCTGTTGATACCGACCCCTGGAAATCCAACTCTCAAAGGCTAAACTAATTCTTTGAATAGAATTGAAAAAGAATAAAGTGTCCAGACTATCTGCTTTCTCATCTCAACCCATTTCAACTGCACTGAATTTTCATTGCTTATAGTTTATCAGAAAAGTGTGGAAAGAAACTGTGTGAAAATGGTCTGCACAAATGTCAATTAAAGACTTGTACCTGTGTAAATATTCTGGAGCAGCATGAGTATCACTGACAACATTTTCACAGGAAAGTACACTGAGATATGGATCTTTTCCAACACTGATTAAAATCTGCTAGGTGAATGAAGTGATTTGTCACAGTTCGTGCTTGTGATTGTGTTAACTAATTAAAAAGCTATGAATGTGTATCCACTTTACACCTGAAGCATCACTTCTTTTGCTCATTAAACCGAAGTTTTGTATCACATTTATTCTCTTATTTATTTCATTTACCTTTATTTACCCGGGTAGCTTGTTGTTAACATGTTATCTAAAGTGACAACCTGGTGCTTCAGATGTGAATGTATGCAGTAAAAGCTCTGGGCAGCTGGAGAAACAGGAAGTAAAAGAACATCTGAGGTCTGTTTATGAAGATATGCAAATAGTGCTATTTTAATGATTAAACACAGCTGTTCAGTTCATTGTCCGTTGAACTTTTTGTCTTTTGAAAATCCTCTGAAAGTTTTTTTAGGCAGAAATGAAAACAATAACAGCAAAGGAAATAAATCACAATGCATTTTCAATGGACAAACGTAAATTAGACACAAACTTTTGACAAGTTATTAGCAAATGGAAACCATGTGTGTGCTGTCATTGAATGTGTAGAGAACATTAGTGACTCCAGTTGTACAAATTTCCACGATGGCACTGCTAGGAGGTTGTGGGTTCTATACCCAGCCAGGGTGGCATGTACAATGGTCCCCCCTTCTCCCACTGGGCCAGGACTTGCCTGCAATAGAGATAATAATCTCAGTGGGACTTTCCTGGATAAATAGATAAAATAAATTTTAAAAAAACTCAAATTTGAACCAGTGTGACTGTCCAAAATTGAGTTTGTCATAAAGGAATCGACTTTGGTACACTCCTTTGGCATGTCAAAGTGAACAAAAATGACATAAGCCGTATACATGCAGCAGTATTCCAGCAATGAACCGCATTATCCAAGTGTGTTAGTCTGATTTTGAGAAATGTAAACGACTTCAATCGGTGTTACACGGCAGTTTAAAACTCTGATCATAATTGGACAATACCTCTACCTTCATGTAAACGTGCTGACTGCCGAGCCAAGTGCATTCCGCTGCAGTGATGGGAACACAATGTAACCAGTACCTCCACATTGACTGTCTTTAAAGGGCCCATTCACATTACCTGATAACACATATACTCATTCCCACCTGATAACCTAAACAGCCCGATTGTCCATAGATTAATGACTTGTCTCCAGCTAATGTATTTTTATCACAAGGTCATGAGTGATGTATTATCAGTTAATGAGAAATACAAAATTGTGTGGGGAGAAGGTAAACACGCAGTGAGAGACACTCATTTGACCTTTCACAAGGGTTTTTTTATTCCGGCGTTCGGTGAGTTGTCCTGCAGTGATAAGAATAATGGTTTTGGCGCCGCGGCCCGGGGAGAGCGACCTCCCATTCGCTCCCGGTAGATAGTTGAGCCCGAGACGTCCGGCCTCTCCAATTGTGCTGCCTACTTCTGCAGCAGACAATGAGGCCCACTCCAGGGACAGGCGTATACGCTGGCATTAAGGAGCCATCACTTCTCTGTGATAACTGCCACTAGGGGATGGATAGGAAGACAGAATGATAGAGCGAAAGAGAGACTCGTGTTAAATATTTAATAAGAGGAAAATGTTTGGTCGGCCTCACAGACCAAATCACAGAGGATTTGAGTGCAGCTTTTGTCTGGTATTTAAAGATATGTTGGATTACAGACTGTGAGAATTGGTGCTATTTTACATTTACATCATTTTCTTATTTGTATTTGTTTGATTTCTTATTATAACATTTTTTGTATATTTTATTTTTGTTTAATAAATGTCTCAAGAAAATAAATACATAATTTTTGGATTTATAATGATTAAATTATTATTATTATTTATTGTTAGATATATTTGTACCTTTTTAAATTTTAAGTTGACAGATTTTTTTATTATTTGTTAATTTGTGTGGGGTTTTTTTTATTATTAGTTTAATTATTATTTTCAAATCTGCATGTTTTCAAATTTCCCATAATTTTTTCTTAGTTCTTCCCTTTAAGCCCAGTGACCTCTGATTTGCCAGTAGCTGTTGGTCTTCAGGAGGAAGAACCTCCATCAGGCTGCAGCTTTGGCTTTTGGCCTGTATAGGCTATTTAATTCAACAAATACTGATAACTTACAAATGTAAAGTAATAAACTGGAAAGGCAGCTATTTTATATTCGATAAAACTTTGGTATAGTTAGGAATCTATAACCAGGTTGAACCATAAATGAAATGTGTCACTGTTATATTGTTTATATGATATATTGTGTTACCCTAAATGCACTAAACACTTACTGTCAGCCTAGTACACATTTTTTTTTTATCTGGAGTGTGCTTTTCTATACTGCTACTAGATCCAACTTAAAAATTTGGATTTTTGTGTCATTTTAACACAGTATGAGTCCATAGTCCACCGATAACTCTCATCAAGTCACGTTAGCCACTTGAGGCACTGAATGACACCGAAAGGGCCCCACAGTCCTTGTCCGTGTGATCTGAGCATTTACACAGTGTTAGGCAGCAGTGGGAGACCGAGCGCTCTGAAGTGAAAAATGTTAGGTGCAAATGTATTAGTGGTGTTTCTAATTGATTTTTCCCGAACAGGGCAGGGTGACTTCAAAGCCAATAGCTGTCAAAAGAAACAGAGGCTAACACTTTTAATTCAGTAGCAAATTGAAAGTCAAAATGGAGATTGTGTAAAAGGTGCAATAACAATAAAACATTCAGACTGCAGTGAGTCTGAATGTGGCTCTTAAAAATCAATACTTCACTGCCAGTGTACAGTAGATACCTTTGTATTATATTGCAACGCATATAAATGTTATAAAAATATTGCAGACAGGGACAATATGTTCCATACATGATCCTCTGGAGCATTGCAGGAAAAGTTTGCACAATATTTTTTTAAATTTCATTTTGTATAAGGCTTATTAAAATGTCTGTCCAGTTTATGGATGGCAAAGGGCTACAAGCTACAGGTCGAAGGTTGTTTAGGACTATGTTGTGCAGTACAAAACTAGTACAGAGAAAACCCAGAGTCATACTCAGATTGTTTTAGGACTTCTGCTTTCTCATCATCAAGATTAACATATGCATCGCTAAAGCTGCAAACCTACACTAGGCATAGCCATTACACAAATGCATTTTAGGTAAAGTCAAACACATATGTGGCCTGAACGTAAGCCTTTGTGTAACCATAGCACTGCAGCTGTGTCACTCAATTCCACACATAAACATCATTTTATTCCCTCATATACATTATTTTTATGTGGCTTGTTTATTTATGGCGAACAAGTACGGATTACTCCTGACTCATGTTTAGATAAACAGTGATCATTCAACTTTTTGTAGCGTTGGCAGTAAATGTAATGGGGTTTTTTAGGACCTTAGCAGAAGGCATCGATTCGTGTTTTGACTTTAACACTGCCTTCCGGTTAAATGCTTATTGCTGGAGAAGCAATTATGTTCATAATGACAACATCAGCAGTCGGCTCACAGCAATCTGTCCCAGTAGCCACGCACAGCACTTTAGATGAACATCCCAACATAGCCTCTATGCAAGAGAGACCTCTGGGGGACATAAGCCTGCACACTGTGGATTGGAAATGTAATTTTAAAGAGGCTATATGGAATATGTGTACTTAAATATTCCTTACAGAATTTAGAAAAACAGTTGTGATGAAAGGCCCAGAATAGCTGTTAAATACCCAGCTGCCCTCAGTCCAGCAGAAAATAGCCCTTTTTTAAAAGATTGCTTTTTTGCTTTTGTTGATAGTTTCACAGAAGCTTGACAGAAAATGAGGTGAAAGAGACTGGGGCAAATGACCTGACTGAGATTTGAGCCCAGTGGTAGGCATGTGCTCTACCTGAGCTGCCAGGGGCCCCCCTGCTTTGTTGATTTACCATCACATGTTTTATAAAGGTTCTCACTCATTCAGGTGATAGGACATACTGCAGTGCACACTCTCATAGCACTGACTGCTAGAGCTGTTTTTCAGACAGGGGCATATTTTACTGTCACAAAGTAGCGGTTAGAGTAATTATGAAAGACCACACTAACAAAAACGAATTTACGACCGAGATCAAGACCAGAATTTATGTAGACCTGAGTCAAGACCAGCTGATTGTTACAGTCCAGTCCAGTTTTAGATCAAGTCTAAACTCAACTAAATGGGTGTTATATTAATAATGCCCTCAAACAAATGAGGGAGAGCAACAATACTTGTTGCCATCAGGATTTCCCTTAAGCCAGTTATTTGTTGATGTTGTTGTTGTTGTTGTTGTTGTTGTTGTTGTTGTTGTTGTTGTTGTTTTACTGACCAATTTTCTAAAGTGTCCTAAAAAATTATGGTATTTCAAAAAATGTATTGTATTGTAAAGAAGAAGACAAAATCCTTGACAGTATGTTTTGTTTACAAAACAGTTGTAGTACCTCTAGATTGAGTCATGAGCTGCTGCAGCCATCAGACCCAATCATTCATTTATTACAAGTTCAGCCTATTTGACTGTCTTGATATTGGTGTGAAAAGACATTTTTGTTTACGAAGAACTGTAAAACGTTGCATGTTGAATAATACTGGGTTAAATTCTGAGAAAGGTAACGACTTTCAGTCTGACAAAACCACATGTAATCTCTTTAACAGCCTATTGAACTAAACTGATCACAAATTCAGCTAATACAGAACTCCTAGCCTTTTCCTGTCATTGGTGTGTGTGACCTCTGAGAGACTGTTGATCTGCTCCACTGCAGAGTTGTGTCCTTGTCTTGGGGCCAGGAGACTAATGGCTGACCCTGGCCTATCAGTTGGCCCCGGGGAGCATGGGAGTACAGGGACAGGATTAGAGGGGAATGGATGGTAGCAGTGGATAATGAAGGAGATCTGTCTTAAGTCTAATCATTGACTTTAGCCGACATGATCTGGGCTGAGGAGTGAGCGGGAGTAGATAAGAGCCATGCTTCTTGTTGTGATTAGCACCTTTATCTTAGACTGAACATCCAATATGGAACCACTGTCAAAACCCTCATCTGACATTTTATCCAGTGAAAGCAAACACGCTATTTATTGATTTACAGTTTCAATGCACGAGAGCGGTCATTACCAAGTACACCTTTCATCACAGTAAATGTGTGTAGTAGTGTTTGTTCTACTTTGCAGCCCTCATTCCCTTAAATGAGTCCATCAGGCATAACAGATATTCCTGTTTCTTTCTAAGTGTATATTTGTAATGCTAATTAAGGCAATTGTGCGGAATCAAATCAAGATGCTGAACACAGCAGCTAAACAATCACCAGGGAAGGCTGCAAACACTTTTATGCTAATAACAAAAGTAAGAGGAAAGGATAGAGAGAGAAATATGAATAAGTTGGATAAGGACTAAGAGGGGAGGGGGCTGCCGGAGGCCCAACTCGGCGAGCTCGGCCAGAGATAAAGTGAGAGGATAAAAGGAATGGGGGGAGAAAATTAAAAGCTGATTACCTTGCGAGTGAGTCTCCACTTCCTCTAAGGACGGGGAGGAGAAGCCTGCTTGGAGTCTTTTAGTATTTATTAAGGCCGTTCTCGGGGGTAATCACGGCCCGCTAAAAATAACTAGCTAAGAGGTGTTGCAGTCATAAACAGTGGACACAGCCCAAGCACTGCCTTATGTTGTGTAACTGGACTAACTGTAACTGTTTTATTATGACAGAATCGGAGATGGGTAGAGAAATTATATATCATTATAAAAAACTCGAGAAGTAAAAGAAAAGGAATCATTTTTAAAACACCTCTCAACATTTCTGGACAAGGTGAATGTTGTTATTAACCTCATTATGGACCCTCCAGGTTAATGTCTCTCGAGGGAAGCAGTGTGTTTTATGTATCCCGATGCCTCACCTCATCCTTTCTGTGGATTCTTTGTGCTGTAATTGGTCACATTGACAGTGCTGAGACCAATCAGTGTCCATGTTTGAAATTTGCAGGTTCACACTCACTTTTAAACATTTATTGGATTTTTTTGCTAATTCACAAAAACATTTTCTCATTACTGACTCTAACATTTACCAATGCTTTTACCAAGCTTTATTTTTAATTGGCCAGGCTCTATGTGTGGCTGTTTCTTGGAATTATCCTGAATTCACTCGTAACAAAGAGCCTTGAGGTGGCACTAACCGATTTTCTTCCCATTTCACTTTGCTTCCCTTTTATCTATTTATATTTTTCTTTCTTTCGCTGTAAACAGACATATTCAACACTTTCTTTGTTTTACTTCCTTATTGACAAGCTGTATGGACCAACGGGAGCTCTCTTTTGGGAGCTGTGATTGGCCAATGCTTCTGTTCTGGACTGAAAATTCTCATTTATTAAAATCCTTAAAAATAAAGTCTATTAGAATATGCTATCAGGTGATTAAACCCTTTTCTCACATGCATAAAAAAATGACTTACTCCTTGTGTCAAGTAAATGTAACTAGCTCAGATAAAGAATAGCCATTATCCGAACCTGGACCTGTGCATTGTCCTACATGTGCCACTGGGACAATGAAGTTCAAGCTGAAAAAAAGTCTCCTTCCTCTCCAGTAATGGGTTTTCATTACCGTCTTTGTCCGCTTGAGTAGAAGTCAAAGATATTTCCCAGAAGCGGCTTTCGTCCCCTGATCTTTGGCCCCAGTTTGCTCACATTTCCCCTTTTGTCGCACGGCCCAGCTGAGGTCCCGCTACTTCGCTCTGAGCTATGTGAAATGATTATATTGTAGTGGGAGATAACAGACAGTGTGTAGCCTTGAGGCATTCTCTTCGCTTCACCTCCTTAAAAAAAGATATTGCTGTGATAAAGCGCGGCTCCTTCTCTGCTCGCGCTAAATCGAAGGGGAAGCCTTGAAGGCAAGGTCTGGTGAGTGGGAGCTAGATGAAAGAAATAAAAGAAAGAATGGGCTGATATGTTTGTACACTCTTTCAAAAGGAACATTTCTCATTACCATAAGACTCTGAGAGGGGCCACCAGCTCAATCGCTGAATTTTTTCCGCTTTTGTTTGCTGCCTCGATGCAGGGTTTTCCGCGGCGGGTGCATAGATTGGAAGCCAGATTTCACTGACTTGCTGTGCTCAGAAATTAGCGGGTAGAATCTGATGAGATAGTCGGCTAAGAGGCATGCCAGAAACGCAGGGATGGCGGGTGCTCATTAAAGTGAACAACAGATCAAAGCGGGCAAAGTTTATCCATTAAACAATTCTTTTTTATGGCTTCATTGCATAGTCGTTTCAAGACGCAGAGCAAACGGCGGGTGTGGAAGTCAGAACCAACGGCTTTATCGACCGGAGAGTCTGCACTGGCATGTGGAAGACTAAAATGAAAAACACAATGACAATTATCCAGGCAAAATGACCTCAATGTAATCCTGTTAATCACAAGTCACACATTTGCACAATACGGTCTGGGTTTCCTCTTGCCGACTAATTGTCAGGCAATTTGTCTTGTAACTGCTGTGTTTCTAGACATTATCACAGTGTCAGATACTTGTTGAAACCATGGATATATTACGCCTTTGATTTGATTTAAAGAGAGTGGGTGCATAAGACCAAAAAGGTTAATTTAGATGTTTTCCAGACCAATATTCAATAAATTGCACAACCATTTTAGAAGCTGTAGATGCCCTGTCATCTTTTTATACAGTGGTCTATGGGAAAATTCCTCTCTGGGCTGTATGGGATCTTTTAAGTGCAATGCTGCAACTGGCCACTAGTGGAATTTCATATTACTATAAGACTCTGAGAAGGGCCACCAGCTCATTCTGTGATTTTTTTAAGCTTTTGTTTGCTTGTTTGATTTTTCCTGGTGGATTGCATTGATTGGAAGCCAGATTTCACTGACTTGCTGTGCTCTGAAATTAGTGGGTAGAATGAGATTGTCCACTAAGAGCTTAGATAGTGTAATCCTGCAACTGGCCACTGGTGGAATTGGTGTCGGGACAGATGGAACTGTCCTACATCCAGTAAGGCACATTTTTTAAATCGATATTAAGTGATTTTAACAAAGTAAATCTAATAAAAAAAAAAAAAATTTTAAAAAAAAAAAAAAAATTTTTTAATAAAACCCAACCAAAACTTCAGGATAATCCATCTTACACTATAAACAACTCTTCTTCTCCCCAGCAACCTTTTTTAAAGGGTTCCAACCCCAAAAGGGAAATTTCCCCCCCCCCCCCCCCCGGGGGGCCCACCCCGGAACCCCCGGGGAAATCGGTTTTTGAAAAAGAAAAGAAAAAAACAATTTTTTGCCACAACATTTTTATTTTTTGTCCTCCCTTACTTGTACATTCGATTTTTAGATCATGTTTTCTTTGCAAATGTGATCAAAAAGAATACATGAGGTTTTATTAGTATTATTTAACTGGATTGAGTAAGAGAAAAAATTTGGAGGAAGTTTTGCTGCGACTTGAGCCTAATTTTGTAATATTGAACCATGAACAAAACTAGCCAAATTTCCATTGGTTTTCATGCTGTGTATTCCTTATTATGTAAATTCTATTCTACAATGACAGTACACTGTATGAAAACCACACATTATATCACCCTTTTGCAGCATTACATCCCTCTGTGTAAATATGACACATACAGACAGAGATCACTTGTCATAAAAGCCGAACTGGAAATGTGTACCTATTACCGTATTTTGTGCTGTTTCTCAAAAAGGAGTCAATGGGGAGCCACACTCTATGACACAACGCCTCACTTCCCTGAAACTGAATTTCTCTCTGACACAAGCCCTGACAGCTCACACTTGAAAAAAAAAAAGCCCATGTCTAGACACACTGGAGCCCCCTAGCTGCAGCAGGTTGCACTTAAAGACAAGTATACCTCTCCAAACAAAGCCCCACACACAGGAGTCTGCACACACTGATGGGCGGACAGAGGAGAGGCGCCTCTGGGCCGAGCACTGCTGGATTAATCACCCTGACGCCTGGCACCGCGATCTGTGACCTAGTCTTTTAATTGCATCCGCTCTGCTTTGCTCCCACTCTCCCTCTTTATCTTGGCCCGTTCACCTCTCATTCCTCAAGTCTCCTCGTGGAAGTGCCCATGAGAGGCGGCTAATGCACAGATAAAAGCCACGGCCGGGGATGGGCGGAAGTAACTCATTACACGTACTTATGTCGGCGTGCTTGTGTAGCTGGTTTCTAGCCTGGCCGGTCATACCCATTCATTTGTCATCCCTGAGAAATGGGCTTGGAATCCCCTCTATTCACATCCGTTTCCATTTGGTTGAAATCCTGTTAAACCAAGCGTAACTGTTTTTTTGAAAATTGGGTGAGGTTTCTTGGTTTTCTTGGGTCTTCTGATTGGCTGTTTGTCTGTCTTTTGTGTCCAGAGGCAGTTTATTCTGCGTCTGTTGGTACCGCCCCCTGGAAATGCATTTTTAATCTACAGAAACCGGAGTAATTCTTTGACTTTTTGAGTATGTTCAATTTAGCTATTTATCATTTTAAAGCAAAAACAAATTAGATATAATAGAAAAGTTAAAGGGCTAAAAAGAAATTGCACCTAGGTGGGTCTACTTGGCAGAGCTCATATCATATACCTGTAAGACCCGGGTTCAATTCCTGCTCACGTCATTGTCCCTTCTCTCTCTTTTACCCTGTTTCCTGTTTGTCTGCTATCCTTTTGAATAAAGGCAAAAAAAGAGAAAATTATACCAATTGATTGGCTTAACAACTCACCAGTCAAATTGACCCAGACAAAAACCTTCTATAAAAGTAACCACTTAAAACTTGAAAGCTAATCTCATTACCTTGCCACAGAAATCTGTTGAGAACCTTTTTGTAACTTCACTTCCTTGAGTTTCCTCAGAGACACCTGACAGCACATAATACATGGCTATGCTTGAACATGTTGAAGTCATAATGTGTATGCCTAGGATGACGTGTGAAGAAAAAGACCTATCTGTGCAGAAATCTTCATAATCCATTGAAATGCCATGACAACCTTTGCAGCCCCACCGCGCGGCGTGTGGTTATTGTGCCTCTCCTGACAAACTGGTAGGCTTTAGGACCATTAGCGCTGAACGTAGTAGGACCTTCTTTTACAGCTGTAGAGGTGACAGGAAGGAAACAGTGGCGGGTGGCGGGAGGTGCGTGGGCGGTCACCGGCCGCTCAGATGTGACACTGAAGCAACAATGTGACAAGGTTTCATTGAGGCCTTAAGTGCAGCGGCAGGAGATAACAGCCGGGTGGTGTTTTTGTAAAAAAAAAAGAAAAAAAAGTGGAACATGAGCGGCGGAACATACAAATGTAGCCTGACAGCGGTGTCTCCACCCACGCTCACCTATGGGAATGGATGACACCCATAGCCGTTTATGCATCAGCTGTAATAGATTCATATGCAAAGAGCTCCCACTCCTCGTGTCCCCCCGCTCGGGCGCTCAGTTCAGCAGCGTTTTCCATCTCACGCCCAAGCACACGCCGCGACAAACACTCCAGTCGCAGCGGCCTCCTTTTGTGCGAGTGAGCTGTCACCGGGAACTGTGTGGGCTTTTGTTTCGAGCACAGAGCTGCAGAGGCAAAGAAATCCATTCCCAACTGTCGTTAAAAAAAAAAAAAAAATACATCTTTTCAGTAAAGTCACAATATACCTGCAGTGTTAAAAACAGCAGCACGTAAATTGCATTAGTCATGAGCGTTCCTGTGGGGGCACGCTGGGCTGGATTTCACATAGGGTTGTGGATGAGGCGCCTTGGGGTGGACTGCACACTCGCAAGAAGTTACTTAAGCTAATCACTACATTACTGAATAGATTTTATATCTTTGGTTGCCAATCACGGCTGTGCTGATGTAGTTACTCCAGCGCCCACTCAAAGGTGTAAACTTTTCTTTTGCCTTATGCCTCGTGGGTGGAAATAAACACTCCAGTGTCTGTAGTAGCTGTGCCAAGGTAAACTCTTTATCCAATTTTTCTCAATTAATGTTATAGTGTCTACTAAAAGTTTTTAAATCATGTGCTGATTAGAAATATCAGAAGTCAAATCTGGCTCCATGAAAGCTTGGTCACTTTGATTTCTCATTTTTTCAGGTCTATAATGGCAGCCCACATAAGTGACAACTAACTCTGATCCAGCTCTACGTACAAAGATGCACTTTCAAATCTAACAATAACAGTAATTCTGTATGGACCATTTCCAAGCCTGCAGTGTACTCCAACAAAGCTTCATGAAGTTCACCTACATTTAGCCTTTTAGCATACACTAAGTAAACAGCAAAATTGAAATGACACTCAAAGATCCATTTTTATAAAGAGTATAATGCCCTTCAAAGGCATATTTAAGTATCTACAGCAATGGTAGCTCCCTTTCAGGCTCCATTCTGTGATATTGGTGGGGATTTCTCTCACCAATAACCCATCTTGGCCAGCCGTATGTGCCATTTCTGCATAGGGACCAAATTAGTCTGGTCCCTCTCGGTTCAAGTTTCCAGTAGGTGCAACAAATAGACATACAGCCAATCAGAATTCATGGGGCAGTACCAACATTTGCAGGGACCACAAATTTAAAAAAAATCATACAATCAATCAGAAAAAGAGAGCATCACATGTGCCCTATTTTGGCCCGTTCCATTTTAGATAAGCTGTTATGATTGGTCAGTTGTATTGAACTTAATGGAAGACATGTGAATAGAAGAGGTTCTAGCAGCAAACCATCAGGTCACACAGTGTGAGCACATAAATATTGAGCTTCAGCTTTCCTTGAATGTGATTGACTCGTACAGTGTGAGTGTGGCTCTATTTGAAACACTGACATAGCGTATGTCGGGCTTAAGTAAATGAAGGGTCTGGATGGCCAGGCTATGGAAATGTATTCCTGTGATCATTTTGTACAACACAATTTTGATGAATTAAAACCCATCACCATTGATCTGACATTTGCTTTGACCCCCATAAAATACAAATGTACCCTTTAATTGTGTATCTTTTGTGTTAAGTGCCCGATGCCCCAGGACACATCACCTCTCAATGGGGTTATCAATGTGATAATTGCTTTTAACTATGAATTTTTCAATGAACATTCACAGTTCCAGGCCACATGTAATAAGATAGAAGATAATTTAAATTTTTATATAAAACATTTTTCTCTATCCACAAACTGAAGGCGTGTAGACAGACACCTCTGAGCTTTTCAGATCTGTGCTATCACAGCTTTACTTGAACATGCTCCTTGTTGCTTTGTGTAAAGGTTATGCTCATTACCATGGTAACAACAATAATGGGGATCATGGGTGTGGGTTTTTGTAGTCTTTTAGCTTAAAAGGTTTGACATTTTTCCAAATTATTATGCCAATATAGCACTGGACTGAGGTATTTTGAGAACAGGGAGAAAATATCAGTTTATGAAGATTTTCTGTGTACATAGATCCAATGGGATTTCTTTCTTACTTGTTGTCACCTAGTGGACTGGGGGGCTTATTAGAGTGTCTCGTCGTTGTTGTGTCATGTAGTTGGAGTTATTTGGCAAAATGCTTTTAGGACAATCTAAAAATATCTGTGTAGAAGTTGGGTTTTATACAAGTGCCACAGTTTGGGGTAAAATCACGTGGCTGTTTCACTCAAATGCACTTCTATACAGGCTAAAGCTAACATTTTGAATATATACAATAACCCAAGGATATTTTAGCTCATGTGTTAAAAATTCAATTTAGCTCGCTATAATTCAGCACTTAATTCTGAGGCATCCCATTCCATCTAGGATCCTAAGTATCACAGCTGTATTGACTCCTAAAAAAACACCCATTTTAGCGACTTATCTGTTTGCAACAGGTGCACACATCTTTGCAGTGTTAGGTATAGCAGCCTATTGTAGAATATTTATGGGGTTGTTTTTGAAATATCAAAGCGCCCTTTGTAGCAGGGCATGTACAGTATGTTCCATGTTTTAGCTGCATTCATTTACAACTCTGTGGGCCTTGTGCTGCTGTCTGTCACAGCGCCGGCCTGGCAAAAATACTGTTATTTGCAAATTGAGTGGGTGGCGTTGATTTTCCTGTTGGCTTGAGGAAGCAGCGGGGTATCGGAGCGACTGTTTACTTAGCGGCGTGCCACCTCTGCCACGACAAAAGCAAGCGCATATGCCACTTTTGACCGACGTTCATCACCAGCCCACACTTATGCACCACCTGACGCCCTTTCAAGACATTGAATTTTTAACAGCTGCTTAAGAGGACAGCTTAATTGAAATAAAGATGCCACAGTTTATTTTTAAGGTGGAAATAACTGCAGCAAAAGCAAGAGCTAAGGAGAAATTTACATTTATTGAATTGAAAGTTGTACAGTGATCTCTGCCCTGAGTTTAAAATAAAATACAATATATTCAAGATTCCCTTTCAAAGAGATGACCTTATTCTTTTGAAGCAAGATATCAGTGCATGTAGGAACTATGGGAAAAGGAAAATGGCACAGTACAAGTTATTTTATAGAGCTAAAGTAGCTGTAGAAACATGAAAGTGATATGACCTTTTAAAAAACCCTTTTAAATCTTTTCTAGTCTAGCATAATTTAAAAACAGCAACACTGTTACATGAACTCTGTGCATTTATGCTCAATACCAATGTTTTGTTGGACTTTTTATAGATTTTATGGCCTTTTTGGTGAAATCTAGTGGCAAAACACAGACTGCAATTCCACACCTCATATGCCTCCTTTTTAGAGCACGTGATCAACTATGGTAGCCCTATAGGGACACTCAGTTCAGTTCACTTTTCGTAAAACTTCATGCAAGAATGTGTGAGTGTGCTTCTTCTCCAGCAGTGCCCAGTTTGTCCACTTTGTCCATTTTAGACTATGCTACATTTTACAGAATGCACTTTTAACTGGATTTTATTGAATGTTCCTCCACTGATCTAATACATAGTTGTTATAATATGATCTTCATTACAATCATCTCTACTTTAAGATTGTGTATGGTTCAGGTAGAGTTTTATATGCCATTTCTAAAGTTCTTTTGTTTAAAAAAGCAGTAGATCTTTCACAGTGATCATGCATGAACAAAACCTCACCAACATAATATGTGACCATGTTAATTTTGTTGATGAATAAGTTTGGTCATAGATTTTGTCAACAACATATTTTTGTGCAAAAACGAAATAAAAAGTAATGAATGAGAACAAACACTTTGACCAAATGTCAATAAAAACCAAACAAAAATGAACAGACAGAGACAAAATCCAATCAAAAGAAGGAGGAGACGGGACGAGTTGAGAAGAGATGCAATCAGAACTCACTCACTTCAAAACTAACATTTGTTAGCCTTTAGAAGATGACAGGCGATGAAAAGAGAACAGTTTTTAAATGTCAAACAATGTTAACACACCTCGATACCAGCTGTAATAGAAATTATTACTTCAGAAAAAAAAAAACCACTGAAAATGTATAACCGAGTAAATCTACTGTAGATATAGTCGACTAAAACTAGTATTAATAAAGATTAGATCACTAAAACAAAATTGCTCAATCAGTAAGACCTAAAACTACGAGATATGTGTAATAGTTTCTTGTCCAGTAGTCGTTATTGTGCATTGAGCAGCAGCGTTAATGACCTATGACTGTGGAGGTTTGGTTCAGAAAATTCAAATATGGCTGGCATTCTAATTGTTTGGGTCTAATAAAAATTGTTCGCTCAGATTGGCTGTTTTTTAAGAAAGAGTTTGAGTCAGAGGGGTGAGCCTGTGGAGGTGTGGAGGATGAATAAGGACAGGCAGGGTTAAAGAACAGCAGAAGAAGAGGAGTGACAGTGGAGGGAAGTGGAGACAGAGGTGACAGAGGGAGACAGGCAGGAGACAGAGGGAACAGGTGTGGGTGGATTTGAACAACCAGGCACGATACCTGCCATCCACATTATGTACAGCTAATGCTCCCATTAGCGCTGGGCAGAACGGTGACATTTTTAGGATATAGGCCTACGGCGAGTTTCAGAATCATTTAAGTTTTACATTATTACTAGTTTTATCCTGGTAATGCTTCATACATCTGCTTATGTTTGGTTACAGTTTGTGTTTTACATTTAGGGCTTTGTTTTTCAAGCCACAATTGTCTACCAGTTAAAATGCAACATTTTGTTTAGTTCAGTGTCACTCTGAACTAATCAGGCGCCGCATGGAAAAGCATCGGTGACAGGATGTTTGAGTCTTTTAAGTTTAGCCACTAACTTTTAAGAATAGAATAAATCTTCTCAGTTAGACTTGAGCATTTGTTGTTTGTCTGGTTTAATAAAGGTTCCCTGCTGCATTCTGTCCACTTTATCAGAATTATGTTAGTTACTCTTGTTGTCTCGTCAGGGCTGTTTTACACCAAATGTTATGTGATGTTTAAAGAAAGGAATGACACCTGAGGAAGTCCATTCAAGGCAAACCTGACAAAGACATGCATTTGTGCAGGACAGCGTTTCAGATCAGTGAGTGATTGTGTCCTTTGTGACAGTTTGTAGTCTCATCTCAAGCGGTGTGGTGTACTCTAGACCAGGTTCTGTCAATTACTGTCTTGTTTGTGACTACCTTGTACACAACATAAAGGTGCAAACACTGCCCCGTAATATTTTTTAGTAAAACCCGGTCAGGAGCACTGTGAACCCTGCTACTATTAACATGACAGTGGTTACACATGAAAAGAAGAAAAAGTTCTGTGCAAAAATTCAACTTTTTCAACCTTCTGGAGCAGTGCTGATAAATAGCCTACTAATATGTTGCCAGAACATGAGTTTACGAACAACAAAAACACTGTATTGTGTCATTATTATTTGTCTCAAATGGCATTGTTGCTCTCTCAATGCTGTCTTTACAGTTTTGTATGTAGCCTTTATAAATAAAAAACACTTTTAGACTGTATTAAGTGATTCCTTGAGTCTGAAGGCAGTCCTTGTGTAAACTAACAGCCAAAAAAATGATCATTTTGAGTGAAAAGCACTTATGTGTAAGTGGTCTTTTAGAAGACTAAAGTATTTGTCCACATTGTGAATGGATAGAAAACATTTATCTTCAAATGCAACCCAGAAAAGACTGGAGTATTTGGATGTCACTCTCTGAATGTCTTGGTCTTATTCTCTGTGCTTGGCCATGACTGGATCCCAATATTTTCCGTATATCATCCCCTCTTAAAAGTTGGCCTCCTCTCGGGCATTGTTGTGCATCTACAAGCCGGAACAGACCAAAGTCATAACCATATGAGTGTGTCGAGTCAGTGCTGGGCGTCATGGCTGCTTGCCCGCTGTGTTTTAGCCACGTCTGCTCCGCGCTAGCCGCTCGGTTGGACAGCGTGTTCTTCTCTTTCGTACCAGTCCAGAGAAGCGCAGTCGGGCAGAATGGCACCAGCTTCAGCCGCCTGCCAAACACCGTCGTGGATGGCAGCGCTCACTAAAATATACACACTACGACACACCCCGGGAATTAGCGCATACACTCACACAGGCTCACAAAGGGACAAAGAGGCCAGTGCTGTCAACACAGGCGATATAGAAAACAGCCACACAGAATGCATCAGCAGTGAACTTATACAAGCTTTTATACCCCAGATGTTTCCTTTCAGCAAACCGAGGCAGAGATGTACTCACAGAAAGGCAAGTGACATGGTTCAGTGTCAGAAGCAGATACAAAAAATCACACCGATTTTAAAGTAGTGTGCATAGTTCTAGGATCAGCATCACACATTTGAATGCATTTTCATTTTACTCAAAATAACAAACAAATAACATCAATCTTAAACCTCCACATTGTAAAAGAAATGATCTTTGATAAAATTGATTCCCAGTGTTGTTGCCCTTTCAAGGAGAAGATTTAGACGTGTAAAGTGTAGTGTGGTGTGGTGTAGTAATAGTATAGTATGTTAATGGTAATAGTATTTTTCATTTCATTTAGTGAATAAACAGGAAAAGATTCAAAGGTTCCTGTTCTGCAGCACAAAGAACCAACAAGAAATATACAGCAGCACAACAAGGACAAAACACAACATCCAGACTGTAAGACATCAAAAACATCACAACCACAACACATCCACACAAAGAGAGGACTTAACAGAAAACATGAGTCAGTGGTCTATGATGTAGTTGTTGAAAAAAAACCTGCTTCTGCACTTTTTAAATTTGTGGAATAAAAGTCATTGTCCTGATGTAGTGAGTGTGGAAGGTCAGATCATTTGCCTGAGACAGTATAGTATACAGTACACAGACAGTATAGTGTAGGAATAGTATGGTATGGGTTACAACTGTCACTATTCGAATGTAAACTATCTATATGATAATAAAATGTTGATATCTGGTGCACTGATAATAAAAATCCTCTGTCATCTGTGCAAACTTATAATGAATCTGTAAAATTGCAGTCATAACTTTTAAGAAGCCAAAAGTGATCAACATAGTGGGATAAAGGTCTGAGATTAGAAAACATAAAGAATGCTAATGTTAACTACGGTCAGCTCTGTAATTCATAAAGCATTATTTAAACAGAAAAGATAATCCCATATTTGTTATCACTAGTTGTACTCTTTGGGAATAAGCTTTGACTTGAAATGGACCAACCACAAATGCCTACAGACATATGACCCTTATTATAAACATAACACACATATGACATTTTGTGACATTTGTAGATAGATTCAGTGTAAAGCAGGCTTAAAGACCCAGTCCCACGGTTCCCCTCATTCACTAACATGAGTTTAGCCTCACCCTCAGATCAACAGTCCCTCACACCCACATATAGTGTATTATAAAATGACACAAGGTGAATATAGCCATAAAAGTTTGTTATTGTCAAAGGTCTAAGCAGAACACTGGACGGGAACATGTCGCCTGCATATTTCCTCAGTCTGGCAGAATATCTGTCAGCGTAGCGGTGTTAAAATCCAACTTACTAAAGCCCAGTGAAAAGCACAGCGTGATTCATTTAGCCCTGACACATTCCAACAATCTGGCTGGTGAACGGAGCTGCCTGCAGATGTCTGGCTGCGTACTCTAATGTCCTTGGGTTAGTGTTTGATTTTGTCATCAGATTTGACCATCTGTGAACACTGTGACAGCAAACAACACGCGCGGCTAATGGATATAAAGTGTTGTGGAGTAAAATGGGAATCCAGTGGGTCTTTGGGTTCTTTCTTGTCACTTCCTCTTGTGCTCAGCTCTAATGCTACTAATAAATAAACATGATGACTACATGCAGAGGCGGCAAGTGTGTGACTGAGAACGAGTGATGACTGGGATCAGAGTGGACCAGCATGGAAACAAGAATTATATGCATTCGTGAAGCCCAGTAACACTTACCACAAACTCAATGGTCTCGTGAAGATGTAGGTTTTTCATTCAGTAACAAAAATGTTGTCCAAGAGCAAGACATATTAAACAAATGCCTTTTCTTGTCAGTTAGATACTTTATTTGATTCAGTCAGATATTGTCAGAGGGAAATTCTATTTATCTTCAGGCAAATTCTGTTTTATGCTTGAGAAGTCTCAATCTGTGTCACCTCTATGATGCCTCTGTCTTTATGTCACATTTTGGGATGGAAGAGTAAAATGAAAGAATATTCCACATCAAAAAAGTTATCATAAAGAGGGCCGTAGAATGGGCATGAATATGATTAAATATAGCACCTAATATAGTAACTAACATAGACAGTGGCACAATGGCTAGAGCAGGGATGTCCAAACGTTTTTCACTTAGGGCCACATAATGATCAAAAATGAATACTGAGGGCCACTCGCTGAGGTGACCGATTTGGCTTCACCAAAGTCTCCTTCAGTTCTATCTATTTTCTGGACACTTGTTCTAGCAGGTTTTTTCTCTTAGTGTCCCTCTATATTATAACAACAGAGAAAAGTGGAATTATATCTTGTTACACAATTAATGCTTTCTTTTAGTTGGATTATGTAGAGTCACATACAGAAAAATGAAAATTTGAGCCTGAAGGCCACAAAAAATTGCTCTGCGGGCCGCATTTGGCCCCCGGACCATAGTTTGGACATCCCTGTGTTAGAGGTTCCCTGTGTGTGGAGTTTGCATGTATTGGGTGGGTTCTCTCCGGGTACTCCAGTTTCCCCCACCAACATCAAAACATGCCGGGTGCAGCTACCAACTATGACCTTCCCCATTGGATGAATAAAGGGATTTTCATTAAAACATAATATTATATTAACAATTACACTTGAAAAGAAGTAAATGACAATTAAATGTACTGGACAATGTCTAAATATGTGGAACACAATCAAGTCTATCATTTTCACAGAGTGATTTTAGCCTTATTCAGTTAAATGTTACATACATTTCTATATTTTTTACTATATTTTACTGTAAAAGGAGAGACTGGCCACTCCCTGTCAATAATATCCGTTCCATTTTGGCTCTAAATTGCATCAAAGAAGGAAGTATCGAAAAGAAAATATATAATGATAAACTCTCTGTTTAAAGTAGTGTTTAGACAAGTTGAATTGGATTTTAATAAGGATAAAACTCAAATCAAAAGATGTGGATTTAACTGGGCACCTAAGACAGCATTGCTCTAATCTAGCTTAGCCAATCAGTGAGTCATATGGGAAAATCTCAGTTTTTGTCATTTCACAGTACAACACAACCCTGAAAGTTTCAATCAAGTCATGTTTGGCAGTGATTCCTAAAGTCCTGGTCTTAGCATTTTCCAAAACAGCAGCAGACGGACACAGCTAAACGGCCAAAAAAGCTATTCACTAAATAAACAGTTTGACAGACATGGTGAATTTTAGGCTCTGTGGAAACTTCCCAAGTCAAGTTCTAATCCCTTTTTAATATTTGATCTAGTATATCTTGTGTTTGCATCTGGTGGCTGTTACCGTATCAGTCCATCTCAGTATGCCTCGCTTATCGTGCCACATCCGGAGTTCCTTTATCACAGTCTTGTCTCACAATGCCATTTCTCGTGGTTGCTTTCATCTCGACATGAATGTGCTTTGTGGAGAGGATTTATAATGAATAGTGAAATACTGATGAAAATCTCTATGCTATGTAGATGCATCAGAAGTCATGGTCAAGGTCCTGGCTATTGATGAGGTTGCACCAGTGGGTGGTTAGCAGTCAACATAGCTGGTTTTGTGACTCAAACATCTGCTGAATAGAGGGTTAGGTACAAACAGCACTTCTTCACTAAAACCCATCCCCTCAGGGTCAGCATGGATTCACTGTAAGACCTGCTGTGCTGCTGCAATCTCTGCCCTGTCAACAGCTCCACCAGTGGACAATCACGGTATTGCAGTGAAAAAGTACTATAGGGACATAAAAGGATTTTACCTATAGATCAACCTTTCCATTTGTGCAAAGCAGACAAAAAAAATGAAACTTGATCAATGCCAGCCTCATGTATGTGCAAAAACATTAGTAGTAAATAACATGTTAAGGTAATTTAGGGCCATTGCATTAAGACCACTGACAAAGGTTTTGAAGTTTGCTGTATTATTTTTGCATTTTGGTTGGCAAACTAAGGCCCGGGGGCCACATGCGGCCCGTTGAGCTGTGTGATGCGGCCCGCCAAGCATTTACAAAGTATTTATGATTTAATATAAGACAGCACATATTTGGCCATTTTCCTTAAATGCCTTGTGCTTTTGCTAAAGCTACCATCATATCTACATACAGAAAACTTCCATTCACACAAGTTTTTAATGTGGACAGAGATATTTGACAGAGATTATTGACTGAAGTCCAGTCAGTACCATATGTCTTATTTGCCAAGAAACTGTGCAAGAAATGGTACAGGTTTTCTAATGTAATTAATACTAGTTTATAGTTTAGTGGTCCGGCCCGTGAGTCAGATTTTAAAACCCAGTGTGGCCCTTGAGCCAAAAAGTCTGCCCACCCCTGGTTTAGAGACTAGGGATAGAGTCTTTTAATATGAGTGAGCGCCAATGTCTGGGTGAAGTACCAGATAGCATCACTTAGTGGCACCTCCTTTATTCTAATCTGTACTAAAGGTCATGGTTCACTATGTACTGTCAGTAGTAGTACCTGCTTTTTGGCGATGCTGTAGTACACGCTTTGCTTGTGACTCAACTGTCAGTAACAAGTATAGTTTATTATCAGTTTATTATCAGTTTTTTATAGTAATAAACAGGGTGCATGTTGGCATAGTGGTTAGCACCTGCCTCACATCGAGAAGGTGGTGGCTTTCTGTGAGGAGTCTGCATGTCCTCCCCAGGCTTTCTCCCACCATCCAAAGACATGCTTGTAGACATGTTGATGAATGGATGAATCTAAAGAATGAATGAGAGAGTGAATGGTTTTCTGTCAGTGTATGTGTCTAAGTGTCAGCCCTGCAACTAACTGTCTTTTGTCCAAAGCCAAAGCTGCTGGGATGCAACTGCCACGGGACTAATCAGTGGAAGATGAATGAATAAATGAATAGTAATAAACTACAAGTAGAAGTCTCCATTCTGTTAGCGATCCTATTAAAATCTGGATATATGATCATTCTAAGTACATATTTGATGTTAACAAGTATGCTTGCAATTAAACAGTTTATTGGCCTATTCCCAATTATGAAACTGAGATTCAAATAGAAATTGAACATAGTAAGTGTTCAAGAAATTGACCCAGTTATATTTTTTATGTGCAATTTTAAATTTCTTAGAATGCATTACTATTTTCCACAGTCAAACTTTATATCATACCATATCAGATGTACATTTCACAACTTGTATGTTATATAACTGGTACGTGACAAATAAAGTCTTGAATCTTTTCAGTTTTAGACATATTGCCAACCTGAGTTACCTCCCAATTGGCCACTGATACTGCACTTAAGTTTAATGATTCAGAATAGGCATTACTAGGGTAAATATTTATACCTGAAGAGGCAAAAAACACTGTTCTTACGACTAAAGACTATATTTTTCTTTTTTTGAGACACACACGCCTTCATAAGCGTCACATCCCTACACCCCACTTCCACAGCTGCATCACAAGAGACCTGTCTAAGTGACAACAATTAGCCCGCTCCGTTCACGCTAATTGAAGTCATTTACATAATACAAGGCTGCCGTCACTATTCATCTGCGGACAATTCGAGCAGGTCTGTGTCATGTTGTCCCAACCTGATGTGAAATCACCCGCGCCTTGATAAACGATCCCCAGCGCCCCGCGATAATAACGCACCCAAAGCTTGTCACTCATAAAGAGGTTCTCCACTGGGCTGTGTGTTTTTGAAATTAAAATATGATTTGCCATCGCTGACAGATGCACACATTGTCACAAGTGTGTTTACCATCCGTCCCATTACACGTGCAATTACTCCGAGGTTGAAAACAAGCGTCCTCATTTGCGCGGCGCTAAGCTGCGGAGGGATGTTGTTTGGGCGCCGCTTTTGACAGGAAGCCGGGCGATAAATTAAACAGATAGCTTTATTAAAAAAAAAAAAAGAAAAAGAAAAAAAAGCTTGCTCGGCAGATTTCGTCACACTGGATTTTTGAGAAATCTCGCTGCCATCGCTCATAACAGCCGATCTGTTCCCGCGGTGATTTATGAAATCAATTTGTCTTGTTATCAGCGTTTGTGAGATAAGATCGGCGCACATGAAGGGTGAGGGGTGTATGTAAGGCATTGTTGGAGACAGCCATCAGTCATTCTCAGCATTCATGCCATTGCATCATGTTGTGAATCATGTGATAATGACTCGTCGGGTGTTGATTACATTTCTGCGCAGGAATGGAAGGGTTTTTACAAATGCTCTTTGTCGGGGGCGCTGCAGGTTCCCTCTTTGTTGTGTGTAATGGAATATTTATATCAGCTGTCAGTGGAGCTAGTGCACTCAACAACCCAGCAGCAAGAATGTCGGTCTCTGAACGATCGGTTTTCCAAGTCGGTGCTTACATGTCAAGTGCTTCTACTTTTAATGGCATCACCAACCGGTTCTCCTTCCCAAGATGTAACATTCTGATATTTGGCCCAGACTGATATACTAAAGCTAACCATATAATAAAATAGTGAAGAATCTTAAGGTCTATCTTAAGACGATCCCTAAAGGTCTTGGTCTTGTCTTGGTCTTGAAGTCATTTTTACTAGTTCTTGTCTCAGTCTCGGACCCCAAGACCAACCAAGAGTTCAGTTAAAAATCTTGTTCTAACTCTGCCTCCTTCACCAAACTTAAACCTCCATGAGTCTAGAATTGGACAGTTTGGATGTTTTAACCGTTCCTTGGTATTTGTTCCAGTGTATCGCACATTGGTTCTGGTTTTAACTCTGTCTTGACCTCGCCCTGACATGGTCTTGGTCTTGATTCGGTCTTGATGGCTAAAAGTCTTGTCTCAGTCACTGCGGCCTTGACTCAAACACTACAATGCAGTCATAAACTTTATACTTAAGTCACTTGTTTGTTCATAGAATATAGGTGAGGATTAGGGCCACTGTAATGTAGAGTTATTACTTCTGAGATTTAATTGTTACATCATTTGATTTGCTAACTTGTTGTGTCAAAGTGCTTGAAATAAACCTAGTGTTAGAAAATCATAGCAAAAAATCGCCTGTAAGGTGAAGGTGGCGATACATTCAGGTTAAAATAAATAAACTGTAAGTAAAAGAAAAAATAGTTATAAAAATATATCATACAATTGAATAAAAATCAAAGATATATATAAAAATATGTCACAATATAATAAAAAACAATAATTGTTGAATAGATATACAAGTAAATATGTGATGAATAAACAACATTGAAAATAAAAACTTCAAAAAGCAACAATAAAAACACTTTTTGTGCAAATGTGCAGTTATCACAGCCCATTGACCAGTGAGACTGCAGCTGGAATGAAACTGTCCTTAAAGAGCTTTGTTTTACGTCTTGGGACTAAAAATCTCTGCCCAGATGGGAGCTGATGAAAGTCATTGTGCAAAGGCTGCAAATGATCAGCTGGTATTCACCATCATCATCACCATCATCACCATCATCAGCTCGCTCAACCATTTAACAGTTTGCTGAATCGAGATTTGTCTTTGATGGAGAGACCATAAGACTAAAGAAAAAAATAACATAGCATATATAGCATAATGTGAAAAATATGAACCATAACCATTCTTTCATCAAAGAATTTGACATTCTACTGAATTTAGAAGTCAGTGACACCCCTTTCCATAATGAAAACTGTTGCTGCCATGCATCCAGGGGAAACACTTCAAAACTTGGGTAATACTGAGAGATGGGACCCAACACTGGAAAATTACAGCTTCGGTTGAGAACTGGATAGGTCATCCTTTACTGGAATTCCTTGGAAAAGAAATGCCAGTATAAATGTGCTTAGTTGGAGGCATGATATTCCTCATGGCTTCCTTTGTGTTGAAGTCAAGCAGAACCTCCAAATGTCATTCAAGACAGTCGGCAACAAAGCGTAGAGTACAATGGGCTCAGTCAGACTAATATACTTTACTTTAGGCTTCTCTTTATAGTTTCCCTCCGGAGAAGCTGAGGAAAATGGAGTTTTGACATAGCTATCCATCCATTTTGGAAAAAGAAAGAATTAGGTGTCCTCTGGTGAATTGCAGTGCAGAAACCGATAAGCAGTTTGTTTTGCCGAAGACGTCAAACGGCGGATTCAGGAGTGACAGGGGAAGGGATGAGATATTCCGCGATACGTCTTGATGGATGCGGGCTAATCTTAAGCCTGCCAGATGTGTCAAGGATTTGCGAACACCTCATGAAGCAAATCTGACTGCTCTGCTCTTTAATTCACCTCCTCCTCTTCCTCTGTTTTCTCTCTTCAGTGAAGTTCGAGGACTGCCAGCGCAGCAGAGAAGTGGGCTTCATCAGCAGTGACCCCAACTTCAGCATCAGGCCCGATGGGACTGTGTACACGGAGCAGGAGGTGGCCAACCTGTCAGACCCTGTCCAGTTCATGGTGACGGCCCGAGGGCTGCATGACCCTCACATCTGGGAGACGACGGTGAAGCTGGCTCTGGCTGGACATCCACACCCTTTACCTCTGACCAAGGTAAGGCAGAAATATGGACAGCAGGCCACACAGGGAAAACACTTGGATGTATTGTAACGTGTGGGACGTGTTGGTCCCAGAGTGAGTGCTGTCGGAGTAGTGTCAAAGGTCATGTTCTGACAGAGTACGGGATGCTGAAGAGGTCTAAGAAATGTAGCACAAGCTCTGGGTCTGCAACTGTTTTAATTTCAAAGATTTATTTACCCATATTATGTCTAAAGAACTCTTGGATCAAATAAAAAAGACCAGTATTTTATGTTATGTTTTATATTACTGCCCACACATTGCTCTCAAGTGTAAAAAAATGATTTCTGTCGGCTACTTGTTTAAATTATTTTGTATCAGGCATGTGCAAAAGCGGCCTCGCAGATTGTGATGTCCTGAACCTTTCAAAATAAGAAGTGAAATATAAGCAGAGGACGGCAGGTGCACAAAGTGGCCCATAGGTGTAGCATTCAGTTCATTTTTAACAAAAATCGTGCATATTCCGTCTTTAAAATGCCTATAAGAGCATTTGTATTGAGGAAGCTTGGTTCCTGCAGACATCCAAAGCCAACAAAAGGCAATTAGTCATGGCAAACTGTCTCGTCATGTGGAGAGAGAGGATCAAAGACAACAGATTTCACAGTCGTACGACCAAAGATAAACTGTGAAAAATATCTGAGAGGAATTCAGTCCAGTTATACAATGTGTTCTATGTTAGATCTGCAGACAAGGGGTGGCTTTTTTTCCAGAACGAGCATAAGGACTTTGAGAATTCACCTTTATTTATATGAGTCTTAATATTTATGAACCAAACACAGATGTGGCTTTTTTTAAAGGAGAATTTTGGACACTCAGAGCATCCTTTGCAGTTTGCTTGACTTTATTGGCAGTAATAATAACAAAACAAAAAAGGAAATGACAATACACAGTGGGTAAGGTACATTTTAAAGAATCTGAAGGTATCAGAAGAGGTATGATGAGGTTTCTTACCTTGAAGTTTGCAAACCTTCTGAAATCCATCTTCTGCCAATGGTTTTTTTCAATGTAAACAGAATGGCATTGCTCTGATTGGATAAAATCACCTCATAATTGGCAGATACTGGCAGGTGGATCATCCAATCACCTCCAGATATTCATCAAAAGTACACTTAGAGATTAGAGATTGTTCTGTGTAAAAGAGTAGAGTGAGGTTAAAGGTCACACACTTTAAGCACTCTTTGTCCCAAGCTGTCCTCTTTTCTCTTCCATGCTCTTTCCCTTAGTCTTTTTTCATAATTATTTTAAATGAAGCTCATGAGTAACACTCAAGAGGGCAAATCTGAATCTGGATGACACTGACCAGAGTTGACTGAGTGACTCTAAACTCACACACAGCTCTCATCACACGCTGTGAAATGCATCAGAGGCTGGTCAGAACCGATTCATGTTGCAGTGTGACATATAATACCATTAAAAATTCAGTGTGGATGGGGTTCAAGAGTCAGACAAAAAGAACCCTTTGAAACTCATTGACTGAGGGACACAAAGCATTTAAGTGAGAGGGATTTATCGTAAAGAGAGAAATATTACTGTTATTTTTCAAAATTTAGCTTTTGTGTTCATTTATCACACAGTATTACCAAGAGCAAGCCATATCAGCCACATCCTTTATTTTTGGCAATGCCTTTTCCATAAAACTGCTGCTGAGTGACTGAATTCAAAGGGAGCATATTATTTGACTAAAATGCCTCATTTAACCAGCTCAATTAAAACACACTGGCTGAATCTATCCCAATTTGAAATTCCATTAAGGCTAGGTCTGAGCATATAATAAAGTGACTAGTACTAGAAAAGTGATCTACTGCCTGTTATTCTAGTATTTTTCTCGTTGCTTGGTAAAACAGTAGAAGTGGTGGAGGTCTCATCAACACTGTAGTGATGAATAAAGTGCATGGGGCAAGTGTTAAAGGGGCAGAATTAACAATCAAAGTGTTCAGTGAATAGCAAATTAACATTGAATGAAAACCCTTATATTTTACCTTATTATCTATGATCATTGAGTGTGTAGCTCTCAGCCAATCACAGCAAAAAAGAACAAAAAGAAAATACCGACGACTTTTAAAACTCGTGACAAGAATTGATTGAAAAGCCAGAGGGAACCTAGATTTGACTTTGACACTCATTGAAGAGAACTAGAAACAGAACCATAACAGTGTGACTTAAAAGTGGAGTTATCTTACGCAGCAGCTGGATTCTTGTGAGATTTATGAGTTCACAAACTCAAGAAAATCCATGTTGTACTGCTTCGGGCAAAGCGTTTGTTCAGGGCATGCTGCATGTTCGGACCATGGTTGGCAGCACTTTTAGATTTGAACAAAGCAAGTGTTTACGGTTAATAATGTAAACTACGTTGCTTTGATTGGATGAAATGATCTTGCACCTCGTATTTACCAACAGGTGGTTCATCCAGTCACCTCCAGGTATTCATCTAAAGCGCACATGTCAAACTCAAGGCCCGGGGGCCAAATGCGGCAATGTTTTATGTGGCCCTTCAATACATTCCGTAGGACTAGGCTTTAATTGGATTTGAACAGGTTTTAGATGCATCTGTTCAAATCCATCCAAAACCTGTTCAAATCCAATTGAAATATGTTTAAATCCAACTAAAACCTGTTCAAATCCATCAAAACTTGTTCAAATTGACCTAAAACCCATTTAAATCCAACAAAAACCTGTTCAAATCTATGTAAAATCTGATCAAATCTGACTGAAACGTGTTCAAATCCAACAAAAGACAGTTTTCATGAAAGGAGGAAAATAATATTAAAGATAACTTTTGTGAAAACTCAAATGAAGATGAAAATCTCACATTCAAATGTATTAAACGCTTCCAAGTGTCACTATCTTTGGCCCCTGAAATGATTCTTATTAACTATTATTAACTATTTTTACACCAGTTTGAGTTTGACACCATTGATCTAAAGCCTGCCTTTTGCAAACTCTTTCTGTGGAAGCCCTCTCAGATTTCTATGGAACAGGTTGGGGCTTTTCTGTGTGTTCTCCCCATGCCCCATGCCTCAGAGTTTCTATAACAAAAAACCAGGACTCCTCTGTAAATGAGATTTGTAATATTGGTGGGACTTTTCTGGTTAAGTCTAGTTCTTGTACTAAACAATCATATTCTAAAATCAAAAATGTGATTATTTACATTGAGCTATGGCTCTTTTTACCTGATTTTTTTTACTGTTGCATTTAGTTTGACAGTTTAATCACCAACAGCTTATTGTAAGAGGAATCATCTGTGAAAAAAATAAAACCTTAAGAGATGATCTAGACTTAATAATTAGTAGAAGAGAATGATCGGGCCACAGTTGGATTTTGGCCAATAGGAGGTTGAAATTCCAGGAAATGGGTTATTCCATTGCAAAATACACCTTAATTTACAGCGAAAAACAGATAAAAAATAGAGAAACCTGCAGCCAGTTATTTTTTATTACAGGATTATTACAGTTCTGGTCCAGTTTTATCTTTTTGTAAATAAAAGAAGCAGGAAAGGTTACTACTCTCCTGATGGGGGAGAGTGTTAGGGCTAAGACAGGGACGGCAAAAACTAAATCGGGTAATGTGGCTGTAATTAACATCCAAACTTTTGAAATCAAAGTGTAAAATTTGGGCAGCTCTCTGAATTGAAAGTTTAGAAAGCTAGGAATAAACCAGCAACAATCTTCCTCTTCTGTTTATTTCATGTAAGCAGACCTCTCAAATCACTGCTGAGGAGGATTTACTCTCTTCTTCATTGTAATTTATAGCTCACTGTTTTTCTGGAAGATGTCTTGCCACGGAGTTTCCCATTTCCACCGACCTGTTCTGTGCACCACCGCTGGAAACATGCTCCTATTTGTTCCCACTGCTCCATTACAAGGCTGCGCATGTAACACACTCCGGGTCAAATTTATAGCCTCTGTTACCAACTTCCACTATGTCCCTCCACTTTGTACAGCGCCACTAAGCCATTATCATTTTTCCTGCACTACTTGTTGAACACCATCGGGCTTAATGCTCTGTCATGTTTCTAATCATGACAAAAAGCCCCGGTCCCCTGTCGCTAAAGCAATTGCAGAGTGGGGGGATTAAAATTCTGCCCACTCCTGGCAGTGCAATAATGGAGACTGGGAAATAATTGACATTGATTGAGCTAATGTTCCACTCTGGCAGAGACTGCGAGGGCCAGGTGATGTAGTTTCAGTGTATAATTATGTTCCCCGTATCGGCGAGCAGGAGAAAGATTCAATAATTGAACAAGAAATAAATGCCTTTCCTCTAATCACATCGAAACCAGCTCGTGAAGGTGTACGTTTTTTTTGTTTTTTTTTACTTTTACACATGTTCTTGTCACACTCTTTAAATAGCAGCAGAATTTTGAATCATTTTGGACAGCAGGAAATGACTAATATACCCTGAGGATACATTGTTTCTGGAGTTAAAGTTGAAGGAACGTTCATTTCATTATTAAAAGGAATCAAATTGGTATTAGTATTTCTTAACCTTATTTTATTTGTAGGTTATGGTAACCCAAGTAGATTTACCCAGCGGCAGAGTGTGAGATCCGCTGTAGTGTTAAATAGGCTGCAGGCAAAGTCAGAGCTCTGTGGACAAGGTTGTGTTCAGTGCACGACTGAGTGACTTCTGTCCCCTTGAAGCCCTCACTCACAAAGTTGCACCACTAAACTCTGGCTATTTACTGAATACAGTTAGTTTGAATTTCAAATATGTTTTAAATGTTGCAAAAAGTAAAAATAGTGAGTTGTGAGTGAGGGGTGTTTCCATTAACTGCAAAGAAGTGTGGTGACATAAGAGCTGGTATAAACATTAGAAAGCAGTGTTGTTGGTTGTTTCCTGACTTTTTCAGCTCCAAACACAAACGGAGAAAGCTGCGAGGCATTCAGTCTACACTTTTTACTAGCGTCGGTTGTGTTTAATGCACACAGAGTGTAACAAAGGAAGGATGAAGAAAGGCGCTGGATACAGACTCCCAACTAAAAGCAGAGGCTGCTTTGAGTTTGATGTTTGCTGCTTTCAAGTTTCTTTAGAATGAAAAAAATATATTCTTTGCAAATGACTGTTTATCCCAAGCACCAGACTGAATAGAATTGTCCTATCTCTGTTTTTTGCAATTCATGCCTCATGCTTTGGTTAATGCTGTAGTGTTGCTAGACCTAAAGTGATAGTGGTGATATTTGTTAGCCTGGCCAGCCATTCAAATTTGAATTTTTTTATTTTTTTATTTTTTTTACAGCAAATTAGTCTGGTCCCTTTTTTTGGACAAATAATTAAACCAATAAAATGGATACTTAAATTATATCCAATGTATTGTTGTGCTGTCTGCAGATAAAGGCATTAAGCTCAGTGGACAATGAAAAAAGGTTGAACTCATTGTCCCTGATTGGAGATTTAGTAATAGCTAACCTAATCTGGTTAAAGAGGTGGCTGCTCCTTCTATCACGAAACACCCAGAACAAAAGCCTCTAGAAGATTTTGAAGTTTTGTTGGCTGGGAAAAAAATGTCACTAAATAACCCAAATACAATCTCTTGATAAGAAATTAACCACACCTTAATTGCACAGGTTGAAATGAGTAACTAGAAAGAGTTTGTCCATTCTAGCAGGGTCAGAAATGCTTTGGCAAATAAATATATCCTGTCCCATACATGTCATGCACTATAACTATATCACTATAAATGTACTAACTGACCCTGCTTCACTTCATTAAGCTGCATTTCAGGGACCACAATCAAAACTGATCTCTCCACCCAGTCCAACTCACTTTGTGAACAATCACAAAAAGAAAGCGTTTTCAAACAGCATGGACTTTCACATCAACACTTTGGTGCTGGGTGCTTTCACAAGGTCATCTTAATCCATACAGAGCAGCCATATTGTCTTCAAAGTAGCGCTGCGGTCCCCATAGGTCTTTTACAACATGCCCATAACAACCGATAAATCCTCAGGGGTCTGGTAAGTCCACACTATTGTCTTGACTACAACTTCCTGTCCCAGCACTGCCCTCGCTCAGAGTTAATTCACTGTATGTACAATGTCTCATTAAAGGGAAAGGCTCATAGCTGTTATACTGCAGCTCTTCATTGTTGTCCCAGATGAGTTTGTGGTAAAAAATAAAGCCCTGTTTGATGTTTGCTCTTTGGCCTTGTGTACCATTAATCGTTCTCTCTCTCTCAATGCAAACAACAGTGCAGTTTCCAATTTAAAACTTATCAGTACAGAGCTGTGTTTTTAACCCAGCGGCTCGTCGTCTTTTTCCGTTTCTGGTAAACAAACAAACAAAGGAGAGTTATCTGAGCCCATCTTTTTTTTTGTTTTGCGAGTCAATATTTGTTTTTGCCCTCGCAGTTATCATAATGATATCACCCTAAACAGTGCTTATCTCTGTCTAATCAACATGGCGGCGGGAGATAGAAGCAGGCTCCTCTTCCAATAGCAATTAAATGACACGAGCCTCACACACAGCCGGAGTTATTCATTTATAATTATGATTTGCATAGAGTGATGTTTAATAAAAATCACTTTTACAACATGAGGTTAAATCTTATTCTATTGGGACCACTTTAGTCAATCAAAAAGTCTTTTCAAAGTTCTGCTTATTTTTGCTTTTGGTGGTGAGGCTTGTGTGTTTCTATGTTCTTATGAGAAAAAGCAGATACAAGCTACTTATGCATCAGAAAACTCATTTCCTGCATGGATTTACTAAATGGCAGCAGCACTGTTTAGTGGTTGGCCTTAGGTTGACCTTGCGTATTTGAGGTTTTTACAATATCACGGTGCAAAAATCGGGGAGTAGAGTATTTGAAAGAAGGGTTTAAGACTTGTTTGCCAGAAGTGTATGCTGAAATAAAACATCCTTTAAAGAGAAAGCATGACTTCAACTGAGACACATTCACTACAACTCTGCACAGCATAAGCATCATTACTTTCACGCCCCCAGATATTTATGAGAACACAACAGAGGTGCATTATAATTTGCATATCCATCACTAAAGAATGTTCTGTGTTTGCATAATAATGAACATGAGAGAAAAGTCTCCACTGTGTTCTACTTACAAGTATTGTTATGTTGGATATGTTTTCATAAAGCCCTTGTCGTTACCACAGACAGAGATTTGTCACATTCTGTTCCTGTATTTGAAACTTTCGCTTCAGCTGGATTCTTGGGAGATTTGAGAGTTTACAAACACAAAAATCTGTCCTGAACTGCTGCGAGCACAATATCCACGGTCCGATCCGTGGCCAAACTTGACCGGTGTCTCCAATAAGGTGGACACTGAGAGGGATGAACGTGTTTTAGGTTTGAAGATGTAGCGACCATTTTAGTTTCACTGTAATGAACGTAAACATCTGTGATTGGTTAAACTGTGGTTGTAAATCCAATAAGACCAGTTATTCATTGAAAGTACGTGCCCTTTTGCAAATGCTGTCAACTGGAGCTCTCCCAAATGGTGCTGTGGACAGTTCTATCTGGCACAGTCAGGTTAGCAGTATTCCAGTTTATAGAAATATGCTTGAACTCATTTAATAAACTTTAACATCGCAGCTATCAGGCTTCACCTCTTCCTTTTTTAACGTTTGTACTGTGCAGTGTGTGAGTTGTGGTGCAGTTGCTCTGTTAGTGTGGTTTGCTTGGGTAAGTGTGAATGCTCCATATGAACCTCAGTGCAAACCAGATATTAACGTGGAGACCTTAGTGAAAACCAAGACCCGTTCAAAACAGAGGTCTCGGAGCACTTCCAGCTGAACTCTGGTATGGTTTGATTGAAATGTGAACTTTAAGCAGACCACAGAGGAGCCCAAACAGGAAGAGCGTCAGGAATTGGTAATAAAATCATTTAATGAGAGCGGAAAAAATCGTCCACCAAATTAAAATGAGAACAGAACAAATGTGAAGCACAGAGAAGGTAAAACGCTTTGGTAAGATGAATTATTGACCAGGACTGTCGAGTAAGTCTACAGATAAAAAAGGGATTACTTCCATCATTTTTTAGTTTACGATAGAAAATCTCATTGAAAACATCTTACACTTGACCAGACATTAAAGAACTAAATTCAACTCATCGACAGCCACATTTAGACTGAGCTAAAAACTCTCAGTGCATCATATTATTGCGGCTGTTTGTGATGATGCTAACCTCCAGATGTCAGCTCCAAATCTTTGGGGCTGGGGGTTGGAGGCCCACCAGAGTGCTCGATGCCCGGGAGCTCAGCGCTGCCACCTGGCCCTGTACGCCTCTGGCTCCAGGACTCAGAGGGGACGTACTAACTTGACTCCTGTCATGTATTCACCCCTGTTCACAATAGGATACATGTTTGAGCGCAGAGTGACACATCCACTCGGCATATGTTCATGTATGCATGCTCGCGCACATGATTTCCCACGTGTCCACATTCACAGCTGTAAGGACAAGCCCTTAAGCCCTAATAAGCACCTTTGCCTTGTGGTATTCTGAGGATGGCTGCTCCACTTTGTCAGTTTTTCATTTTTGTCTCGGTGCCAACAGCCTTCATCTGCCGCGCTGTTTGAGAGTGACAAGCAAAAACATCTCCCGATCGTTCTATTCACTCTGCGTCTTGCTCATTCTCTGCCCGACTGTCTTTCTTCTTCTTCTTCATTTCCATTCTGGCAGCGTCTCCAGAGGAGCTGGGCCAATCGGATGCCTTCACCTTATAATTGTCAGTTATGACTGCACACAGAACAAACATTCATTTAATGCATTTTAAACTGTGTTCTTCACAAAATAAACTGAAAGCTTAATACACATTTAGTGTAAATGTATAGGAAAATAAACACAACATGTGTGTTTGTGGCAGTGTATTTGTTGTGGAGTTCAGAGTTACTTGATGTTGCTTCAACTTTGGATGTTAAAAATATATAAATTGCACATAAATACATGTATAAACAGCTTAAAAAAACAGACACTTCTACCACATACGAATTTGTCCAAAGGTTGAGAAATCCTTCAAAACACTGTAAACAAAGAACCGCTTGATTTTCAAAACAATCAATTCCTAAAGACATTAAAGGTGAAACAGGAGATGTTTGCGATACTTGAGAAACCAGCAACTGTCAGTGAGTTTTGGAAAAAAGTACACGCACAAGACCAGCCTCTGTCATTCACAGCTCCTTCAAAGGCCAGGCCTCCAAAACAACATGCACTAACTTGATACTACTCCCATTAGACCTCGGAGAATGAACAGCCTGCTTGTTGCCTCACAAGTACAGTGACACAACATCAGTTCACATGCCTAACTCAAAAACCATACGATAAGCCTGAGTTAAGTGTCAAGCAGAAATTGGGCGACCAGTAGTTTGTTATTGTTCTGTCAAGACAGTAAAATAACAGGGAATTTATATATAATTAGCAAAAAATGTAATAAAAAACATCTCTTATTCTCTCTTTAATTACAGTTTTCGTGTACACATATTACAACCTGTTTTTAAGGTCCCTAGATTGAAAACCTACACCATCCAGGGCAACAACAGGCTTATTTTTCCATATTATTATTTTGATTTTGATATTGTTTTAATTATTATTTTTTCCCATTACTTCATCTTAATAAAAATGCTAAATCTCCTCTAGTCTAAGTAGTATAAGTCCATTTTATGCTAACCTTTCATTGCAGCATATTCCTGTCTTTCCTACATTTAGCCTCATCTTTAATGATGGCACACAACGACATGTAGTAGCAGTGGCATCATATACTGAGCATAAATGGGACAGCTCAGAGTTGATGACATATTCACTGTCTGTAACAGTATATTCACAAAAACAAGAAGCCTCATTTTTGTTTTTTCATGCAAATTATCTTAACTGGTGTTATTAATGTCAATAAAAGCAGAATAAAAGACGCAGTCACAGGGCTTTACAACCAAAGGCCTAAAAGCACCCCACACTTTGTAAATCTCTGCTCACCAAAGCATAGAAAAATCATTATTACAATTCTTTTTTGACTAAATATAGAAATACAAGCACTTTAAATAAATACAGATTTAAAAGCTTAATTTGTTTAATTTTAACATAATATTAGTGTTGTTGAAAAGACTCAAAAGGACTTGAAACATCAAAGTATAGGACTTTGGACTTGACTTGAACTTGTGAGCCTTGACTTGGGACTTGACGACTCATGATGCATTCATGTGATCCTCGGGAACTCGGGAAAACGTTTTTCAGTCAACAGCTCGGAAACTCAGGTGAGTCAGGGTTGCCTGAGGTTCCATGTTGACGTTATTTTCATCATCAACATGGTGGAGAAAAATAAAACGTTTAAGATATTGTATAAGTCATTTAAAAATATTTCATACCATGACCGTACTAGTTTTTGTCAATATAGGCTTACTTAGACTATATACTAAGTTATTTATTTATCTACATCCAGTATTTAGAGGCTTCAAAATATGTTACCTCAACTTCTTATGTTTTGAATTGGCTTCCTTTTCTTAGACTGCTACTAATAGGCTAATTGCCACTTAGACTGGATAACTCGCTTTAAAAATAACCTTCCTTGTTCTTATGGTTTAGAATGTTCCAACTTTCCGAGTTGAAATCATGTGAACACAACAAAAACGGAAGAACAACTTCCTAACCCAGATAATCCGGGTTTCCGAGGACCACATGAATCCACCAAAAGACTCGAGACTTACTTGTGACTTGCAAAACAATAACTTGGTCCCACCTCTGATCATTAGCATCATGTTGCTAATGTTACCTAACTGCAAACACTGAAACCTGCTTCCCAAACTCTCCACAATGCTCTACAAAGTCATGTCTTGTGGTCATAATGTTGTGGCTGATCTTTGTATGGTCTAATTCTTGTGCCTAAGATGATGCTCACTTTCATTTCAACTCACAAATGATGTATTGATCTTCAAGAGGAAATGTAGGCTTTGTTTGTTGTCTGTTGTTGTACGTTCCTATTTGTTTTCAGCTGTTTATTTGTCTCACGTCTGTAAACATAGCGCCAGCGAGTACACAGTGGGATCACACCTGCTGGTCTTGGCGCCCACACGGCGCCACGCTGCCAGGTGCTACCTGTGAGTGTTTTGGATGAGTGCGGCTGGATTCGGAGTTATCTTATCTGGGAAACACATCTGGTCCTGTTTCTGTCCTTCAAACATCCACTGGCTTTTCCCCCTCCGCTGTATGCACTAAGATAAATCCACAGACCTGGCTCTCCGTTGGGTGCTTGGAGCTCATGGTCCAGTCCTCTGAGCTTTCACTGTGTAAAGAGTTTAAAAAAAAGGTTTGTTTGTTCAGGTGTAGAGAACAATCCTGTCTTTTAAATGAAATGTTTCTGTGTAATGGATCTGGAATCGTGAATAAGTAAGTTTAACATAAGTCAAACCGGCAGACATTGGTATTGTTGCATAAGAAACAAAAGATTCCGTGGCCTGCAGGTCTGTAGGAGTGAAAACTTGGTTTAAGATGCCATCTAGGTTTTATTATCAAGCCGGGTGCACTCTTGGTCTACAACGCATGTCAACAAGGAAGTAATAGCTACAGATAATACAGAGAAAGTGTCTGTTCCAGCACTGGCTACGTCTACTTAGAGAAACAAGTCAAAAGAGAAAAACATAAATACAGACAATGGAAGGAAAGTAAAATGAAGATAAATATTGACAGTGCATTCACTCAGTGTTAGTTGTGATCATCATTAAGCTCAGGACTAGAAGTTTAATGTCATTTCTAAACTTTGATATGGAGTAATGTCTTAGTAGTTTATGAATGCACAGTTTTACCTTTTTTGTAAATATAAGGCAGGAAATGTTATGCTGTTTACCCTGTGATAGTAATGGTAGATAGATACTTAGGTTTATTAGGTCAATTTAGGTGTCTGGCAGCAATGATACAATACATGCAGACAATACAAACAAGTACATAAAAAACAGATAAATATATATAAATAACAGATTTTGCCACTGTGGGCATTGTAAAATCTAATTGCTGCAGGGATAAAAGCCCTCCTGTACCTCTCTGTCCTGCAGCGCACTGGAAGGAGCCTTGTGGCCTGCACCTTGGTCCTCATGCACCTCTCCACCACAGCCCCCACAGAGTCCAGTGTCCCCCTGACCACTGGACCCTCTCTGGTCCAACCTATCACAGTGGTGTTATTGCCCCAGCACACAGCAGCATAAAAACAACAGCAGAAACAACAGACACACAGGAGCTACTAGGACGTGCTGGCTCTCTGACTGGCGCTTTCTCTCTTGTGTCTGTCTTTTAACGCAGCTTAAAGCTCCAACAGTTAGATGCATTGGGTTAGCCTTGATGGAAGGGAAGTTGGGTGCTACTTTCCAATTGCAGACCCAAGTTTGCCTCTGAGGACAAAGTAGCTTTTATGTCCCGAGGTCATTTGGATGAGGTATTACCCTGGATTCACAAATGCATGCCTGGTAACCTGGTGTGAAGAGTTAAAACAAAGGTGGAAAATGCTCTGGTTTGCTCAGTAGTGTACTCACACCTGACTGTCCCATACAAAGCAGGTGGATATGGATAATAATGAATGGAGCCACAGCGCGTCCGTGTGCACAGCTCAGCGTTTCAGGTGGGACAGGCCGCTGTGCTGCAGGTGACTGTGGCTCGGTGCCAAGTGTGTGTGCGCTTGAGTGAATGTGCTCGTGCAGGGAGCAGGAACGACAAAAGGATTAGCTGGATTACAGAAATACACCCGTCTTACAGGAGGACACCAAAGAGGAGCAGGAAGAAAACACAACACATACCGTTTTATGCAACCACTAAGCCTTATTTTACAAAGCAACACGAGTCTGAGCACAGTCTTTTCTGCAGGTACAATGCAGTCATATTCAACGCCACTGTATGTGTTTTCTGTGTTTGTAGAGGCAGAATGTTTTTACAGAGGTGGTCGATTTTATATTAAAATATTAAAGCAACACTCTTTATTCTAAATGTGTGCACTTTTTGTTGGTAACGGTGTAATGCAACTGTAATGCTGTAGTGGTTCACCTGGTAGAGCGCAGACCATATACTTTGGAGACCCAGGTTCGATTCCCACTCGGGTCATTTCCCCTCTCTCACCCTGCTTCCTCTGTGTCTACTGTCCAAACAAAAAAAGGTAAATAGATCAAAGCAATCATAAGACACAAGATGCAATAGTTCGGCAATGATTCAAAATCATCCATTTGGTGATTGCTGCAGTTACATTTGCCATCTTTTCTCTTCTTTTCCCTCCATTTATTGTAATGGTCAGTATCAAAACAACACAACAAATTAATGATATACTGGAAGGTCATGAACCAAATTTAGACTTTAATTTCCAAGTACTTCCAACGTTTAAATTGAAATCAGTTTTTATGTCCCATCCGTGATTATACTAATGCATCAACTATATGTGATAGCTTGGCTCACATTTAGCCAACAGAACGTAATGTAGCGTAGGGCTGGTGTTAGCGGCTAACCAGAAGATAGTCCTCTCCTCATGTGATTACTGAGTGTTGTATCCTTGCTTATTCCAGTAGGTTTCTCTTGGGGCAAAGTTTTGAGCAATGAACAAAGACTTCAATACGTTTATAAGTATCTCAAGATCTTGTCCTGGGCAGAATCTTGAGGCTCGGGACAGTCTCAGGTGCCCTAACCTCTGAAAAGGGTGAAAAGTGCCACATTCAGTGAAATGTTTTCTTCTATATTGTAAAGTCTGCCTGTGTCACTCTCCCAAATGGCTTTATTGTGGTTTTGACATCCACTATTTGACTTTGAATTTTAGCCAAAGAAAAAAATCTGACACCGCACTGAACTTAATGGATTCATCTTTCAACCTGTCGCGGCAGAGTTCTGAAATGGAGCGGCTTATTGGAGATGCAGTGGGAGCTGTGCTGTGATATGACATGTTTGGATCCCTCTTTCTCTCTGTTTAGGTTGGAATAGAGGAGATGCTGTCAAGAGTGTGGGAGTCCCAGCCCAGGGTGATCAGGTTCCAGCGCAAACATCAGAGAAGCTCGGTCGCCAACGGGCTGAGGCGACAGAAGAGAGACTGGGTCATCCCACCGATCAATGTTCCCGAAAACTCCCGAGGACCCTTCCCTCACATGCTTGTCAGGGTGAGTGGCAGCTCCTATCACCGCCAACCCAAAAGCTTTGATTCACAACTTTCATAACATGTCTCTGTCAACGTAAGGCAAGTGGGGATTTACTTTAAGATTCAGAGCAACATGTCTACTTTGGCTATGAATTCTTTCGCTGTCAGAAAATCAAATGCAGTTATCATAGAGTTCTCTTTTGGTCTATTGGGTCATCACGGATTTTGTCTATATTTTGACCTTATTATCATCCTAATATTATCATTGAAGCATACAACACAGCAACACAGCACATTAAAAAAATACATCTTCTTTGGTAGACTTTTCAAAGCGACATTGCACTAATCAGGTGTATTCAGTAACTTTAAGTGGAGATATGTGGTTCTTTTAGAAGGCTGATTGTCCTTGTGAATATACCATAGTGCAGTATAGTGTAGTCCATATACATAAATGTTGATCAACATGTTGATCTGTGAAATTATGGAAGCACCACATTTAGGAGGTCAAAGTGTAGCCCTAGGGGTACGTTGAGTGGCTTTGGATGGATCTGAGATTGCACTAGAGCTGTTATACCAGTGCAAGTTAGATTTGTCATTAATATTTCACTAAAAGAGTAAAATGATCTTGTTTGAGAACGCAGCGTATGCTTTCTGGGCTAATAGTTATTTTATGTCAAAATGTAGTGATTCCTAGTCTTTGTCAAAATGATCACATAATTTCATCTTCAATTCTCGTGGGTTGGATGGTGGCAGAGTGGTTAGCACCTCTGTCTCTCCACAAGAAAGTCGTGGGATCATTCTCCTGGCCAGTGTGCATGTCCTCACCTTGCTACATTGCTACCGTGGGTTCTTTCCGACTTGCTTTCTCCCATGAATTAGTAATGAGTGAATGATTGACTGTCAGTGTCTGGGAATGAAGGGGCTGCAGTTAATTGCCGATGGTCCAGGGTTTACTCCACCCCACACCTTAAGAAGCTAAGATAGTCTACAACCACCCAGCAACCCTTAGAAATGAATGAAGAAGTGCTTTTTGGGGTTATCCTCATTTGGGGGTTGCCACAGTGAAGTATTTCACATGAGTAACTTGGCAATGTTTTCCACCGGATGCCCTTTCTGACACAACCCTCTCCATTTACCCGGGTTAGGGACCAACATAGACGGAGTCCATGGCTGAAGTTGCTCCTCAGGGGGTTCAAACCCCCAATCTCCCACACCAAAGGCGGGTGCACTAATCTCTTCATCACAGAGGAGCTTTCAACCCTTAGAAATGAATGAGCTAGAAAATCAACAAATGATTCTCTGACTTTCAGCTACATCAGATTTGACTTGAGACATTCTGGCTGCCCCCCAACATCCAAAGACTTGTCCGTGTAGGTGAACCAGTCAATCTAAACTGCCCACAGTGAATGAGGGTGAGAGTGAATGGTTGTTTTGGTTGTATTAACTGGCGATCATCCAGGTTAGGACCATAGCAGCAGGAGTAGGCTCCAGCCCCCCAAGACCCCAAAGGAAAAAGTGGTAGAAAGTGAATAGTTTTGAGGGAAAAACTAATTTTCCCAGTGGATCAAAAAAGTTCATCTTAAAAAAGTCACATTGGCAGTATACTACGTTGATGTCGCTGAAAGGACATCATGTTAAAGTGTGCCTATGCAGCTCAGATAAGGAAAAAGCATGAAGAACATAGTGCAATATCTTGTACGATCGCACAAGGCCTGGAGGTCCTGGTATTTTCCATCAAGCGCACCCAGCAGGCTAAAAGCGCCGCTCTTGTCTCCGGTTTAAGTCGTGATGCTGGGTGATTTGTCGGCTGCGCCTTTGGGCACCGCAGGCAGGTAGACACACGGAAAAATAATCCTTGCTTAGAAAACGCTTCTCGTGCTTATGGTCTCAGAAGAACAGATGTGAGGATTACTCAGGGGTGTTATCTCTGCCAGGCTCTCCCTGTCTGTTCATATATCAGCGCACTATTTTTCATTTCCACCAAACACTGCACCAAAGGTTAGCAGAACGGAAGGTTTATGACCAACGTGGCACTGCATAAACAATTTTACAGGTTATAAATCCCTCGTTACTGTTCATTTGGGTAGATTGGAGTTTATGAAGTTGGACTGCATGATAAATTGCAGTGCAACAATAACAATTGACAAGAACTATGGTCTTCCATGTGACAGATATTAATCTTTTGCATGTCAAAATAAGTCAATCTCAGCCTTAAATCAGTGAAGAAAAAGTGAGTGGCTCCAAAGAGACCAATAGAATAGATAGAATAGAATAGAATAGTTATTTTAGAGCCTTGCATTTCAAACTGTATTATCCCAAGTATCACATATTAGAATATTCAGCATAAATTTTCAATATATTGTTCAGCCCTAGTTTATGGCTTAACTTATCAATTCAGTTTTAGCACACTTGGCCATACTTTCACTATAATGGTTTGCAAAAATGAAGGGTCACTGTTTTTATGTTGTCATAATGATGCCAATTCGTCACTTTTTAAAACATGCATTCAGAATATTAACAGTAAGTAACAGAATGTCACCTGTATGTAAGATGTGAAGAGTTTGCTGTTACTTTTGTGCTTCTAGTTTACTTTTTAAGTGCCTTAATTTGGAGTTTTCCCCACCAGTGATTAAAGAAAGTCTGACACTAGAAACACTGTTGATTACTGCATTAGTTAGAGCTGAGCTGTAAAGAAGAGGTCTCTGTGTTTTGTTGTTTTTGTTTTTTGTTTTTGTGCTATTTGGGTTTTTATTTTTTTGGATTTGTCATGTTGCCTGTGAATGCATATAATATTGATTCACAAAGGGAAGGGATAAATTGGCTGAATGGATTGTGAAAGAATAAATGGTTAATAGAGTGATGGTTTGGGTGGATGGATGAAGGAGTGAATGGGTGAATATATGTACGTATTTATGGAGGAATGGGTTTATGCATGGATGGATGGGAGAATTAATGGATGGATAGATGGATGGACAGACAGATGATGAGACTGATGGTTAGATTGATAGATAGAGAAATGGTTTGGGTGGATGAATGGATGATTGAAGTATGGATGTATAAAGAGTGGATCTGTGAATGTATGGATGGAGGGATGGATAAAGGGATGATTTTGCCAATGGATAGCAAGATGGTGGGATGGATGGAGGAATACATGGCTAGCTTTATAGTGGAGTGATTGTTCTCTAAGGATGGATGGATGGGTGTGGGAGTGAATGGGTGAATGTATAAATGAATTTATGGAAGGAAGGATTGATGGATAGATGAATGGAAGGAGAGATGAGGGAACTGTTGGTTAGATTGAAGGATAGAGAAGTGATTCTGTGGATGAATGGATGTTTGATATATAGATGGATAAAAGAGTGGATGGATGGATGGATGGATGAAGTGAGTGAGTGAATGTATTAAAGATGGGTAAGTTTGATAGAAACATGGGTTGGTTGGATAGATGGAGAAATGAATTGATAGATGGGTGGATGAAGTAGCTGAAAGTACATATGGATAGTTCATGATGGAAGGAGGGACTCATGTAAGGAAGGAAGGAGGGAAGGGAGGAAGAAGGAGGAGGATTTAGTGCAGGAATCTTTAAATGGTTGGATTATACACTACTTCTTATATATTTACACTATTATCACACATGATTGGGGCTTTAATGACAGTATGTTGTTTTTTTAACTTTCGAACCAGAAGGACGTGTTCATCACATGACCCCAGCCTATTGATGTGAGCCTGGCTTAGCCTGTTTGCAGTGTGATAGACAGAGCTCTGCTGTGAGTCGTCTAGAGTAAATACACATAATTCCTCCATTCTGTCGTTCATTAAGCCCATAAACGTCTGTGTGCCGTATATAAACCTGATGCTTCTGGCTGATTCTATCCCCCCTCTGGTTTCAAGTGTCTTATGAAGTATCCTTTCTAATGAGGACATCCTCTGTTTGTGCAATAGACCAGAAACAGCTCTATGCTGCTCTTTAGAAGGATTCTCAACCCTGCACAGATTTATATAAAACATATAAGATACCTGGAAAGATAGAGGGATGCTGCTTTTCTTATATTCACATCTCCACTGAAGCATATGAGCTAACTGTCTTAAGTGTTCCCTCAATAGAATGGTTATGCAAATGGTTTCTTTTCTTCCTGAACAAAGTTTGTCCAAGACGTAATATCTACCTAGAGTAATTATAGATTACAGAGACGATGGCCCTGCTGTGTGTCCCTTTCTTGACCAGCTGCAGGTTTACACCACCATATTTGTTATTCTGAGTTGTGCTAAATGAGTAGAGGGAAAGGTATGATATACAGTTCAATAGATATATTGTATATCTTCAGTTAGGTATACCCTCCCACACATCAGCTCTCATTTGCATGCATCTGTCCTTAAAGCTACTGTGCTGTTTTGCATTATGTGACTCGGTGGCAATTATTGAAATCTGCCCCAAAGCGCCTAAAAACGCCTAAATAGCACAATCCTTGCAAATGATCACCTCACGCAATGGATTAAATGTTTGTAGACTGGATATACAGCAATAACACTGCACACTTATAATAAATATGAATGTGTACAAGGATAAATGAAAGAAAAAAAAAGAAGGGACTGTAATATACAGAATTTACAAATGACTCAAGTAAGAACATTAACAGAAATGAACTATATTTGTGTAATGATAAAAACAGTCGAGATAATCTGGTTACACAGGCGTGCAGCCAGTGGGTACTATCGGTGGGCGGGTAACAATAGATGCTACAAATCAAAAGGCAGTTTCCTAAGAAAGCCACTCAGCTGGGTTTTCTCCAGGCGGTCCTTATCAGTCACTCAGGCAGACAGGCTGCTTCTACTGGCATTTCAGTGCACACATCCTCACACACCAGCACGCAGCACACAAGTCCCTCACGCCCATTTGTCGAGCGAGGCTTACACTCCCGGATTACGGAAATCGCCTTTCACCGATGTGTCGTGCAAGAGGGCAGATTTCCCACCAAAGCGAGGAAAGAGTCGCCCTCACAAAGAGACGCACAGCGGGGCCGGACGGTGTCAGGGGAGACGGCAAATAGCGCTGCCCTATCCAGAGACACGGACCCTCTTTTATCCCCCTTTCACATGTCGGATGTTCGATGCTCGGATTAAAGCTCAAGGCCTTGCTTTGTGTGTGTGGCCGCGAGTGTTGCGCATGGGTTATTCCACTATGGATATATGAGCCTGTGCACTCACTGGTAAAGGACATGTCAGTGTTATATAGGAGGATGACAAGCTGGACGCACATGTTTCTGATAGAGTTTATAAGTACATTTGATGATATGTGATTCCAAATGATTGTTTTGTCTGTTTTACGTGAGAAAAAATATTTATAGTATGGTATAGTAAGGCATGGTATGGTATAGTATAGCCATATTTATATTACATTCACAGCATATGTTACTCATTAAAAGACTATAGTCACATTTCTATAAACAGATTTAATTTGCACTTGCATAGGGTGGTTTTTTGTCTTGGTCATGTTCAGAAGAAAGGGAATTATTACAATAATTAAACAAATATACAGGATAATAGACACATGTTTATGTAAGCTGTATATTGTTGTATAGTAATAATGTTAATGATAATGTATGAAAGTGATGGCAGTAAAAATTTATATGAGAATGTGAAATGAAACAGAATTAATATTGAATATCAGGTGATAGGGGTAATGATGGTAGTGGTAATAATGCTGACAATTACAGTAAAGTTAATAATAATAAATAATAATATTAATTGTTTGCACTGGTAATGATGGTAATGACAATGATGGTTACAACAATAACATTTATAATGAGAAAAATAATGTTAACAATAATTAAGGAAAATAGTGATAATAGTTTTTGTGTGCGTGTGTATATGAATGTAAGTTATTACAACTGTTTTGTGTTTTGTTTTGTGTGTTTGTGTGTTTTTTTGTTTTGTTTTTCTTTTTGTCTTGTTGTCTTGTTATGATATATAGTATTATCATTACTTGGTTATTTTAATTCAAATGTTAAAAAGGGTGGGCACACTTCCACCTAAACCCTTTTGGTGCTTCATTTAGTGAAAGTATTGTATTGTTGCCAGTTTTCCTTCCTTACTTTACTAATGAGCGAAATGATCTGAACTGACCTGAGAAGTGCAATTGAAACAGCTCGGTGCAATAATATTTATGCACTAATCAGCCGTGAAGATGACACCGAAGTCAGTCAGAACTATAAAGAAACAACTTTTAAACAATTTTACCATCAAAACAAAATGCACATTTCCTTTTCAACTTTTAATTTTGAATAATATGTGTGTTAGCTATCTGATTCACTGTAAGCATTGTGATCAGAGTAGCAGCTTTTATTTCATTGTGCAGACTGTTGCAAGGAACAGCTCATGCATTTTGGCCTCTTGATGGATTTAAACCCATTAACTAGCCACTTAGTGCAGTGCAAAAACTCAGAAACTCAAATGACTTTACACTGACCTTACATAATCAAATAAAGACATGACGAGTTAATGTGCAAATGTTTCCAGTGACTGAACCCGGTCCTAATTTGACTTCTGAAGTGACACCGAGTACCTTTATGTGAAGTGAAGTACGAACAGGAGAAAGGTGCAGAGAGACAATAAGTGAGGACATTGGTGTCATGGCACTGCTGTTAAAAATGGAAGATGTGTCCGCCGCCCTGTGAGCTCCCCTGTCCCCATCTCTCCGCAGCAGCTCTTCGCTCTGACAGGCAGTCGACCAAAGTACAGCAGTTGGGATTCATGCTTTATCCGTTCGCTCTCACAAGTGGCCCGAGAGTCAGCCTTTCAAGCTTACCCCACTTGATTTTAAGACACATCGACTCTCCTTCCTCTGCCGCGTTGCATCTTTGAGCTGTTTGCACTCGAGCCTTCACACGGTCGGGCTCACCAGGTTGCAAAAGACCAATTAACCCTCCGAGTGTAATTACCCCTTTGGCAAGCGTCAAATGAAGCAAATGACTGGCCCAAAGAGGTGTGTGATAGGACTGCGGGCTGTTTTCTCTTTGATTCAGTGCGAGTGGAGAAAGAACGCGACACTGGGTACAATCAGAGGCTAATGTAGCAGCTCCAGGCAGTTTCAATAATCCCTGAAACAGCGGGGCCTTCAGTTGCACATAAAACAATGCCCTTGCTCAAGAGGAAATACAAAAATGATGTTTTTTATTGTGTGGTGTTTAATGAATGTTAATGGAAACTTCCTCCATTAGGTACACTGTATTATTTTAAGAGTAAATTTAGAAATGCAGTCGCTGACATAATGGATCATTTGTAATGCAGTGAAATTCTGTGTTTTTGCAAAGACTGATTTAGTGTAATTGTGCTCCATGAACTGCAACTGACTCACGTCACAACTTGCGTCACCAAACAGCACTCTGATTTATGCCAGCAGCAAAGAAATCAGATATTAACACTTGTTATGGTGTATGTTATGATATCTATAGACTATATATAAACTATAGTAGCTATACTACAGACACACAGTGGTGGAAAAAGGACACCCCATGCATTTATGAAATATTGCATTAAGAATCACTCTTAGGTCTTCAAGTGCATTTTTTTTTGTTGATTTTTTGTTGATTTTTGAAACACATTCTCTGTTATTAGTTGACTTTGATACCGACAATGTTGAGAAGTGACTTATTGAAACTGTTAAGAATTTAGTTTTGTTAGTTTTTCTTGTAAACAATAAACAAAAATAAAAAAATCATTTGTATTGTTTGTGTCTAATGCAGCCACACTATTTTTTCCACAAATATTTCCTGATAATATTTGAGATTGTTTAAAACTCTGTACTGTAGTATAACTTACCACTATAGTCTGAGTGTTTAGCGCTCCTTCTTCACAGCAGGAAGGTCGTGGGTTCGATCCCCGGGCCGGCCGACACTCGATCTGTCTGTGAGGAGTCTGCAGGTCCTCCCCGTGTTACCATGGGACTCTAAAGTGCCCCTAGTGGATGAATGTGAGAGTGAATGGTTGTCTGTCAATGTCTGTCTCTAAGTGTCAGCCCTGCGACGAACTGGCCAGGGTGTACCCAAAGCTGCTGGGATATTGGACTCATTTGTACCAAACATAGCCGGACAAAAACAAGATGCATGACGAGGCTCTTTTCAGCTGCTGACCCTTTCACCTCGACATGGGTAATTTGGTCATGAAGAGCCACTATGGCCCCAGTAACATTGATTTGCCATTGTGCTCGAATAGGATTTCAGATCTCTGGCTGTTGAATGATTTGACATGACAGATGTTAGCGTGGTGGAAATAAAGAGGCTGGCAAATACTTTAAATGGATATGCTGGAAGAGGGTTAGATGTAGCCTTTTCGAGGAACACACAAGCAGCAAGGGCGGGAAATGGAAAACGGTGACAGGCTGAAGTGAAAACAGGCAGGAGGAAAAAGAGGTACCCTTTGGAGAGTGCTGTAAATCTGCAGGCTGAGAGAGGCCAACATTAGTCTCAGGCCATTTGTGGCATTCTCATCTCGGCCGTCTCTGAAACACCTAGACTGGGCCCAATGAGGCAGGACTGATGGAAGGCAGTCTGAATATAAAGGGAGAAAAGAGAGCTCTTTCATTTAACAGGCCTCAAACACCGGCTCCCTATTCGCACCTACGCCCGGGACAACAATGCAAACAATGTGTTCAGGACATAACTCAGGGCTTTGTGAGAACCACCAGAAATACAGCAGTGTTCAGATAGACTTTCAGGACGCAGTGGCTTTATCATATAGTGCAATGTGACTTAAACTCACAATACACATCTTTTTAAAGTGATGAGCTATACTTTTATACAGCAAATAATATTCTTCTTTCTGGTTACCATAGCAGCCGTCAGTTTGTGAGATATACTATACTGTACATTCCCACTTTGATTCTTTGATTGGAAGCAGGAAAACTGAAATTTAAAATTAGTCAGGGCAACTTTGACAAAGACAATATACCAATGGTCTACAGTAGTGGTTGTCAAAATGAAAAATGAAAATATCTGTCTTTCCATGTACCACCTTTATGTCAATGCGGATCTATGCCATTTTAAGTTTTATATCAACCAGTTATATTATCAATAATAATCAATATACATTTTGTTGTTATCAGAGATTCTCAAGTACCACCACAGAGAGCCAGAGTACCACTACCTGTACCACAGTTTGAGAAGCACTGGGCTTAGACAAAAGGGTCAAAGGGCCAGTTAAGGGCTGTTTTGCAGTGGGAGCATGTACTCGAAGTGGGGCAAGTCTGGTGAACTTGTATTGTTGTACGTCATGTACTCACACTAGTCAGGCTCTGTGCCCGGTATGGTTTATTTTCTGGTTTGGAACCTTAGTAATCTGTGTTCAGCAGGCTTGTGTTGAAGTACATATTTATTACCAGAGTGTGTAGCCGGACATCTAAATGGAAACAATCAAGTCAGGAAATGAGTGAGTCATTCATAACACCATGAAAGTATGGTTGAAAACACTATTTAATGTGGCGCCTGTGTTCACAAAAAGGAATCTAGGGAACTATTGCATGGCTCCGACTAAGAACAAATCATTTCAGGTTTCAATCCAAGTTATTTTTGGTACTGTACCCATACCTTAGTTGGTTCCCAAATAGTTTCTGGAAGCAGAAGCTACACAGAGTCTTGCGCATACAAAACCAGTAAATAGCATCTTCCCTCTCCTTCCAGCTTCCCAGACTTAAACCTAAAAATCATCTGCTATGATCTTGGAGGTTAGTGCAGTTGAGAGTTGATCAGGGCTGCTTCATCAAAAGAATAACACTGAACATATAAGTGTATCATTACCAATGTTTTATTAGGCCCGTACAGTTGAGAGGTGATGGGACCAGAAGTGAATAACATATTTAACACACATTTAAATAGTTTTGTGACGGTTCTGGTGGCTTTTTGAGATTGAGGCTGGGATTTATGTTGCTGACCTTTACTTGCACAAGATTACAGGTGATGATAATGTTATGCCTGGCTGACCAGTACACTGTATGTTCACATTATTTAACCATTATTCCAGAGTTTGGAGAAGCAGAAGCTAAGCACAGTGTCATCAGTGCCATTATTTAAAATGCAATTGGCTTCCAACCACCATCAACTATAAGTTATATGCATAATGGCTATCACTGTGACATTGTTAACACTAATGCTTGATGGATAGTTGAATTAGCTCATCAAAATCACATGACCAGGTGTGTTTCATTACCTGAAATGGACCATTATACTGCTCTGGGTCTAAAAGCACTGATGGGATTGCTGTATGTTTTAATGAAAGGGTCTTATCATAGGCCAACAGAAGCTCAAAAGAACAAATAGGTAACTCTGTGCTCCAATGTTTCCTCAGATAATTCGCTCCAGTCAAGTCTCCTTTACTGTGCTGTGATGCAAAAATGTTTGTGTAAGAATAAGTGAGCCCCATGTCTTTGTAATGTCTGCAGCTCTGTTCGTGCACTCCCCAAAATGAAAACTCTGTGCTTCATTTACAGCCTCATATTGCGTTGTGTATTTCATTACAGCTCATAATGAGGCCGTAATATGCTTTTTGGATTTGCTTGTTTTGTCTGCAGTTTATTGCATCCCCCTGTGCATTCAGATACATTATGTCTTCTCACTGTGTCTGTGCCTGGACTCGCAACAGCGCATTCTCTCATAATTCAGGATGGAGCAATAAAATACAAACTCGTGTGATGCTGAAATTACATTATTCAAAACAAAATATAACACGTAATATAATTCTTCCGCTGAAAATGTTTCATATTAATTATCTATTCCTCAAGCCCTTTTCTCCGTATGGAAATGCGGAGGATGTTTAAATTTACATTTGAAGGAAACAGCCAGTGGTACTGAACCAACTTTCAAAAGAACTTCTTTTGAGTCACTCTCTGAGAATTATCATATTTATTTTTATTGCTACAATAATGATGGAGATACAGCGCCGTTGGAGATTTATGTTTTTTCTGTGATTGACATCAAGCAGGTTGGGGTGGTGGATGGGATGCAGTGGGAGCTGGCAGGGGTTGTACCGCATTCAAGCAAATGTTGTTAAAGGAAACTCCGACTTGTAGAACTAATTGACCTTGTGTAATAAACATTTGCTTCAGCTATATATATATGTTCTCAAAAAATGAATGAATGAATGAATTTCCATCGTACGCCGCCATTGTTGTTGATGTTGCAATGCATTCTGGGTAATGTGCGGCATTGTTTCCACCGTTGAAGACTATCTAAGAGAAAACGTCGCCCGAAACAATGTAACTTTACCTTGACGTTCGTCTCAGCTGCTGCCGAATGACGTCAAAGTCCCAGAATGCATTGCGCAGGTAAAACAATGGCGACTTCAATAGTCAGAAAAGGTAGTAAACATATACGATTTTTAAAGTAATTAGGAGTTTTCAAGTGCAACTAACAATGAATTTTAGTAGTCAGGGTTCCTTTTAAAGCATTGCAATGTTCTTTTGGGCTGTATGATTTAGCAAAATTCACACAGGACTGTTATATTATAAATCCTAGTAATGTATATTTGCATTGATTTAACATGTTGTGGTAAGATATGTGATCTCATGTAGTAGTAGTTCCGTGTGGAGTTTGTGTTACTGTTCAACGACATGCATGAATAGGTGAATGCAATGAAACATTTATTCATTCATCTTGTACCACTTAGTCCCATTCGCAGGTGACTGGAGCCTATCCCAGCAGCTTCGGGCCTGAGGTGGGGTACACCCTGGACAATGGCCAGTTAGTCACAGGGCTGACACTTATGCACAGACATTGACAGACAACCATTCACTCTCACATTCATTCACTAGGGGCACTTTAGATTGTTCAGTTCACCTACATACATGTCTTTGGGCGGTAGAAGGAATGTATTCATATAAGACTGTAAAGAAACAGTTGTATATAAATATATTTCAAGTTGAGTGGGTACTTTGTGGGCTATTATAGTCAATAAATAATTCCAGTTAATTTAGTGATGCTAGATAGTTTGCTTTTTGTGATCAGTTTAAGGGTTCAGCTGCTGTGGGGTTTGGAGTAAAAAGAGTTTGACACATCAAGTCCTTGTCAAACCATATAAAGTAAATCAAACTTCCCACAAAAGAGCTGACAGGTATATTGTCAACAACATTTTGTTTGCGCAATATAATGGTCCTTTTTAATTATTTACTAATGATGCTAAACTCAAAATAAGTGTGTGATAAAATTCTGGTTTGTAGTGTACAATGTCTTACATTATTTACCAAGTTTGCACACTTTTTGGATGTAAAACCTGGAACTATGTCACAAAGACCACCAGCACTTAAAATTACATTTCTCCAAGTTTGGGTATTATGTGTCTTAGTTAAGTTTTGACCAAAAAAAAAATTACAGTCGCTGAAAACAATAGAGTGAGAAAACCTTTACGTTATTGAATGTTTATGTTGCAGGTAAAACTATTAAGCACAATATTTGGAAGAAGAAGTTCTTGTGAGACTGAGATTTGATCTTAAATTCACAAAAGAACGGTCAGATTTTGTACCACGACAATTTAACTCCGGAAAGTCAAAGTGTTTTTAGTAATGGCGCGCCAGAAGCTTGACTCCTTTTGTCAGTACTTTCATGATATCTTTGCATCAACCGTGTAGAATGTAAAAGAGATGAAAAGCTTGACTGTGCAACAAGAAATCTCAGCAGCCTAATTGGGTTTAAAAGTGCTTCTTACCGTACCAGACTCCCATGTGTCACATTAGCTGTCCAAATTACACTGCTACGCTACAGTGGTGCTACATGCCTGGTACACAGATTCTATTAAATCCATACTCTGCAGCAGCGTGTGAGTTCACAGTGGTCCAGCCTCCAGACTCATCAGTATGAACAAAGACATTCCCATTAGCTATCGACAGCAGGTACAGATGATCATTTAATTAACCATAACCATTTTTAGTATCCCTAATGGCGCTAATAAGTCCATCCCAATTTCCTATTACATGGCAGTTCATATCAACAGAGCCAATAAGCAGTCGTTCATACAATTATTTGCTCGTTAAGGCTTTAATCAAACGGTCCGTATGGGATCTAAATGATACAGTGTGGCGTTTCTTAGGTCTGCATTTATCTTGTGTTTGTGATAAATGTTCACACTCAGTTTAGCTTTAGTTGGAGGCAGCCGACAGAGTTGTTGACATGTCTCCTTTCTGGTTTAATTCTGTTCACACCATGCTCCTTTTTGGAGCTGACACAAGCCTCTGAATGTGTCCCAGAATCGTGCAGCGTCTCGGCGCTGAATCATCCACAAAAACAACGAGGTCTCCAGGAATAAAGTTTGTTTTAATCCTGTTCCACTTTCCCGACTGTGGCGCGATGAGTAATTCACTAACCCACCTCCTCCGACAACACAGCCAAATAATTTACTTCTTTACTGCCTGTGATTCCTCGAGGGCAGAGGAGCCTCCTGCTGCAGCAGAGCCATGTTTAATGTGTACTATTAACATCAAAACAGGAAAGACACCAGTGAAATTATTTTTAAATGATCTTTTTTTAAAGTTTTCATGGCAGCTTCTGTGCACTCTGCAGAACAGTCTCAGTGTTGTATTTTGATTTACACATTCTGGACCACTGTAGAAACTTTTATTCAGCCTCTACATTACTTTAACTAACTTAGGATTTAACCATGTATTGCCCATGTTGGTGTGCGGAAGTCATGGTGAGCTGATGATGCATATGACTGAGAACGTAGAGCGCAGAAGCCTAGTACTCTCCTCAGATGTTTCACCTTTACTTTCCACAGTTTGGTTTAGTTATTAGCACATCAATCTCAATCCCTGCAATGGAGTCGGCTCATTTGTGGGGTTGAAAACGGACGTGCAAATAAAGCGTCATACCCCACTGTGCCCACTATGTCAAATCTGACACGTATGAACGCAAATCCTGCACACATCCTCCAGAGTTCATTTACACGAGTGAGTGCAAAGATCAGGAGAAAGTCTTGAGGCTGTTCTCCTGACATCCTCCTGAGGACAAGTGTAAATGGTTATAGAAGTCTTTTTCAGGCTGACTTATACGAAATGAGCCCCCTAATTTCACTATTCCATGGCATGTGCCTGGAATGAGTTTTTGTACAATTTAAACTCTACTTCTTTTAGATTCATGAAAGGACAGCTGATGACCAAATCTAACAGACCGCTTAGGACTTTATCCATTTATTTATTTGAGAATAAAACAGACATTTGTGTAGCGCTGCTGCCTCTAACTGCATAATACAAATCAACAAATCGACAACAAACAAAACATAAATCAACTCACTTTTGTTTTCCAGTCCAGTTTTTGGCAGACTCTTTGGCATGACTCCCCCTACTGGTGGTACAAAGGGACATACATGGATATTTTAGACAGCACAGTGGCATCTCTTGCAACTAATGTTTTTCTAGCACATTTTATTTTTATTTTTTTATATAATCCAATCATGTCTTCTTTGTGCACTACATTTTTTTATTTATTTGTTTTAATTTAACCTTTATTTAACCAGGAAAGTCCCATTGAGATTAAAAACCTCTTTTTCAAGGGAGTCCTGTCCAAGAGGCAGCAGAAAATAATAAATACAGTTACACAATACATGCCATAAACAGTCCCGTAAGCTAAGGTTGACTGTATAATTTGTTTGTTCATTAGTATATGTGATAGTAACATGTATATAAATAAAATAAAATTCCTTTTTTTAATCAAGCATGCACACTTTTGGCAACTGTTAGCCCCTTTATCCTAACAGATGTTTATACAGTACTGTGCTACATGTCATTTTCCCAGCACAACACTGGTGCCAACTGAATTTTGTTTGCCAGCTCATACAGTATGTGTCTATTGTCATTCTCGTTGCCATTTTCAGCCTCCCCAGTCGGACAATTAGAAAGTGCCGGTCCCATTAGAGCTGGCCCCTTGTACAAAGACCGAACTCTGTTGTGTGTGACACGCCGCTCAACCTCTTCCTAAATAACTGTCAGTGTCCAGGCTGACCCCTCCGGCGCCCTCCCTCAGAGCCGCTCTCGTCCCGCTGGGTGCTCAGTGCCAGCTCCTCCTCACGCTTTCATGACTGGCCTGGGTCTGATTGGTCCCGGACCCCCCCTTTAGCCCGGGGCGCGCCAGGAGGGCTTTCAACCGGCCTTAGGGTGCTGCTGATTGGCCGGGCTGTCAGGGCAGCATGGGTCCTGTGGGAGCGTGTGACAGCAGCTTGAGTTAGGGTTGCAATTCCGCTGTGACATTAGCTGGAAAGGAAAAGTGCGGAAGCAGCAGAAAAGCTCCTTCACTTTTACAACTGTCCATCAATTTATTTCAGTGTTTTGCAATTTGGACACGTTAGATTTCCTCAACCTTTTTCATGTTTTGCACAATGCCTGGCTTTTTTTTTAAACCTTAAGCGGGTATGGCTCTCACCCAAACACCATATAATGATAAATAAATCAAAGTAGAGCATTTTATAAAGACTGACACTCTCACAGCAGAGAGGTCCTCATCCTATGTTTTGTATTAGGTGGGACTATTAGGTGTATGAATACCATTGTTCTGTTAGAAAGTACTATGTTTAAATTACATTTTGCATGGCCCTGCATTACATGGAACCTAAAGAACCATTGTGGCTGACTTCCTGTTCTACACACTGTGCCCTGCTGACAAGAATGATCACAAATGATCATCTATCTATCTTTTCTCCACAAGTAGCCACCTCTAATTTGCGAAATCCAGAATTTTGCCTTGAAATCTTATTTGCTTAGTCTTAGCTTGGGTTAGCAATGTTAGACACTACTCAGTTTGAAGTTGCCACATTCCCTGAACCTTTAATTTTGACAGTTACACCAACTTCTCCATCTCACCGTGATGAGGTCTTGCCTTCATTTAATAATGTACAGTAGAACTTATTTTTTTTATTCCTGGTCAATCACTGCCTCTCTGTCACCTCCTCCTAAGCTGATTTTGTTGATCTATACATCCCCAGTAAATTACAAGAAGTCATTCAAATGTATTTTTTATTTTGAAATTGAACTCTGCCTGACACAGAGTCCAGGTGAGTGTTAACTTTATGAATCACACACAGATTTAAGTGACATGTTGATTTTTCTGATTTTTTAGGAGTAATTTGTTTTCAAGAAGACCATGTTTGTGGCTTTTGACTTTAACAGAGCATCATTTGCAGTTTTCTTTACTTCCATTGCCGTCATTTACAGTAAAACATTCCAAAAAACGACTCCATAGAGAAAAGTAAGAAAGTGAAACAGGCTGTTATACCTCAAAGTAGTGACTGTGGCATCTGGACAGCTCTATCTGACTGGATTACTGAGACTGTTCCTGGAAACATTACATCTGTACTTCATTTGTAGTATATTTAATGTTGGTTGGGGGCTATCTCACTTGTATTTTGCATAGACAGCAGAAACCACTTCTCCAACTGCTCCTCCTGTTCCCTCTGTCTTCATGCCCCATCCTGCCCCTTCAGGCATCCTTCCAGCTCCTCGCCATGTCTTCATTGCAATTATCTCCTGGGATATCCCTTAGTGTGCCCAGGACCGGGTTCAGTGTTGTTTTGGGAGAATGGAGCGGTTTAATGAGTTGCAGCTCTCCGGGGGTCTGGCTGTGTTTTGGCAGCTAAGACAAGAGTGTCGCCCTTTGCCTCCCACCGTTCCCATCACAGAATTGGAGAAAACGTGGCTCCTTTCATCCAGGCAATGGCTTTATTTGCTCTATTCTTCTCCCTCATGCTGAATCGGGGGAATTAATTCCATTGTTGCACCAATGCCGCCTGTATGTTTCATTGGGATCCTTGCCTAGAGCTCTAGGCTTGTCTGAATTGCCTGGCTTATGTCATAATTGGGTTTGTGGCTCATTCTTAACTTCCATTATTATTTATTCTCTCTCTAATTGCCCCTTTTCCCCAATCTTCCATTTCATTCCAGGATATGGTTAATGTTTTTTGTGCAGAACTGTAAAAACTAGACACACAGAATGGAGTTGGAGTGTATATCAGAAAGAGTAAAGGGTTCACAGTCAGTGACCCTGCAGAGATGTGTGATTCAAAAGAGAGACTGCATAACCAGTTCCTGGAATGGGTTCATCCAAAGCCTTTATGATAAATGAAAAAGCCAGTCTGCAAAAAAACTAGAGTATGTAGCCAGTACACTGACAATAGTTGAGAGGACAAAAGCAGAACCTTTCCATTTGAAGCAACACTCATTCAATAAAAATTAGCATCATTAAATAAAAGATATTTATTCAAAGGTAGTTATCAGAAGTATTTGTCTGTCATTTTCAACAAGGGACTTATTTGGAATGTTAAATGTTACACCGTTTCTATCTTAAACATTGACTTTCTGCATCCAGAATGTAGTATATCAGATGTTTTCTTTGAAACTTCTTTATGGAATATGCAGCCAGCTTTTACCATTCACCGAGCATGCCTCCTCCATTCCTCCACTTTTCTCTCTTCATTAAAGGCAGATTACTTGACAGTTGCTTTCTCTGATGTTTTTCAGTCAGTTCACACCTCTAACAGAATTGTCTTAAACTCTCAGACATCTTCTGTAAAAGGTTTGAGCGTTGTTTCACAAAATCTTACTCTATTATCTTTAAATACAAACCCACTTTGCAGAGACATAACCTCAGGAAACCTTAGAAACTCAAAGGATTCAATTCAATTGACTTTGGAGGAAAATGGAGAGGAATGTCTGGGTAACACTGTCAGCGGTAAAGCAGGCGAACCTTCCTCAGGTGGCAAGTCAGGCTGCTGGTATTGATGGGCCTCTCACTGCTGGTGTCCCGCTGGGAGAAACAGGAGGAGGTAGAGACAGAGCCCAATATGGCAGCACGGACGCAGACAGAACTTAATGAATAAGAGTGAGGCCTAATAACAGAATTCAGACCAACAAAGTCTAAATTAATTTTTGGAATTGGCAGGAAATGGGTGAGGGTGGTGTATGGGACATAAAACACTTTTTCCACTGAGGACTCCTGTTTGTTAATTCTGTTGGAGCTATTTGTTTATGTTATTATTAGACTGCAAGCTTTGCCAAAAAATGTCTGCAGTCTAATAATACAAAAAAACATTGCTGCAAATGACATAAATCCACAAAACGCATTATGGTCTGTGCAAGGATTAGCCCTGGATGGTGCATCAGTGGCCATTAGATTTTTTTTATCGTGGTTATGACAAAAAGCCACTAAATGATTTGGAATGGTGAATAAGTGCTTCTTTATTACACACAGCCCACTTGTTTTACCCAACCTTTAACACACTTAAGCCTGAAGAAAACCATAAACCTCAAAATCTACAGTTTACTTATTGGTAACATGGAAATAAAGGCCAATCTCCCAGTCACTGCCTGTGCCCAAGTTACCATTGGCTCTGTTACCCTGTTTAGGATGAATTTCCCTACACAGACCATAGAGTTAGCCCAGAATCATCCGGGATGTCCTCGTTATACGCATTTTGACAGGAACTTAAGATGAAGACCTGGCCGGTATTGGATGAACCAGTAACAGTCTATCATGAGGTAATACTATCACCACTACTCCACCAATGCCTTGTTGTTAACATGAGTAATGAGTGGTCTGGGTAAAATCACATCTAATGTCAGGACAAGATGGAGTTCAGTGAATTTGTAAAGCCTCAAATCACAAGACTATAGCTGCTACTCAAAGTACACAAGGATATACTTATTTAGTGTGGACTAAGGGCTTCAGGACACTGTTCACTGGCCTCACAAGAGGAACTGTTTACTGGCAGCAATAACAATTCCAGTGTCAGAGGTATTGAAACGTTACTGTATTTGCAGTGCAAGAACTCCACTCACTCCACAGTATCTATTTCACCCAAAGATGCCAAAAGGAGACCCAACCTGCTCCGCTTGAGTGGCTCAAACTGTCTCCTTGGTGTGTAATTGATTTTAATTACGTGTAACAATAATTAGTATTGGTGAGCACTCAATTGTAAGTACTGGGTTACTGAGAGGCAAATTGAAACTTGTTAAAAAGCCTGTTGAATTGATCTCAGTCTGTAAAAGTTCTGTGGACTCCTTTGTAACAGACGAAGAACAGTTTCTCCACAAAAGTCAGGCTCTGTAAAAGTTTACCTAGACATTAAACTGTACGTGCCATTTCTGATGATTCTGGGTTCAGAAGTACAGAATCCTGGTTGAATTGAGGCACGGAAAAGGAGTCACATGAGGAGGATTTGCATTTTAACAGAACGGGAAAATTATGTGTAGGTTTTTCATACACACAGCTTTATAAATCCAGGTATTTTTTGACTTGTTGGCCTTTAGGTGAACGCACACTTTTAGTAGAGCTCTTTTATAAATGAGGTTACAGCCTAGTAATGTACATTTCTGGTTATGTTCCGGAGATACGTTTGGTTCCCGAGATGGATTCGATTTCAGGCCGGCACCGGGAGCTTCTCGCTTCATTTTCCATTCTGTTTGCACTCTATAATGGACTGTCTGGGCTGTGTGTTGTGTTCTTTATAAGGATCAGGATAACAGTGTGCGACGCTGGCTGTCACTGCTTCTCACTTGAGAGATATTAAACCTGAGCTCTCTGCAGCTCCTCTCCCTCGTACAGACCTCCACTCTGACTATTTTTAAAACCATCTCTTCTCATGATGCCTCTAAACTGACACGTCTCCCCACCACACTCCAGCGGCTGTTATTGCACTTTGTCGGAAAAAGAAAAGTTGGAAATGGCAAAAAAAAAAAAACTGCTCCATTTTTCCTAATTGGGAATTTTGTTGCCATTTTGTCAGCCCGTCTCCGTACTCTGGGTTCTTTCATCCGCCGCTTCACCATTCCCTCCCTCCCTTTGCCATTCTGTGGGATGTTTGTGTGGATGGCCTATCAGATTATTTGAATTTCTCTTCCCCATCAAACGCAGGGCACATCAGCTTTGAAGAGTGACAAGCGCGCAGCAGGAGAGATCAAAGCCGTGCAAAACTGAAATTTAAGAGCAAGTTAAAAAGCATGTCGTTTTGCCATTTCCCTCATGTTCAACAAAGAGGGAATAGGTACAGTGTAAGAGCGCGGGGAGATGAGGCGCCATCAAACACAACACTTTTGTAAGGACACCGTGTAGTTTGGAGAAAAGATGTTTTTGATAATGCAACGATTCATCCGGTCCTGTTTGTAGCCACTTTCTCACTGGTGTACATTGACAATTAAGAGCAATGGAGAGCCTGCCATGTTGAGTTTATGGGGACAGTGGTTACCATATTCAGAGTATAGCATGAATATAGCATATTCATATATATCAGAGTTTAGAGAGCATAACGGAACACACTGTAGAAGAAACAGAACTTGTCTTTAATGTAGCCAACAACTATTTTAGCAGCAGATAATGACCCTTACTCTGTCTGTTAGCTGCCCTAAATGAAAATTGAGTCGAATTAAGTCCTGGTTAAGTTCACTTTTTTGGCCATAGTAATCGTGTTGGTAAATATGTTAAAGTGATAGTCTACCATTTTTGACACTGCAACTTGTACCTAGTTAGTGTCTTACCTGTAATTTGTGATTTTGTGGATGAAGTCTAGAGAACTGGCCACTGAGTAAAATTGCTGCTTATTTTACTTTTTGTGACTAAAATAAGCAGCAATTTTTTTAGCCGCTAACCTTTTTAATGTATGATATTGTACGAAATTGTATCATTTGTTATAATTAATAATAAATATCCCTTTAATATCCCTGTGGGGAAATTCATGGTTGGCAGCCGCCACCAGGGGGTGCCCAGCATGTTTTGATGTTGGTGGGGGAAACTGGAGTACCCGGAAAAAACCCAGCCCAGAGAGAACATTTTGTTGTGTGTTATGTCTTGTTTGCTAATGCTGCCACTTGGCCAGGTTGTCTGGTTCTGGCTCTCAATTGACTCACGTGGTTTAAAAAAAAGTAAAACTATTTTCTAATAGGCCTACCACATACCATTTCTCAGTATACCGGAATGTGCCTTTAATCCTGGTTTACATTTGAATTTAGTGCTTGACATAGCCATAGCTCAATCCTTATATATTGCCTGGTAATGTTTGGTTTTCTGCTTGTTTTATCTTGACTTAGTACCACAAGTAGTATAAGCTGGGTTTGGGTTCAATTCTGGGTTTATTCCTTGTGTATTTTCTGGTTTTGTCCTACATGCTGATATGATCTTAGTTTACACCTATTTTACCTCATATACTACTGCTTTCTTCTGTCTCTATTTTTTATTTAGTTCTGATTTAACCCTGGCTTAATATTGGCTTACTTTAGGATTTAGTCCCAAGTAAGGTGGGTTAGTCTTGGGTTTTGTTATTTCTAGTTTTGCTTTTGAGTAAGTCCTGGGTCGAGCCCTGACTTTGTCCCTGGTAAGCTTTAGTTAAGTCTGTTTTTTGCCCTTTAGCATTAGTTTTGTCCTTGTGTAAAATGGATTTAGATTCTAGTTCTGTCCTACTTTAATATTACTTTTATCCATTTATATTATGTATATTACGGATTAATTCTAATTTATTGCTGGTGTAGTTCTGGTTTTGTAGAGTCATTTTTACACATGGGTAAAAGAGAGCACCACTTGGATTTATTTGGAACCATTTTCCACCCCGGTATAAGTCAGCCTTTACTATAGCGTTCCAGCACAATCTCGTCATTTTCTATTTTTACCCTCTCACTGAGGTGCTCTGCCGTGAAATATACCCAAATGAAACGGATAGATTAACATCATTAAAAAGCCTGAATGTGATTTCCCCAGTCGTCAGACAGTGGCATAAAAAGCAGGCATTAAAGCAAATAGAAATTAGACATATGAGCTTGCAGCTAAAATGACGGCAAATGCACGCTACTTGAGGGAAATTTGAGTCATTTCATGGGAGCAGAGAGTAAATTAGATTTGGTTATCCTTTAAGCCTCTGTTAAAAATGTCAAAAATCTTCCGATAAGTTTGCTGCTTAAATTGAGTCCAGATGATTATTAAAATGAATAGAAATGGACAGCTTACCGGATTCAGATCCAGACTAGCCTGAAAATCATGGCAGCTCAATACTTGAGCTGAAAATTTGAGTGTGCAAAAGAATGCTATTTTCAAAGCCTGTAAAAACATAGTATTTAAAGGTCCTATATTATACTATTTTGAACATTATACAGTGTATTTTGGATACATTTAGGTTACCATATCACGTTTTGCAACATGAAACACACAATAATGATCTTATACAAGCGGTTTGGATGAGCTCTCATCATGAGTCCAAAGTGAACGGCCTGATTTGGCGCTGTCACTTTAAGGCTCAGCTAGATTCAGGCTAGAAACAACGTTAGAACATGGTTAAAAGCTCAGAAAAGTCGATTTCGCATAATATGGGACCTTTAAAATAAGGGGTATGTGTCTGTCATATGGTGAGACATGCCCCTATTATAAATCTAGCTTATTTGTAATGTTTCTTTTCTTTTGTATTGGTGCCACATTTTGGAATGATTTATGAGTTTATTACACTTATATTTTCTAGGTATTATTTTGCAAGCAAGACATTGTTCTGTGTGTGTGTGTTTGTTTTTTTTACCCCAATAGACATAACTTTCACTCCTCTCCTGACTGGCTCGCCAAATAATAGCAACAGCTGCACTGGCATTCATCCATAAGAAGCAAAGTCTTCCACAATACAATAAAAATGAAAAGAAACCATCTGGAAAAAGCCAGTGTGGGCCAACCCCATAAAAGCAACAAGCAGTAATGATCAAGTTTTAAATTAACCTTTTTTTAGCTGTGAAGTAGCATTCCTATTATTGCACAAAGAAAGCCTACTGTCAAAAGGGGCTTTTTTTAACTTATGAATAAATCTCACTACTGCAAGTCAGAGAGTGTACTTTTTTTTCTCACTTTCTTTAATGCATGTGTCCCAAAAAAAAAAAAAAAAACATGGGGAAAGTGCTCTTTCTTCAATATTGGTTATATTTGGGAAACGTCCACATACATTTTCTTCAGGTCTATCTAATAATGCAAAAGTAGTGCAGACTTAATATAAAATTTCAGCAAGTTATACATTTTGAAAGAGAATTTTCACAGCCTTACAATCAAATACTAAACAATATCACATAGTTTGATGCTTTCAAATGGTTGAATCGTCCTCTCTTTAACCATAACTAACATTCAACAATAATATTGAATTTACGGTAACAGTGAACAGGCAGTTTTGTAGAGAAACCACACTGACTGGTCATTGACTGTTGTCTCCAAATTCTCACGACTGAAAGACAGCAAAGACCTCTTTTATTCCATCCTTTAACAGCGTTTGCTTTTCTATTTCGGTGTATACATTTCTAAAGTAACTTTTTATAATCCTGTTCACTTCACCACAAAATCAAAGTCGCTGTAAGTATGCGACAGAACAAAAACCAAGCACACGCGAGACATCCTGTGACTAAGTCGTTTCTATTAAAGGAATATTTGGCAGACATTGTCCAAATTCTGCTTGACAGCTGTGACAGCCCAAGCGTGACTGAGGAGCCCTTATCTCTCCTGAGTGCTTGGCATCAACTCTCCCACAATGCACTTGAGCACGCCAATGCCATTAATTTCACTTTACTTATCAAACTTGCATACTTAGAGCGTCATTCCAGCAAACTTTAGCAGCAGCTGTGTAGTAGGTGTTTTCCATTTTTGGCCTCGCTGACATTTGCTTTTCCTGCCGGCAGTTTAACCAGCCCACGTACTCCTGCTCCTCATCATACTTACTATACCTGCAATAATTTAGTACTTTTTAATCAAATGTGTCTTCTTGTTGAGTTAAAATATCAGAGAACAATCCACTGTAATTATGTTGGGTAAATGTCAGCTAATGTAACCTTTAGATGAAAGGAAAGGACAAGCAAAGCGATTACGCAGTATTGTACGAGCTCTGTCTAAATTCAGAACGAAGCTACATAATGTTTCATACAACAACATTCACTCTTTTCTGAAGTAAAATACTGGAAGTCTATTGGAAATCTTTCTGACAATGACTGTGTCCTTTAGGGTCCATTATTTACAAAATGCAAAATACAGATTTTCACCTTAACCCTTTTTGCCCAATGCAGGACATCAATCATAATTATAAACATTATTTTATTAAAACAAACAGGATCAGCTTATTATCTTTTCCACTTGTAGAAGAGCCTTTAGCCGTTCGAACATAGCCTGCACAGAAGCCTTCCTACATGACCTTATAGCCCCCATTTTATTTGTGTGTCTTTTGCCATTTGGAATACTTCATAACCAATGCAAATAATCCAAGATCATCTATGTTTTTGTCAACATTATTCATATTTACTTTGTATTTCCTCACATTAGCTCTGATGCTAAGCTCCATTCACATCCATTCTGTCCCCAGAGCGTTGATGTCATGTCCAATCACAAATGCTGCTATATGTAAAGACCCCTATGTGCTCATTGGCTGCTGTTGTTTTCTGTTTTTTTGCATGGATTGCTTTTAAAGACTGTTTGATCCGAGATTTGGACAAGCAATGCCTGTTTTGCACTGGTACAATACTCCTCAAACTTGTCAATTCTGATTGGGATAAAGCTCGTGAATTTAAGACTTTCGTTGGCCTCGTGTTTATAGCAATGCACGTGAAAGAAACCTGCATTTTTGTCTATTGTAAAAAAAAAAAAATGTTAAAAAGTATATCGACTAAGCCATTTTTTCATCTTGGAACATTTGGAACACTAGATAACGGTAGAGTCAAAGTAGTTCACATAAGACAAGCAGTTCAAACAGAAAGCCCTGATGATGCTTGTTTGCATTATAATCGGACATTAGGTGTGCTTTAATGGCCCTATATGGATGCATTAAGGTGTGGAAGACAACAGCAGCGGCGTGGCTCTCTAGGTGCTCATGGAGGTGAATGTGTGCACTTTCCAATGCCTTTGAGCCGGTCAGGAAGGTGTGTGTGTCCACTGAATGATCCCTGTCTCCCCGCTGTGTAACCTATGGGGGGTGTTTGATGTGCCCTAAAGGCGCAGTGAGGTAGCCAGGCCCATAAAGAGCCATAAAATAAAAAAAGGCCGACATGAGAGAGGAGTACAACACAGGCCCAAGCCATTAAGCGCGTACAAGACATAAAAAAGGCTATCAAAGAGTGTAAACCTCAGATAGCCATTACTGGGTGACATTAGCCCTTAGCACACAGTAACCCTTAATGATCCCTTGGGTGCTCGCAGCCAACTGGCCTTTAATGACTTCCTGCTTGACTGATTGTTGTTCCCTGGGAGCGAAATACTGAAAAAGACCAAGTATGATTGTCCTTTATGTAAAGAAATGCTGCACACTGCTACGATTAAAGCTTGGCCAAGGAAGAATAAGGATTTTTATATTTTACTGAATATATAGATGTTATAGACCCAGTACATGATGGAAATTCTAGATTTAACTGTTTAGCTTGTATACTGTGTGGATTGGTGCAGGGCAACAAGGCATTCACTAAAGCATTGCTTGAAGGTTGACAGAAGGAACTTGTCCAGACTTTCTCCTGATATTTGTGTTACTACATGCATCATTGTAAGTAAAATAGAGATAGTCCAGTTTGTTTGTATGGGGCTGGGGGTATATAGGGCACTGGTTGGTGGGTATGTTGCATAACTAACATGGCCGAAATGTGTGGTTTACAACAGTGAGTCTTTCACAAGATATTCATTTTAATCAATGTAAATAAATAAATAAATGTCTTTTATAGATGTTATAGCTGTAGACACATCTTTGACATCATTTCAAATGTCCTTATTCTTTCTTTTGAAATCTACATAATGTAGCTGTGTGGAGCCTTCACTGTTCCTACAACAGAGTGGCTTGGTTTGGAGCGCAGATCTATCACAAATATCAACTCTGAACTTAGAAGATCTTCAGATATTCTGTGGTTAATCGCGATATTTGAGAAGTGTTTTAGTTCTCAAGACTTGCGTTAAACTCACCTTTGAAAAGTTTTGGTCACTTCTGGGGCATTCAGCTGAAAGCCTTACCAACCTCATCCACAGATTCCTCATTTGTGGTTGGCGTGTATGAATTATTTGTATCTTTTTCCATATTTTATGCTCTGGTCTAAATCTTGACCCGTGACTTGGTTTTGCAGTTTTTGCTGCTTTTACTGCGCGACAGAGCCTTCTAATTACCATGCCTTGTGTTATGTTGGTTGGTGGTGTTTTGTTGATGAATGACTGCTTTCTGCTTGTTTTCTAAAAAACATTTAGTTCTCTGCATGTGATGTACTCATCTGCACAGTGTGCTCATCTGCCTCTGAGGATCCAACACAAATGTTTGATATTTACAGTTTGAGATGGTAAGCATCTCAACGTTCAGACAGATCAGTGGAAGAATCAAATACGTTGGGCCATAGAACGCATAAAATAATTCATGTTGTTCATTCAAAATCACTCTGATTACCTCGTGTGTGACTCTTGCTTAGGTCAAGATGTAGAAGAATTAGGCATCTGGACACACTGCCATTCAATTTTAATCAGTCTTTTCTCACTCAAACCCACAGTGTATGATTTTAATATATTTGTTCAAATTTAAGTGATTTCTCTCATTTTACTCTGGCTGGGGTCCTCTTTACAATCATCGATGCAAGTACATCATCAACCATAAAGTATAAATGCTCAAAACTATCTTCAGAAAAAGAGTTTAGACCCCGCAGTCTATAAGTAATGTTTATGTAGACTTCAGACTATTTATGCAGAGCTGGTGATCATACAGGGCTGGATCAATTAAAGGAGATTTGGGGAGTTAGAAACTTCACAGTGCACTAATTAGGCAGCCAGCCGCTGTGTTCAATAAATGGAAATGTATTCCTCTCCGTTCTTTGCCTCTGTCTGTTTGTGCGCCGTGCGTCACCCTGAGGAGTTTAACAGAACTCTAATTCTTCCTCTAATTTTCCCCAAACTCCCCATTGCTTCAGCTCCCTGCGTCTCCGAGTGCTTCCTCTCTCCATCTTTCTTCTTTCTCAGGCTGAAAGCTCATCCCACAGGATCCCAGCCGTTGTCAGTAATCAAGGAAATCACTCTCAAAGAGCTACAAATAGGTCACTTATCTGATGTCTGCTCTGATCTGACAGATAGGCAGCCACTTAAGTCTTTTGCATCTGGTTCCTTTTACTACGTGAGCTTCCAACAGGGGTTAAGGTACAGTTCAGTTTGGTGCACATTAAAAGCGTGATTGGACTGAGCGGTAAGGCCTGGGTTGGTTCGGTACAGTGGGGTCTAGCTGGGCAGTAATACTAGAAAACTCATATCTGTAACTATTTTAGCTTCGGGAGTGGGTTGGCTTTTGACGGAGCTTGCTTTATGAATCAGAACCATTGCTGTGTACTTTGTTTCTCATTGCCAAAAGGTTTTCTGATTGGAGTTTTCTTCTCCTACATCTGTTTGTTGCTGCATTACTCACTATATAACCTACGCTGCATTTTAGAGCAAATATCTGTACTTTCTACTTCACTTCATTTTTCTGGGGCTTTACAAGTACAAGTAAATTTGCATTTGTAAATGGTTGAAAATGTGCAACATCCTTTAATTAAACATTAAAGTGCTTCGTAATGATTTAATGAGATTGTCAGCCACCTAAGTCATAAAAGATGTTTTTTCACCTGAACATGCATCTTTACACACCACAGTGGAAGCATTATTAAACACTGCAGCTGAGGATCTTATCAAAAAATGTGTGTTTGGCTTTTGCGCAAGTTCTTTGACATACATGGAGCAGACTGATTAAGGAACAGCACTTCTACAAGGACACAGTCCACATGTGACTCTGATATTAATGAAATATAATCCAACCAACCTTTTTTATTAATAAAATAGATCAATTTTATATTGATTAGTTGAGTTAAATATTTTGTACATTTAAAAGCAAGTACCTTTAATAAGAATTTTGATGCGATACTTTGACTTGAACTTGTACTTTCTCCATCTTTGATAATCTATTCCTCCAGCCTCTGGCATCTCTTCACACTTTGAGTAAGTCTTCTTCTTGGCGGTTATTAGCAGTGCATTACCTTACACAGCAGCTGGATTCTCACGAGACTTGTGAGTTCAGAAAACACTCAGAAAAGCATCTGGTTGTTCTCAAAGCTATGTGATTTCTACCAAACCGTGTCTAGCTTGGACCAGTGGTGTGACAGTACTGGCAGTTATGGGTGTGTTGTAGGATGCAGAACAAAGACTCGACTAAAGATTCTGGCAAAGTTTAAAGTTCAGTTTAGTTTATTAAAAAAATTACTTAAGTTACTCCAAATTCCCAAATACACAGAAAAATGTATTCTAATTTTATGAAACATTTGCCAAAAAACAAAAAAAAACACATTGCTAAACTGGAAAGACAAGACAAAAATCTCAATAAATCACTGGCCTTACAACACAAAATTATGATTAAATAAAAATAAATGATGGAAATGATGAACTGATGAACTGATTCCTCCATTACTGTAAATTAGAATTATGTGTTTATATGTATGTATTTGTGTCTATATAATATGTAAACAAACCAATCCCCCAACGCTAATCCTCTCCCACAATTGTATTTATTTGCTTTTCATGATTTTTTTTAATGTTTTCTTTGTTATCCTACACTGTGTAAAGGTCTGTATTAGTGTTTTAAAAAAAATACTTATATTTAAGAGGTGGCAGGGATTGGCTGATTAGGAATCCAAGTCTCAAGAATGTAACTCTTACGCTGGAGGTAGACACAAACAGGCTGGAACTGGCAGATGAACCTGGAGTAAAGAGCAAAACAAGTCCAATAAATGAGTGAGTGACAAAAATGAATGACTAAAAAAAGTTTGGGGGGTGACTGACAATCTGGCAGACATGGGGAGGAAGGCCCAGAAATAAACAAATTGCAGCAGTTATAAGTAGATTAGAAGCAGGTGTGCTAGCCAACCCTGGAACAGAAGCCAAAGCCAGATCCAACAAGGTGTGTAAACAGAGAGAGACATGGTACACTGTTAAAAGTTAAACGTTTTCCTACAATCACCTAAAAGTCATCCCAGATGGTTCTATGTAACAGACCATCTGGCCTGTTCAAATACACAATGAACCTATTGGTGTGTTAATACTTCATTAGTTCGAACCAAAACAGGAAACAATCCATTTATCTTGGTCCGCTAGCATCCACATTTGTCATTTTGTACTGCGGTGCAAACAAAAAAACAAGGCCTTTCTAAAGACAGACGCTAGATGGTGCTGTCAACGAAAAGGATCCGTATCTTAACCTAATTTTTGCCTGTGACGGGACTCACCAAACCTCCAAGTAATGGATGTGTTAGACCTGAACGCTCTCAGTGCTCCACGTTTGCCTTCTTCTCATTTTGTTTTGTTGATGGTGAATATTTTGATCAGGTTTTTCTGCTCTCGGTCAAGCTAAACATTCCTTTCCTTTCTGTTAGAGCTCATCTGTGGTCCGCTTAAAAAATGCTTCAGATTCCATCATTTTTTGTGAAAATAATTTATGTGGCGCTGTTTAGTTCACACTTCTTACAGAGCTCACAGTTCTATCCTTGACTGGCTACTTACCCTGTGACCGAAATGCTAACCAGTTCATGAATTACTGCTTAAAATCATGCTGTGACGCTATTGCTACCAGACTTTATCCTGCTATTTGTGCCTTTCACCGATCCCTCTGAATGATAGATGGTCTGATTGGAGATTAATGAACGCTACGCAGGGTTAGAAATCCTGTTTTTCATCATTAGCATTCAATACAAACGGCTCAATTGAGCAGTTGTCACTCATGGGATTCCCAGGGCTCTGTGAAGCCGTGCGTCTTCATTTATTCAATTTATTGATATAAAGACTCTTCATTAAGAGACACTGGTGAATGTGACATGTGCTCTCAGGTGGCCTCGATGTGGAATCTTAAGCAGGAGAGGAAGCAAAGGCCGCTGATGTGTGAGAATGCCTTTGTCTCCTCCTGGGACTGTTACGCTGACAGGCAACCGCACACGCTCTGCCTTAAGCCTCCAGTGAAGAGACACGTAACACGCTAACTGTAGTTTACATGAGAGGGGAGAAAAGACTGCTATTTTTCACTTTTATTTTGGGGGACGCTCTGTGGTGGCAGACATGACTTGTTTGAGGAAACATAGAAAGTGTGGTAGGAACAAAGGAAGTGAGGTTTAATGGAACAGTAAGCGGCCCAAAGATGAATAAATGCAGATTCAACTCCAGGATTTAAAGCAAAGTTATGTATTGCTTTGATCATTTAGACTAACATTTGATGTGGTCCCAACGGCAGCTGACTTTGTCAAAGCTGCACTGATGTGATTTGGGTTAGTCATTTGGTTTTAGGGTCTTATAGTGAATAAAAACAACGTGATACAACCTGAGATGGGAACAAGAGGAGAGTGTGTTTGCCTCAGATGAGATATGATATTGATATTTACCTCAGATCAAGTCGAGTTGACTATACTCTGCTGTTTGAACAAAATAAACCTTGTCTCCGAAGCTAGGGATGTAACAATTTTGTCACTGTGTTGGTCCTACGTATTTGACAGCTTTTCAAATACAAACTTGATAAATGACAATGATACTGTGTGGAGTTCTGGGATCAGAATATCTGAAGCTAAAGAGTAGCTGCATGGAATGTGATTGGCTCATGGCGCTCTGAGGCGGGCCTTTGCAGTAAGTCAACTAGGTTAACAATGTTGTTCAACTCATTCAAGGGAAAATCCAAGTCCATCTGAACAAGTCATACACTACACAAAAGATGATCTCTCAATGGAATGGGTCTGGAATCCCTTCACTTCAACTTCAATAACTTCCACTTATTAGAAATCCAATGGGACCAATTGTAACAATCCAAAATGGGGCAGTCTTTAATTAAGTAATGTGTTGCTTCCCTCAGTAGTTGTATGTTCGGTCTAGTCTAGACAGTTTATTCTGGTCCATTTGTACTGGACCTTGGATATCCAACAGAGACGAGACTATTTTTGTCTAGAATGGATGGTAGGCCCGGGTAGAAGCAGAGCAATAAAGGCACCAATTTTGGATCAAGGAGATTTGGAAGTGAGCCCTAGGAATAGTAAACTTGGATACAGAGATATCTTGTTCCTGAAACGCTTTGCTGTGGAGGTCATAAAACCGGCCATTGGTGTCTTTGTGTTTTTTTCTCTCGTGGTGCAACCCCCGACACTAAAGTAGTAGACTGTAGACCTCCATAAAACAAAGCCTGATGCTAATACAGCCGGTGCACATTGTGATGCCGAGGCACAGAGCGTGACAGCTGAACATTTTCATGTGTTTCTCACGCGACGGCCCGGTGAATTATTGAACTGAGCCGGTCTTTTTGATCCACGCTTTAGTGAGCACACACCGGACTTTTACCTGTCAAACACTCGGCTACACACACGTACACGGATTCAAGCAAGTCTCTTATGTGCCCAGGAAATACATTCATGCAAGAGGACGGAGGGATGGGCTTTGTCTCACACACTGGTCTGCCTCATTCAACAATATCCTCTAAATGTAGCTCTTTCTTAGACAAGATGGTGATAAAATAAACGTTCCATTAAAAAGTGTATATTTACAAGCAGATCTATATTAAATGTCTTGTGTTGTAATAGTGCTTGGTATAGTTTGAAGAAAATAAGGCTGGAATAATTAAAAAATGCAAGTTTTGTTGCAGGGGATTGTGTGATATTAGAAAAGTATTTAAAAACATAAAAGAACCCATTACATTCTGGACAATCCATCCAGTTATTCGCTGGGCTAACACTTAAAGACATAAACTGACATACAACTATTATTTTTGGGAATTCACTTTGGGAAATTTAGGATCTCTCGTGTAAACTTTGAAGCCGGCATTCTCTAAAGCAGAAGTACCAAAGGAAAACCCACCCCCTACTGGTCTGGCATATGTACTACATCATTTTGGGGCATTTTTGTCATCACTTTGTTGAGTCAACGTGAATAGGCCCCTTAGATTCATCCATTCAGCTCTCACAGTTTCCCAGGAAGGACGTGAGTGAGTGTTCATCAGACTCAAAGTTTTAGTTTTCATTAAAATTTGGCTTGGCATCTTTTATTGATGATATAAGACTTGTTGATAAGTCTTTCAAAAATAGAAATGCTTTTTCCTGGCACAAAAAGTACCAGATGATTTGAGCAAACATGAAGACCTGTAGTTCAATGGTTTCATAATGACCTTTGAAGTCAATATGTAATAAGAAATGTGTTTGTGGTTTCTTTATGAGGTATAAATAGCATTAGAAGTGAACATGCAAAACTTAGATATGCTAAGAAGAAGAAGAAGAAGAAGGAGTAAATTCTTCGTTGTAGCGCCACAAGAGGCTAAAGGTATATACTGCTGCTATAGACATTAAAATAAGATGCTTCCAGTTTATTTCTTGCGTTCTAAACTTGAAAAACCAGACACTTTGAATTCTGAACTTTAGATTTAGAAAGCTGCAGCAGTTTCTGATATTTTAGGAACCCCCTATTTGATGTCACATGTTTTGCTTGTGCAATGTAGACAGTAAATATAATATTTTTTTTTCTTTTCAGTTTCAATTTCCATGTAAGGATTATCTATGATACTTTCAATAGTAATATTGTAATAATTGAGTTACACTACTATTCTGTACTCCTTCTGTACTATTCTATTTGTGTCCTATCCACCACTCCAACATGAGTCCAAGCTTAGCTCATAAAATTACCATCACTGACAAAATGAGAAAAATTGTATCATTTTTTTTTACATATTAATATAAAAACCATCCGATGTATTGTATACTTAATGTAAAATAGTATTAAACATATCTGTGTCTGTGTCTTTTTAAAGAAAGGCCTCTACATGTTACAGATGTGTGTTGTATGTTTACAGATAACTGGATTACAGCAAAGGGAAGCCATTCTTGCACATATTACAAAAATGAATAATCCATCTGTCGCAGCACATTTTCATCTGTTCTCTAACAGATGACATGGAGGATGAGGGTGAATGATGACATTATTTCAACAATAACACCAGCAGATATGATTGGCAGATGGTGGGTGTAAAGAATAAATGCAATTAGTGGAACATGATTGTTGCTGTGCTAGGGTAATTACACAGTTCAGTCTGATTGAGAAAGGATTGATACAGTCAGGGTTTCTGTAAAACCTGAGAGTTGATGAGTCGTACAAATGGACTCAAGAGTTGTTTTGTTGGAAAATATGGGCTATGAATAAATGTATGCATCAGTGTGTCATGTGTATCATCATATGTGTCAGTCAGTTATAGTTAATGGACAAAGCTGTTGATGGTTTGTCACATAAAATGGTTGGCTATCCATCTATTAAGGTTTTCTTTTAGTACAACAGGGTTGGTGTCATGGGGTCACGCAAGACCCACCCCAATATCTCATCAGAACAGTTGCTGGGGGAGAGGGGGGGGGGGGGGAAAAAAGGGGGGGGGGGCCCCCGGGGAGGGAATATTTTTTAAAGGGGCGCCCACAAGTTTATTTTACTGAAAAATAAGTAAATAATCCAGTCTTTTTGTCATTAATAGTACAAGGCTTGTTGAATAAAACATGTAGAGACTTTATTATAATATTTGTTCCACTGAAGTCTTGTCAGAGCCTATTCCAAAAGTCCATCATTCAAGTTCAGGCCTTTTTTTTTCATATGTGCCAAAGTCATGTGACTATCAGAGACAGAAAACAGTCCAAAACGTCCAAAACCGTTCATTCTATATGGTGCAGCACTATACAGAGTTTCTGTCTCTGGTTGTGCCACTACCAAGTCAGTTCCACTCTGGGTGCATATTATCACTGGTTCAGGTTCACTTGATTTTTAATTTTTTTCAAGCATATGATAGTTTTCAATTGTATTTGGTACAACTGAAAACATTTCCCCAAGTTTAGGAACCACTGCATTACACATTTAGGACAAAGAAGGTAAAAATTAGTTAAACAATATTACTTCCAAATTTCTGGTACCATGTTGGATTTAAGGAACTAGCCCCTCCAGCCATATCCATTCACTTCCAATGTAAAATGGCCCTGCAATTATTGGATTTATTATTATTAACAGTTTATTTTAAAAATCTTTCTATAGAATCAAAGCAAAAATGAACCAAACATGAACTACGCCCAGCCTTATTTTGTAGCTCTCATGCAGAGCACTAATGTAATATATGGCACTCTTCCTTCATGCTGGATCATAAGTGTGACTTTCCTGAAAGAGTCCAGGAGAATGAAAGGGAATCCTTCACAGTCCTTGATATTACGCCTGGACCTGGTGCATATTTTGATCCGTATCAGAAAATGCGGCCGGCGACAGTGAGTGCTGCAGCGTGGGAGGATCACACTGAAATTAAGAGAGAAGGGTATCGTGTTCAAACAGAGAGATGTTTTATGCAGAAGCCGGCGTCACTGCTGAACGCATGAAGTCATTTCATTTTCATGCATGATGTGCAGCCCTGCAGACCAGGGAAATTGCAAAGGAGGGGAAGTAAAAGATAGAGAGGAGAAAATCAAGCCTTTTCTTCATGTGACTCTGTGATTATTCCCTCCGAGTTGTAACCATAGTGATGGCTCAGTCCACATTCAAAGCAATGTTGTGACGAGAACGAGGGAAAGGACAGGATGATATGAAGATGTTTGGAATCACAGGTGACAGAATATATTGTTGGCTCAACTCTTCAGTTTGGCCCATACCTAGTTTTGATTTTGTATTGAAACTACATCTGAATAGCCCTAAATCAGTCTATATTTCATTGGACTACATTAAAAAACTAAATAAATTGTGAAGCCCTTACCATACATGCACTATCCTCCATCCAGACTTCATTCAGAGCAGCTGCAAGTATGAATGCAATCCATCAGAAATGTTTATTCGCTTTAAACTTTGACAGATTTGGTAGCTCCAGACTCAAAGCAAACACTGTGGTTTAATGAAGCCGGCATTTCTTTACTTCGGACCAATACAGAAAACAATCCCTCGAGTTTGGTTAGCTTCAAGTTAGCTTGGCATTCATAATGGCATTTTAAGATCTGGACCAATGGACATAGTGGGTTTTTCTTTACACTTTATGGGCAGCTATTAAACTTCCTGGAACATCATATGACAACCCAGTGTCAACCAATGGCAGCACTCCTTTTTTGAGTGTATGACTTTGCGATCATGTGATTGGCCAAGGTTTTCTGTTCCAATAAATGTTAAATGTTATAATAAACAGTAGATGGCATCATAAAGCCTGTTTTTTCCCCAAACTAAAAGAAAAAATATCACGTAGAGTCTGTAAAATAAATGCACTAATGGAACATTTAGTACACTTCCTTTTTCATTGTAGAGCGCATGCCAGAATACTCAGGGGACCCAGGTTCAATTCCGGCTCAGGTCTTTTGCCCAATGTCATTCCCCTGTCTCCTCCTGTACATTTCACATGGATCACAAAAATGTCTCCTACTTACAGGTTTTCTCTTCACAAGTGCTACAGAGTCTACAGTGCTCACTGCAAATCAATGCTACCAGACAAATACTCCAATCCTATTTCCTTTTGTCTTATTTTTAGCCAAAGGTGCTGAAGACATATTGATATTTGTGCTGCGGTGGCAGGATGAAACCTGTTCAGTGCTCTTTAAAAGTGTCATTTGGAGTTGTCTGTGACATAAACTGTTAAAGGTGGAACAACTGAGATATTAAGTTGAGAATAACTGTTTCAGCAGGACTGGCATCATTAAGACACACAGTCACACGACAAAATCTATAACTTGAAGCTGAGCCTGTTTGCACTTTTTTTCAAGGTTCGCAAGGAAACGAAAGAGAAGACAGGGTGAATCTTTAACAGTGGCTCTCTTTTCCTCTCGTTTTCCATTTGCACCTCGAGGAGCTTGTAGGTTCAGGTGTTAACACAAAACCGACTGGCTTTAAAAACATTCTGTACATCACATTTTTTCTCAAAGTCGTACATTACATTTTGCTCTTTATACATTTCCTGTTATTAAAGCCTATTTGATGTAGTGGTTATTATTATTATTATTATTTCCACAGTCATTTCAATTACATGTCCTGCGAAGGTGGAAATGATTCTGTTTCAATGGAAATGACCTTGATATGACCTATGAACTAACTGTGAAGCACATTAGTTACATTCTTTGTACCAGAAACATGTGGAACTCTTTAGTTCCTATTCAAAAACGGATCAAATTTATGCTTTCAGAAACATTGGGTCAAAGACTGTCAAATACATAACTTAGCCGGTTATTTGTTTTTCAAGGGAGTCCAGCTACTTGGACAGTTCTTACCTGACGACACTCAGTCATGTCTTTTTGCTCTTTCTGCCTCTCTGTGCCTTCAGAAAACTCCACACTTTCTCCCACATAACACTTTGTTCAGCAAGTCTCTCTGTGGTTGTGCCCCTATACGCTTGATTGTCTGTGTTTGCTATTATAGCCATGCTAAACTGGGTGCTTTAAGTGAACAGCACGGAGGGGGATACAAAATATGACCGGACTGTAAATGATTATCAAGACAAAATATAACCCTCAGAAAGCTACTTACCGTGACCCTGACAACCAAACGCACTAGTGTTCATCTAATATATCCAACACATGGCAGTCCCAACAAATATTTAGCCATATCTCTTTTTGTTTTCAACAGTTGATTATATTATTTATTTATTCATACATATTTTTTTCCACATTCACGCATTTCTTCGTAAATATTGGCGTACCACAAGGCTCTATTCTTGGATGTTTTCTTTTTCTTTTAATAATGCTGCCTTTGGAGAAGATAATTGTCAATTCTTAAATATCTGATCATCTGTTTTACTTATCTGCCCCTTTTTCATCTGGAGTTCTGTCTTTGGACTCTTTTCTCTTTGCTTACGCTGCCATTCGTCGGAAGAACTGCCAATCATAAACTCTCCATTCATTCCTGTTATCAATCTAACTGTTAATCTTGTTTTTTCTTACTTGATTACAGATCCGTTCTGACCAGGATAAGGACGTGGGCATCCGCTACAGCATCACCGGAGCCGGAGCTGACCAGCCCCCTAGTGGAATCTACAATATAGACCCCATTAGTGGCAACATGTTTGTCACCCAGCCCCTCGACCGAGAGGAGAGGGCCTCGTTCCACGTAAGAAACGCCGTCTGTTAGCTACCTACGCCTCTGTATTGTGTACTTGCATCATTATCATCTCATTATCTCACAATTATCTCTGTGGAAACAAAGGCCCGTCTTTTGTCCCACCATGTCTACCTTTCATTTTAATGTCGAGCGCCAAAATAACATTGAGAGAGCGTCTCGAGGACTTGCTATTCTGTGCACATCAGCCAGCCCCGTGTGATTGATGCCGAAGCCAACCGAGAAATGAAGAATGCCTCGACAAAACACACAGACACTTTTGGCTGTCATTTGGATTGAGGTATACCTTGAGAAGGGAAGTGCAGGATGGATGGATGGTGGGAAGAGAGACAGAAAAGTGTTGGAGCTAATGAGCAGGGGAAGTACTCGGCGTGTGAATGAATATGTCTGGGAAGGTGAGCTCTTGTCATTAAGAATAAGTATGAATATTTATATAATGAAGTGAGGGCTTGACATGCAAAGTGAGGGCTTTTTGGATGGACTTTCTCACATGGCTTTTTAGGGCAGTTTGTGCTTTAAATTGCAATTAGGTTGGGGATCAATTACCAGCGTTCCCATCGCACACTTCCAAAAACTGTTAATAGATATGATTATATTTTCATTAGTACCTTTTTATGAGTTTGATACAGTGTTAACTTTGACAGCAAATTTTATTTTAGCTTTAGTCTTAGTCTTTTGACGAAAATGCTATTTAGTTTTAGTCATAATTTAGCCATTTAATCCTTATTTAGTTTTAGTTGACTAAATATAAGAAGTTAGTTACTATATCAATAATAGAATTAGTCGCTAAAATATAAAGAGTAATGCATTTTCAATATTTTTTGTTTTTTAAGTAACCATTTCTACCTGAATCAAAACAAACAACTACTAATCTGTTACAGTTGGTATTGAGGTCTGACTGTGCAATACACACAGATTTCAGTTAGTTATTTCAAACACAAATTCTTTGATATTTAAACACTGTTTAATATTTAAAAGCCGTTCTCTTTTCATCTCCTGTCGTCTTCCCGCGACTCTAACAAATATTTGTGTCTGACATCACTTTCGCGCCGCACAAAAACGTGAGTTCTGATTGGATCTCTTCACAACTCGTCCCGCCTCCTGCTCCTTTTGATTGGATTTCGTCTCTGTCTGTTCATCTTCCTTTCATTTTTTTTCTTTCTATTCTATTTACTACTTATTATTTTGTTTTTTATGTTTTCAAATGCAAAACTATGTTGTTGACAAAAACTATGACGAAAATTATTCATCATCAAAATTATCACTGGTTTGAATTTACATATTTTTATTCTCATGTAGTTACCTTACCGCGTTCCTCAAAAGTACTTTCTCACAGATGTTGTTTTCATGAAGATGTTTTTATTTGAAAGAAAAAAGTCCAGAGACCTTTGACCTATGAGAAAACAGCCCAAGTGTTCGGTTGAATTTAACCAACCGCATGATGTGTACCCTGCATTCTTCTCTCTTTTTCTCTGTCCACTTTTACTGGTGCTCAGTTGTCGCCTCAGTCTCACACCCTCTCACAGTTGCGCCGGTGTATCTGGCAGCTGTACTGTTTCAAAGGTGTGTGCTAACATCTGTACCGTCAGCCTGCATCGCACCTGAGAGTCCCTGTAGCGGCACACTGAGGACTCTGGGAGACTGAGTTCATAAGCGACCTCTCCAGAGCCTTGGGTTAAACAGCTTCATTGATGCTGAATTAAATATGCACCCACAGTGGACTTGACTCCGGGCCTCCTCACTGCACATACACCCATTACAGGTTTCTCCGATATGAGGCAGGACTAACACCTGGACTGGAGGTGGACTCGGTGTCAGACTCACGACGCCGGCTGCCTGTCAACATGATCGATGGCGGCGTGGCTCGTAGCGCTAATTCAAAAGCACAGCCGTGTCTCAGAGGAGGGATCGAATAAAGCAGCGATCTCTTCATTGTCACACATTATCAACACGGCGCGCTGCGAGTACAAACAACCGAGCCCCAGATGATTGTCTGAGTGATTGGTTTGTCTTGTACGCCTCTCTCTGCGTTCATGTTTCAATAAGCCTCTTGCTCCTTTACAAGCCGAGGGACGTGGCTCACTGTCTCCATCTCAGGGCGTTATATCCCAAGGAATAGACACTGCTGCATATTTTGCTATAATGATGTGACTTGTGGCCTATGGAGTTTTATGATTTATATTATGGGGATATTTACATGCAAAATGCAGGGTTTATTACAGGTTTCTGCTGGACCCTTTTGAAATAAAATGAATGTAACCTTGGCTTTTCCCAATTAAAGTTTAAGGACACAAAAGTAAATAGTAAAATTAGATTTTCTATATTGATATGTTGAGGAAACTTATAAAAATATACATGCATGGCAAACAGTATGCATTTATATCGTGCTTTTTCCATCCACTTGTATTGATCTCTCTCAGCTTTCTCCCGCCGTCCAAATACGTGCATGTTTAGATGAAATGATGACTCTCATAGTAAATGAATGTGAGAGCAATGGCTGTCTGTTAGTCTCATTGTTATGTGTTAATTGGTGACTGGTCTGGCTTGTTTCCACTTTAGGAAACTAGTATAAGTGTTGACATTGTAACAGTGCTAAAAACAAGCTACGTTTCTACATTTTATACCCAGTCAATCACCTATCAAGGGTCTGTTCAGTATTTACAGTATATATTGCAGACATTGACATATTGAATTTAAAAAATAAAGCCTTAGTGGTTCAGGCTTTGGTCCTTTCTCGTCTTGACTACTGTTCGGTGGTATGGTCTTGAACGGCAAAGAAAGACTCGCCCAAGCTTCAGATAGCACACAATAAGGCTGCTCTACTGGCTCTGTCCTGTCCATGAGGTTGGAGAATGAGCATCAACAGCCTGCACACCAGACTTTCAGGTTCAGGCTTGAAAACAGACTGAAGTATAATCTGTTTTGCTGGAAAAGTCAAAGAAAACAACCTTCTTGTTTGTACTGTCAACTGCATTATGTGAGAGATCAACATGATTATTCAAGCTGGGCGTCTACTCATTTAGTCTGAAGCAGTGTGCAGATCTGATGTATAGAGCTGTAACAATTACTGAAGCTAAGACTGAAACCATTTTTAAGTAAAACAGTAAGTGCTCAGGTGCATTCCTGGCACAAGTGTAGGACAAGATTTGTTTTGCTGTATTACACCTTGGAATGCAAACGATTTGTGTTTGTTGTCTCTGTGTTCTTGCTCTGGGGCTCCAAATTGGCATCAGTGAGCCCGCGCTGTTATCGGTCCCTGTGAACAGACATCTGCTCAGTAAACAGTAGTTTGACACTGCCCGGAGTAAAGACAGCGCATTAAGCTGAGGGCACTCCACGCTGAATCCCGCTCCTCTTCAGACTCTGTGCACCTGCCGCTTGTGATCTGATGCATGATTTAGTGCAGGAGAACATAGCCGGCGTTCGTATATTCCGTTGCCAACTTTCTTTCAACTTGGCAGGACGTTCCCAGAACCGCTGCGCTCTCGTGGGCCGAACTTTGCTTGTTAGTTTTTGGTGGGAGTGAAAAGAGAGACGAGGCCGGTGTTTTTGACAGAGGAGCACCGGGGGGAAGTGTTCTTTGAGGTGAGACAGGTGGGTGTTAGGCTTTTGTCAGAAACAGCTACAGTAGAGCACAGAAGAAAGGAGCGAATACAGGAAAGGATGTGATCTGATTTGATTTTTTATTTTTTTCACTACAGCACCATTCCCATGAAAAAATACTCTCATTACCGTCAATTGAGTTAAATATACAAATTCGATCAATAAGGTATTTGTCTGCAAATGTCAAATGAATAACAAAAAGTCCAATGGAAGGAACAGCCACTTAAATACTGACGACTGTAATTGCTTTTCATTAATTGGCCTAAATGGTGCCATTTGAGTCATCGTTGTTCAGCAAGTCATAACAACAGATGCTAACTTTTTCTGCTGTAAAATGCCAGCTAAAAACTTCATAAGAATTACAGCCAACCTTTTGCAAATCTTTACAAAACAAATAAATAAAGCTATATGTCATCCCACTTTAACTTCTAAAAATGCTGTATTAAGTAAATCAGTGGTGTTTTTTCACCAAAATGTCTTGTTATCCGCACTCATAGATGGCTTCACTGTCTCATTTGATGGTACTGTAGATGAATGCCTGGTGGTTGGTGTTAGGGTGAACCAGAGGATGTAAGAGCAATGGTTCTTCATCGTGAAATGTCAAACATGCCCATAATCCAATGCCCAAAATAAAAGTCGTGCCACACCACTGCACCAAACCACTCATGATTTATATCGCTGTGAGACGGAACAAGAAGGATTACTGTGAGTTGTGCCCACATTAATCTAGATAACCAGTGTTAAGTCACAAATAAAATTAACTTAGTGGTACAGTGTGGGTTGGGTCAGTGTGAGCCAGTTTCCTTTGTTGTCATATTCAAAGTAGTAAGGGTGAGTTCACACAAGAAGCAACAAAATCACTCTGCAGGGGGCAGCACATTCAAGCCACTACAGTTTTGCTTGGACCTATAGCTTTCAGGTGCCAATCCTGCTCTGTGATTGGCTGTCTCTTCACCAATGTCACTCCTTATTGGCCTAAAATTTGAGTTCTGCTCAACTGAAGTGAGTGAGTTGCTTTCATCACTTTATTTGTTTTAGTTGCTGTAGTCGCTTCAGTCACTTTAGTTGCTTTAGTCACTTTATTCACTGTTAGTTATTTTAGTTGCGTCACTTTCTTTAGTCGCTCCAGTTGTTTTAGTTTCTTCAGTCAATTTAGTTGCTTTAGTCACTTTAGTCACTTTAATCACTTTAGTTGCTTTAGTCACTTTAGTTAATTTAGTCGCTTTAGTCACTTTATTCACTGTAGTTACTTTAGTTGCGTTACTTTCTTTAGTCACTTCAGTCGTTTTAGTTTCTTTAGTTAATTTAGTTGCTTTAGTCACTTTATTCTCTTTAGTCACTTTAGTTGCTTTAGTCACATTAGCTGCTTTAATCACTTTAGTTGCTTTAGTTACTTTAGTCAAATTAGTTGCTTTAGTCATTTTAGTTGCTTTAGTCACTTTATTTGTTTTAGTCACTTTAATCATTTTGTTGTTTTTGTCACTTTAGTCACTTAAGTTGGTTTTGTCACTTAAGTCACTTCAGTTGCTTTAGTTGCTTTACTTGCTTTAGTCAATTTAGTTATTTGAGTCACTTGCGTCCCTTTTGGTGTGAATTCACTCAAAGAGAGCTTTAAGCTTAAAAGAGCTAAAACACTTTCAGATTAAATTAAACCTTGTTGGTCGTAGAGCCTAGATCTTATTAGAAAAAAGAAATAGGGGAAACATGTGGCGAAAAATCATGAAAGAGGTGTAATCACCAAATATTCATAATTTGGAAAAAGTAATTGCATTGACATGACCATATTTTAGCTTGTATTTATCATTCTTTCATCATCACACAATATCCCAACATACAGAACTGAGTCTAGGAGCAACTATTCCAATATTAAATACAATAAAAGCAAAGATATATTCTAAAAAATTGATATGTGTAGGTTTCATGCTAAACTATAAAACTAGCACAGAAGAGCATCTTGTCAAAGGTCTCTCTTAAGTGCCAGGCCTGTATGGTTATATATGGTTATGGATGTGCTAAAGGGAGCAATGGGCCGGATAAACACTGTACTTCTCCTCTGCGGTTGGTCCAGTCGTACTAAAGCTCACTCTGCAGAATACTGATGTGGCCTCACACCAACACCACACACACACTTCTGTCAGCAGCACAGCCAGCGCTTCAGGCCTTTAGATCACATTTCCAATTTCTCCATCAAGTGCACAAACACACAAACAGACTGCAGTGTGCATGTGTGTGTGTGTGTGTGTGTGTGTGGGTATAGAGGAGTTTCTGAGTGAAGACTTTACAAGATATGCATACAACCAGGGTGCAGAAAATTGCACTTCTCCCTAAAAATGGACCAAAAAAATATGACAAGTTTTTGTGAGGGTAATTGCACAAATCAGCAAAAAACAACAACAAAAAAAAAAATGTGGAATTGCAAGGATCATAGACATCTGCCCAAAAGATGATGCATTTGTGGATTCAGACGTGGTCTTAGAAGAAGCAAAACTTAAAAGATTCTATCTTCTGCTCTATGGACTGTGTCTAAGACAGTGTTTGCATGCTTCTCAAAAATTGCATTTGATATATATAATATAAGCACTCTTGCACTTTAGAGACTAAGAAGTGGGCTTTAGTTGTTCGTGTCCAAGTACAAACATGGATTTGGGACATATAGTTGCGTTTATAATGATAACAGTGTGTTTAAAAAAAGTGAGTGAGCTCAGAATCCTTATAATAGCTTTTACACTGAACAAAAATATAAATGCAACACGTTTTTGCTCCCATTTTTCAGGAGCTAAACTCAAAGATTGAAGACTTTTTCTATGTACACAAAAGGCCTATTTCTCTCAACTATTGTTCACAAATCTGTGTAAATCTGTGTTAGTTGGTAAATCCTGTGCTGAGATTATCCAGCCACCTCACAGTTGTGGTATATGAAGATGCTGATTAGACAGCATGATTATTGCACAGGTAACTGTAAAATGTGCAGTTTTATCACACAGCACAATGCCACAGATCTCGCAAGTTTTAAGGGAGCGTTCAATTGTCATGTTGACTGCAGGAACCTCCACCAGAGCTGTTGTTGTTTATCTCTCTACCATAAGCTGTCTCCAAAGGCGTTTCAGAGAATTTGGCAGTACATCCAACCGGCCTCACAACCACAGACCACATGTAACCACACCAGACCTCCACATCCAGCATCTTCACCTCCAAGATCATCTGAGACCAGCCACCCAGACGGCTGCTGCAACAATCAGTTTGAATAACCAAAGAATTTCTGATTTCTGCACAAACTGTCAGAAACCATCTCAGGGAAGCTCATCTGCTCATCGTCCTCATCGGGGTCTCGACCTGACTGCAGTTTCTCGTTGTTACCGACTTGAGTGGGCAAATGCTTACATTCGATGGCATCTGACACTTTGAAGAGGCGTTCTCTTTACGGATGAATCCCTGTATGTTTTCATGTCGGTGAGTTGCTGATGACAACGTTGTGGATCGAGTAGCCAGTGGTGATGGTGGGGTTATGGTATTGGCAGGCGTATGTTATGGACAACAAACACAGGTGCATTTTATTGATAGCATTTTGAATACGGTGAGATACGGTGATGAGATCCTGAGGCTCATTGTTGTGTCATTCATCCAAGACCTTCACCTCATGTTGCAGCATGATAATGTACAGCCCCATGTTGCAATGATCTGTACACAATTCCTGGAAGCTGAAAATATCCCAGTTCTTGCATGGCCAGCATACTCACCGGACATGTCACCCATTGAGCATGTCTGGGATGCTCTGGAATATTTGAGAGAAATAGGCCTTTTGTGTACATAGAACAAGTCTTCGCTGATTTGAGTTCAGCTCATTAAAAATGGGAGCAGAAACAAAAGTGTTGCGTTTATATTTTTGTTCAGTGTATTTTCATGCACACAAAAGCATTGGGAGAACTGCACATTCTATTCCAAATCAAAACATGAACAAAAAAATGTCAATATAAATAAATAAACAAAAATTATAAATATCTATTGGGTATGGCCTTCTCAAAAGGATTTATGTGTTAGAAAAAAAGTCATTTTATTCTAGACATATTTTCATTACACAAATCAGATTATTATGTTTCAATATATTTTATATGATTTATTTTATGAAAAGTATAGTTTGTTATTACCAGTAATCTGCAAATTGGTCAGTTTTTGTTTTATTAGAAGCAGCAGAAGTCACCTGTATAAGGGAATATAGGCAATAGTACAAAATCAATATAAATCAATAGAGGTATAAAATTATGAACTTGGCATGAGACAAATCAGACATTTTTACCATATCTCCAAGCCTGACATATAAAAACATTTCATTTTACTATTACTCAGCAACAGTAATAGCCCAGTAAAAAACATAACAAACAAAAAATCCATTCAAATGTATACACTCAGGTATGTTACCATGGAAACAGCATTCTAGAATGTGTGACATCATGAATCCCATGAGGTCAGTAAATGTTTAGAACTTTCATAGTTAACATTCCCTCCAGAGTTTAGTTCAGTACATTTCAACTCTTGACCGAGACAGACGCACGAAATCGAGCAGAACAAACCAAGCACAAAATGAAGTCCTGGGACGAATATACAGCAGAAGACGACCAGAAGCTGTATGAAGACATCTTCAGCACCACATCAGACAGCCCTCCACCACCAGCAGCTGTTGACACCGAGGAGACCACCACCCTGAGAGTCCAGCTGCAGGAGATGGAGGCGGCTACGCTGAAGATGCAAGAAGAACTTCAGCAGCAGACGAGCATTGTCACCAAGCTCCAGGAGAAGTTGGCGAAGGAGGAGGAGGAGAAAAAGGCCCTCCACAGTTTGGTCGACCAGTTAAGATCTGAGGTCACCACTGAAACCCGTCTGAGGCAGGCCGCCGAAGACGAACGTGGAATGAACCTGGTGTTCCTCAAGTTGGAGATGGGAACCAAAGCTCTTGCAGCTAAAGAAAGAGAGGAGGAACTTCAGAAGGAGCTGAATGAGATCAAGTCCCGACTGGAGAAGGAGAGACAGACCTTCACAAACATCATTAAGAGGACCAAAGCTGCATATGATGCCGTTGTCCAAGACAGACAACAGGTATCGAAAGAGATCGATGACAACTTTGCCAAACTTCATCAGCTGCAGGACATGGAGAAAGCCGAGCATGAAAAGGAGAAGTGGCATCTTCTTGACAAGATGGCAAGGCTTAGAAGCTCTCACAAGAACGAGCTGGACGTCCAAAAGAAGGAACGAGAAGAGCTGCAGGCAGCTCTGGAGAAAGCTCGAGAAGAGATCAAAAAATACAGCGATTGGGAAAAAGAAAAGACCTCTCTGATTCAGACATCTGAGGAGCTTAAAAAGACCCTGAAAGACAAAGAGGAGGAGTTTAAAGTCCAGTTGAAAGACAAAGACGAGGAGTTTAAAGTCCAGCTGAAAGACAAAGAGGAGGAGTTTAAAGTCCAGTTGAAAGACAAAGACGAGGAGTTTCAAGTCCAACTGAAAGACAAAGACGAGGAGTTTAAAGTCCAGTTGAAAGACAAAGAGGAGGAGTTTAAAGTTCAGCTGAAAGACAAAGACGAGGAGTTTAAAGTCCAACTGAAAGACAAAGAGGAGGAGTTTAAAGTCCAACTGAAAGACAAAGACGAGGAGTTTAAAGTCCAACTGAAAGACAAAGACGAGGAGTTTAAAGTCCAATTGAAAGACAAAGAGGAGGAGTTTAAAGTCCAGCTGAAAGACAAAGACGAGGAGTTTAAAGTCCAACTGAAAGACAAAGATGAGGAGTTTAAAGTCCAACTGAAAGACAAAGACGAGGAGTTTAAAGTCCAACTGAAAGACAAAGAGGAGGAGTTTAAAGTCCAACTGAAAGACAAAGACGAGGAGTTTAAAGTCCAGCTGAAAGACAAAGAGGAGGAGTTTAAAGTTCAGCTGAAAGACAAAGAGGAGGAGTTTAAAGTCCAACTGAAAGACAAAGAGGAGGAGTTTAAAGTCCAACTGAAAGACAAAGAGGAGGAGTTTAAAGTCCAACTGAAAGACAAAGAGGAGGAGTTTAAAGTCCAACTGAAAGACAAAGAGGAGGAGTTTAAAGTCCAACTGAAAGACAAAGACGAGGAGTTTAAAGTCCAACTGAAAGACAAAGAGGAGGAGTTTAAAGTCCAGCTGAAAGACAAAGAGGAGGAGTTTAAAGTCCAGCTGAAAGACAAAGAGGAGGAGTTTAAAGTCCAGCTGAAAGACAAAGAGGAGGAGTTTAAAGTCCAGCTGAAAGACAAAGACGAGGAGTTTAAAGTCCAGCTGAAAGACAAAGACGAGGAGTTTCAAGTTCAGCTGAAAGACAAAGACGAGGAGTTTAAAGTTCAGCTGAAAGACAAAGACGAGGAGTTTAAAGTTCAGCTGAAAGACAAAGAGGAGGAGTTTAAAGTTCAGCTGAAAGACAAAGACGAGGAGTTAAAAGTCCAGCTGAAAGACAAAGAGGAGGAGTTTAAAGTCCAGCTGAAAGACAAAGACGAGGAGTTTCAAGTCCAGCTGAAAGACAAAGAGGAGGAGTTTCAAGTCCAGCTGAAAGACAAAGACGAGGAGTTTCAAATCCAGCTGCAGAGAGTTAGTGAATTGGAGGAGCAAATAGAGCAGAAGAAGAAGAAGTGGTACCAGAAACTCTTCAACCACTCATCCTAAACCTCCAACCTTAACCCTTTCTGTCATTTTCCCTTTAAATAAAACTTTAAAAATATATATATATATATATCAGAAATGTTTATTGGAACTACAGACTTCTTTTTTTTATTTATCTAATTTTTAAAACTCTAAAAGGTCCTAAAGAAGTAAAATTGAGTATTCATGTGGTGTGTGGCAAAATAGGTTAGGTTTTTAATATTGTAAAGGTAATTTTGAGCTTCTGACGGTTAAAGGAATATTTTGAGGATGTCCAGTCCTACTGATTTCCATTAAGGAAGGCTCACTGGACTCCTCTGGACTGGCAGACCAGAGTGGTGGTTCCTTTATTTAAGGTGTTTTCCAACCACAGAGGGATCACACTCCTCAGCCTCCACTCCAGCAGAGAACTGGAGAGGAGAGTCCAGCCGAAAAATAAACAATCATTATTAGAATAGAAGAATACAAAGACCACACTTCACGCCTAGAATTTGTGTATTATGTGCAAGCTCCAAAGGTCCTTTCACAAGTAGGAATAAATAAATAAATAAATAACGTAAGCAGCACTATGCAAAACTGAATCTAAAATGCACATGGCCAATTTGCATAGATTTACACAAACCTTCATATGCTATACACTGCTGCTAGCTGCTGTACGCTTAATACATCATTAATTCCCTGTAACACTGAACTGTCTCACTGATGCTCAAAATGTCTGGTTTCATAATATAAATATTACTGCATACATACAAAACACCGCTTAATGAAAGAGAGTGAGAGAGAGTGAGCCTAAAAGTGGCCTTAGTCTCAGGAAAAAACATGTTAAGAAAAGGATAATTCTTCCCAACTGCCATAAGGCTGTACAGTCAGTCTATGGCAAATGACTCAATGCATTTGGTGAGACTGACTGATGAACTCTGTTGTGTTATTTGGCTGCCGCTACAAGGTTTTTTTATTACCCCTGTTCCCCTACCTCCACCATAGTGTGAATGTGTGAGTGCTGTGTGTGTGGAAGCTTGATGTAATGCACTTTGATTGCCCAAGAAGGTGGAAAAGTGCTATATGAAAGCATACCATTAGTCATTTAGTTTTAATTTGAAACTGGGCAAAACCCTTTTTTGTCCAAAATGGTGCTATTAAGATTTACCATAGGGTAGTGCAGGAATGTGTGGAAATGTGCAGTTAATGTGACACTTTATAGAGTTACTAACATTCATTTTTTCTGGTTATGTAAAAGTATTCGTGGGGCAAGGTAAGTGTAAAAATTGAAAAAAGACAAAGGTTTAGTTCTCATACACAAAGCTCTGAATACTGACAAAAGTCTAGCCATGTCAGTTGGTTATTAATTAGCACTATACATAGCCTACATAACTGTGATCTTAAACCCTTATTTAACAAAAAAAATAAATAAAAATTAGCAACAGTATAGTTTACACAATACAAGGTGAAGAAAAGTTGGAGACTCAGCACTGACTGAAGAGAATTTTCATTTAAGCAAAATGGTTCCTTTTGAACAATCACTGCATTTATCACAGTCCTTTTGTCCCCACCTCCCGCTCTCTCTAATTCTTACCTTCTCCGATATAATGATTTTAATATTCCACTCATCTGTGCTACTGTAAAATACAATCAAGGAATCAAAATGCCCTGCTTTCACATGTTTTTATAAAAGGCTATTTTTAAATTTCAGCTTTAGTGAAACAAATAAAATCTTGGCCATTTCAGGGACGAAATACAGCTGGACTAGAAGCTACAAGAAAAACTGCATTAAAGATGGACCAGACCTTCTCAAATCATATCAACCATAATCATCCCAGCATAATCTTTCTGATCACAAAAATGTGTAATCTAACAATATATACAGTACAGCACACAGGCGTCCAGCAGTAAGTCATAAAACAGTTGGCAACTGTGCTCCACATCTGTCTCTGTTGCTGTGGCTGAATACAAAAACAGTGTCTTCTTCACTGAAATCAAAAAGAAATGTGGGTTCCCTCTAAACCAGGGGTCACCAGCACTGTGCCCACCAGGTCGCCCACAGGGACCACATGAGCTGCCCTGAGGAAAGTTCTAAAAATAGCAGTAGTCACCAGTGAGCTGCTCATTGTTAATAATTATTGTGAGGAATCATTAAAGGTCCTATATTATACTATTTTGAACATTATACAGTGTATTTTGGATACATTTAAGTTACCGGTTTGAATGAGCTCTCATCATGAGTCCAAAGTGAACGGTCTGATTTGGCGCTGTCACTTTAAGGCTCAGCTCTCCCGTGTTGGCTCCGCCCACTCATGACGTCACGCTAGAGGTAGCGCTGGAAACAGACTGAAGTAAACACGGTACATGGTAGTAATAACTTTTTCAGCAATGGCTTTGAGAGTAAATGAGCCGTATATCTTCGACCCAGAGTCTGACTCTGAGTTTGAAGAACATGAGCAAACACAAAGACCTCGAAGGCTTCTACAAGACGTTTCTGCTTGGTAAATGAGAAACTATTTATTGTGTATGTTTCTATGGTGTAGCCCGTAGCATAGCGCGTGTTAACTGCTTCTGTTTATAGGTGCACATGTGGAAATGACCGTACAATGCCTACTGAAGTTGAGAATGTATGCTGCCTGGAGACTCCTAAGGTAGCTGGTGTGCAGTGGGTTGAACGTAAAGTAAAAGTATTGACAGTAAGTAAGCTAACACAGTAGCAGCGATGCTTCTCTGTGTCTGAGCTGCAGAGCACAGCACTTGTTGACAGTGCAGGAGAGAGGGGCAGGAGGAGTGTGGAGGAGCACTTCCTGGAGAGGAGTGGTTTATTTCACATATTGACGTCATTGCGTGAAACAGCTCGTTGAAAGGACTGTAGCTCAAACTAAATAAATTACTCAAACATGCACGAATGAAACAAAACACAACTTTGGGTATGTGTTTGAGGTAGAAACAACGTTAGAACATGGTTAAAAGCTCAGAAAAGTCGATTTAGCATAATATGGGACCTTTAACGTGATCAGACAGTGTCTTCACACAATTGAATATCATTAATCATTATTAATAATTATATATAATTAAAGATAAACCATACAACTTTGTTATTTCAGAAGTGTGCATCAAAATGGAAGCCCTTTGTTTTACTCAGTACCCTTGAAGTAGCCCTCAGTTTCAAAAGGGTTGGTGACCCCTGGTCTACACAATTTTACCTGTTTACAGCAAGTGACTACAAAATTGTGACAAGATTGTAAATGGCTGGGTGCACCTCTTAGCCGTTTCTGCATCCACTAACATCTATCTGCACAAGAAACCCATTTATACCGCAGACTAACATATGAATGTAGAGCATAAACACAGACACAGAAATATAAGCAAACACATGCAGAGATACAAAACACTCCCACATTCATTTCCACACGTACACACAGGAGCAGTCACACATCCCGCCGCCACACTCCTCACAGCTGACGAAACAGATTGGGCTTGTTTGTTTGTTGGGGCTCCTCTCGGCGTGTGTTTGCCGTGTTCCAGCCAATGGAAAACGAGCGTCGCGAGGATCATTAAGTAGCTAAAGAGGGGCCTTTTTGATTGGCTGCTCGTCTCAGGGCGCGTTTTAACATGCGGCGACACGATTCTGAACGGAGGTCGAGGGAGAACGCGTGAGTGCCGGCGCGTGTTTGGATTGTGTTTCGATGCTTCCTCGACAGACAGACACAAAAAGCCCACATGATGAGTGGGGATTCAGAGAAAGCAGGTGCCGCCGCTCAGTCTTTCTTTGTCGGCGCTCGATACATCACTGTTTCCTGGGACAAGGCTGGCTGAAGCCTCGGTTTTCCAGCCTGGCATAAAAACGGTTTATTCACTGTTTGAAGCAGCACATTAGAAAGGCATTAAAAAAAATAAAATAAAATAAAAAAAAAAAGGATCACTCTCCTTAGATGTTTTTTTTATTTTTTTTATCTCATTTATTTATTTATTTAGACATTGATAAATAAATAAATAAATGAGAGCTTTGATATTGCCCATACAGATAAGGAATATGATTTATGAATTTATTTTATTTTTTCACAACTCTTCTCCTACTACCAAGCCAATCTGTGATTCAATAACTGCTGAAAATATGAAGTTTGACCGAGTACAAACTAGTTGATGAGAAACAGTGCTGTTTGGTTCCGAGGCTATTCCAGATCTTGGTGTAATTCTCGATATCATTAGCGAGGATGTGTGGGGACTAGAAGGCCTATACAGCAGCCACACAGATTAAGACGTCCCGCTGTAGATGATGATTACTTTTGTCAGTTCTCCCCCCAAGCCCCCGCGTTCCTCTTTGTGTTTTCATCTCTCATTTACTTGCACAAAGCTCACTCACACTTATGGCGTTTGTTTTTTTTTTTTCTCTTTTCTTCTTCCGCTCTATTCTCACCCAGCGAAGTGTCAAGGAACAGCTCATCAGTCAGAGACATCCATCCAAATGCCTGGCTTTGTCAAAACAAACCAAGACAAACATTCCCTCGGAACAGAAGAAAAAAAGGGGGAGTCACAGCTTGAATCGCAACACCTCTGATATTCCTCAGGCCTCTGGCTGTGCTAACAACAAAATAGGTGTTGTTTGTGAGTCTGGAACATTTCACTAGTTTGCCCCTTTCTGTGTTGATGCGCTGTGTGCCAAGATACCAACAGGATGCCCGTGCCCTGTTGGCAGAAAGAAAATTTGCCAGACAAATAAAGCAGCCAATTAACAGAGGCAAAGTTGTGCTGTGTGCAGAGCGTGTTTTTGTTCAGGCTTCTTATCAATCAAACCAGTGGGCCGTGGTCGACATTGACAACTCGCTTTTTAAATATGCGTACATCAGAGCTGAATGCTAATCTGAAACTGAAGTGAAATGGGTCGTTACAACAGGAGTGAGCCAAAGACCCCGAAAATGCAGACCGCTGATTGGGGCCAAACCCACACTGAGATCAAGATAGTGTGAAAGCCAGACTCCACCAAATCAAAACCGTTCCACTCTTCTCCCTTTGCTTTCTTCAAGTTAATGGGATTTTTTTTTTTTTTTTACAGGTAAAGAATGTCTATAAGCTTGGCTACAATTTAGCTGTTGATTTTTTTGTGTGCTAAAATGTAAAAATGATGAAATGAAATGATGAGTTTTGAGTCCATGCAGTTTTTTAGGACAAATCAATAAAAAACATTCTTATTACCCATTAAGTTTTTACATGAATCCAAACTGAGCTTAAATGTGTACTTTCTTTATATGTATATCACTTGCCTGTAATGAACAATAAGGTGACATGAGGATCACAAAGTCAGTTTTCTGCAAAACTTGTTAAATGTCATCATTAAGATTGAGACAAAAAGGTAGGAGAGATGGCACAGATATCAGCTGCTCCATATGAACCCAGTTTGGTTTAGTCTTGGCTAAAACAGTTGATAATACATAAAAGGACTTCTGTTCTGTGTCTGCAAGCATGCCATAATCATTTGTGATGTTTTTAAAGAAAATTGTAGAATGTAAAATAATGGTCTACAGTGCAAATGTTAAGACTTAAGACTTCAGGATAATTAAGCCTCGACTTAAGACTTGATTAACGTCTCCAAAAACAAAAGCTCAACAGAGTTTCTAAGTGAACATTTGATCAAACCAAGCACTATACGCCCTCTGTGACTTTCCTCAGCTTTTAAGCCATTTAGTACAGACACCATTATATTCCAAAGCTGCTTTTTGATAAATCTTGCCATTTTCTATTAAAGCTTGACTTCTACAACAGTATGCAGTTTGCTAATGAACCAGTTTTGTGTGTGTACAGCTGCGAGCCCATGCAGTGGACATGAACGGCAACCAGGTGGAGAACCCCATAGATTTGTACATCTATGTGATCGACATGAACGACAACAGGCCTGAGTTCCAGAACCAGGTCTACAACGGATCGGTGGCAGAGGGGTCCAAACCAGGTAATGTGGCTCTTTATACCATTATTGTTTATCATATGTTCTATGCATGTTAGAAACCTGGTCTGAGCTGGTAATGGCAGTATGTATTAATGCACACACCACCAGACAACTTTTGTCACAGCAGATCTGCGTCAATACAACTTTCCCTAGACTATATTTTATTCCAGATAGAGCAATGTCATGGCAGCAGTTGGTGGATCATTCAACTAAACTCTTGCTAAACTTTGTAAGTTCCGGCTGGGACTATATGCAAAGTGATATTTTAATGAAGGCTGGATAAGAAGATGAAATTTTGGTGAAAAAGTTTTCTGTTTGGTAACCCACAACACAGGGTCAAAAGCAGAGCTCGCTTTTGCTGAAGTAGAGCCGAGCTGGAAATGGCTGTTGCCGGAGAAAGAACAGCAGAGTTATTATGCTCTGAGTCACAGAATGAACTACAATAAACTTATAAATACATGCATTAGCATTGTCAGTTAAGTGCAGTGCATAGGGAAGCATGTAAATGCATACATTCTAATTGCTTTAACCACTTATAATGATAGGTTAGAGCATAGCCACTGTGGTCCATAGAGCTGTAACAGCAGGTTCTTGACAGACGTTTTTTAAAGAAAGTTGAAATAGCTTTTTAGTCTTTTGTTAAACTTTGTTGTTTGTATTTAAAGGAAAAGCAACTTTAAGGTAACTTTTGAAATACTGCATCATGAAAATGGCTTCAATGTCAATGAGAATAATGCTCGATTTTTTTAGGCTCTACATGATTATCTATATAGACACTATCAAATATTCTTGTATTTTCCACTGCTTATTTGACTCTCAATATTTGAATGTATACTTTGGGAAACGTTTTTTTATTGCTTTAAAAGAAATAGAGACTTTATTAATGCTATTTTGCTTTCGTCAAATATATTGTCATAGAAGGTGTAACCATCATACGCCTTAAGATCCTGGATATTGTACATAGTGATACTACTGAGATGCCAACTTTTAAATATAACAATTTCTTCCACAATTATCCTGTCTTGTGCCCTATTTATGCTCATCACGCGACAGCAAAAATGTGAGCCACCATCCTACTTTCACTGTGCAATGCCATGTGATCCTAACAGTGACATGTATATTGCAACTCATGCAGGGACGTGCCAGCCTACATGTGCACATGCTAAGTATTCACACGCGTACACCAACTCAAGTACATCTCCTGCCTTTTTCTGCAAATCAGCTCTTTTCACAACAAGGCAAAAGTAATAAACAGAAAAAGTATCAGGTGAAATCTAAACTAAAAAGCACATGTCTAATTTGCATAAAGAAATACAAATGCCCCTATTAAACACACTTTATTACACAAGTGCCTAGTAGATCAGCAATTTCCCATAACGCTGACCTGTCCCATTTATGCTTGAGCTTATTACCTTCTTTTGTGGGATAAAGACAGGACCATTTCACACCATTTATGCAGGAATTGCTCCTTTTAGAAAGAGGACAGGAATATCTTGTGACAAAACGTTAGCATTAAAGAGTCTACACAGTACAGCCCTACTATATTACACATTGAATATTATTTGAAAGTGTTTTGCATCCACACAATCACGCACTGAAGATCTGTTTTTGCTCCAATACACCTGGAGTATCTGTGATAAACCGTGCACGGCTGTGACTCCAGAAGTTTCTGCCCGGTTCAGCTGAGGGTCGATCCGTGAGATATTTGTGTTACAGTATCTTGACTGGACGCATCATTATCAGATTCCACGGAGCATGGCGAGACGCAGAGCTCTCCTCACAGTCTTGCCGGCAGAGTTACGGTCAGTACAAAAACCGGAGACGAGAGCAGAATGTGCAAGCGTCTCTTCATGTCTCGACTGGAAGAGTTCTTGTTCTAACAATCAGACCCTGAGGAACCATGTTTGTCTTCGCTGTGTTCAGATATTGTTCTGCTGCAAAGTTTAATCTCGGGGGGATTTGTAAACAATATAGGAAAGCATGAGTTGTGTGCGTGAAGATGCTGGCTCCTCAGTAAAGCGTGAGTCTGTACCAAAAGCTGTAATTAGCGAGGGCAACCAGACATGGCAAAAGCTCCTTTCTTTGTTTTTCAGCCCAATACACTCTTAAAAAAAACACAATCCGTGATACCAATTAACAAAGAACATCTTAAACCATGTAGAGTCTAATTGCACTGCTCTTCATTAAGCCACCACTGGCAGGTAACATTTGTACATAGCAAAAGGCATGAATGAAACAAACCACTTTTTGTCTTTTGTCATTCTTTGCTTGAATTGATGAATTTTAATTAGTGAAAGAGGCTGCAAACTGTGCTGGGCTAATTGCCTGTTTAGTGGAAGGAAACAAGAATGAGGGCGATTTATCTTCAAGTCTAGGCTCGAGTAAAGAGTTGATACTTTTCTGGTCCATTTAAGGCTTTAATATATCCAACGCAAGTTAAATGGGTGATCACTAATAAGCTAGTCAAGACATCAAGCTGAGTGGCACACAGTTGCACTCAAGTTGTTTTGGTGTCTACAAGATTCAGAATTGCGCTCGTGCCCTAATTTAGAACAGCTATTCTGAAACCTTGACTGGAGTCATTTTAAGATACTAATGTGTTTTTCTTTTTAACGATTGTCGTAGAATGAAAAGCAGTACAATAAGCCAACACAGCTTTTGATAACAATCACTGCTTCAGAGATAAAGCTAATTGAAGAATTAAAACTGAACCAATTAGCCACTGCTAACCACATGTTAATCAACCTGTCAATGCATTGCCAATATTTATGAACTTTGCTTCCATTTTCAAAGTTTGTTTTTTTTTGGTTTAGTTTTTGTTCTTCTGATTTTCTGTGTTAGTGGGTGTAGCCAGTGCTTAAATAAACATTTACCCAGTGGCATCCTTTGGCGCCATTGACTCAATGTTGACAAGTGGTGTAGACCCACAGTAGGACTTTCCTTTATTTCAACCCCCTTTTTCTGCAATCATTCAGATCAAGATCCTAAAATGATAATCTGATTGTGAGGCTGCATTTATAGAATGCTACTAATGATAACACTGAAAACATTTTACATTTAGCATCCATTTACACTTAATCATTTACCAATGCAGCTGACACCAGAGGAAAGTTAGATTTTAGCATCTTGCCTCCATTGTCACAACTTTAACAAAAATAAACTGTGTGGACTCAGAACTCAGCCTGAAATTACCACTGAGATCCTTCACAGTTTGAATTTCCAGAGACTCTAGGTTAGTTTCATGCAGCGCTTTCATTGTATTCTGTGCTTACATTGATTATTGAGCTTTATATTCTATTCTATTATTAATTTTGAAGGCAAAAGATCCTAGTGAAGGTCAAACAGAAACCAAACAGTAACCAAACTCTTTGTCATCTTAAATTTATTCTTTGACTGACTTCTATCACTTTATGCACAAGAAAACAGTTTTATAACATTGATGTGGAAAGAACTTTATTTACCTTTAGTAGGAAAAGCATGTGGACTTAGAGTCTGCACTCCATATTCCAGACATCACTGCCTTTTTGCTGCACCACACAGTATATGACAAATGCCTTGTCCCAAAAAGAGCCAGTGTGTCCGGGTGCATCAATCACTCATACCATCTGTAGAGTGACCACAAAAACGCCTCGGGTGTTCTGCCGCTGACACACATCCGTCTCGTGGTGGTAGCAGGTGTTGTGTTGTGAGGAGGCCTGTCAAATGCATTACAGCCGACAGGTGCAACTCTGGCATCACGTTCAGCCACTAGTGTCCCAACCAAGGGGATTCATGTATGCTCTGGTTCTATTTAGTTTCCAAAAGAGTGGCAACAATTGTAGTTTTAATGCCCACTTTCCACCAAGTTCTGTGAGGCTGTTTCACTCATTAACTGTGGACATTTAGGCTCAGTCAGTGCTTAATTTGTAAATCCAACAGTTGCCGGAACAAAAAATGCAGTTTGAAACAACACATTTCCCAGAATGCAAGGCTTAGATGCCCACAAATGCCCCAAAAAAACATGCTTTTGTTAATCTACACCTCATTTTAAATACATAATATTAACTTATAGTGGATTTTCATTCATTTTATAACATGATCCTTACCTAAACACACAACAGCCTCCTTCCACTCTTCCCTGTTTCAGTTCGTCTTGACACACCATCCTACCTCTGACACATGTTGTCTAACAACTGTTCCTTCTTTCTTAAACTTAAAAACTGCCTTATCCAACCACACAAGATGCTCCTTCCAGCAGAATCACAGCCCCCTCTTCAACAGCATGAACAAACTTGTACATCCGGAGGTAAATTCAAGGCAAAGAGTTTAAATAAGCGCAAAAATACAGTTTTACACAGCATTTACTTACACACAATATACAGCCGAATCAGAATCCATATTTTGTTGTAGGAGTTTGGCTCAGTATATAGGACTGTGGTGGGACTGGCAACAGCAACTTTTTTTCCCCCAATGTTCCTGGATCCAGAAAGTTCCCTGATCCCACCGTGTCAAAATAAACCAGTTCCCAGATCCTAGTCTGGCTGAATCCAGCTGAAATTAACCCCTAGGCTCAGTCCAAATATACAAAAAGGCTACTGTTCCCTAACCTTTGTGAGTAATGTCATGAGATCAACAGAAAGGATATAGGGTTTAGGGAGTTAGGAAAGGTGAGGTTTGGGAAATCAAACTGCATTTAGCTCCACTTTGGAAGCAGAGTGGGATGGTACAATCAGCTGATACAGATAATTTAGAGGAATAATCCGAGTGAGTCCACATCATTAAACTGTACTGCTCTGATGAATAGAGCTCTGTACAACACTAAACGCTCCAATGTCTTCATTCAGAGGTTTAAACTTGAACCACAGTGAACAGCCGTAAACCCTTTTTATGTATTTAAAAGATTGTCCAGTTGGCCTATTCACCTGCAGTATACTGTCATGTCTTGTAGAGTGGGCCATTATAAAATGGGCTTTCAAATACCTTCTTCGAAAGAGATACAGTTGAGTGGATTCAATAAAGATGTTAAGGGCTTGCTAACAGAACTGTGCAGATGTAGTTAGACTGAGACAGACACTTGGACAGAAGCAGACAGACAAACAAAGGTGGGAATGTAAAGCTGGAAATGGCAGCTGGAGGTGAGATTCAAGAGGCAGGCACGGGTCCAAAAATAAAGGCAACACGCAGAAACGACGGGGCTAGGATTCACAGCAGGGATCGACACAATGGCAGCTACTGCATGTGTGGATGGTATAAATACACTCACACTATATTGGCACTCACGGGAGCCCACAAACTTTAGCAAAAGTGAGAAATATCATCAACTTTTATTTAGAGTAGGGCTGGGATAAAATATTGATATAAATCAGGTTTCCACTGCCTATGAATTAGTGAATAGTTGAAAGATAAAACAGCTGACAGATACAGCTTTTCTTAAGTTTTATGTTGATAACTTTTACTTTCTTGTAATTGTGCCCTGCCTTTTTATTGGTTTTAATTAATTCAGTGGAGGCATAGTACTTTGACCCATACATCTCTTAATTGGTTGTGTTCCATCAAATATTGCTTAAGAGATAAACAGATTTGTGTTCTCTTAAACTTAATACAAGTGATGCTTTTTATGGATCTTTATTTTGACTCAAATAAAGTCAAACATCTCCTCAACCTCCATCTCTTAAGTTTGAAAATAGATAAATTGATGATTTATGTAGAGACATGGTTAATTAGACTCGCACTTATGTGTGCTGCATACAATACATGCTCATGGTTTGCAAGGGACAGGGTTGTACCCATCACTTGCTGCTGGACGTGTGTAAAGCACCATATTGTATGTATATATACATATGTAATTTTGTTTTTTGTGGTTTTGTGAATTTTATTTTTTCCATAAATAATTTTGAATGACTTATTTCGTGCAAATTAAACCTATTTATAGAAATGCAACAACTGTATTGTAAATCAAAACAGAAATGTCCAGATTTTTTTTTTTTCATTTACAATATTCTATTCTATTATATTATTGGATAGTTAAAATAACAATATAAAAGTAGTGCACGGTTGCCAGGGTCACAGTGGCTTAGGGTAACCAGGCAAATGTTTTATATGACTCACGTTCAGTGCGTATTGGGGGCCCTTTGTCCTTCTTGCTTGGGGCCCCCACAGTCTCTAGAAACGCCTCTGTGTACTCTACATTTCTTCCACGTGACTCTAAATTGCTCGTAGTGACTACTCTTAAAGTGTTGGATGATTCCTACCTTACACCAAATCAGCTGATCCAGCCCCCCACGACCCGCAGCAGGATAAGCCGTAGAAAACATGTTCATATGATCAACTGTATCCACTGAGAACTCCCCTTTAATCTGGATCTATAGTGACAGTTACTGCAAAACCACACTGTAGAGCCACACTGTTCAGATGAGTCAGTATCACAGGCTACAGATCCACTTATCAAAGGACTTCTGAAGTGATACAGCAGAAGTCGGCGTTAGCATCGAGTGAACACCATCAAACAGTCAGACCTACAGGGAGTCTTCTTATCACATACGCATCACATCAAACGGTCAACAGGGACTAGCTTATAGCACACTGCCATCTTTGTCTTCTTGAATCAACCTGCTGCTCATATCTGTCACAATACAGCACCATTGGATTATACTTGGTGCATGTGTTCATGTTAATTAAAAACAAATGGAATTCAGTCAGTCAGATGAGGATTACAAAGCCTACTAAACCTGTTAAATATGTGGAAACACTTTAGTTTTAGGTGTACTGATGTGAGGTATTGTCATCTTGAACACATATAAGCACCACAAGAAAACTGTGGTTTAGTCAAAGCATTTATTTTAATTTGCAGACTTTAGAAAATGTATATATGTCTTTGTGTTATGAATAGTTTGTTCTGCCAAAATAAAACCACCATAAAAGTAATTTTATTTTACAACATCATTTCTAATTTTCTAAAAAGCACAAACTATTAAACATGTGCATATCTAGTAAATTGATGTTAGCATTTGGGTGAGCCATAGTAGTAGTGATGTATTACTCAAGTCATATTTGGTCTTATCTTGGTCTCAGATGTACAGTAAGTCTAGTGTTCTTTTTTTTCTATTTTCTGTTTTATCTTAATTTTAAAACTATCCCTGGTTCCTTCACCAAACGCTAGCCCCTCAGTAAGTTCTGACTTAGTCTAAGACTGGATTGATAGTGTTTGGATTTTATAATTAGACACCACACTGTCTGTGCTGAATTGCTGCTACCTTTTCTGGGTGTTAGATTGGCTCTGTGAACTAAACAAGGGTGAGATTTAGGCCAGAGACATACTTCTTATGGCTTTTGAGCCAAAATTGCCCAAGTACAACCAAGTCCAATGCCTGTCCCTCATTTACTCCTTGAGGAGGCCCAGTACAGATATCATAGAATGTATAACACCAAAGTACTACCTCCACGTTGTCACTAATAAACAACAGGAAAGAGCAAAATTTGTTTTCTAGATTCAGTCTGTGGTTTTTGCTGTGTATAGGCAATGCCATCATGTAGAGTCACACAATTATGGACCTGCTCTTTAAAACTTTTCCTTGAACATTTTGTTTGTGAATGGGCTTCATGTCATATAACAAGATATGTGTGATCTTAGCGGGGAAGTACATATTGCATCTTGCACATGCATTGTCATATTTTTCGCAGCCCTTTGTACTTATGTATACTTATTCAAACAACAGGTATATCAGAGTGTCTTGCCCAAGGACTCTATGGGCCAATGCATACGCTCTCTCTCTGGTTTGGGAGTTCTTGCAGTTTATTCTTGACTCATCATCTCAGCAGATCCGAAGAACTATTGTGTGATTGTTCAGAAATTTGAAGTGGGCGTGGTTAATATGGAAAAGCTTGGAGTTTCTGGTACTAACTTTATTCTTGCCACCTCTAGAAAAAAACATCAACAACCGTCTTGTTTTTGGACAATACTGCCTACCTCTGGCCACTGTTGCCCTGTCTATTTTTTTTTATTTTTTTTAGTAGCGCAAGAAAACCTTAATAAGCTTATTGCACACAACCTTGCCTTAGATATGACACTATATGGAATAACCAGCGTGGGTTAATTATTACTTTATATCTACTAAATATGACAGTGATTGTAGTAGAAGGACATCTGTCTTATATACACCTAAGCAGTGTAATGTATCTGTTCACACCTGTAAATGGCCATGACATCGGTGGGGCTTCTGTATGTCTATGAACCCGTTGCCGTGGAAACAGAAAATTAACATTCTTTACTACTGAGACCTGGATGTGAGTGTGAATAGCAACTGCTTATATTACTGTCCTTTTTGCAAATTGCTTGTCATTTCCTTGTATTTGTATTGACCAACTCACATTTCAATCGCCTGACAGTGAACAATGGGAACCAATCCAAGCACTGTGGCTGGGAGTCACATGACATTTTTTGCAGGCTACGCTGGACAGTCTTCGGTATCACACCCAGCGTTCGCCACTGGGAATGTAGTGAGTGCACTCAAGCGATGCGGCTGCATGTAAAAGTCTCTTTCATGGCTTAAAGTGGCTGCTGTGTTCAGAGCTGAGAACGCTGCAGCATGTGATGTTCCGTCCCTGTCCGTCTCAGCGCTCCCCACTGACTCCGACAGACACACACTTTTAAGGACCATCTCTCTTGAAAAGGCCTTTTGAAACAAGAACGCCACATCAAACCCGACTGAATGTCTTCTCCCGCAGTCATTTTGCCCTCCTGAGGGGAAAGGCGGCAACATCTTTGTAACTCCGTCACTCACTCTTGATTCAGCTAAAGTTTGCCAACAGCTGAAAGGAGTTTTGGCCTCGAATGAAAGACAGAAAAGAGAAAGGAATTTTGCCAAGTGTGCACAGAATATCATAGATGCTCCTGCTTTCTGTTTGTGAATGTAAATCCAATGTCATTCTAACACTTCAGGGCTATACAGGGCTTTGTGCTTCTCTAAAACAAGCCAAATGGAGGCAAGAAGTAATCTTGACATTACTTATACACTGTAGTGTATTTCATGTTTCATTCTATATTGGTGAATTTGTTCAAATTAGCCATGCACAGTTTCAACGTTGCATATACTCTTCTGTATTTCTATTGCTATTGGTCAGCTTTTGTCCAGAATGTTGGTCCAATATAGAATAGATTACAATGGCTCACCTTTTTTCTCTGGTTCTCTTAATCTAAATGGGATACTGGCAACTGAGATGTTCAATTAATAAGGCGTAAAGGGGCTAAATACTCAATTATGCCTCTGTTTCTGCTATAACTTCTACGACTGGGCTTTAATGACTCATTTGTGAACACATGCATAATAGAAAGGACAAATGTATGTTATTGGGTATGTGTACTTACTCTTTATTTAGCCATTGTTCTCAGTGTCATCATTCTAGTTTGTAGTGTAGATGACCAAGGGAGTTATAGTAAATTTGTATAGATAATGCATGCAGCCTGGAAAGTTGGGAAGTCTCAAAGTGGCCGTCCAAAACTGTGTGCAGCAGTTCAGGCAGAAGAGTACAGCCATAGCTTGTAGTACTAAAGTGCAAAAATATAAAGTAAAAGAATACTTTTCTGGATAAATGATCATTTTCCCATGAGTTATGTGTGCTAAAACAAGGTTGCACATTGCTATGAGGGGCCGTTCACACAATGCCAAAATGCAAATGTTGTCCCGTAGCATTATCAAAACCATTCACGTTCACACAGGCAGGCTCAGCTGTTGAGAGCCTGGTTGTATCTCGTCTAAGCCAGTAGGGGCGCTGTGAACCCCACTGCAACATGCATTACACAGAAGGCAAAGTCATAGCTTTGTTGTGCTTCCCAGTTCACATCGTTTAAATCCTGAGGTTTTTTTGGAGCAGCCATGATACATTTTGAAACATCAGTATGGACTTACACATGTTACAACAGTGTATTATCAAACAATTTCGGCATTTTGCTTTTAGTGAGAGCGCTACACAATGAGAGCGGGCTCCACAATGAAACAAAAAGGATTTAGAATTGTGAATCTGGAGTGGGAACGTTGTCTTTGTGTAAACGAACTAACTGAAAAAGAGTTATTGCATTTTGGGTGAAATGCTGACCTCTGAGATTGCATGCAGACACAAATAGCCAAGTCTTGCTGGAAAATTCCTCCACACAGATTGAGTAGTATTGAAAAGTGATATAAGATTGGGGTTGCACATCATTTATTGACTTTGCAAAATGAAATAATGATCTCTTGGACCAAGAGTCATTTATTGTTTGGTTGTATATCTGTCCAGTTGCAGTTCAGAGTCCAGTGTGTTCTGCAGCTCTTGGTACTGCTCCCTGGAGGTTAAACAGAAAGACCCATTTACTTGGAATGAATATGTTCAGTTTTCTAACATTTGCAAGAAATAATAAAATATGCGTTGCGCCCAAACACAATTACTCCTATTTTCTATTCTTACTATAAACACATGTTCCGTTAGTCCCCAAGGCTGGTTACACAGAGCCTTTCTTCAGCTATTATGTCTAGTTCAATAGCCTTTCTTATGCGGCACACAATAAACAAACCCACTGGAGTTTGCCTCAGCCTCAGAATAATGATGATAAACAAAATAGCGCACAAAAGCTAGAGAAAGGATGTAAACAAAGAGAAGCAAGACAATAACATATCATAGGGATTAGTTAATGTTGATCTATTCAAAAAAGCTACACCGATGTACAAATTGGACTTTACTAAAGCTGTATAGTGTTTGTGTCCTCTTCACATTTGTCTTTGACTGGAGCTGCTCTGACACATACTGCAGAGTCATGGATGTTATGTGTTCCAAGACGTTCAGTATATTTGACGTGCCCTTTTCATCACATTGTGGATGCTGCCACTTTGTAACTTTATTTGCAGTGTCTGAAAGGGGCCCAGGACAAATGGCTTCCGTGTGTCCTCAGAGAGTGTCCATTAGGCCGTTGAATGAAAACAGTGACCTGCTTTAAACCTTCCAACTGTCCTGGCCTTACCTCTCAGCGTCATTTTTCCTTCCAACTGCTAAGTCCAAAGCTAAGCAAGGAAACTGGAATATAGCCCAAAAAAGAAGAACTTTAGTTGTGTTTTACACTTTTTAAGCCAGAAAAATGCATAATCCATACTGGAAAGATATCTTAGCTGTAGATTTTAAATGTGTCTGTTTTGGAGCAGATTTTGATAACAGCTTCCTCTTTGTATGTATTGATAGTAGTGTTAGCAGTAGTGATGTTGGCGGCTAGTGACTGTGAGGTTCGTAGCAGTGGCGTTTGCAGTATTTAAGTAACCCTTTATTATCCCCATGGAGATTCTCTTCATTTAACTCAGTGCTTCTCAATTATTTTCTGTTACGCCCCCCCTAGGAAGAAGAAAACATTTCACGGCTATAAATAGTATCATTTGTCTATAAAATTGTTATAAGTACACCTCTGCATAACGCTGTATCCTTATTAACATTAAAGAAAACAAAAAAAGAAAAAAGAAAGAAATATAGATTAACTTACAACAAAGAATAACTTTCACTGCACTTCATTTATCCTGCTCTGTGCTGTGTGTGCGCACGCTCGGTGCAAAAACGCACAATCTGACAATGAGAGCGCCACTGCCACCTACTGTAGTGGATGTACAATTACACTTTATTCTAGTACGGCAAAAAAAGAAGCGTGTTCCCAGGGTCACACATGCCCGCCCTGGCATCGCCCCTCTATTTGAGGAGGCCTGATTTAACCCATCCAGTGGAGCATTGGGCAGTTACTATCTGCCTGCTTTTTAATGTTGGAGGTGGGGGACCAGAGTACCTGGAGAAAACATACCCGAGCACTGGGAGAACATGCAACTACACAAAGAAAGGCCACGCCCAGGGTCAAACTCAGGACCTTCTTGCTGTGAGTTGACAATGTTTACCACTTTGCCACCATGTTGGTGTTGGTGGAGCACAGGCAGTTTTAGCAACTGATTGGGTGGGGTGATGGTAATGTGACAGTAGAGTTAGTGGCTGTGGTGTTAGCGGTACTTAAATCACTGATGTTAGCAGCAGGGGTTTTAGCGATGGTGGTGTTGTGGACTTAGCTGTAGGAGTGTTAGCAAAATTCTTGTTATCTTTGGAATATTTAGCGTCAGTGGCATTAGCAGTGCTTGTATTGTAGCGATAGCAGAGGTAATGTTAGCAGCAGTTATGCTAGCAGTAGTGTTAGCAGAGGTAGTGTTGGTGGTAGTAATGTTAGCAATAGTAGTGTTAGTGGTTGTATTATCTTTGGAAGTGTTAGTTGCAGTAGTTTTGGGGTTGGGGGTAACAGAGGTAATATTAGCAGTAGTAGTGTTTGCGTTTTCATTAAATATGTTGTGTAAATGGACAATTAGATGTCCTCCTAGAGTCCTCACTGTTTTTTCTCAGTAGAAGTAGGCCTATTGTAGAAGTTATAAATGTTGACAAGCTGTTAAAACCATAAAGAGCTTAGACAAAACCGTTGCAGCAGATTTTAAAAGCTGTTGCTCCTGCAGTGGACCTCTATCATGGCTTCTCTTTTGGTGGTTTTAGTTGCAGTTGGCAGCAGTAGTCTTAGCAAAGGAAGTGTTAGTGGAAATGGTAAATCCAAAACAGTCATTAGCCTACTCTTACTAACCAACAAGCATGATGTAATGTAACATATTGTAATGACGGCATTTTAAGATCAATCATAAAACTTGTTAAGTGGGGACGTGTGTGTTAGCTGGATCTTCAATTTATTCAAAATTGTATTGTCTCTCTCTGACTTACCAAACTGATTCATAACATAGGCCTACCAAGTGCCATCTCTTCTATTGGTATTTGATCATATTGAAAGCCATGTGTTAACTGTAGCAGGCTAATGTTTAGGCAGCAGATAACTCCCACCAGTGAGCTGCAGTCACATGATGCCAAATGACCAACAACGCGCTTCCCACTCCGCCACCAGCCACATTTTCAGCTCCAGCGGTTTTGGTGGAAAAGCAATTAGGATTTGGAATTAGTGTTCAAATTAAAGGGGAATTAAACAGGCTCAGAGATTAACCCTTTCCGGCATGGGTATCTTTCTCTGTGGGCTATTTTCATATCACTGACGGAGAGAAAAAGCCAGCGCAGACATGTGATCCGGAAACTCTCATTTTGATTATATATATTGACGGGGTTCTCAGAGGAATAGCAATAATTGTTTTCCATCTTCCTGCTATTTCTATTCATTGTTGGAAGAGTCACAAATCCTGCTTTGAGACTTAATGAAGTTTGAAATAGAATTGGAGGCTGCAATTATCCCATCCATGCACGCTGTTACGAATGATGGTGCCATCTAGACCCAATTATGGGAATAGAGACACCTATGAATGTGAAGACCCAGTGGGAACTTTGGAATGAGCCTTGAATCCCGTTGCTACCATATTTTTTTGCAGACAATGGCACCCTTTTGTTATTGCAATTAGGAAAAGCAGTCAGTCCACTTACAAAACTGATGATTGTTTCATTGTGTTATCTGACTAAAACTAGATATATACTTCTAGAGGTATGTACTTATATATATAAATACATGGAAGCGTCTTTGTCCAGCTACATTTGTACTACAGTAAACTTGAAGACAAGTTTAGTTCTGTGAAATAGACTCTAAAGCCTAATTTCCTAATGCCTCAGACAGGTCTGTTGACCTAAATAATGACAGGATTTCCAAGAAACCCATAGTTTTCATGGAGATATATTTAAAAATTGTTACTACTACCACTTCTACACAGTACCACTCTTACCACTACAACTGCCAGGCTTACTTCTAGCTCTAGCAAGACTACTATAGACCATACTGCTGTTACAACACATTACAGCCCAGATGGGAGATCAAATTCTGAACCCTCTTGCTTTAGTACTAGCCACTGTTCCATTCAGCAAGAAGTTACACTCATTGAAATATTTTTAAAAGTGTGCTACTTGTCTAAATCATGTAGCGGCAGCGGTACTAAAGTTCATATTTTCCATTGACCTTCACCTAAGGGTGTGAGTTGGCTGCAGTTCCATAAGCAACCAATGAATGGCAACAGGTGTCTAGATTATCCAAACATGCCCAGGTAACGCCCACTGTCACCTTTCTGACCTAGAGCGCAGCACGGGGGAAAAACTGTATGCAGTCTGGAAAGTTGTTATGTGGGTGTGCTAAAATTCACTTTACATACAGTGCACAGCTCTTATTGTGTAGTTATTGGGGGAAAACCACGGGGGTAATTCAAGTCCCACGTTCCAGGGCACCGAGAGTAGTCTCAGAACAGGTTCTGGCTATTTACGAAGGTCAAGACTAGCACCGAAGGTATGGAGTGTAAGTTTGATCTCCAAAATAGTTACACAAAGAGTAACATGAGGACACGAAGAACTATGAGGGTCACATAAGGCCTTTTCAGCCCTCCACTGGTTATGGTTGGATAGCTAGGGGAAAGATATGGCAGTTGTATTTGATTTTACAAGATATTCCCCAGTGGACTTTAATCCAAGGTATAATTACTGTCCTTGTCCCTGTCTTTTTGTCAACGCTGGTTCTCTGCTCCTTCTTTGAGCGAGTTAAAGCTGGGTCTGTGCTGTGCGTCCGCCAGTTGACAGCCTTTTCTCTGAGCAGCCACAGCGGTGCTCTATAAATGGCTGCCTGATGGAGAGTGACATTTTCACACAGCCCTGCGAGAGGGGAAGGTGATCTCTCCTCTCTCCAATACAAAGTGCTCCTAATTGCCCACTCGCATTAGTGAGCCCCGCTGACAAACTCTGCAAATCAATGATTCTGCTGGGGCTCGAAGTGGGACGTAGGGCTCTCACTCCACATTCAATAAATGACTCAAAAACTATGGCCTAAAAATGATATCGGATTTAGTGTGATTTCGTAGACTTGAGTGTCCCGGTTTGAATTAGGATTTTTAAGCATCCTGTTTTTGTCTAAGCGCCATATTCTGAACCAACCAAAATCACTCCTGCATGCACAAATTAAATGAAAAAACAAAAATGGCAGCAATATCCATCCATGGAAACATGTCATATCAACATATTAAAAATGTAAAAACTAATTTGTAGAGAATTCCTGTATGTTGTATGTGTATTATCTTATAAATGTGTGAAAGTATATTCTCTCTCTCTCAGGGGCTCTGTCTGTATCCGTCTGAGCCGTCCACCTTTGTGCCGTCCACCGTAAATGGCAGTGTTTATCTGTGATTCTAAGACAAATAGGAGAGAGCACAGGAGCATTAAGGGCAGCCACTGAGCACTGAAGGCTGAAATAATGGATGGTGGAAATGGCACAGCGCTGCTCATTACCAAATGGACTGTGCAGCTGTAAAAACTTTGGCCTGTTCTGTCTCTCGGTACAGAGGACAAGACATCCAAAAAAAAGGAGCTCATTTGATGGATTTTTGTGGCCTTCAAACTATGTCTCTTAAACTTTGAGCAGGAAAACGGAGAATGTCACAGGCATTTTTGATTAGAAGTTGTTGAAAGCGTGACTTGCCACCGCTGATATTTCTACAGATTCATTAACGGACTGCTTACAAGAATCTCTCCTTTTGCTAGATTGACGTTCAGATGTATTTACATATGGAAGACCTTGAACATCTTTTAAATGGATGTTAACAGCGTGTTTTCTTTGTTTCTCAGTGTGACCTTCATTACTGCTGCCTTTGCTTTTTACAGCGATGAGTTCACATTTATAAATTAGCTTCTGAAGAATGCAGCACTTGCGGTGTCGGTGTTGGAAATGATTTTAGTGTGTTTGATTGAATAAATGTGTTGCTGTAATTAAGAGGCTTGAACTAGATAAAGCCACATTTTCAATAGAGAACTGTGAAATATTTTCTAATTTAATTTGTGCCATGCTGTAATGGCAAACTAAAAGATTTATACATTAACTTTAAACATTTAACAACATTAAAACCACCATAGGTTATTTTGACCTTTTTAAATCCATACTTTCAAACAAGACTCAACATCTCCTGCTTCATAACTTTTTCTGAAATGGCTTCATTTATTGTCCAATTCTGTGCTCTATGGAATATAGATGTAAAATATATTAATATAAATATGATTTCTATGTATTTTTGTCTCCAGGAGGTCATTTTTTTACCTCTTTGATATAACATAGTGCACTGTTGCAGAGGCAAAGATGCTGTGTTACCAACTGCTAGCTAGAGATATTAAGAATATAAGTGGTTTATCAGCTTCGGTATACAATAAAAGTTAATATATAAGATCTACATTGTTTATTTTATGAAGGACAGCTTTGTAAAGATATGGGGCCTGATCTTGCACAAACAAGATATACACTAGCCTTTAGACTATGGACTATTGGACCATGTAACCAGATTCTGACACCGTGGTTGCTGGGGGCAAAAGGTGGTTTTGGAATGTGTCAGATCTTGTGTTAATATTGTACCACAAACAAAGCCACATTTGCTGTATTCTTTATTTGTATGTACATGTATCTAGTGTATGACTCAAACATGATCGTAATAATGCATTTAATAGAATATTTGTTCAGTTGCTAAAGTTGTTCACGTACAGGGAATGCGATGTCTTCCTTAAATCGCTGAATTTTCCCAATATCTCCTCAGGCTCGTCAGTGATGCAGGTGACAGCCAGCGACGCAGACGACTCCACCACAGCCAACGGCATGGTCCGCTACCGTATCCTGTCCCAGACGCCCCACAGCCCCATCCCCAACATGTTCACCATCAACAGTGAGACGGGGGACATTGTGACGGTGGCGGCCGGACTGGACAGAGAGGTCAGTCTTGTGTCTGTAATTAACATTTCATCAGTATCTAACGGTGTGTGTGATATCTGTTGGATAAACCAGGTTATGGTATGATAAAACAATTGTTCGCTAAGTTTTCTTAGTTCTACTGACTTGTAAAAGGCTGCAGGCAACTATACTGTCCCTCTGCAAGACAGTTCAAGGCTTTGCTGTTCATCTGAGTCTATAGAAGTGATTTGTTGCAACCGCTCCTTATTTATTTTACCAGTTATTATCGTCAGTTATATTCGAAGGTTATTGACATTCTGAGGCTGTGATGTATGTGACTGTTTACACTGCCCAATCGATTTGTCAGTGTGGGTGTCCCAAATTAACATGAAATCTGTTTCCTTTTTCATATCCATATGTTTCTCTGTGAAAGTGATTCACATTTAAATTTCATTATGCTAACAAAATATATACTTTGCTTTAGCATTGTCAGGCTTTTCTTTGACAGACTCTTACATGTTACATTCATTCACTATTGGCAATTTAGATTTACCAGTTCATTTATAAATGCATCCAGGAGGGATCCAGAGTGTCCACATTGTGGGTCCAGGTGGGGATCCATCTTGTTTTGAGGCAGGAGTGCTAACCCTCATTCAACCCAATAACCCAGAAAGCCTGAGAGTGTATTGCTAGACCTCCACATGACCTTCAGATGGATTGTTGTACTCTACCAGTGTTTTCTGACCAAAATGTGTGCTCCACTTCCCTCTAGAGAGCGTCCTCTGCCATTCTAGTGGAAGTGGACAATTGACTTTCCACTGACATTCCTCTAGGATTGGCCCTTTTGTGCTGGGACATTGTGGTCATGTAGGTCCTCTTCGCACATGTACGGGATTTCACATATTTGTCTATCCACGCTTTTCATACTCTGACAAATTTGCACTGATGAATGTGATTTGTGCGTGCTTTCATAATATAATATTCCCCAAATAAATTGTAATTAATTGCTCAAATATTTCTGTCAGAGTTATAAAAGGAAACAGAAGCCTTTTTGCTTTCAATCAATTTGTTTCAACGGTTTTCTCAAGAGCCAGCAAATTAATTAGTCCACAAATAATCCTCACTTCACAAATGAACCAAAGCTTGACAATTTACGCTCAATAACAAGTGTTTATTATTTTAATATTGCAACAGACATGGCACGGCGAGTGGGAATTGTCGTCTTTGATGTTGTGAATGTGCAATGTCAAGCATATCTAATGGTAAAACGTGTTCAATGTGTCCCCAATGACAACCTCCTGGAGCTTTTGTTCGTAGTGTTATTTGTGTAATCCACTGCCGTGTGTAAGAGTGTGCATGTATGTGTTATGTAGGCCATCCCACACTGTCATGCCAGTGCACAGAAGCCTGTTCTATTCTCCACCTTATTCTAGAAATGAGCGAGGTCACGCAGGGTCGACTTTTGTTTATCCCCGGCTGCATCAGGTGACCGTGGGCTGTAATGTTTTATGGCACGCTGCTCAATCGACAGCCTACATGTGCACACAGAGCATTTGATGTCAGTGCGGGGCAAGAAAAACAGGCAAAAGCCATAGAAGTGTCCAAAGTCATATGCTGTGATTATGAGAATGGGCTCATCCTTAGATGGTTGGTTTTACTATGGCCATAAAAGCACAGCGGAGTGTGGGATAATGTTTATATTCGGACAAATCCCGCTGGTGCCATTCAGCTCTGGAAGATAACCTTTGGGTATTATTGGCTCATCTGACTCTGAATTTTTATTACTACATTGTTACTGTCTTACATTTCTTACACCCAGGAGAAAAAGTGCGTTTATAACTCATAATGATGATTTACTTTTGAAATTTTATAACAATGCATTTCGTCATGACACAAAATTAAGGATGTATTGAAATGTCACTGTACGGAAATAAATCACAGTAAGATTAGGGTTAGGGTTAGTTATTTCAAAAATTGAAAAAGGATGGTTTACAAACAGCAACTTCTTTTGGCGAGTAAAAATTGAAGTCAAGTCAGGAGTTATAGAAACAGTTACAAAGTGTAGCTGGGTTGTGCAATAAATAAAACTCGGTGATGTGTCGGTTCCAGTCTGTGTCGGGCAAAACTTTAAATTTACCCTTTACTAATGATAACATGCACCTTTCCACCTCTCCACTGCAGTAAATGGCCATAAGTCTTTAGCTGTATATTTGCTGATACATCATCTTGTGCTGTTATGAGTTAGTAGGACAATAAATCCAAACCTTCAGAGTCTTTTGGCCTGACTGGACTTTTTTTTGACACCTTCTTTAAACTTTTTGGGGCTGATTGGTTTTCTGTCTCCTCTTTATTTGTGCTCTGTTCGCTATAACTGCTCATAGCATCGGCCATGTCGGCAGTACTGAATCTGAGGGCAAAGGATGATAGTGTCGTAGTTCTCTCAGCTCCGTTGCACTGCCACTGGAACAAAACAAGTTGTTTTTCCCAGAAAACCTGTTTGATACTGTAACAAGTCCACGACAATATCAAGACAGTTACAATCTTATGTTATGTTACAGCTTTACTTCCATTCACAAAACACAAAATTATAAAAGCATTGTGCATGTCAACATTTTTTAATATATTAAGAGGTCTAACTATAGGCAATGCAGACAGTGCAGTTTAAGCTTGAGTACCTTTAGAAAGATGGCAATAACATGTATAAAACGGATACTATACTTTAAAGGTGCAGTTGTAATGTGTTGGGGATTTTATAAACAGTGACCTGGAATTGTTAGCAATCTGGTATCCTTTTAATGATCTGATGACAATAAATTTCAATTAGCTTGTAATTTATGTTGCTAGCATGTGTCTCACGCCCAAGTATCCAACCCAACCACCATTCAATGTGACTGGAGGCCACAAAGAAGAAAATGCATCAACATAGATTCGTACATGCTATACAAATAGATTAAAAACATAAACGTATCAAAAATAATCCAAAGTTACTATATTCTCTGTAGTCATATATAAAGTACACCTATAACACAAGCCTATATTAATGTAGTGAGTGCGAGCCAGCTCGGTGTCTCTGTTTCCAGGTTGGCTCAGTAGCAGCTGATGTGAGTGAGGGAAAGCTCATTAATCTGGACGACAGAGCCAGCCTCGGTCCCACCTGCCTCTGATCCTCCCCCTAAAACTGGGGCACACCTGGGAGTTCACCCACCTGCTGTCAAGGGCATCAAAACACACATGCACAGTCCGCCACATGTTCACACACACTCAAACACACTCTCCTTCGAGCTGGTTGTTTGTTTGGACGCAGCTAAGCATGTTTCCACTGAATAAAGGGCTTATCCGATAATGCACATGATGACAGGTGTTTTGCGAAAAAAGAGAGGAATATCCCTGGATTTAGGACCAGCGTGGCATCCATCTTGTCGAAAAGCATTAAGCCACACTGAAAGCATCTCCGGTGCAGCATTTTCTGGTGCATTTTAATCATGGAAAATCACCAACACAGATGCTTCATGTACTAATTGTGGGTAGAAAAGTCAACAGTCAAACGCCTCTACTCTTTTCAGACAGATTTGGATTAGTGATCAAAAGGCAAAACCATTCTCCTAAACGCCTGCAAATACACCATACGGATAGGGAGGGCAAACCTATTAAATGATTGTTATACTTACTTAAATCCTGGCAGATTTTTGCGACAAAATTGTGTTGTTATTACAACATAGAAAACTCTAAGTATAGATTTACAAATATAAGGCACATTTTAACTAGATCACATGCTTTTATAGGCATTTACATTGTCAAAAACACATTTACCTGTATACCAATAAGATAAAATAAGAGTGCAACTGTCTTGATATTGTCGCGGACTTGTTAAAGTATCAAATGGTAGGTTTTCTGGGAAAAACAATTTGTTTTGTTCCAGTAGCAGTGTAACGGAACTGAACAGAGTACATTCTTGAAACATGAAAAAAAACATCAAACTGTAATATTTTCTCAAATAATCAACTCATGTTTTTGTTCATATTTCAAAAAGAAAGAATGCTAATATAGATAGTGTTTTGTAGCAACAACTGCTTCCAGTTCTTGGATAGAGTCTTACAGCTCATTTATTATGAGGCAATACATTCACTGCCTACACTGCATTATACATGACCATAACTTTAGGCTTTGATTAGATAGCAAGTCTCTAAAATGTAGGAAACTGTAAATCTCTTTGAATATTAAGTTCAGCTAGAAATCAAGTTAAAACTATTTTCTTCATCAACTATGTTTATTACAGCTGTATGAGGTTATACCTCCAGTCTCTCACACTGTTATACGCCAAAATTCAAATGTTCACTTCAAATATGATTTCAATCTCACAGAAACAGAAACACAACATGGTGATGATGTCACAGTGCAATACAAACACAAGCCTCTTTAACAGTTATCTGTACCAAACTGTGACTTACCAACCTGACCCTTATGCCACACTGACGTAACATTATTCCCCACTACTGTCACCCACTGCCCCACATTCACACAGAAGTAAATCTGGGCTTGAGCTCTGTTGTCTCTCTTAGCAGACTTGGTGTTATGTCATGTTTCTCAACAGAAACTTAACCACCGCTTTTGCCCAAACACAGCCCCAAGATTAAAAATGCAACTGTTTAGCTTATATATGGTGCAGGTCTTGATTAAACTGCTGCATGAATTATATGCAACATAAATGCCACAAACATAGATGGGACTCTGAAGCCATCAAGGTCAAACCTTTTTTTTTAATGAAGTATAGTTACTTGATTCATATTTGTCTCATGACCTTGCACCATTTTGTTACGTTATATAGATCTGGTTATTTGTGTCATGTGACAGAATTGTAAACACAGTGTGAACACCTACACCTCAGAAATATGGTTCATAAACTTTTCCCACCACACACTCTCCTTTCTTTAGCTCATCTCGCTCCAATTACAATATTCATGCACTAATTAAGAGGTGAGGCCGACCTCTGGTGTAGAGGAGACCAGCCGGTACGTGGAGGTTAGCTGCTAGCATTTACCTCTGACACTGCTGAATACCAATTACTCTGCATTACCCACAGTCTGCCTGTCCTCAGCTAACCTCACACACCTCCAGCCCAGCAGCTACGTACGCTCCGCTCCCAAACATCCTACATTTTTATAGCATAAGGGCATGTGTCTGGCTTCTGTATTAAGAAGCATTAAGGCTGTTTATAGTTGAGCTGGTGAAGTTATATGTACTTCAAAGACTGTCTCCTAAGAGATTAATGACTTTTAATAAGTAAAAGTGTGTAATGAATGTGGCAAGCATTCCCTAAAGGTCCCTCTAAATTCTGAGTTTAAAGACCTTCTTTAGGCCACAATTTGAAAGAAACCTGTGTAACATTATTAAAAGCAGATTTAGGTGTAAAAAAAAAAAAAAAAAAAGGAAAAATAATTTATAAAAGAATTTGTACTGAATGTTTAGTTGTACAAAATGGTGCATATTTTAAGTTTGCATTGTCATGTCAAAAAGGAAAAAAATGAATAATCATCTTAACAAACACCAAGATAAAGGACTAGCATACAAACCTGCAAGATTTTTAGAATGAGCGTTACAGACCTGTAAATGATATTATGTGCAGTATGTAGTGATAGTGAGATCATACAAAATGTTGTGTTGCAAAAAATTCCACCCAACGGAAAGTTCATCTCACTGTTTAACTTAAAATGGCAAAAGATTAAGAAGAAGGTATCTGGACATAGGTTTGGAAGTACATGTATGAAGGCTTTGCAAAGCATTACTCCAATGCAATGGTACCAGTTGAGTTTTGTGACTGGGCATAGATAGTTTTCATGAACATAAAATGCATTTTGTAACATCATATTTGCAATGGAAACTTGACAAAGAGACAAAAAAAGTTCTATGTTTAAAATGACATGCTGGTATTGTTGCAATAACTGAGTAAATGACTGTGAACTGTGCTGCTATTTTATACAGTAAATTATGGGTTCTGTTGCTGTCCTGTTGAAGTATGACTCTCACTGCCTTCATTAAAACCAGCATGTCACTGTCTAAAGCACCTTTTATTCTACCTTTTTGTTGCAGGATATATGAGAGAGGATATTGGTGGTTGAAATTCCCACCAATATCACAGAAAAGAGCATGAAAATGTCTGAATGTCTTAGTTTTTGTTTTGTTTTGTTTGTTTTTTTGTTTCTTAACAGTGAATGAAGTCCCATTTGCAAGATTTCAAAATGTGCTTCAAATTTTCTCCACATTTTATCGAAACACTTGACAACCTCACATTGTTGCATTCTTTCAAACTCTGAACACAAAAATGGCTGAGCACTGAACATGTGAGATTGTGATTGGTTGAGGATTGGTGAGCTGAATAAGTGCCCATAATAATCAGAAAATTATTAAACTAAACAGTTTTCTTGCTTGAACTGGCTGCTTTTTTCGAAGACCGCCGCATTAGACCAGATTCAGGCCTTGCAGTGGAGTTCCTTGGGAGCAGCAGGTATCTTAGTGAGTGACAAATCCAGCCTGTGCAGTTGTCCGCGGGCCAGCCTGGCGTGGATGTTCTCCCTTTGTGTCCTCTCTCGTTGGCAGCGTGCACACTGGCAGGCTGGACTGTTGTCTTTCATTACCCCGGGCTGTCTCAATCTCCCATGAGCACCGTATTGGAGCGCTGCAGTGGCCACTCGCCAATCCGTCCTCCATTCTTCAGCCAGCTCCGCGTTGGACTGTCTCACCATCGATTAGGACGCTGCCTGGACTGTCTCAAGGACGTAAGCCTGGCGCTTTTAAGATGCGCTCGCTCCGGCCGGGGATGGAGGCGGCATTCTGAATAGGCCCGGGGGTGTATTAGCTCAGAGGTATGTTAACACCTGAGCATCAGCAGCCAGACAGCACCTCACCAGAGGATTGGAGCAGGTTACTGAATGAAGGGTATTGATGTGAGCAGGTGGAAGGAAACTGCTTTTAGACATTGTTTAGTCTAAAGAAAGAAAACCCACAGAGTGTTCACCTCATTGTGTGTTCCTATTGACTGGCACTTTTTATCTGTAGAGCTGTCTGAATGTTCAAGGCCTTGTTTTAAAGTGTCTTGAAAAGGTTTTTTGAAGAAGGGTTGTTTTTTGTGTGTGTTGTGGAAAGTTAGTATAATAGAATGAGGACTCTGAGTGCATGTGGTTATTAAGCACCAGCCAGCTGCAGAGACACGTTAAATTACTGTCAGGGACAAATCCACATTTTAACGTTAAATTGGCCTTTTCTTTGATGCACTGCTGAACATGTGAAAGCATACATAGATTGCTAGGCTTCCCATTACAAGACAAGAACTGAAGGGTAAATACAAATGAATGTCAGAAACATGTATGATATAGGCCTATCAAAGAAATTTATATTGCTTATTCAACTAACCTGTGACTGTTGTTCACTGGTTTTTACTACATTTAAATCCAAAGGACATTCGGATGCACCTGCAAAACAGTGTGGTCACTATAGTGCGCTGAAGGATCAGGGGATGGTTTTGTATACAGACTGTGTCCACATAAACTAGGGCCAGTTCATCTATGCCATGCCTAACCACAATTGTACCCCCACTGCCAAAAGCAGACTTGGGCCTGAGTAAAGCATCCCAATATAAAGCCTGACTTTATGTTATTACAAAGCACTCTTTCTTTATCAGAACCTAGCTGTCTAGACGTACACCGGAGAGCACAAGTGTACAACACAGTGCGCACTGCACAGAGCCAGGTGGTTAGCACTATAGCCTCACAACAAGAAGGTTCTGAGTTTGATCCCTGTGCTTCTACGCTCTGGATCCCCACACTAACCCTGACAAACATGTACACTACTACAGGCTAATCCTCCAGCCAGTAACCATGACCAAGATAGTGGCTCAAGATCAGGAGAGTGTTGTTTAAATGCACAGAGAGAATTTCCCTACACGGTTAACAAAGTCTAAAACTTTGAAAAACTTTTGAAAAACTTTTTTTTAAAAAGCAACTCTAACTGTAGCTTTTGGAACCTCTTGAACTTTCAGACAGTTTGTATCTGTGCATTGTGCTTTGTCGTAGTCAAAAAAAATTATAAAAACAATTATTCACCACTTTGTAAATGCTGCATACGGGTGTTTGTCCACGCAATAGTGTTGTGGCTGGGCGGACCTCTTCCCTATTGTGCCTGAGCATTCACACCTATCAAATGTACTGTGCTCCCTATGTTTGCTTGTTCAGTAAGTAGGGTGACCGTATGTTCTAATTTAACCAACTCTCTCCTATGTTCACATATCTAGAAAACCCCTAATATGTCCCAATTTTTGAACAACTGACTGTCCTGCACATTGTGGTTGCAATTTATTTGTCCATCTAACACACAGATGTCATGGCTAATTTTAACATCAACAATACTCTTGAAGTCCATAACTCAACACAGATAACTCAACACACTAAGCTAGCTTTTCCAAGACATGTTTCCAGCTCAATTGTCATTTAAAAGAAAGTTAGCCACAATACAAAGTACCTCCTCCACAAAGTATTGGCTAAAGTTTATGCTGTGGTTCGTGTTTACTTAAAGTGCCCTGATTTGGATGACGGAAAAAATTGTCACCAAATACAAAAATATATTGACAGTTTTCATCTAACTCTCATGTTACAAACTGCCCTCACTTTATTTAGCAAACTAATTTTAAAAAAGACAGCAGAGTCCTCCACTCATCTTTCTAAGTTGTGGGTGTTTTTAGCAATAACATGCTTTCTTCTTCTTCTTTTGATGAGAACACCCGCTTTAGAACATCCAAAACATATCCAGGTGTCCTCTAAGCACTTTTTGTCTTATCTTTAAGCTGCTTTTGGCAAATAGAGCATCTGGCAAGGGTACACTCCTCTTGCACATATATCTTTCTTGTGTCCTGTCCATATTTCTCAGGCAGACCACTAGAAGAACTCCCTGCCAAGTCTTTGATGGGAGCATCTTTATTCATACGTGACTCATCGACGTTATTTACCAGTGACTGTGCACTGCTGGCGTAAATGTGGAGGTGGATCTTATGAATATGTTCCGACTCTGTATCTTACCTGTTTTTCAGAGAACAGTGTGCTGTTTGCAAATAAAGAGGAAAAAAGTCACCGGCGTCTTGTGTTCTCTCCGAGCCGCTGATAGACCGAGGCGTTTGAGGCGTCGACTAAAGCTGAGAAGCGTTAGGTGAAGGATAGACGATGACAGACGATGATAGAGAAGAAACACACACTTGAAATTGAATATAAATCGACATAAGGAGCTGCCAGGTTTTCTTTGTAGATTTCATCTCTATACAATTCTTTTGAGAAGTTAAACACTGACGCGTAAAATGTCACGACTCCAAAAGACAGCACTGAAGTTGATGATCACAGTCTTTAGTAATTCACACCATGGAATTCATTAGTCAAAGCCTGATCAAAACAGTCCACCTATCTGACTCACCATTGGCATTTACTTCTTTAGAATAAGGAATGAACGGTAAGATTAAATCTGCACAGACAATGTAATAGAATTATTTGATGACAAGAAAAGCCAGCAAGTCTCTTCATTTTGTCCAAATAAAAAGGCACTAGATGTAACTTAATAAACTATTTTTCATTTAGTACGTTTACAGGCACTTAAGTAGCCTGTTTGTGTCTCTTATGCATGTAAAGATCAGATTAAAATGGATAAGCCAGTACCCTTGTTTTCAGATCTCCATTCATGCAACTCCATAAGAAACTGGGTTAAAATGTAAGAGCCATATATAAGAGTGAAGCTGGCAACTTTCATTCAGCATCAAAAAGCTTGCTCATAATTGTGATTTCAAAACTTAACTGAAATAACATTACACAAAATTGTACCGTTTGTTCAATTCTGTAGCCACTTTCATTATTAACACAGTTAACGCAGAATTTTCAGCTATCGCTACAATAAACAGCTGCAGAAGGATGTTTTCTTTTTTTCTACCTATTAGTCCTCGTCCCGCCATGTATGTGTATTACGCTCAACAGTTTGCCTTGGTTTGTGTCTGATTCAGTAAGAATTTAACACACACTATCATTTGTCATATGATATGAATATCCAGGTTTCTCTGAGGCCTGCAAAGGTCATAACCAGGATTAGGCCTATACCTGGAATACTCAAGTGCATGTAAACACATTCAATGTTCAGCTGCACTAGATGTTAAAGCCACTGTAAATACATAGGTGAACAGGTAATAGATAAATCTTGCTAGGTCCGTAGTTGCACAAACATTATAGGAGTAAGATGTCCCAAACTTTTAATAAATTTTAATACATAAAATAAAAGTGGGATCAGTAATGCAGCTTTAATGACAGCATAATCCTGAAATCTTGGCATATTTTACTACATGTTTAAGTTATTCATAAGTTTGTGCAGTTGTATTATTTTACTGGATTCATGTTTCAAGACGTTTTAAATATTTTAAAAGTAAAGCTTGACGTGAACACATATCATCACTCCATTTTGAGCTCACATTTGGAGCTGTAACATAATTGAATCGTTTTATGTTTAATGATGTGCTCAACTTTTTAAGATAAGGCTCTAAATAGTTCAAGCTAGTAGCACATTTCATAATAAAGTAAATCATAAAGAGAATAAATTGCTTAAAAACTTTTCCGCTACTTAAACATCAACAGTAGCTCCTGCGATATCAGCCATTGAAAGCTGCAAAAGAAAAAAAAAAAAAACATCCATTAAACCCTGTGGGGAGTGAGCTAACCTAAACAGAAAGGCGGTTAGGGAGCTGCAGTGAGAAGCACATTAACCGAGACAGATTGTAAGTGACAAGCTAATGACTGTGGCCGCTAGGACCCTGCCAGGACACAACACCAAACACAAGCAACTCCTATAGCAGTGTCGCTCCCGTTTTGGCACACGGCGCAGACATGCCCAGTCAGCTCGACTCAGATTAATTCACTACACCTCTTCATTGACTTGTTTGACATGTCCTTACCACTTATTCCTCCTATTTTATTCTCAGCGGAGCCCACATCCATTGCTTATAAACCACCAGCAGCTGCGGGGAGGCTTATTCCACCTGTCCTGTTTGGCTTGACTTGTTCATCCACGAACATCGATAGCCCCGAGCAGTTTTTCTTATTCCTTGCAGACTCTTGGATAGTAAAGTACCTAATTTGGAGACGGGGAAAAAAGGGGATATTGTTGGCGGGCGTCGTTGTTGTACAGGTGTTTGTGGCGCCTCTGACGGCATTTCAGCTCGTGTAGATTAACTCTGGCTGTGTGTGACCGCTGTTGGATTCAAGACGCTGTGTTTCCTGCCAGTGTTGAGTCTAATCTAAGGGAGAAATTATGTTGAGTGCGTCTATAGGACTTAAAGAGGTTTGTAGCAGTTTGTTAGTGCAACAGTTTGGACAGGGGTGGGAAGTGTTTGTTGTGAGCCCAAGTTTTTATCCATTGGAATAATGTCACACATTTTACTAAGGAGACACCTTTCTGATGCTAGTATCTTATACTGACCCCAATGAAGACATGATAGTTAGACAAAGTTTAGTTTAAGTGGAGTAACTGTAGGTAACCATTCTATTCAACACACTATAAATGGATGAGTGCTATAGCTGTACTCTACTTTAAAGTGCTTAATGCGTCATCCTTTTTTTTTTTTTTTTTTTTTTTTACTTATAACAGTGTTTTAAAATTAGTAAAGAAATAAGAAAGGCATTAAATATTAACCCTTGGGGGTCCCCTTATTTTGTGCTCCATTTTGAGTCTCTAGGAAACCTCAAAATAAATTATTATTCATATTCGAGCCTAAGGGCTTCACGAATTGACAACAACATTGATTCTGAACAATTTTTAATTTTTGTGCAAAGTCATTTATAAATAAATTAAATAATTTGCTCCACCCAAGGAAGACATTGCTGAGATTTGTTTCAGCAATGCTTTTATTCATTCAGTGAACCACACAACACACTAAAATCCCCTTTTCACATCAAACAGGCTCTGTGGCAATTCTGGTTCCCAAACCTAATTACCAATCAACCAACCACTCCAACCAAACCAAACAAATTGGTTCCTTTGACACTGCTTGACACTGCAACATGTTGTTTTCCAGACTCACCTAGGCTTTTTATCAAGTTTTGACTTAAATCACATGATTATTGTTTTAGATATTTACTCACTTGAGTGTTTACTCTCACATGCCGGGAGTAACATTTTTCCATTACACAAACTAGGACGGTTCTATAGAGCATCCAAGGTTTCCAGTCTCTAGAACTGAGCCAGAACCAAAAAGGCAGAGAGCCAGGCTCAGAGTGTGTGTGTTGTTTAACATTAATAAATATCATGCTATATGAGTCTCAGCCTTTTTTATCCATTAAAAAAGTATTTTAAATTAAATGCATCACTTAAAAGAACTGTAGAATGTTAATTTAATGCATATTAGTGAATGAGGAAGTAAACTCATCTCACATCTTTGCAGCCATTTCCCATTGTGTAGATATTATGAGTGACTAAACCCAAACTTTAATTGTATCAAAACAACATGCATCTATTTTTTCACACAGCAGTATATGTAACCCATATGCTACCACTCTCTCAGTCCCGGGCAGATGTGTATTTGTGCACTAAAAGCACCACCTCTGTCCCCTATGACTAATATCCCCTTGAAGAACAGGACAGACGTATGTGAGAGCTCCACCTGCTGGCCCAGTTTTACCTGATAAAAAGGCATCCATCAAAGGCTGGAGTCTATTAGTGTCCCACAGCCATCTGCTGCTATTTGTGGATTGACGTATGTGACCTGATCTAAATGAGTGTGCAGAGAGACACATTCAAAGGGAGATCTATTTACTAAGGCGCTCCATGAAGGGAGATGCTATTGATATTTGATTATGAGTCTAATAAAGGCCAGCCGGTATTGAGTTTTCATTAATAGGGTTGGTGCAGATTAACTCGTCTCGGCTCTTCATAATGACTTAGAGAGACGCTAAATGATTCCAGTGGTGAGTCTTAAATGGCCTCGATGCTTTGACTTTTCTGAAAGCCAGCCACATCCTTGACCGGGGGAAGTAGTCCAGTGGAATAAGTGATATAGAAGATACACAGCGGCAGACAGAGAAAGGATATATGATGAGAAAGATACGGGCAGATCAAAAGAAGCTCAGTGGGTGAGGAAACAATCAGTAGCATGGGGGAAAATGCAAAAGCAACAGCTGAAGTAAATCAGAAAGCAAAGAAGGAGCCGTCGAAGCAGGAAGCATTGACTGCCTCACTATCTGAAAGACCTCCGCTCTGGATTGTGCTTGTTTTCTAATGACAGTAAAGAGGAGTCTAGTGAACATGTGTGGAAGGTTCCCACTGCCTCGATTTAAATAACAAATGACCACAAACATCACAGGACATGTCAGAAGGAACTTGTGTAAAAATAAGAGCCATGTACAAACTGGAGAGAAATACAAGTACCTGCATTGGACTGGCTTCAAGGTGTACATGAGTGCTACACTTTCTGAAAGTGGGAGCTAACAAAAGACTGCTGTAGCAGTATGGTACAGGCCAGGTCAGTACACTGGACAAAACACATTCCAAATAACACTATGCAGTCTGTTGGCTGTACAACAAAGAGTCTAAACTAAAATTGTGAATGGAGCATGTTTATTAGCAACAGCTCTGTAGGGTTTATATATATATATATATATATATATATATATATATATATCTTTTTGGACATTTGTATGACATCACTATTACGTAGCAGATGGAGACAGTGAAACAGTGAAAAAGCAAGCCTTTTCAGGCGTTACTTGTACCCATATCGTACCACTCAGCGGAAATGTGGCTTCATAGGCACTAACTAATGGCCACAAAAAGGGAGAGTAGTAGATGAGCTCTGTGCACTGAACGCTGGCCTGTCCTTGACACCCGTTCCTTCTCCTCGCTGCCTCCCTAAACACTCACATAATGAGACAAGTGGATTAGAAGAGAGAGAGAGGCTTATATTGTTAGAATAGAAGCACACATAGACACACACTACTGTTGCACTGGATTAGCCTGTGCCTAAAATCAATCATAGTGTTGTCTAAAAGAAAAGTACGATTATTATGAGATAGAAGAATCAAGGAAAACTAATGCATCATAGAACCAAGCAAGATGCTTTATGCCAGCACCACAACACATTTAGGGAATGCCTGAATCAGATATTGAATCTGTATCAAGTTCTGGCCAGTACACAAAACCCAGGTATTTGTTGTGCTATGAGATCTAATTGAAGCTCATAGTTTACAAATACAAACAATATGTTACAGGGTATAGCTGTGATGTACTGTATTACAAATGTTACCTACTCATGATTTTTAAGCTATCTATCTATCTATTAGAATGAGTGTTTGACTAATATTTAACCAAAAGAACTCTGAATTACATCTTACAATTTATCTTAATATCAAGACACTCTAATCGGGCCAAAAAAACAAAACAAAAAAACTATTGCATGAACCAGACTCAGAACTTTGGGTTAAATGCTGCAGTAGCTCATGACTCCATCTAGTGGTAATAAAGTGATATGCCTCTCCGCTAATACTGGTATTTCAGAATATTAAGCAGAAAACATACAATCTCTTTAAGGGAACTATAACAGTTATTATTATTATGATTTGCTCTTAGGATTGAGATCACTCACAACCTCGGGGCCCGGAGAAGAGATTTCCGTAGAGCTCAGCAAACTTGGGGGATGTAGGGAATATTAATCACAATTTAAATTAAGCTAATTAATGGTAATGCAAACAAGTATGCATTAGGGAAATATTTATGGTTAGTGTATAAAACAAAATAAACTGTAACTATAAGCAGTCAACTGTCTTGCTCTTTGCAGCTTGATGCCCTAGACCAGTGCTTCTCAACTGATCTCATCTTTCCCATTTGTTTATTTGCTGCCCACTTGTTTATCCCTGTCCCATCTTTAGAATAGAGTCAATACATACTTAACATCATTATTCTTTACAATCAACAACGCATCTCAAGTCTAACATGATATAAACCTGTATCATTTCTAACCTAGACCGTTGCTTGGCCTACCGCATGACAACCGCCTTGATAAGTCTGTGTAGATTCAGTCATCATTGCAAACAACTGATGGCAGAGCTTAATATGTACAACAGACTTCTTACGCATTTTTGTTCTCAGATAATGTTCGACAGTCAGTTCTGGCATTGAAGATAAGACACATTTCACCATCATTGTATTTCAGTAACTTTGTATTAGAGGTAACTGTAGACCAGTCACTGACCAAACATCCTCTACCTTCAAAAACTATCTCCAGATGCTTTAGTTTCAACCTTTTTATTACATCACTGCTAAAATACAATTATCTATTCTTTGTTTTCCCCATAACTATTCATGTGAACTTACACGCTTATGTCTGTAGCATCCACATGAACGCCATTTTTACTGAATCAGACATTCTGTGTTATTTGACTGTCCCATCTGTGTTGGTTCAATATCTATGCTCTATTGTTACTATTTTATGTTTCTGCCTCAGCCTGCACACCATCCGTTCCCCAAAAGAATCGCCTCCCAATTTCTTGCAGCATCTGTCTGCAGACTATTGTTGCCCATGTGTCTGGATAACACAAAGCGTTTTGAAGGCAGTCTTGGGAGAGCCGCAGACTGAGCCACAAAGCTTCGGTGTGAATGCACAGTCACTGCCTCTCAGTGTTGGCTAGTGCGTAAACAGCCTAATGCTCCCAGTTATTTCTTGTCAGCGCTCTTGTGATATTGCGTTGGGTGTTGGAGTAGACTCCGAGGTGACTCTCCCTCACTGTAACTGGACTAAATAAAGCCTGTGCAGCGGCTGGCACTTTATGCAGCGTCGTGACTCCCCTCCATTAAAATGAGTGATGATTGGGGGCTGCTTCCACGCCGGAGAAGCCAGGACTTTTAGGCAATAATGGATGGGTCTTTTACAAACACATTGCTCCCTCTCTGCGGCTCTCCATCACTGTGTACTTTTGTGGGTTTGTGCCAGTCGCTGTTTTCATTGTGCTTCGCGCTTTGTGTACCGAGTTCAATTACTTTTTTCTGTTGAGTGCAGTGAATAAATGTAAATTGCCAGTGCATATCATTTCTCAGTGCTTTCGATTTATTTGCAGTTTTGTCTGACCGTGTTTTCTGTCTGCAACCTCTTCACAGAAAGTGTCCCAGTACACCATCATAGTCCAGGCGACCGACATGGAGGGCAACTTGAACTTCGGTTTGTCCAACACGGCTACTGCCCTGATCTCCATAACGGACATCAATGACAACCCTCCAGAGCTGACCGTCAGAACAGTGAGTACTTTGATACTTCCTTCGTGGAGGTCACGCATACAAAATGGATAGGCTTCATTCCAGCTCAGCTCCCCAAACTAATTGACAACTGACCGACAAGTTCACAGCTAAAATAACTTTCCTTCAAACTGCAAAAGTTGGTCCTTTGCTGGTGAGCCACGATGACAGGTTTCTTAGCCGTCATTTAAATTTGACATAAACAGCATAAATGGCCGTAAAACAGTGCTGTGAAGAAGTATTTTTCTACAATTCTTACTTTTTATGCACATTTTTCACACTTCAACCTGTTTCGGATCGTCAAAAAATATAAATAAAAATAATAGATAAATAAAATAAAAATAATAGACAAAGATAAGTCATGTAAACACAAAATGCAGTTTTTGAGTGATGATTTTATTTATTAAGGGAAAAAAGCTATCTGAACAAACATAGCCCCAAGTGAAAAAGTGATTACTTCCTTAACCTAATAACTGGTTGTGCCGCTCTCAGCAGCAAATACTTTTTCACAGCACTGTACAATCACTAGCCATATTATACACAGGACTTTTCCCGTCAACGGCCTTAAATCTTTGTAGCAGAGATTCAAGACGGTGCTGCAAACAGAGATTTTGTTCCATATTTACACGATAGCATCACATAGTTGATGCAGATTTTATGGCTGCACATCCACGATGCAGATCTCCCATTTGACCACATCCCAAAGGTGCCCCGCTGGATTGAGGTCTGATGACTGTGGAGGCCTCTGGAGTACCGTGAACTCATTGTCATGTTCAAGAAACCACTTTGAGATGATTTGAGCTTTGTGACATGGCGCATTATCCTGCTGGAAGTAGCCATCAGAGGACAGGTACTATTAGGGAATTCGGAGCTGCCATTAGAGCTGAGAGGAGTCAGACTAAAAGACAGGATGGAGAGTTTCTGGAGAAGAAGTTTATTAACCATCACTACAGGACCTGGAGACAGAACACTCAACACTGTGTAACAGCAAGTCTGGCTATGCTTAAGATTGTAAAGCCTTGTATATGAAGGTACGGAGCCATAACAAGGGAAAGATGTTAACCCTATTGAGGGAATCCTTGGAGATGAGTTATCTGTTCACTGTGAAGAGTCGGCATTGGTACAACCTTGACGTAGAAGAGAAAAGGTTTCAACAAAGGCACCTTCAAACCTATTCTTGAGTATGTCCTGAATGACTGAGAACCTCCACAGAAGCCTTGACGTAGAGAGAAGGAGCTGACCTGACCAGTCTATGTATAACTGTACATTTAGGCCATAAGGGAAGGTAAGAAAAATGAAGTAATGCCTGCACACATACGCCAAACACTGCAAAGAAAGTTTCTACCGTATACAAACAACGCAAAGGAACAACCATGGGAAGCAAAATGTCCCCTAAATTCAGGTTTTATATGTTGCCAATTTTGAAAATTAGTGGATCTTGAGCCTTGACCCTTACCTTAACCACATAAAACTTTGGAAAATATGTTGACAACATTTTTGTGGTCTATGAAGTTCCAATTGATTAATTTAAGTAATTAAAATGCAGTGTTTGGAGTAAGTTTGCAGACATTACTAACTGATGTGCATATAATTACAAACTGTCTCATAAGTGAAGGAAAACACTAAGTTAGGAGACCAAAACTTTTCCATTTTAAGCACTGCAGCCTTAAAGCAAAGGAAAAGGTCAGCAACAATACTCTGGTAGGCTCTGTCATTTAAAAGTGTTCTATTGCTACAAGGGGCTGAAAGTGCATAAGTGCGTAAACCCACCAGCACCAGTCTGAACCGGTGATGCAGGATGGAGCCATGCTTTCATGTTGCAACATTCTGACCCTACCATCTGAATGTCGCAGCAGAAATCATGACGTATTTGGATGTTTTGGTTTTCTTTTCAGCCTCTCTTGAACGTCAAATGTAGTGCAACCGTCACAATGAGTGCATAACAACTTTATCCATCTAAACAAATAAGTAGTCACAGTGCTTGACAGAGTTTCCTAGTATTTCAAGTGTTCAGATAATGCTCCACAGTCTGTTCCAGGAGCTTTAAAGACAACAATAGTACAATAGTACAACGTGGGATAGAGATGATTAAAAGAAACATTTGTATAAAAGTAAAAGTGTAAAAAAACAAACATCAGCGCTGTATTAAGATGGCTTTATTGACTTTATTGATCGTGAATACAGCAGCGGTGAGACGTTTCAGGGGCTGTCTTACCTCCACAGTGCTTTGACATGAAGACACTCTGCAGCTGGTCCACTTTCAACTGCGCTGTATGTGTGGCTTGAATTTGAAAGTGGAGCCTTTTATGTGAAATGTTATTGGAAACAGCTCTGAAAGGCAGCGGCTCCTTTATGCTCCTGAGTCCATGTTGAGAGTAGGCATGATGTAACACGGGCCTCAAATTCAGTACAGTCGCTCAAATTGCCTGTACTCAGGTGTTTCATCAAAGAGCGGACATAACTTGTCAGACCCTCAGGACTGGGCTGGTTTATGCAAAAGATTTTACAGAATTTCCTGTGGTCATAAAAAGCATAAATTCCAGCTCAATATTGCATGCAATGTGAAAATACATGTACAGTCTCAATACCTTATTATCCATGCTATAAAAAGTGCGAGGTGTAGAATTCTATCTGCAATTTCTCCACCAAATATCACTGATAAGTTATGAAGAGCAATAAGTAGGTACATCTACACCCATTTAATATAAAATCCTTTACCATTTACTTCTGCTCTAACTACAGTCAATTATGCTCCACTTAATAGATTTTACCCATGCTGCTTTCAATGAATGTTCTGTTCCGCAGCAGTATATGTTTAATTTAGGAGATAAGATTGGAGTATCCCTGTCTGACTTTAAGGCAGTGGAGGCAGTGTGTCAGCGTCACACCCTGTGATCCCGTCTGCTCGATGGGGCCGTCAGCGCTCCTGCCAGGACAGAGCCAGCCATACGCTCTGATAAGAGATCCCCAGCTGTCAGGGCTCGCGCTCACCAAACAACTCTGAACTGCTCTGTCCCGGTCCAGGCTGCCGGCTGCCGCTCAGAAGGACTCATTAGAATGTGAGATACACGCCGCACTTGGCACATAAAGATGTGTTGATGAGATACGCACAGATCACACCTTGCGATAAAAGCTACTTTCCTTCAGGGTGTCATGCAGCTTCAAGAAACAACCCAGGAAAACAAGTGTTAAGAAAAACAACTCAGTCTCTGTCACGTTTTCATGGTCCAACAGTGAAATGTAGACGATCTCTGGAGAATCGGGTAACAGGTTTACTTTAGGAGTGCACCACAGGAGAATGTCTGTATGTTAAATGTTAGAGACAGTTTGAATGAAGCCTGGATGTGTCAGACCTGAGGACACATTTGGACGAGGCCTGTGTCACATGTGTCCAGATCTCTGTGGAGGTGTGAATGGGTGAGTCCTTGCTCACAAAGGGAGAACTCCCACATCAGTTTTGTTGTGTTTTGAAGCCAAAGCACCACTTTCAGAAGCAGAACACTGTTGTGGTGTCTATAATAGTAGCCGAGGGAAAGGCCCTTGATAAACGTTTTTTGCAATTTTAGATGCTTTATGAGGTTATTACACCTGACACTGTGCAACATGAATTGGTTATGATCAGCAAACAGATGTTTTTCTCTGTGGGCAATAAATTCACTCATGTGCCGTGATTTCAAGGCTATAGTTCAACTCTGGATAACAACCCACAGCATGAATGTGTTTAAAAAAGAAAAGAACATTAAAATGGAAATAGAGTGTGAACAAGACTGTGATTTGGAAAAAGAGGACAAGATGGGCAAGTGTTGCTAAGGCAGCCTGAGGCAACTCATTATCATTATTAGAGTTGTGTTTGTTTACATATTCATCTAGCAACCTGCTGAATGGACATCATGCTACAGTCATTTAATACAGGCCTTAACAGCATTCTCTGCAATTGTCCTACATTTTCAACACTGTCACATATAATTTGGATGCAATCTTTGGTCACATGACTATGAAACTGGCTGTCCTCTCTCCCCTGCAACATACAAAATGATTTAAAGCCACAGCACACAGTTTTGCTGCTACTGAGTTACCAATCCTCTATTAGGGGCTTAAGACCTTTCTCTGGGAAAAGTGCATTGATAAAGACTAGAAGTGCATCAAAGAGAAGGAGCTGGGGGGGGTTGGTTATGAGCGGTTGGGCTGAAAATTGCAGTGCTTCTAAATTTCCAATGAATAGAGAATACTAAGTGGAGCAGTCAGCTGAGGTGGACTGGCTTTTGTGTTTAAATAGTTTTTAAATCTTACTGTAATGTGACTAAGGATGCTTGGTATAAACATATCTTAGTATTGGAAATTTAGGAATTGCATCAGAACTTATGTTAATATGTGTAATATATGTAATAACCGTAGTACCATAGTACCACAGACTTGTCCAGACTCTATTCCTCTTTTCTTTTCCTGCTTTTCTAACCACATGCTTTGAGGCTTCCCTATTTTTGATCAGAATTGTAGCCATCAACGCACCTGGCATCTCGAATCATAATACATCACATGCATCATCAGTTCGAATCCCACAGAGTGACATGTTGTATCGCAAAAATTGTAGCGTGTGACAGGTTGACACTCAACTCAAGTCTGGATGCAAAATCTGGTCAAAGGTTCCAAGTATTGCTCATCAGATCAGAAAAGTTCCTGTACCGTGTCTTTATCCCGGGCTTTTTTTCCTGAAACCTAATATAGTCATAATAATTCTCCGAGCCTGGCTTGTGGAACACTCTGCTAGTTTTTCCTCATGATGTGAAGAAAATTGCAAGAAAAATTATCATATCCCCCCGTTTCTTGAACATCCACAGTAAGAATGCGCCAAACGATGCTTTGCTGTTCTGTCAATCTCCCGCTTTTTGTTTTGCTTCCCACACAAGCAACTCGTCTTGGAGCAGTTCAGTAATTATTTGTGTATGACAGACACGAGATGCTCTCTACGGGAGGCATTCAGAAAACATAAGCGCGTTAATTAAGTGAAATTGCTTGCGGGGGCGTCAACCAAGCTGATATACTGCTGCTAATTTGAAAAAAAAAAAAGCCTGGATGTTTTATTCATCCCACCACACGGGCCTCCGCGAGTAATGTTAGCGCTATGTTTCTCATTTGGTGATAAACAGAGAAAAATGACGGAACAGAGTCTGAGCGAACAAGTGTGTCTCATTCACGTCGGAGTCTGTCGAGTGATGTGTCGTTCAGCCAACAATGATGGGCAACCGCATTCCAGCACAGACTGAGGAATTCTGGTGTCAATAGAGCTCTGTTTGTAATTTACCTGTGAAGGCGACGCTTCTAAACAGCTTAAAGACTTGAATACCTGAGATAATCTACATTCAGTGCTTTGTACTGCGTCCCACTCGCCGACTTGAGATGCTTTCTGCCTCAGTGAATTTATAGAGCCAGCTCACTTATGCCAATAGAACATTCTTTTTTTGTTTCATTAGACTTCCTCGTGTCTTAAGTATCTGCTTTTCAGTGTTTCCAGTGCTAGGTCCATTTGATTACTCTTGAAGGATGCTGACATGCCCTGAAATCCTTAAATGTTTCATTGGTTGGTACTTTTTCTGCAAAAACGACACTCCAAACTGTTAACATATTTGTTTTTGGTGGTATATTTAGTAGGTGGCAGTTGGAAAAGTCATGCCATTACTTTGGCAATAGGCTAATATTTCCCATTCTAAATGTATACATTGATTGATCTTTTTTTATATTGCTAATCTTGACCTAGTTGCACCTCTAAAGTTTCTTTTTTATATTCTATGTCTAAAACTTTGATCTAAAGTCTGTGTGTATATTTTTCTATTATTATTATTATATGAATATTCTCTTCATATATTTTCCAACACTATTTTTGCACTATAGGTAAACTGCCGTCACATGTGAATTTCCCCATTGTGGGATCTACAAAGTCTAATCTCTACTCTCTTAAATGATTGAATTCAATGAAAAAGTATGTCATGGATTGGGTCAGTACAACAGTAAAGAGAAAATGATCCACTGAAAATTAAACTGTTTAAATGATCATGCGTTGCCATTAAATAGAATAAAAAGAGAGTAAATTCTCATGTTTGGCAGTGCTGAGGCTGGAAGTGAGTTTACAGACGTCAGTTGTTACAAGTAGAGACTATGCAAGACGACCAGTTTGGAAGAAAACAACATGTCTTCTGAAAAAGTAGTCATTTTAGTGTATTTTGTGCTACTACGACTCTGCTATGGTCCTGTGTATTGGCCTATTTCTGCTCCCTTTATTTGAGCCATAAAGTGCATGAGTCACGTAATCTTGTGATAAGTCCTTGTCCCAGTGGCAGGAAAGATATATTGGCGGTTTCTGTCCAGCTTAGGGTACTGTGTCAGTGAGAAAGGCTTAAATCTACTGATCTCTTGACTAAGGGCCATCAAAATGATTTTGAGAATATTTATTTTTGGGCTAAAAGGTACACAGTGCCCCGAGCTGGATGTACTTTTGGTAATGGAAATTTCAGTATGCACCTATATCACAGTGCTTCAGTGGAAAATGAGATTTATGCAGATAGGGTGACCAGGCATGTTTACTGTGTGCTCCCATTTGTGCTCAGGCAGGGCACGCTTCCTGACAATAAAGAGCTAAGGACAGTAATGCATCAGATATAGGGTAGCTGGGTTGTTCCTCTTGTCAAAAGCAGTTGAGACTTTGAGTCTTGAGGTTTAACTCAAAATTATATTGATTATTCAATAAGATAAGACACCAACTTTCTAATAAACAATAAAACATTTTTATTATTTTTATAAATATTAATATTTTTATAGCAACATAATTTCAGATTGGCTACAAAAGGTCACCATGTTTGTACACACTAACTCTTGTGACAATGTAAGTAGAGTCCAGTGGGTGCAGGGGAGTGGGGGAGATTGTGTCATGTCTGTTTTTATACAGGTCAGCCTTAGAAACAGACCTAATTTTGGAGGGAACCTTTATTGACAATGAAATGGACACAAAATAGTTCCAATAGTTTACTAAAAGGCTCCTAAGGCTAGAACTAAATAAAAGCTATTTAATTGCCCCGTGACAATTGATATATGCCCTTAGTGCCATCCTTCATGACACTGAGTTTGCCACAGGCAAACTTTTTTGTCAGCTCTAAAATAATCAGACTGGATTGCCTTGTGCTGCCTTAGTCTCTTTCTTATAAAGACACAGTTTACTGCAAATATCCTAGAATCTCTGTAGTAAAGTGTAAAGTAAAGCAGCTCAGGTCTGAATCACGAAAAATGAAACTGATGGATGCCTATTGCCGATAGGCATAGCTTTATTGCATCATAGTTAAGACATAACAGCTGTGATGAACGGACTGATGTTAGTGCCATATTATCCCGGCTCTGTTTAGGGACATTTCCTGCTTGTAATGCCGCCATTAGCATTTGCTGCTGCGTTCAAAGTCTATGAAGGAGCTCATTTAGTCTCATCGAGGTGCAGAATGTTCTCATTTACCTTCAGTAACAAGGTGCTTGAGTAGATTTTCCCCGCTGTGGAGCTCAATGCCATGTTGTCTCACACCACTTAGACCATTGTATCCTGATTGATTAGCTGTGAGGCAGGAGTTACTTACAAAGAGTCAGTGTCACCTAATGTGACGCTACCTGATCTTTCTAAACACTCAAAGGCTGTATTTATTGAAATGACTCCAGTCTTTATTCACTGGCGTCCTTCAAACATGTATCATATATCTGCCTGTATTGGATAATAAAACACAGGCTTCATTCAGTATCAACATTCACATTTTCATCAAGGATAGCCACTGTAGATATACGTTTAAAAGGCCCTTTACCCAACAGCCTTACTTCCTGCTCCTAAGGATTGTATTTCAATATGCAGCCGAGATTCACTGGGTTTTTGTTCAGATACTTCACAATCATTGTATTTTTCACTATTACATTCATTAAGTTTGCAAATAAGCACAGAATCTATAAACTCAAGTTGAGTTATTTGAGTTTATTTGACTACACAAATTTCTGTTTCTCTTCGTCTGTGCGATTGAGACAGGAGGGAATGTAACACCGATGGTGATCCAGTATGAGCATCTTAAGCAGGTACTGCTATATGTGTGTAAATCACAGGCTCTGAGTTAATGCCAATGAATTATTTTGCAAAGTTTTTCTGATACAGCTTGGAACGATTTTAGGAGCCAGCGATTGATATATTGATTGTTATCCGCTGATTCACTGACATTTAGACTAAATGACAAGCTATTATAATAATGAATGTAATAAATGTGTTATAACCAAAGCTCTCTTTTGGCAGTGGGACTAAGATTATACCCCAAAAGAGTTTTCACAGATTGTATTTTCAACCAAGAGCCGTACCAGATGCTGCCAGTGATGTTGTCAGTGGAATGGGTTCTAGGTCACACACCCAGTATCCTAATGGATATACTGAACAACATGGACCATCCAATGCTTTGGGCTTTTGAACAACAGAGAGCAGCCAGTGTCTGAGATCAGTGAGCTGCAGGACAGAACACCACAAGAACTCCTTCTTCCCGACTCATAAGATCAGATCAGTCAGTCCTTGGCAGACGAAGTCTGAATCAATTCATTTGAAGAGACCTAAAATCTGAATTTCCCCTTGGGGATTAATAAAGTTAAATTGAGAGTTAAATTGAAAGGTTTTGTTATCTTCATTTAGAGTCACACAGTTCTTGTTTTTCCGACAAACAAAATCATCAATGCATGTGTGTCACGTACAGTTTGAGTTTGTACCTTGTCACTCTGTGGAGGCCATGCCACACTATGCAGAGGTGTATAGTTGTGTCAATTGGGAATGTGCTTTCATGTTGTCACCTGAAGTGTTGTAGTAAGGATAATAAATCTTTATATATTTAATTATTCTCTTTAAACCATATTCCATTGGCTTTCCTGAAACTTGGTCATGCTATAATAATGTAAGAACTCATAAGTCCAGATGCCCACCTCTGGATGCTTGTGTCTCACTTGCATCTGATTTGTAAAACCTAGTCAAAACCGAAGAAAAAAGAATCTATAAGACATACTCAAGGATCTGACTTGTATCATCTGTGAGTGTGTTTGTTATAGTTAATGTGAATAAAACCACATTTTTCTGTTCACACGTCTGTTGAGTATGTTTTTGTCTAACTTGTTGCCATGGCTCAAACTGGCTTAAACTACACCTAACATTAGTTTATGCTAGCACCCAGAGGCAGGGACTGCACATTTATGACAACTCAGCTTAAACATTTGTGATGATTTTTTCCTCTCTTTTTGTTTACAATTGACTCACACTTGGCTCCTACTCCCCCCTCTACTTTGTGACTATAAAGGGCTTTCCAAAGTGTGAGTCTCTCGTGGCTTATCAGCGGCTCCACATTGCATTTTTGAGAGGCCGTTCATTTGGAAGCGCCCTCCGTTACATCCACAGCCATTGTTTACGCCTCTGAGAGGAACGTATCCCATTTGGCCGTCTGACAGCGCGGCCAACAAACACGCACGGGAGCTTCGTGGCGGTGTTTGCGTTAAAGCTCCGGGTGCAAATGAAATGGAGCGGCCCACACACCAGAGAGTGCACATTTAATTTGTTGTGTGCTTATCAGCCTGCTTGTACTGCAGTGGGGGAAAGAAAGAAAAAAAAAAAAAAGGGAGGAATGGGCTGGCTTTGGACGCCGCTTCAATCCCACCATGATGAAGCCATTAAAGTGAGCCGCAGCTGCCAGAAGCACGACACAAACGCTTCACAAGAACGGATTATCATCTTGTGTGTGTACATTTGAGTGGCCAGCCTTGTGTGTAGCCCGATAAATCCCCAAAGACGGATACATGTATCCTATTGTCGCCCGTCTTGGGGGCTTTGCAGCTGTCACTAAGTTCCTGGAGAGTTTCTTCAGTGGGAACTTGTTTCTCATTGCAGCATAATGAAGATCATTAGCCAAAGATTATTGCTAGCGCTGCCTTAATTACAGTACTTATCTAATTGCTTATTAAGAACTAGATTTGGTGAATTCAAATTAAATGGGTAAACACTTAATTGAACAAATCCATTAGTTGAGTTTCATACGAGCAGACATGCACTGGGGACTGCATTAACATAATGAAAGATATGATTCTCCATTACGTATGTTGTATTTTTCTTTCCCACTTCTATCTTTCCCTCTTCATTTTAATGCAATAAGTGCTGTTGGTGTGACCTTAGAGCAGTTTGTTTTCATCTGGACAATTATGGGAAATGCAAAAAAGATCGATGATGGTTTAAAATCTCAATAAATCAAGTTATTAGCGTGCATTAGGCCACTCCAAGTATTACATCAGTATAATTAGACCGCTCTCACCTCCCACTCTCTTCTTTTTTTTTGTTTCTGTGTTGTAGTTTTCAGGGGAAGTGCCGGAGAACAAGGTGAACGTGGTGGTGACCAACCTGACCGTAGTGGACCGGGACCAGCCCCACAGTCCAAACTGGAACGCAGTGTACCGTATCGTCAGCGGAGATCCATCAGGACACTTCACCATCCGCACCAACCCTGTCACCAACGAGGGCATGCTCACTGTGATTAAGGTAAAATGAAACCAATATATGAGCTGTTATTCTCCTTTAAAGACACAACATCCTAAATGCACTGAGTGTGTTCCAGCAAAGTGGCCAAAAAAGCAGAAGTTTCTCACAATTAAATTCCCTAGTTTGTAGTCTCTTTCTATTAAACAGTAATCCGTTTAAATGCTTATCTAAAATTGGGCAGGCTTTGTCTAATGCTTCCCAGATTGGATGTGTTGCATCTACTCACTGGAAATGAAATGAAAAAATCGATTAATTCCACAGAGACATTTTTTATTGAATCAATAAGTAGGATAGCTGGCCTGAAATTATTATATAAATATAACTAATAAAAATGATTGTATTATATAAATTAATCAATGTGTTATTATTATTACTATTATTATTATTCATTACTTTTTTTTTTTATTTGTTTTTATTTTATTTATTAATTTATTTATTTATTTTTTCCTCTTTGTCTTTGTCTACATCAGCTATTCATTACATCTGTGTGGAGTGGATCACCTCTATATAGAAATTAACAAGGCAATCACACATATAACATCCAACATTAATTTGAAACAATCTGTTACTCAAAACTGATGCAAAAAGAGGATTTTGAGTTTGAGTTTGTGTTTAACTGCAAAAAAAACACCTCATACATCTTTATCAAAGCCCACCTTTGGAAGAAGTTTTGAGCTCAGTAAATAAAGGATAACTATGAAGGATGTACAATCTTTTGTTTTCTTCTTCTTGCCATGCACCTCTCGATCCGTCCCTTTTCTGTTGATCAATCACTGCACATTTGTAGCTCCACCATTTACAAAGTAGTTATCTTTTACCCAGCAATGGAGTGCCAAAAGTTTTTATTTACAATGTTGTGGCAATGATAATGCAAATCACTATGTAACACACTGAACTGAATTATATTATTTGTATTTGAATGTATCCACTTCTGAACAATGACCAGCACTAACAGTCCATATTTCCCTCTACAGCCGGTGGACTTTGAGATGAACCGGGCCTTCATGCTGACAGTGGTAGTGTCCAACCAGGCTCATTTGGCCAGCGGTATCCAGTCCTCACTGCAGTCCACCGCAGGAGTGACCATCTCGGTCCAGGACGTCAACGAGCCGCCCGTGTTCCCCGTAAACCCCAAGATGATCCGCTTTGAGGAGGGTGTACCAGCCGGGACCACTCTGACCGTATTCTCTGCACAGGACCCTGACCACTTCGTCCACCAGATCGTCAGGTAAAACCTCAGCATTAGTCCCAGGTTTAATGTAGCTTTTCAACAATCTTGATGCAGTCCTTGTTGAGGTTTTGTTTTTTTTTATTGATAATGTACAAAGAAACAAAGGAGTCTTCGGTCATTCTTTTGATGCATTCTGATCACTCATACTCCCCCTATTGATGATGACTGGAGTTAAAAAAAACAAAACAAAAACCTGCAAAATCAACAGCTCATACCCAAAATGTTAAAAAAAACAATGTTCAACAAACTTTTAAGCATTTGCACTTAGGTTCCAAAAATGTTGTTAATTCAGCAGTTTGCTAACATGTCAAGGATGTGAGAGTGTTGCGTAGGAGGCTTTTCTTATAAAATTTTTAAGATGCTTTCCACTCTGTATACTCCCCCTGATTGCAATGACTAATGCTAATTTGGAATGTCAAATTATTCAATGTTATTTTAATAGCTGGCAGAGACATTTGTTTTTACTTTACATTTTAAGGCACTTTTTCTACCCAGTGGTACAGGCCTGGGCCTTGTTGGTACGGCACTGAGCAGTCTTTCCTGTCTTGAATTGCAACTGTTTATCATAAGATAACTCATCTCATTTCAAACGAAGTGTTGCTGGCTCAAAGAACTCTTCTTCTGCAGAAACTTGTCAGTTCTGCCTTTACATCCCACAGCCTTTACTCTCTGCTCTATAGTACTAACCCCAGCCTGACCCTGTGTGTGTTTTGTATCTAATCCTCAGCGGTAGTCTGAAGCTAGCGTGCTTTCATTTCCACTCGTGTGTGCGTGTGTCTTCTAAGACGTGTCACCAGTATTTAATCAGAGCCGAGCGCTTCCTCCACAGTTTATCCCGTCTATGTGACATTCATCACTGACCCGCCGCCCACAACCTGCGCTGTAGTTACATCCCCATCGCCAGGCAACCGGTGTGAAGAGGTCAGCCGGTAATGAGTCGGACACGCTCGGCTTTAGATCCTGCTCCGGTCTCCATCGCCTCATTGATCCCTCCTTTGGCGTTTCCTCAAGACGGGCGGCACAGAGAGCCATGCAGACATTGACCTGGTGCGACAGAAACTCCCACGTGCCCACCCAGGTCCTGCTGCAGCATCCCACTACCGACCCAGCCATATTGATTTTTCTTAATGTCAGCAACTGCACTGGAAATGTTAGGGAATTGATAGAGAATGGACCTCTATATATACAGTATATGCTAGATCAGGGTGAGCACAAGCTACAGCTGAGGTCGAATCCTCCAAAGCAGACTGGATCGGTGAAGTTTTTGGGTTACTGGCAAATGATTGTGATTTAAAATTTGCAAAAAGGCACCAGTCAAACAACATCAACATGAAAACAATGACCAGTACCAAAATCAAAGCGAGCTGTGTCCACACGGTTACACTCACCTGTAGGATGTCTGTGAGACCAGTAGGGGTGCTGTGAACCTTGTCAAACTGTCATCACACACAACTTTTAAATTTGGCCTTTTCTGGAGCAGCACTAATAGACTCTAAAGCCTCAGTGTGTTGTTTTTTTTTTTTTTCAAAGCATAGTATTTTACTATTGTTCTAATCACTGTTTGTAGCCAGCAGCCAATAGCCTTTAAGAAAACAGCCGATAAAAAAATGTGCCACTTCCTTGTATGAACAAGGACAAGAAGCAAAAGAATCTTTTTGGGGGGCAAAATAAAATGGCTTCTTAAGCTAACATTATTATATTGATTGTTTAATTAATGGATGTAGTGAAAAAGAGTCACAGAGAACAATATTGATAAAAAATGATTAAGGTGTGTGTGTTTATTTCTGTGAGACAATCAAAGTAATGACCACACACACTGACTTGAATATACTGGCCCATAATGATGTTGTAAATAGCCATAGATAGTCTGAAGTTGTGGTTAGCTAAATTATGTAGAATTTGACTAATATTTTGAATGTTAAATGATCATGAGGTTTGTTAGTTTTTTAAATAATCTTTCTTGTATGTATATATGTAAGCCTAAAGTAAAGAGGTGCATTAAAAACAACATATGGTGCATTAAAAAAGTGGGATACATGATTGTACACACTAAAAAGTATGAATGGAAATTTCAAATGTATTATTATTGACTATATGCCAATGACTTTGATGCATGGCAGGGATAACAACAGAAGAACAGTCTGTTATATGTCATTGTGCCACTAGAGGGAGTGATGAGCTATTGCAGTGCCCCCATCAAACTTAGTCTTTGCACAGGGTCTATAAGAAATTGTTAGCAGTGGTCTGAAAGGATGGGGTTTCTATAGGAATATTAAGTAATTGTTCAAATGATTCTATTTAAAATGACATGGAAGTCCAGAAGCATTAGAAGTATTGTGTTTAGTGCTCACTGGGGTCCCACAGCAACGTCCCTCTTCAAGTCATGCAGATGTGTCTTAATGTCAGTGAAATAGGAATAGTTTATTTACAGCAAGTGAACTTAGAGGCACCATGTTGAGTAATAACCACAGTTAAGATTTCAGCTCCTGAACTTGTGTTTCCCACTGGGACGAAAAGCTGTTGAAAGGTCACTTATTAGGAACACAAAAATCAATGAAAGGGGAGTACTCTGTGTTAGGTCATGATACATTTGGCATTTGGAAATGTGAGTCACAAATATAAAAAAGAATTAAGAAGTTTTTAACACTAACAGGTCACACAAACTTATCGTAAACTTATGGCCCGGCAGCAGACTCAAGTTTAAACCTGAATCCAAAATGATGCAACTGTCACAAAACAGGTTTGAAGTTCTGTTAAGTCTGAGTCTATCTTCAGCATAATCAGAAGAAAAAAGGGTTTACTAGGGAAACTATAATTGTTTCTCAAGGTGATGGGACATAGCAGCTGGAGTGTGTGGTCATTGTTGATGGATTTATATATCATCATATCATATATTATAAGAACTGGTTGTAGGCATTGGCAGCTTGGAAAAGGAAATTTAAGGGGAGCGTGCTGTTGTAGTTTTGGGTAAAACCAAAACCTCTGAAAAGGAAGCAGGCGGAAAAAAAAAAAATCCTTTACACACACAAGGAAGGGACATGTTTAACCAAAAAATAACTATCAAAGCAATACATGTCCAAGCAGACTCAAACATTAAACGTTTAAACTGAAGAGGAGTGTTTTAGCAAGTCTGGTAGAGGAGTTCTCTCTCCTCGCTGCTTCTCCCAGAGACGCCATCACTTTCTTCTCATTTTTGAGCGCCGGCCTGTGTTATTGATGTGAGCTCACTGCGACTGTATTCTCCGAAGCAGACGCTCGCTTTCAGAAGGCATCATCCGATCCGCCGCGTTCTCTCCAGGTGACCCCGCTTGAACCCTGCTTAAGCTCAGACACAGAAACCAGGATGAGTGAAAGGCCCGAGCGTGTGCAGCCAACGGGAGCGCAGCCAGCAACATTTTCTCTGATTTCTTCCCTTTTTTTTTTTTGCTCTCTCTGGAGAAAAAGAGGAGAGGCAGTTCTGAGGCTTAGTTGGAGTTCGACAGCTGACTTTACTATTAGATGTGATTAAAGCGGCACGAGCTGTGAATTTATGGCAGTGTTTGGAGTCTCGGATTAAAATATGCAAACTTTTCTGTGATGTCAGGTCATGTTTAATAGCCTTTCCTTTTAGTTAAAACCCAAGCTTGTACATGAAAGGAAGAGTTTGGGAGTAAAATTAGACCACTTTCATATCTTTATATAAATATGGAGCCTGGAAATGTTGAGCGAAGATTTGGTCTGAGGGGTTTATTGCTGCTAACAGACCCTCTGAATCTTAGGCTGAGGCAGCAGGTGTTTTTGGTGGCAGAGGTGACGGCTTTATGAATACGTGAGGTCACTTTGGCAGACGGTGTTACTGGAATACGTTAACACTGGTGAACAGTAAGAGAGGCCAATCTGTTTGCTCTCACAAAATAACAAAGTGCCAAATTTGGTCAGATGGACATTTTTTAAAATGAGAGAACTACCTCCTAAATACATGTCAAATACCTTCGCGTTTATGTTCCTTTTCCACATAAAGCTTGGCATGTATCTTTTGTGATGAACCCAAAATTTAAGTAGAAATTTCCATATATTCTTTAAAATACTGTTTTCTCTTTGTTGTTTCTTGTCTTCTGCTGCCTCATGTTTGGGTCTCTCACCCTTTTCAAGAAGCTCTCCAGTGACAATTGTTTTATACTCATTTTTCCAAGGTATAATATAGGTAAACTGTGAATGATTCAAGTGCAGGACAGAGGCTCCTCTACTTGATTTTCAAAATAAAACACCCAAAATATTGCAATAGTCTATAAAAAATGGAAATAAAAGATCAATAAATGTTTACTTTTCTGTGAGGCCCAGTATCAAATGGTCCATGACCCGGTACCAGTCCGCAGCCCGGTGGTTGGGAACCCCTGATGTACAGAACTCAGCCTATTATACTTTTGTACTGATAGCAATGACTGAACCAGAACTGTAAACACCATATTGAACTGTATTGCAGCATTAGGTTTAATTTAAATCTAAATGTAATCCATTTAAATGAGTACATGACATGATTCCAAGGTATTATTGTTCTCTAAAGGGTAGACGGTGAAGTAGAATGAAGTGAAGATAAGGTTTAAAGATGTGGTGATAATGAGGTTAGAATAAAGGGAGCGATGTTACCAGGAAACAACAGAAGGTGGATAATGTACAAATGAAGATGGTAAAAGGTGAGAGCTCACTGGCACAGGAAGAGAATAATATTAACGCCACCATCCACACTGTCAGGAAGCATCTGACCACGACACTGTAGCTCCTTTAATTGACATGAAAGGATTTATGCAGATATAATTACATCACAATTTCACAGCATTATTTAACTGGCTATCCACACTTTCTCAGAATATCCAACCTATCTCCACCAAGGTCTCTCTCTGTTCTAGTTATATTTTAAGTAGATGTCTAGTACCACCGGATTTTACTAATGGTATAATATAGTTGATTGAAGTCAATGCTGTTACTCAAATGGATTCATTACTTTGAGTATATTTGCAAATTAAGCCCTGAAAGCATTACCAAGCCATACTTTAAAGCAAACATATAATTTTATGGTCAATACTGCTGGAATTATTGGCACATAATGGTATAACACAATCACCAACAAACCGTGGTCCAGAGTCTCTTCACTCAGGACTAAAAGTGATTCAGTAGTGCCACACTGATGGACTTCCTGCACCTGACATTTCTTTTTTTCAACAAAAATCCGGCTCGTAGCAGAGACCCACCGTCACATTTGAGCTTAATCAATTCACTGTCATTAAACTGTTTGCCAGTGTTTGCAGAGTAACAAGTGAATGTGGAAGTTGTAGTGCAGACTTGTGTAGGCAGTCCCTTCATTTTGTGCTCCAACTGAGTCCCTTAGACCTAAAATATATTCTTTAAAAGTTTGCCATAGAAATTATTACATTATGTGTCATATTTTTTTAATGAATGCCATCAACAACTTCAGTCCTTATCATACTTAACAAATATTTATGATTTTTTTTTAACCCCTTAAATGCCAGTTTTAGTGATTAAAATTGATTTTTTTATTTTTTTTTTCATCCCTTATCTGTGAATTTGATGGGTTTTTTTTAACCAAGCCCAGGAGTGTTAAAATTGGCAGCAACTTTGATTCTGAACATTTTTTATTTTTTGATCAAATTCGCTTGTAAATAAATTGCTCCACCTGGTTATAGAACACAAAAAAGTACATTATAAAGGTTGCCATGGAAACATTAAGGGATTTCAACACCAGTGAATTAAAAAAAATGTGTTTAGAGAAATCACATTGCAATGGTAGTGTATTATTATTATTATGACTAAAAATGCATTTTGAATGGGAGTCAATGGCACAAAAAATGCAGAAGGGACACAGGTGGCACTATTTAGTTTAAAAGGCATATGGAAGACTTAAAGTAAAATTCACCCCAAAATACATAACCAAATCTTATGCCATTTGCATCAATACAGCCAACGTTATAAAAAAATAAAATGTCCAGGGACCCAGGAGGGTTAAAAGGTGAAGTTTGTAGCCCTGTGACACTCAGAGCTCCTACGGTAACCCTGTTGGGACATTCTGTTGTGTCCAAAGTGTGTTTTTAAGTAAGACAAAAGACTGTGTTAAGTTTGTTCGCTCTGGTAAGTTTTAACAGCACAGGAACCTCCACTGGATTATGTCTTTGGGGCTTTAAAACAAACAAGATTTATTGTGAAGATTGATATGATTCCAGTGTTAATTTTGACTGTTCCATTTGGTTCAACTGCACACTTTTACATTTTACACAATACAGCATTTTAAAGATTTATAATGGTTAATCACCCAACAGGAAGTAAGCCTTCAACAGTTCCACAGACACTGCCCACGGCTATTCTTCCAATGTATTATGAAGAAAAAGTGGAAAGTAGCTATGAGTTCCTATACCCTCTGGACATGGAAGGACACATTAAAATGCCAGATGTGAACAGCACTGATTGGATCATGACAAATACATCAAAATAAGGTCTAAACTGCTCCTAGCTATAACAGATTTACACACACTGACCGTCTGTTTACCTCATTCACAGTTTCTTCCAGACCTACTTCCTGCATCCTCTTGTAATGACTCATTTCTAATAAAGTGATGTATGGATTTTAATTGCAGCTGTCATTCCTCTCTGTGTTTGCTTATGCAGCTGCTGTGTGGGTACAAAGAGCGCTGAAGTCGCTAAGCAGGCGCCGCGTACGGGTTCAAGTTTTCGCCGCTCTCCATGCTAATGAGACGCCGCCGCGATAAGCTCTGCCAACATATGTTCTGCTCTTCACAGTGAACATTTCAAAGGTCCCCGGCTCGTGTTGCTTATAATGGGAACCAACACATATAATGGGCTCTTAGGAGCAATAAATACAGCGTTCATTGTGGCTGTAATCGGAGTGTGAGCAAAAGCTAATGCGTGTAATCTTACTTTCATGTTGTATCTTTTTGCTTCTGCAGGTATTCTAAGCTGTCGGACCCGGCCAACTGGCTAAAAATCAACCGCACCAACGGGCAGATCACCACCATGGCCATGCTCGACCGAGAGTCCATGTACGTCAAGAACAACGTGTACGAAGCCACTTTTCTAGCGTTCGACAATGGTAAGTCTGGTAAGTCCGGACGACTGTCAGTGTCGTGATGGTCCCCTCCACACTGTCCTGTTCTTATCAGTCCGTCCAGCACCATCAGCTTTTCTCTGCCATCCAATACGCGTCATTAATTGTGCGGTGGTAACTTAAGATTGCTCAGCGGGTTGTATTACGTCACATTTAATGTCTGTACATTTGGGAAAAGCCTCACGTCAATGTTGTTGTTCCCGACATAACAGTGTATGGTTGCAACGATCAAATGACCTGCTATTCCCTTTTAGACACTGAAATTGAGTCTTGAGTTTTCTTTTTAGTCTGGATCATCTACTGAGGCTTTGGGGTGAAAGAAGAGTTCACTTTTTTAATCTAACTTGGTTTAAAACATAACAGCTATATGAGTAAAGTTTGTTATGAGAAACATCCCAGCAACTTATTTCTAGGCCCAGTTACTGTCCATTGTAGACCATTCAAATTCAGGTAATAGCTAATCTGGTCCAGGTTCTCATCATTCTTCTCTGGGAATTGGATGTTGACATCATAATTTAAAAAAAAATCATCAAAAATAATAATTTTAAGGTGATATTTGGGGTCTACAGTGATGGTCAGCTCAAAACTACTCATTCCGGTAATAATGCTTTACATGCAATGCACTACAAATTGTGCCTCTATTTATAAATTAACTGTTTTTGAAGCTTGATTTTAAAATGTTGGTTCATTACATTAATTAGATGGAAAAAAGCAAGTAAATCTTTGTAAGTACCAGTGCAAGAAGCTGGAGGTGAAGAGCTGCATACTGCTGAAATAAAGGAGTAGAAGAAGATTGTTTCAGGTTCATTTACAGTTTGTTTTTTTTTTACTTTGAATTCTGCACCAGTTTTGAAACTTTTAAAGATTCACTATTTTATGCTGCAACTTACTCTTGCAGACAGTGAATATGACATGTTCATTCAAGAGCTGTCACTATCTTAGACTGGAAAAAGCTTTGTTTGAGTTTAGTGGAAAGAAGTACCAGATTTAGTGAGGATTGTCATAACAATCCATAACAGGACTATCATAACTAACAGACCGTGTTTAAGCCCATTCACTTTCTTAGCAAAGTGATTGGATTCATTCAAACTTCTTTCCACCTAAACTAATCCTCCCTGACCAATCATGGACATTTACCTAAAATGGGGAGGGCTTTATGCAATGCGTTGTTTCTGTGATTTTTGAATGTTTTTGGTTTGTCGCTCCGTAAAGCAGTTCAATGTGTGTTTTGTTCCACCCCATGGAAATGAAACCTAAATTGACAGGGACCAGACTTATTTTTGACTTTGAATCTAATTAAAAAGAGTTTGGATGGCTGGCCACGCCTCATTTGGACGCATTATACCACTTTGACACAAAAAGGCCTTTAAAAGTTTGCCGTACTGACCCGACCTGCTCCACTCGAAACATGCCTTAATTTGACAACCGAAGAAACGACCTTGTTAATCCCCTTTTCTTCCCCACTGTCAGTTCAGCTGCTGCATAAAAATCACAGACTACATTTACCTACAAAAGCTAATGCAGTTTAATGCTATAAACATGGATGTAATTAAATAATGGATGCACCATGGCAACTTTCCCATTCTTCAAATCCAATAAAAGCTTATGGAAGTGCAAGAACCCTTTCTATTTCGGTGGTTCAGTTTGTATCAAATGTAACTACAGTATATGCCCTATAGCTGGGGTCATCAACTAAATTAGCCTGAGGGCCACCTCGTTTCTTCACATGTGCTGCGGGGGGGCAGACTTTCAAACTAAAACATATAGTTAAATAAATAAATCCCTTTGCTTTTCTGTATTATTGTATTCGATTTCTTAGCGATTGAATATCTTTTTATGTTTTTTTCTTTTTCTTTTTTTTTATATGTTATTTGAAGTCACAAACAACACTTCAATTGTATAAGAGGAAGATTTGTTTTAGTATTGCACAATCACTATAACTATAATACAAAGGCGATGTAGGCTAAGCTGCTTAAAGTGCTCGCTGATTAGCAAATGAACATTTCTGAACAGAGGATTAAAGGTTGTCATTCTGGCTAAATTAGCTCAATTTCAGTCTTTTTTTTTTTTTTGAGTCATTTGACTATCTAGATTTATGTTTCAACTCAACCTATTTTTCCCCTCATGTTTTCTGATTTTGATAATGTGCTGGGGGCTCGATTTGGCCCCAGGGGCACCGGTTGATGATCGGTGCCCTGTAGGATGTTGATGTACTGGGAATGTTAGCGTATGATTCATAATACAAAGCTATCCATCAGCAAATGCTCCAAGTGTTCACCTCAGCTGCCTCAATCACGTACGCTGCTTAAGAACTAAAGAGTACAAATGGAGGTTGCTTGCACTTTTGTATAAGTAGACAGGACCCAGGTGTCTTTAGCCGGAGAGAAATGAGGCATCCTCCAGCACATCAGCGTAAGCTCCGAGTGTTGACTCCATATTGATTGCGGATCCCACTGTCAACACGGGAACGTATTCCGCCCTGATTGAAATTCTCTTTACTTATTCTACTCAAGCGAAGCGTATACGAAGCAACAAAGCACCCGGCCAATCATAACCGACAAGACGGTCGATGGGCCTTGGGACCCGGAGCAACGGACCTTTGCGTAGTCGAAGTTACTGGGGTGATGGAGAACAAGCAGTCGAGGTATAGCGCTGATGAGCTGCTGGGCTAAAGTCTATCTCCACCGCACTGCATCAGTAATTTGGTTCATCCTGCTGACACCGGCAGCGCACGGGGGGTGTCAGACGAATATCAAGGCTGCTATACATCACTGCAGTGTGTTTGTTCAGCAGAGCAACACATACAATCCAAGATATACTACGGAGGGAATGGGGTCATGCTTCTGAGCAGCAAGAGGAGAACTTATACAGAACTTGGAGTCTTAAATAGTCGTTGTTTATGTGCACATGGGTAAATGGATGTGGGAGCCTACATGCGTTTCTATATTATTTTGCTGTTGATGATTATTTCGATTGATCTTATTTTAATATTTACATAATGAGTGGTTATTTTGGGTAGCTATTATCAGTTATGTCTGTTGGTAACTTCATTATGTACTCATATTTCTTTGCTAAATGAATAACATGAATAATTATCTTTTTCTAGAGTAATGTTTTGTCTTGATTATTCTTTTTTTTTTTTTTTTAAATACTTGTGAATTGTTACGCGCAAAATGCTTAGTAGCATAATTGGGTTTTTTTACCTTGCTATCACCCTTTTTGTGGTATTTTTGTTTTGTTATGTTATTTTAATTGCATTGGATGGGGTGTGCACCTCAACTTTGAACCTACAATGGCAGTAAAAGCAGTGCTAAAAATGTGCTAAACAGACTGAAATAATGCACGGAGTTACATTTACAAGGTTTTACAGCCATGTTTACAAGGAATTTTATAATAGGGGCAATAGAAAATAGTTCTTCAGTCTTACAGCGTCTGAGAAGAGTTGTTTTAGTCTTGCTGTACTGGCTTTGAGGCTGTCTGAGGGGAGGGGTGTGAACAGTTCATGTGTTGGATCGGACCATCATTGAGGTGGTTATGAGGTCACTGAGGTTTAACCATTTAAAACGGAGCCTTTCCGTCAGCATCAAAGCATATCACACAGTGATGGAGGATGGCAGTACGCTCTCCACTACACACAGATAAAAGTCTGTTTGTTCAGCCTGCTTGATTTGGCAGTGTTGGCAGTTCATGTGAAGTCATTTGAGATGTGCACACCCAGGTAGACAACGGGTAGACAACATTTCAGTTCAGTTTATTTTGGTCGTTGAAAGTAAAATTGGCAACAATACAATATTTTCACTAAATCTGAAGGATAGACCGAAAGGGTTTTGGCTGAAGTAAAAACTTATTGTGTCCACCCCTTTAAACATTTAAATTAAAATGACCAAGTAAGGATAATACTCTATATCATAACAAAACAACAAGACAGAAAGAAAACAACAGTTGTATTAAGTTACATTCACAAAACAGAAAAAACAGATATTACTATTATTACTAATTGCCTCAATTATTTTAATGTGATTATCAGTATTATTGCCACAGCCATCATTACCATCTATATCTTCACTTGATATTCAGTATTAATATCGATATAATAACATTCTCATATTGTTGCCGTTATCATTAACATTATTACTATAGAACAATATACAGTTTACACATACGTATGTCTATGATCCTACATATATGTTTAATTATTATCATTATAATAAAAAACATTTCATTCAGACACAAATTAAGACAGATCAAGTGTTAATACCAATCATCCATCCATCAGTTTTCTTCCACTTAATCCAAGCTAAACTGCAGTAGTCCAAGCAAAGATGCCCTGACCTCTCTCTCCCCAGACATCTCCTCCAGCTCCTCCAGGAACATACCAAGTCATTCCCAGGCCAACTCCATTCATAATTCCATACAGCTTGTTTCTAATGCATGCCACATTTCTTGGAAGATGACAACATTGCTATTTTTTTCTTTCCCTTTTAAGGTGTAAGATACAGTTAGTGGGTCTGCTTTTCACTGGAAACTAATAGTGAAACCCTGTAAAAGTAAAGACAAGTGGTGACGCAATCGAGCTTACAATGAAACTCCCCAAATTGATTGATTTTTATAATTTTTCCTAATTCTGAGCCTAACATTTCATGCGTCATTCCTCGGCAGGAGATTGTGTGGGAAGGCATAGAAACTGACTATTCATTTCATTTTAATGCTGCTCCTACATACAGTTTCTGAGAGTCGTATGCGGCGAACAATGTGTGTGATTGTAATAATTATCACATTTAGTTTGAGTCGCTGCACTGATGTGTTTATAAGTGTGCATATAAAACTCTAAAATTATTATACGCTCTGATCCTCTTCATAATTCTGCCCATATGTCCATATCAGCCATCTGAACCACATCCCAGTCAAAACAAACAACCTAAAATGAGGGAGATTATCATTTCTTTTTTTTCTTTTTTTTTGATTAGTTCTCCACTCGGCGCTCTGTCCCCAAAACTTCTGCCAAGCTTCTGTAATGACTACTTTTTTAATTCGTTGATTCTAATTAACAAACACTTTCATACTCATAGCTGCATTTTAAAATGTGTTGAAGATATGAATAAGAGATATGTTTAACCCCAGTCTAGAACTCAATGGCGTTAATTACCCCTGAAAGCCTTGATGTTGTGCCTATTCCACACAACAAGAAAAATGGCAAGGCAGTTAAAAATGTGTGTTAGAGGGCAATGGAAATATATTCAAAAGCTGTAAATATTAAACTTATGAAATATTAAACTTGAGGGCCATTTCTGCATCTTGGCCATGGCTTTGTTGCTGTATCAAACTTGTCAAACAAATCTGTCTGGCTTTTGACACGTGACCTTGACTATCGTACGATTAAGATGAACCGCAAAAGCCTTACGTTCTGTTATCATTATAAATCAAATGTTAAACCTCGAAAAGATATGTTTTTAGTTTGTTAATGTAAACCAGTGGCACAGCAGTACATCATGAGGACTCTGTGGCATTGCTCCTGTCTGCTTCTTCAAACTGGGAGTGGGCTGACAACTATCTATAATACAAATACACACATACAAAACAATCTAATAGAAGTATGTTTACAAATTGTCAATTATTTGTATGGTGTTTTCTCTCTGATGACTCTCTCTGATATAAAATGTGATTTTGAAATATTGCCTGATCTGAGTTACACACCTGTATATGACATTTGGATTATTGTTGAATGTATAACACAAAAAAAAAAAAAAAAGAGCTTAGACATATATTACATATGTTTAGACCAGCGAAGGCACTCTTAGCTCACTCTGCTGCTGGCTAAACCTAATTATCAGTTGTTTTGGTCTCTCATATAAAATGATCAAAAGCTCCATCTACTGTAGCTTGCATGGTTTAAATTAGTGAGAAATCTTAAAAGTTTTATGTATATTTGATGTAAAACTCCACCACTTGATTACACTTCCAGCCAGCTATGGCAGATTTCTGTAAACAGGACTCATGCCCATTAACACCTCCACAAAGATCTGAATACATCAGGATGGATTCAGTACACATTTAGCCCATTCACACTTTCCCTCAGGGCTGGCCACATGTTCATCTATTAAAAGTACTTGAAGAAATATTAAACTAATACTAATTACTGTATTTTCCGCACAATAAGGCGCATCGGATTATAAGGCGCACCTTCAATGAATGGCCTATTTTAAAACTGTTTTCATATATAGAGCGCACCGCATTATAAGGCGCATAGAATAGAAGCTACAGTAGTGGCTGGGGTTGCGTTATGCATCCACTATATGGAGCTGCGCTAAAGGGAATGTCAACAAAACAGTCAGATAAGTCAGCAGTCAAACTTTATTAATAGAATACAAACCAGCGTTCTGACAACTCCGTTCACTCCCAAAATGAATAAACAGCTGTTTTATTGTTTTCCCTGAGGTAATGTCAGCGATGTAGTATTTTCGCGACACAGTTTATCTTTTAACAACGGCAAGGTATAACAGGTAGTGCAACTTTTTTATCACGTAGTGGAGGGGAACTTTTCCTCGATTCAGTAAACACGTAAAAGAGACAGTCTGATACCGTTACGGTAAATCAAACGTTCAATCACAATATAGTAACTCTCGAAATAGTGCAAAGCAATCCATCCATCCATCGATCCATATATAAGGCGCATCGGATTATAAGGCGCACTGTCGGCTTTTGAGAAAATTGAAGGCTTTTAGGTGCACCTTATAGTGCGGAAAATACAGTACTTTTGGTTCAAATCTGTTTTTGTAGCTCTTAGATTGTACAACTTTATGTCCATTTTTTGCTTAAACTAAAAGAAACCTAATCGCACTGTTTATTGCAGCGGTACATTCTGTGTTTTCTGTACCTCCAGCCTCCACTGTAGGAACATTATTTGCCTGTAGCTCAATGCCGTTAATTACCTTTATGTTGCACCTACCTGAGGCGACAAAAGAGGCCTGTGTTTAAAGGTGACGAGGCACTTACAAAACAATGACAATCAACAGCTATTGGAAAAAAAAGTGTGAGGAAACAAACACGTCGCCGACGGTATAAGTGCGGTTGTGTTGCAGAGTGTGTCGTAATCAAAGCGCATTAGAGGTGTTCCTGTTCAGAATGCATCAAACGTCTCTCTACCAAACTCCTACTTCTGCTCTGGTCCGGCTGCTGAAAGACTCCTGAATAAGTTATGATGGGTTCATGTTGGGTGGATGTTGCAAAGGGGTTAGCGTTTCCCAGAGGGCCTCACAGATAACACAAATCTTTTATGGGAGCGTTTGGAGAAGGCTCTGACTGAAAAATGCATGCGCCCGTCTGTTGTCTCTGGCAGTTTTGTTTGGGCGCGCTTCGACAAATGTGTACAGTGTTCTCTCCACTTTGTGCCTCTTAGTAAACAAAAGCTCTTCACAGTTGTCTCATTGGTACGGCTCATTTCCTCATTAGCACCAAACTGAAAAACCATTGTGCCAATTTGATGGCTGTGTCCAAAAACATTCACTTATTCACTAGTCCCTTGTTAGTTTTCACACGAGGTGGACTCATTCGCTGGAGGTGGATCTAAAAGTCTCATCTGAAGAATCGGTTGTAGAGACTGTATGTCATTTTGGATACAGTCGCACAATGCAAACGTTAACACTTCAACACAGGTTGATGAATACTTTTCCAGTTACTTCACCCAATTCTAATTGCAGATTATAATTTGCAAGATCTTCAATTCCCACTCTGAACCCAGTCTATTTACCTTCAGTTGTACTTAAAAGTCCATTTCTTACATCTTTTTCCAACGTTTCTTTTTTATGTTTAAAGCATTTTCAATGGCTGCTATGATGTGTTTTAACACTGGCTTGCAAAGAGACTGTATAATGATATAAATTATCTATGGACTTTATCTGGGTTATTGTGTGTTATATGAAAAGTCACGCCAAACTCATTCTCATCCATCAACCATTTTTCATTCCTCATCAATAGCAATATCAAAATACCAAAAGTAACAAAGTACAGTTCATCTATGTATTGTATTTACCGGTAAAGTTTGGAAACAGATGATCCTTTTGCAAATTGCAATACTTACTCCAATGATGTATCTGTGGATAGTCATGCTTCATGGCAGCTTTGAGCAGCAATTATTCAGTTAAATACTAGTAGCCTGGCCAGGCAGACCCAACTACTTTCTTATCATAGTGAAGTGGGTCTAGAACTAAACCCACTGAGCCTGTCTTACTTCTGAGGGACCCGAGTAATTCTTTGTACGAAATAGAAAAAGAACTGCGATGGCTGGCCAGGCTAGTTATACATTTGTTGTTCACATATACTTTCAGCTGCTTCGTTCGGATGCCCTTCCTGAGGCAAGACAGGTTATCCAGATTTCAGACTGGCAGAGATTCTTACATGAGTACATATCTTATTTAAAAATGTGATATATTATTGGATTTTCACAAATAAATTCATAAATTGCAATCTAGTTTTCAATCAGTGGTGGTGAGGTGTTAACACTGTGGTCACTGTCGTTTTACTGAAATTAAGATCCGGGCTTTCATATTCATTTGTGCACATAATTTGAGAATTGAGACAACCAGGAGATGGTGTTTGGTACTCAGTTCATACATGAGCTAGTCTTTTCTGTCAATAATGGCATTTGTCCAATTTTAAACAGATATATGAACCAATCAGAATGCAGTATTGTGCTAAAAGTGGCAAAACTTCATGTAAAGGTAAAAAAAAAAAAATCTACAAAGGCGCTCATGCAAACCAATGTCTATACATCTCTTATGTATAATGTATAATGAACTGTAAATAGAGGGGAGGGGCATGGACAGACGAGGTACAGCTTTTGTCACTGTTAAAACAGAGCATTATCATGGAGGATGCACTATATTGTTGATATTATTTTAATGTTTGATGATAGTCTTAAAATTGTAATGAAGTGTAATGAAATAAATCCTGGTGTCTCCTCAGGGTCCCCTCAGGCCAGCGGCACAGGAACCCTCCAGATCTACCTGATAGACGTGAACGACAACCCTCCGGTGCTGATCCCACGGGAGGCTCAGATCTGTGAACACGCCCGGCCCAACTCCAGGATCAACATCACGGCCTCGGACGCAGACGCAGACCCCAACGTGGGGCCCTTTGTGTTCGAGCTGCCCACGTTTCCCGCCAGTGTCCGCCGCAACTGGACCATCTCCAGACTCAACGGTAAGTCCAAGTCCTAGTCTTTCAAAGAACAAGTCTAAGGGAAGAAGTTTTTCGACACTGACAATATTGGTCTAACAATTCATAAGTTCACCTTTAGCTTGCTATACATTACATGTAAATACAATTACTGTAAAAAGAATGCTTTTGGGAGGAGCCAGTCCCCCAGAGTAAAAGCCCAAACCTAACAGATGGGGATCCTTCTTACAATAACTGCTGGGACGGCTGTGAGCTGTAAGAGAAGTTGAACAAAACGTCTGACAGAGCCCGCGGTGAGAGACAGCGGCGTTATCCGGTGTTGACGTACGATCTATGGTTCGTGACAAATGAGATCCATTCATCTGCGCCTCCCCCCAGCAGCCGATCTGTCACCTAATCCACCCCAGATGGATGTTTCCCAGCAGTTGTCTTGAGGACAAATCTGATGGCGTACCTTGATCCTTCTCCCACCAAGCCTCCCGTCTGAGCCTGACTGAGTGATCGATGGTGAAGGTTATTTTTGTTGTTTTTTCAACCTTTTTTTTTTATATCTTAAACGCCACCACTCATACATTTGTGTCAGAATGATTGCTGCGCAGACGGCTACTTCACGGCTTTTTCACTCTTGTCATTGGACGATGATATCTGGAAAACAAAATGGATTTGAACAGCTGTAGCGATTGCGTAATGTTGAATCATTCAAAAGTGCAAAATCACAAGGCTGCATGGTCACAATGAATCATCATCATAAATAGCAAGCAGCAAAGTGTTAAAGGGTTAGTAAGCTTTTACAGTTGTTTTAACTTTGTCTAAAGAACATGTTTTCTTACCTGTGATGGTGAGAAAGTTTGCAATGAACTGAAACCTTTAAACTGTGAGCTTAACCAACGCCTCGTTTCAACTTTTTAAGTGGTATGGCTCAGTACAACACAGGTTGGTACAGGTAACTCCTGAGAGGCTCACATTTACACGGTGCAGAGTCCTAAAGAGTGGCGTTTTTATGAGATATAAATTGTTTATGAAGGGTATATTACAACTGACCAAGAAGAAGACTAAGGCCCGGCTACACGTTCACACATTTTGGTTCAACTGCGACAAATGTGTTAAAGTGAACTTTCACCTCTCATCGTCTGATTAGGAGAATGAATCACTTTCTAACTCTCTAACTCTCTATGGCTGACACTTACAGACAGATGTTGCGCTGCCAAAGCAAAACAAACTCACAGAACATGCTCCAGCTTTAACTCTTCTTCTGCGGTTCCTTGCCTAGCATCTTGTGTTCATATTGAGTGCTTGTGCCGTGTGTGCCCTGACAGAGATATTTTTGTAAATATTTTTATAAATTATTCATGTACAAGTGGCCTGAGCCTAAATCCTGGTGTTCTGTGATGTAAGAGGCTAGAGGTACAGCTGTACACTGCTGCAGTAAACATTAGCCTGTTTTTTGAGCTGTGCCAGTTTCCTACAGCTTTGGCACTAACTTTTTAATGCCACAAGTTCTGCTTGTGTTAAATAAAATGTAAAATATAAATGTAATGTTTTAATTCACAAAGTGACAGCCTCAAACCATCTGGTAGTGGACTGCACAGAAAGAATATATGACCTTCATTTATTTGCAGCTTAAGAACATAGAACTGTTGAGGATGGCTTTGGAAATGGCCAATGTGAATGGACCGCTGCAGATTGTGAAACTAGGGATGATAAAAAAGAAACTCTCCTGTGGCCAGAAAGGCCTTTCATGCTCAGCTGGAAAAAATTCTCACTAATTATTGTTTTTAAGTCTTAAGCTGCTCTAAAGTTACAATTTTCATCATGACTCTGCTTCTGAACTCAGTTCTCAAAGACTTTTTTTCTCAGAATTCTGCTTCAAATCTCACTTTTACAGAACTCCCTTCAGACTTTCTGTAACTGCCTTTGTATTTTTTTCTCAGGGGATTATGCTCAGTTGCGGTTAAAGATCCCGTACCTGGAGGCCGGTGTGTACGAGATCCCCGTCATCGTGTCTGACTCGGGGAACCCTCCACTGTCGAACCGCTCCATGCTCCGAATCAAAGTGTGTCCATGCGATGACAGCGGTGATTGTAGCGCGACGGGAGCCGTGGCAGCTGCAGGGCTCGGCACAGGGGCCATCATCGCTATCCTCATCTGCATCATCATCCTGCTGAGTGAGTGCAGCCTACACAACAGAGAGACCCTGTAGATGAAAAAGTCTCATCACTGTATACACTATCCAGTCGGATGAAGGAGATGTTACATAAGAATATATCTTGGTCATTATATTTTAACGTCTAATTTCAAAAGGAGTACAGAGATGTAAAAAAATACCCTACTCTATTTTCTACCTGACCATTACATTACAAGTACTAAGCAACATATATACATTTAAACAGACTGACACAATAATTATAAAATCCACCCCACACCAAATGATACACTCAATCTTTAAAGTAATACAAACATACTTCTTTCTAAAATTCAGTTTTCCTCATTAAATTATATCCAACATTTTTGAATATTTCATGCCTTGCTTTATCCATTATTTGTTGAACTTAACTAAATTAACAAAATCAGTATTTAGGTTTCAGAGGTCGACACAGTAAGTGATATATGGCAGAAAGATAATATCTTTACTTTAAAGAACTTAAAGAACTACATGGTCAAACCACAGCAGTGAGTTTGATTTCACCTGCACTGACACATTTGGATTAAGCACTGATGCAAAGTTAAATCTATAGCATTAAAGCTAAAATTACAACCTCAAAGGATGTACAATCTAAATAAATAAACATGCAACTTAAAAGCGTAATCTAGATCTTAACATGCAATAGGCTATAATAAGCCTAAATACATGTCTAAGGCAATAGGTCAATAAAGACATTATCCTTAAAGCCATTCTGAGTAACTTTTAGCCCAAAGATATATAGTCTCAAAATCATTTTGATGGCTTAGACATGAGATCGATAGAATCATACTTATCTCACTGACACAGTACCCTCAGTGGGACAGACACCTCCAAAAAACGTGAGGCAGTCTACCACACTACACCTAGAATACAGAAAATAGGCCAAAACACTGGACCATAGCAGACTCATATTTGTACAAAATACACTAAAATGACCCTACCATTTCAGAAGACCTGCTCTTTCTTCCAAACCAGTCTACACTTTTTCTACATGTAAATTAAGATGGCGCTAATGCCGATGCAGAGGGATATGCGCCCTCTGCTGGCTAAAAGTTGAACCAGGTTGCTTTCAGTTAGCCTCAAGTGCAAGATAGATGCTACCTTAAAATGTTTTATGTTTCTGACAATAATTTAAGAAACAATAGTGTGAAGTATGATCTTTTCTGTTCCCACACACCCTTTCCAGTCCTTAGTTTTTGCTCATAAATGATCTGATGCTGTCTGTCCCAGTTATGGTGCTGCTGTTCGTGGTTTGGATGAAACGGCGAGAGAAGGAGCGTCAGGCCAAGCCCCTGCTCATCGACCCCGAGGACGACGTCAGGGACAACATCCTCAAATACGACGAGGAGGGGGGCGGCGAGGAAGACCAGGTACGAAGAGAAAAAAGAAAATCCTGTGTTCTTAGATGAACCTGGACTTTAAACAACACGAAACCCAAAGTAGACACTCCTTTCATTCAATTCTATTTGCAGTAACTGATAGACACAGCAACTGTTGCATGAAGAAGAAGTAAATAAGTCTTTCACACGAGCTAAAAATGGCAATCCAATTGGAGCACGTCTCAGTTAGCATCTCTTTTATTGTGAAGTGCAATTTCTCTCTGAGATGAAGTCTGTGTGTTAGCAATAATGAGCTGCAGCATTTTTCATCAATTCTAAAGTACTGTTAATTATGCACATGTTAATGATACCTTGCCTTTCCCAACACCCACACATCGCAGGTACAGCATGTGGTGTGAACTTACTGTTGATAAGCAGCGTAATAAAGCACGTGATTCAATAATCGTCACTCGTAGGCAGGCTTTTTTGTATCAGACTTTACTTTGTGTCTTTTATGTTACTCCACTCAGAATCATGGGTAATTCCCTGGAGCTATTTCAGGGCAGTTTGAAAAGAGGTGCCAAAGTCCGCGGTGCTATTTGCTCTGTAGACTTAACGGGAATACATAACAGCGAGCAGGCAATGTGGAGAAAGTTTGACTCGAGAAAGTTCTCCAAAAGCCAAGGTGAAAGTGAAATGTATAATGAAGAATAGCCATGAAACTTCAGCATGCACTCGACGGCAGGGTGATCATTAAAATGAGTCCCCAACTTTCATCCAGGACTATGACCTGAGCCAGCTGCAGCAACCCGAGTCTCTGGACCACATCATCAACAAGCCGGCAGGAGTGCGGCGGGTGGACGAGAGGCCGGTGATCGCCGAGTCGCAGTACCCGGTCCGACCCAGCCTGCCTCACCCGGGAGACATCGGGGACTTCATTAACGACGTAAGTGCGGGGAGAAGATGTTTCTGACACGCTCGGTACTCGTTATCCGTCGGCTTTTGTGTCTAGACCGGCACCTCTCGACCTTTTCACAATGAGTATCGCCGCAGAAAATATTTGGCTTTCCGAGTAGTGGTAGTGGAACATTAGGTAACGAGGGAGAAGTACGAGGGTTGCATTCGGCTTCGGACTCAAGCCGTAAAAGAGAACAGGAGCTCGTTAATCTCCACAAGTACATCCAATCAAATCAGACAATTAGCCAAATCTAACCTACTGAGCTAACTAAAGTACAGTACTGTGCAAACGTTTTAGACAAGTGTGAAGATATGTGGTAAAGTAAGAATGCTGTCAACAATATACAAATTAATTTTGTATTTATTTTTTAATCAATTTACAAAATGGAAAAGTAAGTGAAGAGATGAAAAACCTTAGATTTTTAAAGTCATCCCAGAACAAGGAGTATTGATAGGATGGTGTAACTCAAACCCAACATCATGAAGTCTGGCCTGGTCCTGTCTGGGATCACATGGTCTGGTTTTACCTAAGTTCCTTCTGAGATTTTATTCAGTTTGGCCTGATTTTGTCTGGGATTCTCCAAATGTTTGAACAGAATCCGCTCAGATCCTTCAAAAACAGTGGAACTACAAAGAACAGTTGATGTTTTGAGTCAAAGTCACACCAAATATTGATTTGATTAAGAATTGTCTTCTGTTCTTTCACTTTGCATTTTGTAAACTAATAAAAATAAACATACTTTATGATTACTCTACTTTTTTATATCCACACCTGCATAAAACTTGTGCACAGTACTGTGTATATGTCTACTATAGAGTCTTTACCTGCTCATTGCTTCAATAGTGTTTGAAGATAGTCTTGAAGGGGCCTATTTAAGGAGTTCTCTCTCCTGATTGGATAAAATGGAAGGGATACCAAAAAACTTGCTCTAGTTTGTTGCAAAACAGTGGGACACTCATGTTACTGACTTAACACTCTAGTAACAAAGATGAAATATTGAGCTTTTTAACATGACCTTTAACATTACTAGTTGGAATATAGAGCTTTTTAACATTACCATCAAAAATATATCAGTTATTTTGTCTTTTTGGTACTGCACCATAGCCTTATATAATTGTGTAGGCTATAGCACTCCACTGGTTGCTGGCTACACACAGAAAGTAGAACAACAGCTACAAAACACTGTGCTTTTTATTCTTCAAAAATTCATGTTCTGATAATAAGTTGTATTAGATTGAAAGATCACACCATGGCTTAAGAGTTATTCTGTTGTTGTATTTAAAAACAGAGGGTTGGGTTCACAGTGCCCCCACTGGCCGTCCAGACTTACTAGAATGAATGCATGTTGTTCTGATTTTGATTAAGTGTTTGAATTTTTCTACTGTGTAACCTTATTATTTATTTAGTCTTTAAAGAGTACAGAATAGCTGACACTTAACTCTTTTTTATATCCATTTTATCGCACACCTATGGTCCACTTGAACAACGTGAAGGTCAATGTATTTGTAAACCACTGTTTTGTAACAAATTGCGACAAAACATAGAAATCTAGAAAAATACTAGAAAAAGTGTTTTTGTGTTTGTGTTTGCGAGTGTTGAAATGTGTGGGAGCCAGCTTATCTTATCATCACTCAGACTTTAATGGAACAACACGACGCTCCACCAAAGACAAATTAATTACAATCTGTGTACTAAATGAGTCTGTTATAGCAGAAATAATCAGCACCTCCGTCATATTGTTGCCAGACGATAGTTATTGGCTCCTTTCCAGTTTGACTAAAAGATTGTGTTGCACAGAACAAATCCCTATTTTTGTCCAAACCAGTGCGTAGCCAATCGTTATCATCTTGACCTCATTATACATTGGCAAAACAAGTTTGTGTATGTAATAATCTAATATAATAATAATGTAATATTGCAGAAGAGCATTGCTTCCAGCTGTCTGCACCAGTTTCCTATATTTTTGGGGCTTGTTTAATGCAATATTTTCAATTCACAATGAAAGCCGTAAGATGCTAAAACCAGAAACAGCTGCCATTAAAGACTAGCTTTTTATTTAAAAATAGGTTTCAGTATTTTTTCAGTACATTTTCAGTACTATTTATCACAAGAACAAGACAGGTTATATTGAGCCTTGTTCTGGCGCGTTTCCATTACCAAAAAGCATACCGAACCATACCGCTTTGGATTCACCTCAGACAGGGGTTCCAAGCAGCTCTGGCCCAATGGTAAGCTATGGAAAACTTGGAGCTAAACACTGCCGACAGCTGATTGGACAATCCTCACTTGAGCAAAAAACAAAAACATGAAACAGAAATATTTTTCAAATAAATTACACTTTCTACTTGTGATAAACTTCACTTTCAAACCAAAAACATGCCCAGTGAGTGTTTATTAGCAACAGCTGTTCCAGTTTTAAACAGACCCAGCGTCGTCTGGCTCTCGCTTCATGAATTTAAACATTGTATTTACACTGCATTAAACACAAACAGAACCTCTGGCTTCAAATATCAAGTCTCTATACTATAGGAAATTGGTGCAGCTCTATGAATTTAATGTTCCAAAAGTTGGAAATAAACCAGAAAAAGTTTAATGTTGCATCTTCTTCCAAAAAATTGGCTTCAAATTAATTTTACATCTCAAATAGAGACACGACTTTTGTGGCGCTTCCATGACATCGTTGTGCTCTTCTTGACCCAGCAGAGTGGAACCAAGTGCCTCTTCAAGGGTTACTGTCCCGTACTGACCTGACCCGTACCGTATTCCCACAAAAACAAGGCTTTTGCGACCTTTCGACCAAACAGATTGACCCATACCGACCTGACACTTACTGTGCTGCTCCAAGTCTGTCTCAAGTTTTCAGTATTTTCTGTCCTCGTGTCTTTGTTCAGGGTCTGAGGGCTGCCGACAACGACCCCACGGCCCCGCCTTACGACTCCCTGCTGGTGTTCGACTACGAGGGCAGTGGTTCGACCGCCGGCTCCGTCAGCTCACTCAACTCCAGCAGCTCGGGCGACCAGGACTACGACTACCTCAACGACTGGGGCCCCCGCTTCAAGAAGCTGGCCGACCTTTACGGAGGAGGCGACGACGACTGAGAGCGGAGCCGGGGCGGGTGGGGGATTCTGGGCTGGGGCTGGGGCTGCAGCGACGAACGGAGAGGAGGGGTCGACGGACTTCTGATTTTCACCGGAAACATGACTCCGGAGCGGACCCTCAAACGGGCTGCGTTACGTGGCCAAGTCCGAGCCTGTAAACTAGAATTCTGCTGCAATTGTATTCTGGCTTTATAATTTTTTAGTGGCAAATTTGTAGTGTTTTTGTTTTTCTTTTCCTTTTTGAGTTCTTGTCGCCGCGCTGGACCCAAAACTCTGTGGGGACAAATCAATGCGGTCAGAGACATCCAGTAGTGAATTTTGTGCTTTGATATTGATTGTTGGAACCATTTCTTGCTTTAGTCTCACACTGAAGAGAATGTTTTGACGGACTCTTGAATCTCTTTCACTATGTCAACTTGAATTTCCTTAGAACAGAAGCACTGTCATTTTATAAAGTGCCTTTTGTGCTGTGTTTTTTGTATCCTGCTATCTCAGGATCGGTTACCATTTTCCCAGCTCTGCGCTCGCGGCCCTCCGAAAACTGGTGCAAAAACCCCAGCCGCCCATCACACGGAGGAACCGACTCGACCGGGGCCGACAAACGGAGATCAGAACCCAATGGCCTAAACAAAGCCAATAAGTGTTGTTGGGGTTGAGCTATAACCCTCTTCTCTACGGACCTTTCCATTTTGACTTTCACTAAGCATCACCTCTCGACATTTTTATAACACGTGAAGGAGTTTTTTCTAATCTCGTGGAGAATGCCTGCCTTTCCTCCGTGGACTTTTCGGAGCCATTGTGACGAGACGCTTGCCTGCTCTGTACGGTTTTGTGTTGCTTTCTCCACAGTGTTATGTAGGCATGATCTGAATAGCCGGACCTGAACTGAAATGAGATTGAAACAAAGGCATATGGGAAAAAAGAATGGAATTACGGTCGCCTTGAACATTCCCATTTTTGTAGGCCAATGAAACTATTAAAAGGTGCATGATTTTTTTTTTTTCTCAAAATGTTTTAACACTTGTTACTCTGTGGTGAGAATGTGAAACTAGTCAGCAGAAACTATATGAATATACTCTGTATAAAGACACTGAGTAAATAAAAAAAATACTGTAAGATACCTATTTTTGAAGTATTGATGACATAAACGTTGCTGCTCTTTTTCTCCGGTCCGACGTTGGACTTAGGGGTTTAGCCACTTCATTTCAATATTTTTGCCATTTGTCCGAGCTTATATTTCCATTCTCGTATGTCCGCTTTAATTATGATTATTTTAATTTCGCATTTATAAGGTTTCTAAAAGCGCTTCTCTCATCCTGCTCACCTCGACAGAAGTGGCCTGGGGACAGTGACGGTTTATTAGCCATGCCTGCTGACAGTGCTATTATTATTCAGTGTACAGCAACCCTTTTATTCATTCATCTAGATACTGGATGTGTGCTTTAGAAAATAAACAAGACATGTTTTGACTACGTGTTTTTTTTCTTAATGTGACCTTCACAGATTCCATTGTATTTATAGGGTAAACTCTGTATATGTAAAGGTGGTACACAGTAGCCTGGCCAGCCAGACTTTTTTTTTTTTTACAAAGGGGGGGAGGTTGGGGGGGGGGGGGGGGATTGGTTTGGGGGGGGGGGGCGGGGGGGGGAAAAGGCCCGGGGGGGGGAACCAACCGGGGAGGCCAGGGATGGGGGGAAGGAAAGCGAAACTTATTCTAGTTTTCAAAGGAGGCTGGCCAAAAAGGGGTGGCAAGGGATTATTTGGGGGGTCCATATACAAAACGTTCAATTAAGACAAAAATAATAGTTCTGTCTCACCCTCATCTTTTTCTAAAACTGAATTATATACTGTATATAACCATAGCATATATTACTTAGCATAAAAGTCATCACACAATCTGAATTAGGCAGCTTACAGTCTCTGCTCTGACCTGCTGGTGACACATTTGGTTCTTGTGTTTGTTCATCTTCTTGACTTCTCTGTCCATCTCCTGCAAGTTGATCACTAAGACAGACACTGGGGCTGAGAGCTGTTTGGTCCTGATCTGCACCTGATTTTGGCTTCTTTTGAAAAAAATCCCCTAATATCCCCTTTTCTCTCCAGACTGTCCCTATACAGAAGAAAGCAATTACACCCCATGTACAAAGCAAAATTTGGTACAGTTTAATTTAGCTTATATTGACCATGAGTGTCCTACAAAACAATTACTAAAACAATGACTTTAGAGAACTACTAAATTTAACTACATTACTAAAAGTAGTAGCACTAAAAGTAGTTTTGCCAGGTGTAGTGCTGTTAAATTCTCTACTTAAACTATAAAAAGACTTATAAGCACTTAAGGCATTTCTACAGTATCTGCACGATAATACTGGAGCTTTTAATAAGGTTAGCTATTTTTTGGAGTAATGCGCTACATTACAGATTACTAGATGAAGAGATTTTTCACGATTGTCACTGTCAGTCTGGTGCACAAGTGACTAGAGCCAAAAACCAGGCTAGTGTTAAACAGTCCTGCGTCTTGTTTACTTCCACGCTAACTTCATTCCCTTGTTTGCGTAATTTACCGATAAAAGACGTACATACCGCAAAACGCTCTTCATCAACTATGTGCCAACTCGCCGCTGCCGCTTTGTTTTGCAGCACGAACGAACCGCGTGTCATCTGTCATCTTAACCAATGAAAACCAGAGTCCAGCAGGCACGAGCTAGCTGCGTGAGGGTGCATTCACGTGCGCTGGGAATGGACGAAATTAGAGTTTTCTTCGGAAAATGTTTACAAGAGTTTACAACAGCGGATTATCGCCACATTTCCATCTGCAGCAGTGTGGCACCGGGGGTGGCCAGGGCTTTGTTGGGGGTGACAATGGCCACCCCAGCTACCCTCCTGGCTCCGCCACTGGTGGTACAGCTCCCCACAGGACACTTTGGTTTGTGTTTCCACCAGATTTATAAATTGGACATTCTATGTTGAAACTCAGGAAAATAATTTCACACAAAACACGCTCAGGTCGGAAAAAGAACTTAATACATCTTGCCTCACCTTATGAACGTATTTTAAATATATATTTTACATTGACTTACCATTAGCTGTCATTAACTACATGTGACCCTGACTAGCTGGAAAAGATTTGTAAGGTATTTGTCGGGTAAGATATAAAGCTATGAACTATATTAAGTATTTATTATTATTATTATTTATAGCTTTAAATTAAAAAGTAATGTAAAATTTATTCTGATTCAAGTAATGTTAAACAAAATACAAATTGACCTGCTAACTAATTTACCTGCATGCTTTGGGCAATAACACCCTTTCATTAGTCATTGAATGGCTGGTCTACAAAGCTTGTCAACATTGAATAGACGGCAGCTCAAAATCTGGGAAAAGGACTAATTCAGCATTGGCTACGTTTACACAGAGAAACGGAGCAAAAAGGCAAAAATAATAGCAACGGTTTAAACTGCTTTTTTCAAACATACTTTCCATCAGAATGCCAGCTGCAAAGACATTCAAACATCAAACCAAACTTTAAAGCTTACCTCAGATTTCTACTTCTGACGTTGCCGTTATCTCCACTTCTTAAAACATTGTGTGAATGCACTGGCAATAAATATGTTTCACTTTGCTTCGCTTTTCTCTTTTAATGTTTGTCTTTTGTGCTTCGCTGTGTAAGCAGTTGGAGCCAGTGATTCCAAGTGTTGTAGACCAAGAGTCAATGGGAGCATCCCTAATTCAAGACTTCCTACTTTCTGAGCATGTGCTGAATATTCTCATCTATTCAAATCCTTTTTAATAAATCAATTTTTTTAACAACAGTAGCCCTATAATCAAGCTGGTTGTACAGGCTATTATAGTCCACTACTTGGTGAAGGCATGGCTTTAGTAATATTGCCAGCACGCATGGACTGGCCCAAAATAACCTGGTGAGTTGTTGGCTTCACTTCAAGTTAAATACATCAAATGCCAGATATTGTTGTTGTTGCTTAGCCGCCTCCACTGTCCATAAATGTTCTTTAATCGAACTAATTGCCTTTTCCTGCTTTTTAACATTTTTCCTGCTCGTAGGAGACTCTCCGAGGATTGAAGCAGTTAATCTTTGACCTCAAATATTCTTCCTCTGCCTCTGAAGGAGTGTGAGAGTGCTGTTCGAGGTCAGAGCTGCGCAAAGCTGCGTCCATTCTTGTGATTTCAATTAGTCGGCGGAAGAGCCCAAAAAGCCACTGAGGACTTAAAGGGGATTTAATCCTCTCCGGCTGTGTGTCTATCAATTAGCCACACCATTAATCCCCACGGCGTAATCTCATTAGATAGCACGCCTTTAATGAGACGCCCAGAGAGCGGGTGGAGAGGCAGACTGGGAGGGAAAAATGTGACGGGGGCGGGATGCAGGTAGGCCGCACGGACAAAGAGTGATTCAGCCACAGCAGGGATAATGCCTAACATTTATAAAAAGCTCTAAAAAGGTTAAGTGTCAGCAAGCAGAGGAGCCCAGCGACCGGGATTAGAGACCTGCACCAATGAGAGCTGATGAAGCACTCTGGACTATAGTTAATAAAAGTTGATGTGATTTTTGCTGTTAATCAACACTGGAATCTCCCAGTAATGAGAATATCCAGCATTAAACCTTTAGTTAACCTTTAGTCCAGTAATGAGCTCCTGCGTGGACTTGGCAGAGCTGTGGAGCCGTGTTAATAAAGGAAGTCATCAGCGGCGCGGTCCCCGGCGCTGAAATAATCATCAGCTTGGTGAAAAATCATCCTGGTCGTGGCCAGTTGGCAGATGAGCACGTTTGCTTCGTGGTAGGTGCTTCGCCAGTAATTAGAGCGGATCCAGTTAGCGGTGGCTTGCTTGGGAGCTAATGCAGAAGAAGACTTTTTTTTTTGATCGTTTGTTGCCCTGTTGCACACAATGGAGTCAAAAAGTGAAGAAAATGAACCATTAAATGACCTTAAGTGAGGGACAGCTGACAAGGAGATTTTTTTTTTTTTTTAAGTTTTGAGCTCATCTTTCACTTGGAGTCCAGGGTTTAGTATTAAACCATCCTGAATTTTTCTCTGTGCTGGAATAGACACTTTATAAACACATTCAAACACATCATGATGCCAAAAAGTGAAAGTCCGTCAAAATTGCTAATACGCTAATAACGTTTTGATGCCATCTTCCCAACACATTGTATTAATGTCAAACATGAGACAAGAAGATATGAACACATGCAAGGGACAAAAATGTTATACTAAAAAGTAAACATATGATCATCACCATTTTGCTATAAAGTTTATTTCTGTGTGATTTGGCCATAAAAACCTTTAGCCAATTTGAGCATTTTTAACAGAGAAAAATTGATATGATGTGAAAATAGATGATAAACACAAGAAAAGCCAACCTTCTTGTAAGTGCTAACATATGTGAGAATGACAGCATGGCTAGGATGACCATACGTCCCAGTTTAAACAGGACAGTCCCTATTTCAAGCCCCTTGTCCTGGTGGATATCTACAAAAACACTAAAAACACTAAGATTTTGCCCTCTTCCTTTCTTGCATATCCAGATTTTTTACCCAGTCATAAAGCCAAAGCAGTGCATTCTGAGTGAGCAGAATCATGTGTCTGTAGACTGTCTGTGTGTCAATCACAGAGTTAATATGGCAATGGTAATATTAACCAATTAAAAAGATCAACTGTGTTCCTCCGGTCTGTAGCTCAATAATGGTTGGTTCTTAAGCATTATTATTATTAAGCTATCCTTCTCATTCACAGTTTGACTTGACATCAGCCGAAAAGAAAGTTGTGATTTACAAACGAGCTCCAGAAACAACAGCCAGGTTATAAAATACTTTAAAACACAGTAGAAAAGTTAGAAAAGTTGTATTTCTTTGAAGTGAAATAATAAAAAAAAAAAAATGTTCATGCTAATCAATGCAGTCAGTTCACTTTTTTGTAATTATTTACTGATGTTCTATTGATTTCTGGCGACATTATTTTTCATTTGTTAATATACTGCCGTTGGATTTGCTAAAATGAAAGTGTCCCTATTTTTTGGTTTATAAATATGGTCACTCTAAGCATGACCAGAGAGATCAGAAATAGTGCCTTCTATTTAGTTCTTTTTTGAACTTCAGTGTCTCTTAGAAGTTTTCTGACTTCTAGGTTCTCCATATTGATTTATCGTTTATACCAACAATAAATTAAACACTGTATGTTAAATACATGGCTATTATTTTATGAATTTGAAGTTATTGTGAGGTAAGTGACTACAAAAATCTGCTTTTACCCATCAACCATTTTATTGCTATTCTCTGCCGCTTTTGCTTCTTGCATTCCCAAATACGACATCTGCTTCCGTATTCTATAAAAGCGACACTAGAATAGATAGTGACGTCACTTTCCCTTAGTCTCCAATGGTCTCGCTGGTGTTTAGCTACTCCCACTCCTCTTTACTGTCAGTGGTAGGTGTGTGTGATGTCCTCCGCCGTCTCCCCGTGGCAGATCGAAAGAGTGAGAGAACAAAGTGAAGCGGAGTAGCCCTCTTGATAAATGGCGTATAGACTGCGAATGTTACTGCTGGAACGCCGCCAGTGTCTTGTGTGTTGTAAATAAAGTTCTCCTCTTCAAACATGTCCAGGCCTGGCTCTTTTCATTTCCTCTCTATATCGGTAGTGAGTCTCCCGGGCCTGCAACTGGGAAAAGTCCAAAGTGAAAAAACACTCGTGGATGTTAGTGATGCCGACTGCGCAATGAAGTGTTCACAGTTTAGTATTGAAGCTTTATTTTTGTTTTTGTTTTTTTTGCTGACACTACTCCGGGCGCTGTCTGCTATTTCAGGAGGCGTCGAAAATGAGAACAAAAAGCTGCAGGATTAATAAATGTTCCCCGTTTCTCTGAGGGGAGATCTCGCTGTTTAACGACCAGCCATTTGTGATATGGATGAGTGGCCTGTTGAAGAAGCGCCACAATTACCGTGACACAGGATTCATCAGCACCGACCGCAAATGTATCAGACCAAAGATGGGGATGCTGTCTGTGCACAGCTGAGCAACATTTCCCAAAAAAAGGTGAACGGAGAGTCTTTTTATTCATGTTTGATCATTTTTTACGAGCATTTTAAGAAACAGCTGTGGTGTGAAGCCAAAATCATATTCGTGCCTCTGTTACATGGTTTCACGACAACACCAAAATACTCTTTTATGCTTTCTGTGCTTTTCACTGTGGGATATTCCAGTCTTTCTTGTTTCAGATCACAGTAAAAAGTGCAGTGCCATCTTTGGAGGCTGGAAGTGGTCCACTAACAGTAGGTAGCAACAGTAGAGGAACATAAATGGGAATATTGAGTGTTACGGGAAACACACAGAATCATTTATTAATGTCATCATTTATTACTCATGCCTCGAACATGAAAAGGGCCTGTACTAAATACGTTGCATTAGAAAACAGATGGCTTTTTTTTGCAAATGACATGACAGCATACATAGGGCATCATTTTTTTTTTTTCCTCTTTGTATTTATCAATGAAACATTTTTGGGCGGGATTACTGTCACGTTTGTTGTTCTATTACAGCAACAACATTGTGTAAAGCATAACAAAAAATTACTGAAAAGTCCATTATACTTATACATTAGCCTATATTCAAAATCATAATTAAAGTATGGAAGTGGTGTTGCCGTATCAGTGTGCATGACCATGAGGTGCACCAGTGCGAAGGGTCTGAATGAATGAGAAATGGTCGCTCTTGATTATCAGTGGATGTTGTTCAGTAGCACATTCACTTCCAGGTTTATCTCTGCCTTAGGGCTTTTTTACCTGACGTCACGCTCCCTGTGCAAAAAAAATCAATGGATGCAAAGCTAGGGGCAAGTGGTGATGTCATAAAACAATAAGATATTTTTTTTTAGCAGATTTAAGAACGTTAAACAGAAAAGGTCATTGATATGAAAACAGACAATAAAACACTACAAAATCCAACCTTTTAGGCAGTTGCTGTCATGTCATCTGTACATCAGACCTTGTTTATATGTTATGGTCAATAGAGGAAATCCTTTTGGGCCCCTTTTTTGTTTTTTTGTTTTTGTTTTTTTGTTTTTTGTTTGTTTTTTGTTTTGTTTTTGTTTTTTTTTGGGTTTTTTTGTTTTTTTGTTTGTTTGGTTTTTGTTTGTTTTGTTTTGTTTTTTTTGTTTGTTTGTTTTTTTTGGGGGGGGGGGCTGCAATACCTCAAGTGGCCACTGGTAGGATTAGCGGCAAAGGAGACGGGGCGATACCTGATCCAGATCTTCTCTGAGCAGATCAGATCGCAAATCAGAAAAAGGACTGCTTCCTCCATTTTTAATGAAACAGAGGGATTCTGTACCACTTCTTCCATGAAATCACTGACAGCACATGCACAAAAAAGCTCTGTTGCCATTTGCCAAAATCATCTTGTGAGTCTTTTTTTGGCAGCCATTGAAAATGTATTGTGTTCTGCTAAACTTCCACTGATAAACAAACAGCATGAAACATACATCTTACTACTACTTAATACTTCTTACACACAGAATACAGAATTAATATAGTCATGTTGATATTCACAGGGATGATTTAACATCCTCTGTAGATATTAGATCTGCAAAGCTTCACAATAAATATCAACAGAGAACAGTTTAATGTAATGAGAGGAAATTGGATACATCAAGCAAAAGCCTAGAGTCTCAGACACGGTAACGTTCTTTATTACTTAATCATCGGCCTCATAACAATATATAGTCTTCTTCTAAAGTAGTTTGTATTATTTGTTTACTTAATAATTTATGCGTCTCCATAACAGCATAATGCCAGCATAATGTTTATCACGAGGAACATTAAAGCGCCGCTTGCCACTTTGCATCAGTAATTTATGAGCCACTAAACAGGAGCGCGGGGGACTGTTATTAATGGCACTTACATACATTCCGCCGCTTAAACTTCTGTACTTGGAGCTTAGTTTGTTCCAGACGTGCTACTTTTTTTACTTTTAAATACTTCTCTGGTGTCTACTTACCATTTAATGCTCTTTGACAGGAAGCTGTGACTATTCATGCTGCTGCCAAAATGCATTTATCATTGTGAGAAACACCTACACGTTTCCCCTGGTGTTTTTTAGCGACAACCTGCTTTAGCTCGACAGCCCTGCAGAGGCCCGCACGACGACTGATTTCATGCAAGAGTGCGGCGGGAAACCCGAGTCGCCTCCTCCTCGAGCTGAGAACTCTAATCAACGGCGTGTAATTCCTCACCTGAGCCATGGGTTAAGCCGTCCTCGGGACACGGGACACATCTCGAGGGGCTTCCTTCACTGCCAACACGCCTCTGTGGTGTCCTTCAGGCAGCTATCAAGCCTTCATCCACATCTGCCTCTCTCCGTTTCCCACTGTCAGCATCACTCCTGCTAGACAACACTGTTGACGATGAATAATGGATGTATAGCACGCTCATTAGTATGAATAAATAATTACCCGCCGCACATGTGTAACAGCATTAGTCGTGTTAATAAAACACTACTATTACAGTCACTTCATCAGGGAGGAATGACAGCCTGAGTGGGGACTGGTGACTTGATAACTCGACGCGTATAATTTATAGTTGAAGTTTATTTCTTATTATAGAATTTACTTTGGATGTTATGTGTCTTACACTGCTTAATCAGACCTGATATACCTGATATTTTGTTTCTTCTAGTTGGGAAAATGGTTTGAAATCCCAAATAGTATATTTCAAAAGTTATAATTTTGAAAAAAACAGGCTTTATGATGATACTGTTTATTACAGAGGATTTTAATAGATGAGAACTTCTATTCAGGAACGGAATACCTTGCTTAATCGCTTGCTCGAAAAAGGAGCACTCCCATTGGTCGACACCGGCTTGTCATATGACATTCCAGGAAGTTTAATAGCTGCTGATAAAGTGTATTTTCAGTTCTGAATATGTCTTTTACCATAGCAAAACAGCTCAAAAAAGAAAAGTATGAACAGAGTAAGAGAGGCAACTTTAACACTAATAAATATTGTCAATTCAATCATGTAATGTTTAACATGGAGGACATACAGTGGTGAAAAAAAGTTTTTGGACCCCGCATGCGTTTGTGAAATATTGCATTAAGAATCACTCTTAGGTCTTCAAGTGCGTTTTTGTTTTAATTTTTTGTTCTTTTCAGCTTTAAAACACATTCTCTGTTATTAGTTGACTTTGATACCGACAATGTTGAGAACTGACTTATTGAAACTTGAAACTTGAATTGTTAAGAATTCAGTTTTGTTCGTTTTTATAATATTATATATATATATATATATATATATATATATATATATATAATTTGTATTTGTTTGTGTCTGTCTAATGCAGGCACACCTTTTGAAACCCCCCAAAAATATTTGAGATTGTGTCAAATTTTAAGTGTGTCCGGCAACTTTTTTTCTACCAATGCAATTGCTCTTCTGACACTGAAGTTGCAGCTAAGCTAACGCTAAACTTCAGTTTGGTGAACTGTATTATTATTTTGTGGAAGAAAAATTGGTCCGTTTTTATTTTTTTAATAAAAGAGAAGCAGGAGGCAGTTAATAAGAAACAATGCTCTAGAACAGGGGTCCCCAAACCCAGACCTGCGACCCCCCACTGGCTCAAGGCTTATATAAAACAGTCATAGCAACAACACAAAGAACACAAGCTAACCACCATATTATCATTTTAGTAATACAAGAGTGGTGAATATCTCACTAAGACCAATGTAAACAAGTGAACACAGTATACAGAAGCAGAACAAAAGCATAAACATAAAACATTAAACATGTCAAATTTACTTTTGAGATAAACTACAGTTATGTGTAAGATTTAAAAAATAATAATGAAAAATTTTTTTTAATGATTTCTGGAAATCATTTTGGGAACCATGTGACTGTATCTGTGAACCATCTCCCATCTGTTTGTACTGCATCCCTTCTTTATCTATATTCAATTTACTTATATACTCCTAATTTGATTAACATGGACTTGGCTTTCTTCAGTATTGAGCACTAAAAGAGAGGATGGGGCATGGTAGTCCTTTAAAAATATAAACTGAAGTCCATTGGGGTTTTCAGTTCTATTCAATATGTTTAGCATTAGCAGTCACTGTCATACTGCAGACCAGTCTTGTTTATACGTAGACCTGACATTCAAACACACTCATCATTCTTGATGTGGTCAGCCTTCATTCAAGTGTGAATGAGCTCAGTGTGACTTGGGAGACCCATGTTAAAGTACAACAGTTGCAATTCCACTCCTTCCACTCCTCCTTTTCAGAGCCTGTCAGTGGTTATGGAAGCCTGCAAGAACAAGCTGTTATCTATGAACAAACCCAGTGGAAACAGGTCTTGTCATTCATCGACCTGCATCAATCACGCTAGTCCTTTAGCAACATCAACTTTGTTTTAATCACTAGAAATAGTTTAACAAGTTCCTCTTTGTGATGTTCCTGCAACAGCCTTCATTAAAGTTTAAAAAAGTTAACACTGTGCAGCAATCATCAAATGAAACAAATGTTGATCAAGTCGGTTATACTAGTCTTCATTCTGTGTAGTTTTATTTAATCTCTTTCGCAGTGTAAACATGTGTTAACAAAGACATTGCAGCTATATTTAAAGTGTAAAGTAAAAAAGAGTGAAAAGTGAAAATTAAATACTGTTTGTGGTGTTGCCGTATCAGTACGCAAACAATGCCGTGCGCAAAAGGATCTGAGCATACGTAAATCTGGTACTGATCCAAATTGGGGATTTCACTGCTCAGTTTGTCCACTCTGGGCAGCTGCAGGAACAGGAAGTACCGTATTTTCCGCACTATAAGGCGCATCGGATTATAAGGTGCACTGTCAGCTTTTGAGAAAATTGAAGGCTTTTAGGTGCGCCTTATAGTGCGGAAAATACGATACCTAAATGTTTTATTGTTACTGTTTAAAACTGATGATAATGCAACAAAAAATCTTTGCTTTTTTACAAAATCTGAACCAAATTAAGCTACAGGTCAAACAATACAAAATGTCCATCTCTTTTCCTGGATTTACTGCTGTGTCTTGATGAATCTGATTAGTTGTTGTAGCCCTGATAAGATACATTATCTAGTCTTGAATGTCAAAAGACAGTAGCAGAAGTGCCAACAAACATATTGTTGACATCAGGTAAAAACCGAATTGATGGAAATCAATTTTGTTTATTTATAACATTTACATCATGTGACATTTTACAACAGAACTACTCGAGCGTAAACAGCCTCTAATATAAGACAACTCTATAAATGTAGATGTCGGTCTCTTGCCGTCTGACACTATTTGTTGCTCGGAGAGATTCAGAGCCATTAAAGAGGGCAACAGGCTATTAACCCCCGCGTCAATACCTCACTGCTTCAGCCACACTTACAAACCCATTCCAGCTGCACTCATAAACACCGGTCTTAGTACAGCACAGCACCTGCACGCCCGGGTCGAGCCTCTTACAAAAGAGGGGTACCGTCAGCAGTAACCCGGGCACACAAGGACACGGTGGAAATGGAGTTGTAAGCTAATAAACCAATGTTGCATGTTATGGAGAAAATCAGTCTTTTGTTTCAACATAAAAGCAGGCTACAGCGTTAATGGATGGTAAAAGGCAGCGACTGAAACGCAGTGTGCCACATCACTACATCCCAATCACATTCTCACGTCCCTCCGAGGACAGTTTTAATCATAAGCTCGGGGCTTAATCAACAATATGCAAAGAGGCGTTGAAAGGGATAAAATTAATTAACTGACTTTTATAGTTGCGTTTGTCTCGCAGCATGAAAAGAGGGAGGATTATGAATGGAAGTCTGGCTTTACTGGTTTGCAAATGTGGAGAAATCCTTACAGGGCATTCTTATTCATCTAGCGATATGGGGTCGTACCTTAATAAAGAATCTCATAACCTGACGTTTTGTGCGAGGAATGGGGACCGAGCAGCTTACATCAGCCTCTAGCCATCATTAAAATGGAGTAAGTGTAAACAAGGCTTCCCAGAGACTTATCATAAAAGTGCAAGAGGACCCCCTGCCGCGCCGCACAATCGCAGCCGTCAAATCCCATCCTGGAAGCAGACAAAAGCCCCCATAGTGAAGTGGAGCAACATTCAAAAGCGCCAAACAAACAAGCACAGACTAGCTTTAGATATGGTTATTATATAATCTCACCTCCAGGCATCAGCAAAAATGACAACACTGAATGTAACAAATTAATAGGAGCCCCCTTTAATAAGTGTCACGGCGGGAAACAGTCATGTTGCCTCCCTCTGGCAGGCTCCGGGTGTTTACCCAACACCCTCAGGTGCACCGGCTGAGACGTCGCCATGGCAACGGCACCGTTCCACCCCCCGTAGTTGTCGCTCGGCTGCTGGCACTCAAGTGGGAGCTTATGTGGACTTAACTCAGAAAGAGCAGCAGTGTTGAGGAGTGGAAGAGGGATTACCAGCAAAAATATTGGATCTGGAAACGGCACAAGGGGCGAGGCCTTACCTGCATCCACCGGCGGCAGAGATACTGACAGGAAATGTTGGATACACTGCTTTGTATCCCAGAATTAGACATGAGCCCTGAGCTGTCACTGAACTTTGAGTCCAGGAGGCAGCACCAGAAATGAAAAACTCCATAGCTCTATCTTCTTTGATGAAAATTAATGCAGACATGTTGACGGCTTTGTAGTTAAAGACTGTGTAAGCAGTTATAGTATGGAACACAACATACTTAGTTGTGTTGGTATACAAAGTATGTCTATAAGGGCTTTAGTTTACCATGATTCAAGGTAAAGTATTTATTAAAAGCAACTCATGATCATGTATAGATATATATTATAAATGTAGTAATAACTTGGTGTTTTTTTGTCGTATTGTTAAAAATTATGTAAAAAATATTATTATTATTATTACTATTATTCAATGTTATGTATGTTGTTATACACATTATTATTATTTTTTGCCATTTCTTTTCTTCGCTGTTATTGAGTCACCTCTGTTCCAACACACTCATTAATGTCTTGTCCGGTCTTGTTATCTTGTCTCTACTGTTGACCATTGTCACCACTGTATGTACAACACTCAATAGAACAATAAAAAAAAAAAAACATGTGAAAAGCAACTCATGGCCAGGGAACAGATACTGGCTTTTGGATAGTTTCCATGGAAGCTGTACTAATCAGGTCAGTATGGATACGTTTTCATTGAAAGGAACAAAGCATCCCAAAAAAAATGTACTGTACTACTTTTTACTTTACTTTTGGTGCCTTTTGGTTCCATCAGTGTGGTTCACTTTCAAAAACAAAGTTGAGCAGTTGATTCGATGTTAAGTAATCCTTTGTCTTCTTCTCATAATCCAAAAAAGGATGCTTAATGTTTTTTAACAGCAAGGTTGTAGTTAACAACAACGGCTGTGTACAGTTTTAGCAAATGTTCTTGATTTGTAAAACAAACACAACGTGGCAAAACAGCTATTCCTCCAACTAATGGTAATACATCTAAGTTTTGAAAGTCTGCTTCAAAACTGGTTAATCTCTCACATAGAAAGACAACTTGTGTGGTACTGACATCACTGTTTACATAAGAACACAGTGGAAACACAAGCCTCTTCTGTGACACACTGATGTACTGTATCTTTCAGTGAAAATGAGGTTTTATTATTATTATAGAGCAGTGGCTCTCAAACTCTTCAAACCAAGCATCACCCCAGAAAATATTTGTCTTTCCAAGTACCACCTTTATGCCGATACAGAGCTATGCTATGATCTAAGGTTAATACGAACACATACCTGTCTACCTATGTGAATGTAATGAAATGAATTTGTTTGCTGTGCTGCTTCTTTGAAATCACATTTTGAATCCCACAGCTTTTTAAGAGTCAAAACATTTAGTTGTATAAAGTGTGTTACAGAAAAGATGCAGCAGAAATCACTAGTCCTATATTTTGTAGTTATTAGAGATTCTCAAGTACCACCACAAAGAGCCAGAGTACCACCAGTGGTACCCGTACCATAAAGAAATAGTCCTACATTTTCCCACTCCTGCGTACCACTATAAAGAGCAGGTACCCATATATGTCGGAACCTCTGTTCTATAGTAATGAGCACATTAACTGGTTCCACTTAAGCCCAATAAAAGCATCCACAAATAAGCATTTACATCTATACAAACTATTTACTATTATGCACTCTAGTCAAGCACTTATCAGAGAAATGGACGATACAATGAAAAGTAAACCCCACTAATCAATCAAACAACTATCTTGAAAACTCTCATGTCTCTGTCCAACATGACCCTGTAATGTGATCAAATGAGCTACTGCCACCCAGAGGCTCTACTGTGAACTACTGCGGCTTGAAAATGAAATTGTGTCTGATCACTGCTGATGGTTGCACGTCCACAGTTATGGTCCCCCTTCGCTTTGGTGTGTGCATGAAAGCTGCTCCCAATCATAGCAGCATCAGGCGACCGTCCCAGTGGCAGAATGGCCTAATTATATCCCGCTCGTGGTCCTGGTGCATCTTAGCAGCTGATGTGGCAGATGTTACCAATTCGCCGCGTGTTGGTGTGATTATGGAGACCGACTAAAACTAGACAGAGCAACAACCAACAGACTGTGGGAGTGAGTTTAGGGTTGGGAGATGTGTGTTCTGCTCTTGGGAGTTGTGCTCGACGGGGGGTGTGCAGGGCCCGGGACACATACTGGGTGCTGCATGTGCTTTTAAAGATGTGGGATGAGGATTCATTTTGTATTATCTGTGAAGGGATGGAGTAATAAGAAGTTAAAGCGTTCAGACAATTGTTTTGACCAGCCTCAGTTTGCTCACTGTCACTGCCAACTGTTAAGATTCTAATAATACAATGCTGCCCCCGTGTGGATCGTAAAAATAAAAGACACAAAAAATGACGTGCATCTGCTGGAAGTAAAGGCAGTAAGGCATAAATAAAATAGCTATCTATATATCTATAGAAGGTTTTTTTATATTAACTTCAATATTCATATATTTTCTGTACAATATGCAGATGCTTAGAAGAAGGCCCATGTATGTATTCTACGTAGATGTCCACATTTGTTATGATACTTATATATAATTACTAAAACGAGATTAACAGATTAAATGTTTTACGTTTTTTGAGATTTTTCATGTGTATTGAATTAGTTGTGTGTCAAAAGGAGTACTGTCTCAAATTAAGGATGCCATTATTTTTTGATAATCCCTCAGTTTTACAACAAGGCACAGCCAAACACCACAAACTGTCAACTTTCAAAATAAAACAATACTAAATGTGCTTTTTCATTAAAACAAAGCTGGTGATTATTAGCTGATGTATTGCAGTATTGCAGTTACTCGTACCAAAATGGGCCGTACCAACCCCAGACACAGAAGATTGGATGGTACAAAATGAAATATGGAGATGAATCACGCATGGAGGGGTCAGTGTGTTGGATAAAAGCAGAGGTCTGGAGAAAACGTTGTTGTATTGGAAACCAGAGGAGCTCAATGAAACAGAACAGTGAAAAGTGAGAAATGACAGAATATTGCAAAGAAGGAGGAGTCCAAAGACTAAACCTTGAGGAACCCCATGTGTGAACAGTTACATTTTTTCCTACAAAGTGATTTCTATCAAGTACCAACTATTGTAATCTAGTGCCAACGACCCTTTGCTTAAAGTCTGGAATAACAGAGGATTCTGAAATTAAAACAAAGCTAAAGTTTAGCAAGATATACATTATAAATGTTAGCGATCTCAAACGGACACTTGTGGAACTCCGCATGTGTAGTGATGGAGATGATGTTTTACACCACACCAAAATAGTTACTGTAAAATCAATATTTATTTAATCTTTTAATAGAGAAAATGATTTTTTTTTACTTTTTGCTGAAGGTGTAAATTTTCAATTCTATACAAATTTGTGTAAAACTTTAGGTGTAACATTTACAAATGTACAAGAAGAAACTCCAAGTCAAAACCTAAAAATCATGGGGCTGTCCAGTAGCACACCAAGACAGAAGCGGGTAGGACACTGTCAGTCACTGCTGAAAGAGTAAAAAATATGTGAAGGTGGACAGCTACAAAAATAGAATCACTTTTAGGTAGATGTTGGTAAAGCGTTACGCAATGCAGGTTAAAAGCCTTGTAGAACATTTTAACAATGAATACATGTCCATTTTTTAACAAACACAATTTAACTGATTTTAAAAGAATAAAAACACACTTTTCTTGATACAATAAAATGTCTACACCCCACAAAAAAAAAGATTTTGAAGACATGTAAATGATTTGAATCAAAGCTACAATGACTACAGTGGTGTATTAGGGCCACACTGAAAGAAGAAATTTGAGATCGCAATAACAAAGAAAACTCAGTATTTCAAAAATAGATTAGAAATATACAAATTCAAGATAAAAGACAAAAACAGTCATGAGTTGTCCACATTAGCATTAACCTTATTAAAATTGATACTAATATGTTTACAGACTAAATATTACTATAGCATCATATTAGGATCAATTTTTTTTTTCAAAATAAAAATAACTCAAAGGTTACAAAAAACTAGACATCGTTTTATTTATTTTAGGGATTTTCAATATTAATTTTTCTTGCTTATGATTGTTGTCATTTTAGGGGAAAAAATACAATTTTAAAGGTGATTTTTAAGTTTGGTGTTTTAAAAGTAAAAATAGTAATAATATTTTGGTGTTTCTATAATTATGATTAGATTCCTTGTCATTTAAAACATTTTTCAGATTTTCTTTTTCTTTTCTTTTTTTTTGCACTTTCAGTTTTTATTTTCTGTTTGGTTGTTGTTAGCATTTTTATTAGAATTTTTGTAAAATACTTTAAAATAGATTAATGAAACATTTGACCCCAGTTACACTTCATAGTTTAGTTCCTGACTAAAAATGTGTCTATTTATTTAACATTACATATACTGATGCCTTTTTGGCACAATCATACTGTATATATTGATGTCCAATGGCCAAAATTTGTACTGTTTTGTTGAAATATCGAGAATATCTGGAAATCCAAATGTTTCAAAATACTAAACTTGATTATTCAATGTCATCATACTACAATAACTACATGTTCTTTTCTTTCAATGTGGCCCTAATCCGCTGTTGTATGAAACAACAGGTGTCAAATGAATTAAAATAAATAACTAAACATTAATTTAAGCCTGTGTTTAGTAAATAAATACACTGAAAACAATCAAGTAATGAGAGATGACAGAGCAAAGCACAAGCTACTGCGTCATAGTTACAGCAGGGTTAATTGCTTTACGATGGCTATATGGCTTATTCATAGTTAGGAAGGCAACTCAGTAGGTTACACAGTTTGGAGTTCAAACAAATTCAATTAGAAGTCAACGAGATTTCAAATTGAAATAAAATCATTCTAAAAAGAAATGTCTTGATTCTTGTGTTAAAACCTAATGCGCATAGAAACAATCAGAAAATAAACTGTACTCGTTACAGTGCATAATTATACAGTAAGTCACTTGTTCATACAAAACCTTTCCTGGTAAAAACATAGAATCTAACTTTGCACTTGGAAAAGGGATGCAAATAGATTTCTTGAAGAAAAATAAAGGGAAGTCTAAAGTCTGTGGCTGCTCATGAGAAGAACAGCGAGACGAGGAGGGAGGCTTTGTGTGTCTCCGGTTATTAGGGAAAGTCACAGCTCTCCTCCTCGTCATCTTTAAGAGTCACTTGAGCTCGGTGTGAGGTGGGAGCAGTGGCTTCTCTCCACGCTCTTCACTTCCCCTCTCTCCGTCTCCACTTTGACATCAAGTCTATTTGAGAAAGCCCTTGTAGAGGAAATGGGAGCGACTGGTAAATCTCTCGTTCTCCAAACAGAAGAGCAGGTCCCTGAGATTGACGCGTGTGATGCGCTGCCGTGTGGGTCTGGAGCCCGACGACGAGGCCCCGCCAGACAGAGACTGGCCTGTTCCCGAGCCCTGTAAAGCATTAAGAACACAAGAGGTGAGGGCAGAGAACACCCGTTTGACACTCAGTGTAGTTATTATTTTTTATGGCTTTTTTCAAGGTTAGTATTTGTTTATACAGTGTTTTTTATTTCAAAATAATGTTTACATAGTTCAGTTCAGTTACAATTAGAGCTGATACTGGTCATTGGAGTAAATACATATGTCCTATGTGTCTGTGGTGTGTACACCGTCAGGAGCGAGTAAAATAAGCGGTGAGGGGATGTACTTTTATTATAAACTATTTAATTGTTATTGAGAACGTCTCGCACGTCTCTGTCGCTCAGAGACTGCAGCAGGGAGCGTGCTCTCACTCACAGACACAGAGCTTTAGCTGAATCAGGAAGAAGGAACAAGAGTGTAATATATCCTCCTGCTTTGTCCACAGTTGTTATTAACTGTTGTTTAGATTGCAGCTTCTTGTTAGCAGCGAGCTAAAGGAACGCTAACTGTTTGTATTTTAGACTTGGAGTTTCCCAGATCCTCCCTCTGAGCGTTATCACATAGACCAATGGAGCAAACTGTCTTTACTCATTAATATGATTTACATGAGTGAGGTCTGACGAAAACCTGCTGTTGTAAGATGCATTTTATTCGTTTTTGGTGTAAAAACAGCAAAGCTACAGTCCCTAAAATCCATCAGTTGGTTTATTAACTTGTCTTCCTCCTGAGCATGATATCTCTTCCCTTTAGTTTGATCAATGCTGACCTCTAGAGTATAGTAGCTACCACATCATGAATAAAATTTATCATCAGTCAAATTAATTACTCTTTTGTTGTCATTGTTGATATTGTAAGTCTTTACAATGGTAAAAGAGCAGGTCTTTACTTTCTTATTATTTGGACAAATCTACTCATTACAATAAAATGTAATGATAAACCCCATTTTTATAACAGGTCATGTGACAAATACAAGAGTCTTTATTATTTATGATATATTAAAATACCAGTTGGATCAGATCGGGATTGGATACCTGCAGGAGCACATGGATCAGTACTAAAAAAGCTGGATTGGTGCATTCCTAGTTACAATCATGGAAAAGAATATGGAAAAGGGGGAATGTCTGTTGGGATTTGGTATGTATAAGTGATAATTATTTGGCAAAGAAGTATTTGGCTGCATAATTGTCAGAATTGAACACACATGTTGAGGTCAGTTTTGTAGTTTGCTTCTTTTAGTGTGGACCAAAAGTAATATAATCCATTTAGTGTATCAGTTTTGTCAATTATTGCTTAACTACTAATCACTCTTTTAACATTTTTTCCACTAAACTTTTTCATGTTCTTCCTGATGCTTTGTTTAGTCAATGTGGTGTTCACATTGTAATCAACCCACACCACAGTTCACTGGCAAACGAGGCCTATCTTTTCAAGTGATCCTGCTCTGCATGATTAGTGCACACTGAGGCTCAGGCGACAGCTCAAGTGAACTTGAGTCTAAGGCCTCTTTGGACGTGGCATTTGAGGTCATCTTCTCTGTAGCTCTCTCTAGTCAGCTTGACTCACTGTATTCATAGGTATTTACATGTGTTCTGTGTCTGTGTTAAACTGGTTCTCACTCTCCTGCTTCACATGCAAAACTTCATTGGCTTCTACCAACAAATAAGTAATTAAATACAAAAGCACACGTGTCAAACTCAAGGCCCTTTGCAATATTTTAGGTGGCCCTTCAATACATTTAGAACGTGATATTTTTGGCACCAAGTTTTAACTGGATTAGAACAGGTTTTAAATGGATTTGAACAAATCCAACTAAAAACTCAACTAAAACCCGTTCAAGTGCAATTAAAACCTGTTCAAATCCATCTTAAACCTGTTCAAATCCAGCTAAAACCTTTTCAAATACATCTAAATCCTCTTCAAATACATCTAAATCCTGTTCAAATCCAACTAAAACCTGTTAAAATATGACCAAAACCTGTTCACCCACCCAAACCAAATCAAATTAAAACTTTTTCAGATCTGACCAAAACCCATTAAAAAGGTGGAAATAAATGTTAAAGACAACTTTTGTAAGACTCAAATGAAAATTTAAAAAAACATTAATAAAAGCTTCCAAATATCACCAACTTCGGGCCCTGAAAGAATTCTTATTAACCACTTTGAGTTTGACACCACTGGTGTGGAGGTTGGTGTGATTGTGTTTTTCAGTAAATCTGAGTAAATGAATTTCCCAACCAGATCCTTAGCAAAGCAGACCTCAACAGAAATAGAAGATTTTTAGCCAAATAGTGCAGCAACTGCATCAAGAGCCAAACTTTATTTCCAATAAGAACATGTAGCTGTATCTAAAATAACTGGCAGCAGCAGCTTTTTGAGTAGAACATGGCCTATTCCTCTGATTAGTTATAGTTTCAGTGTGATATGTGATTAGAGTGGGTTTGGTGTTCTAGAGAATTTAACGAGCGACTTCATTAAAACCTCGTCTGCAGGTAAGTGTGCAGCAGACACGACTGACAGCGGCTGCCACTCACAGCTGGTCACAGATCCTTACTTGCCTCAGCACAGACTATTCCTATTACTGATTTGAATGATAAAGCCATATTATGATTGTCAGATTACATTATTCAATCATTACACATGTCTTTTTCAGATGTGGTACCTCAGCTGAAGCAGAGGAGGATGAGGAGTCCAGGATCTTCCTCTTCTTCCTGGGGCCGATGGCTGCCAGAGCCGTCAGGTTGGCCTCTCTCTGTCTCATCTGAGCCAGCTCCTGCTGCTGCATCTGGACCATTCACACAAACATATTCAATGCATATAATGTACTTTAGACACTCCTATCTCAACAGACAGAAAAAGAAACCGTGTTATTTACCTCTTTTGCTTTCTGTTTTAGACGCAGCTGCTCGGGGTCTTCTTGTCGAGCTCGAGACTACAAGGACAAAATGTGACACATGATGAGAGACACTATATGAGCCAGACCTTGGGTTAGACATGTAACTGGGATTACTGGAAATAATAAATAATTAAAACAGATAGATAAATAAGAACTAAACATAAGAGAAGTCTATTTTCTTCATAATTTAGATACATACAGAAAAACACTTGTGGAAGATATATGTAACCACCACATAAATACACAGTAAAGCTAAACAAAAGAAGTTAAGTTTTATAGTTTTTAAATTTCTTTTAGCATGTGTTCACTTTAGGTGAGCTCATATGCTGAATATTACATCTTTTAGCAGTGCTAAATGCTCCATCTCTTAACAGACCTCTAGTGAATGGTTAGTGAAATTAAATTCTCTTTATTCATAACACAAAGTAACCAGAAAGAGGCAAAAGAAGATTATAACAATGTGGTCCATAAACATACTGCATCTGATATCCACTCGTGCAGAACAAGTGTGGGTGTTTCTGTTTATTCTCTGTTGTAAATTCTGTTTAGTCTCCAATTATCCAGTGCACTGTGTTCAGTATCAGTGAGGCCTCTCAGGGCACTGTCACTGTTTCTCTAAGGGCACACTCACACCAGGGCTATTTGAACCGTTCCATGCCTGAGTATGACTGGGGAGGGGTCAACGGTCCCCATGTGCCTGGGTAACCGTTCTGTACCGTGGGTTGTATTAGTAAATGGAAGGCCTGAATTCCCCCCAAATAAAGAGTGTTTTTTAGAGACAGCTGCTGTGACAGAGAACAGTTATGAGATATTAGTCAATTCAGGGATTTGTGAAGAGTTTTTATGTGCTTAACTATAGCCCTACCCTCTAAAAGGTACATAAGTCAACAAGTCAGTCTCTGTCAATTGTGGTTAAGATGTGACAGCTCACACTGATTATGATTTAGGATAAATAACCTTTCCCTGAATAATCCTGTAACAAAATTCAACCAAAAACACAGGACATTTAAAGCTATGTGAACAAAGGAACTAACCCAACCTAAATATTATTAGAATACATTTGATTCTATGTGTTCAACTTAAGAAGATTGAATTGATGGGAAATGTCTGCAGTGCTTTACCTTAGCTGCCTTCAGGAGGATCTCTCTCTCCTGCTCCTCCTTGCGTTGCTTTTCTAACTGGTCCAGCTGCTCAAAGAACTTGAGCTGAGCTCGAACATCACTGCTCTGCTCGTAGTTGTCATCATCCTGCCAACAGAGGGCAGTGTTACATACAAAATTGAACATTGTCTATATTGTACAACATTCAATGCAAAATCAGGAGGGAAGGATTGTTCCACAAACCTTAAAGCTGATGTTTCTCTGCTGGGCTACTTGAGTAACCTTTTGCAGCAAATTCTGGAGCCGCTGCTGAGTGGCATGAGAAACTAACTTCACCACATCTGCACCAAAATCTGTCACCCCAAACCTCCTACCTAAAGACAAAACACAAAGACCTTTTAGCACTTGAAAAGAGAACAAAACTTGACCAGTTGGACTCAGAAAAAGGGTAGGTGTAACTCTATCGCACCGATCTCCAACATTCTCCTCTGGAGCAAGGCGCAGGAGAGAAACGCCTCGTCCTCACAGGAATGTGTCACTGCTCCCACCAGTCCGGAGTTAGTGGCCAGGATGTTAGCACTTTCTTCTGTTAGGTTCACTCCAGCCATTGAGGCCACGTCGTTGATGTCATCGTCGTCTCTGGAAACAAGAGAATTGAAAAATGAAAGAATGGCAGCAGGTTGGCAGAGTGGCCAGTTGTCTTGTCTTTAAAAGGTCTTGGGGTTTTGAGTGTCTCCACTGGAGCAGCATGTTACAGCTCGAGTAAGTTTAAAGTGGTTTTGGAGTTTTCATTGTCCAAACGGGTACAATGTATCCAAAAATAAATGAGCCGTTCCAATCCACTGTTATCGAATTAAGGGCAAGATCAATAGTCTATTTATGTCAAAGTTATAATACCCAGCTGAAGACTTAAATAAAATAACTGGTTGATTACCTTGCTTTTACAATCACAAGTAGCCAAAATGGTTGTGATTGTCATGAATCAAGACTGAAATGTGATTAAACACTCTGGATCTGGTTTGGTTTAATTAATGTAATGAACAAGAAAGAAATCAGATTATTGTTTAAATGAATTCAAAACAGAAGAGCCACATTGCTCTGTAGTGTGAATATAGCTGTAGATGCAATTTCAGCAAATATTAACATTATTACAGAGAAGTTGAAAAGCCAGAATATGTTTAGAGAATCCTCACTTGGGCAAATATGATAATAAAAAGGGGTTTACAAAACAACAATGGTGTCTCAAATGACGCTTGTCTTTGGTTTGTCATATTCTAATAGGATTTTAGCTTAAGACAGTCTTAGTGAAAAAAATCATGGATGCATTATTATATATAATCATTCAAAATAAGCAGTGCAAATCAAATGTGAAAAACAGTGAAAAATCTTTAGAAAAAACAAAAATTATAGGCCTATATAAAAACTCGTATGTTTCTGTGGCAGATATTACAAATGTAAAGAGCATAGGTTGTGTACATGTTGGACTCACTTGAATGTGCCACCGGCCTCTTTCAGCTTGTTCCTTTGAGCCAGAGTCAGCGCTATAGGAGAAACATGTTTAGAAACCTCTGGTCTAACAGGAACTACCACAGATACAGTGAATTACTGTTAAAGACAGGTCAGGCAGCATTTACTTTGGAAATCCCTCTTATTCAAAACCTACAGGCCTCTGGAACAATGTAGAAGTAGCCTATTTGAAGGAAAAAATAGGGAATGGTTCTGAGTTGGGGTAACTCCTCAGGCAGAACAGGCATGGTTTTAACATGCTAGTTTTCTACTGGACAAGAAAATTTAGTGTCAATCTATCACAGTACTTCTTCTGAATGTCTGTTAATGTTTTTCTGTGACCCCAGCGCTTATAAGGCTGGGCAATGATCAATCTAATGTGATCAATTGACGAGACCCTGTAACCAGTCCAGTTGCTATATGCGACTAAAGTTTGCAGAGAAAGGTCGTCAAAAATACACTGACATAGACACAAAAATGTAATGTAGTGTGTTTTGTTGATTTATGCAAATTAGCCATGTGCTTTGATTCAAGGGGGCTTTATGGTGCCAAATAACCACAAAAGTCCCATAAAGTTACTCTCAACTGTTAACAGGGACTATGGGCATGTCTATCCTTAAGAAAGTGTGTGTATATAGTTGGGGTTAATACATAATTAGCACAACATCAGCAGTGCTCACTTGGGCAGAAGAGATTGGTTTGTTTACTGTCAAATCCATCATATCTAGTCTTTAAATAGAAAGTTCAGTGTTTTGTAAAAGAGGGTCTGTGAGGTAAGTAACCTATTCTTTACTGTAGGTTATAGTCACACAACCTCAGTTTGGAGAAGCAGGCAGGAGTGATAACAAGTTTTGTAATGGGTGCTAGTATGATGTGTATATGGCCAAACTTCAAAAACTATACAATCAGTGTCACTGAATTGATTTACAGCAGCAAATGGCTTAGTCGTGTTATTGCTGTCAACCCCGTCGAACTATGTATTTTAGGGAATAAATTGGCTTTTTTAGTATCTTCAAGTGTGTTCACTTGTAGTCTGCTTCATTTCATTTGCACCAAAACATAAAATGACAGTTTAGTCCAGTTTGAAGCAAAAAAAACCCATCCAACTGTGGACTAAACAACAAAAAACAAGGTCTTTCTCAGGAAACACACAAGATGGTGCTGTAGGCCCTATGTCTAAGCCCTATGCTCATTTTGTTTTGTTGATGGATGGTTCGTTTTTTTTATCTGCTCTCGGCAAAGCTAAAAGTTTTTTTCATTGCTATTTTTTTATGGGTCTCTTCTTTGTTAGAGCTCGTTTAGATGTCTGTAGTCTGCTTGGGGTTCACATTTTAATCAAACCGTTCAGCAGGAAGAGAACCGACACCCATGTTTTCAATGGATGTGGTGTGTTTGGTGTGCACTGAGCAACCAGGTTAAACCACACCAAAAACAGCAAGAGTGAACACACCCTAATAGACCCAAATTTACAAAATACTGTTAGTTACTCTTCTCCATTGTCACCTGGTTGCAGCTCTTTAAGCTGGACCTGCTGCTGTCCCAGCATTATTCGACCCGGCACCTGATTCCTGAGCGTTACCATGGAGGCTGCCGGTAAGGTCACCTGAGGTCTCACCATGGCTCTCTGCTGTGGAGACTGGAGAACCTGCAACCATTCAAACCAGGCTTAGTCTCCTTCTTTCTTTTAACTAAAACAAACTACAAATGGTCCGTATCTCTGTCTTTAAAGTGAAGTGTACCAGAGAGGGGGTCTGTCCTGGTTTGGTGACACCAGGTTGAAGCAGGGGTCTGGTGATGGACGCAGTGACGCGAGGCGCTGGGCTGCTGAGGATCACTGTGGTGGGTGTGGGGGTGGCTGTGGAAGCGGGACCTGATGTGGACTGGGGGAGCTGACTCTGCTGGATGAAAGCCGCCGAGTCTGGAGTGAGCTGCCTCAAGGCTGGGAGGCTTCTCTGCACAAAACACACAAATGGACCCAGATTGAAGATGTACACAAATCACAATGGTGTGTATTTCTAAGGTCAAAAATGTTGAGTGTTATAAAGGTAGAAAAATATGTCACTGTACCTTGAGGAAAGGCACTAGGTAAGGTTGGGGCGAGGAGTTAAGCTCTTTGTACAATCTGCTGGTGAATTCCTCAGCTTCTAGTTTGCCCTCCTAGGATGAACAAAAAGCATAAGACTTAAATGATGCTGTAGGATATTTATGCAGACATATTTTGGACAGATATTGTTAGTCTTGCTGCTTCTCAAAGACATGGTTCCCAAACAGCGGGTCAGGACCGAGAGGTGGGTTGCTGTAGATTAAATTTTGGTTGCCATAAAATGTTTACATGCATAATTTCAAAGCCCCAGAAACATGTTTGTTCATTTGACATTTTGAAATATGGGCCCAGCAAAAACAAAATGGGAAACACTACTAAGTGAGTGCACTCACCAGAAGGTCCTTTACTAATTCTCTGACACATGCTGCTGTCTCTGTTGACTGCTTCCCCGTAGATGCCAGTTTTATCAACGTAGACAGGAAGTTCTTACATTTGTTCACATTTTCCATTGTATCCTGCCATGAGTGAACAATAAATATAGACCAAATGGAACAATTACGTTGTACATAACTCTTTAGACATACTTTTTATGTGGATGACACTTGGTCCTATGGCATATAAAAGAAGAGTTTATAACTTACTTTGCTTATTGTTACTGAGGTAACAGTGGGTCCAGCTGCTCTGGGGGTAATGCCTGGTACTGCAGCACCAACTGAGCTCTGGGAAGAGGAAAGGATCAAGATTTGGCAGGTTATTGCTCTTAAATGACTGAAATAATATTTGTATAATATATTTGCATCCTACTAAGACCTCTTATAATCACATATTATGTTATTATAATGTTTTTACACAGAAAAAACATTCAAAGAGGGGGTGCTAACTGTTCATTATAAGAAAAATTAATCAATATCAGGCAGTATCTAATTTGTTAATACAACAAACACAAGCTACAGGCTGCAAGTGATACAATGTTAATGCTGGTCATTCTAGGAATGATAATCCCAAAAACCTAGTTTCCAAATTGAAAGCAAAAACAAACGTTATCCTAAGTGTAATTTTACCTGAAGGATAGGGGGCCTGTGCAGAGTGGTGGTTTTTGGGCCTCCTGGTCGGATGACAGTGCTGGGGGCCACTTGTCGACTGATGACGGCATTTCCAGGCGCCTTAGAGAAGACATTAAATGATATTAACATGCAAAAAACAGTTAAATCATTATACCTCGAAACAAAAGGTCTTTAGTTTGATCAGGCTTCTCAATTGCCAATATTATTATGACATGAGCTATAAGAACTGGCCTGAAAACCAAGTGAATTCAAAAAGGATAAAGGGCATGAACACAATAAAAAACGGCCATTATGACCAAACCAAGGATCAAAACTAAATGAACAGCACAGAACTTAACCCTGAAATACAAATTGAATTGAGCAAAATTTAAGAACACTTGAAAAAAAATAAAAATAAAAAACTTTTTATACTGAGAATACAATAGTATTTTTTAAGAACAACACAGAGACATTTTTATTTTTTCCTTTTAATTTCTCATTAATTATTTTTACAAAAATAAACAATTTTTTACACCATACTTAAAGTGTAACTGTGTATTTAACCTAGTATGTTTCAGCAATGCAACAGGTTGCCCGTGCTGCAGACTGTTTTCTTACTTGTCCAGGAGGCAGGTTTGTTGGAGTGGCAGCCCGCGGTGCCAGTCCCCCCTGAGCCTGGGCCTGAGCCTGGGACTGGGCCTGCATCTGAGCTAGAGCCTGCTGCGGGATCATCAGCAGCTGTCCACTCTCACTGCGCACCAGCACCATCCCTGGAGCAGAAAACACAGAGATGTAAATATACACACAAGACTGCTGTTTTAGCTTAATTTTTATAACTTAACATTCCAAAAATGTTTTAGTATGTATAAAGGAATATGGCTGTTTTTTGTTTGCAAAAAAGGAGACAGTTGTTGAAGGTTGTGAGTTTGGTCACACACACAAAAATCCAGCTGTACCTAATAGTGCATAAAATTGGGTAAACGTAAAATGTTTTTGCCACTAACTTTTTTGGTTGCATCACAGATAATATTTATTTGGCAACAATTTAACATGCAAAGCACATTATTATTCCATAATTCCATTCCATCTATAGCACCACTAATCCACTTTACAAAGGAAAACAAGGACAGCCATCCCATGTTTCATTGTGTCTGAAGTGACCAATTGTAACACTTGTTCCTCAAAGGGCTTTTAGAAACTACGTTAGAAACATATTATGAAAATACACTGAGTACAATGTTCTTACAGTAAATCTGCTGCAAATCTGTTATCACAACAATATCAACATGCTTTATACGCAGATAACAAAGATTGCTTGAACTGCATTGAGTACATTTATGGGCCAGACATCTATTATGATTGTGCTGTAATCAGATGATGTAATAAATCACAGTTTTGGTAGAATTAAAAAAAACTTTTCAGGAACTTTTATTCTCCTGACAGGGAAATTCAAATATCACGAGCCAAATTAAATTCGCAACATTCAGCAAAAATAACTGCTTGTTGCCTAATATTGTGCGGTGAAAATATATATAAAAAAACTGATACAGTCTTGAAAGTACGGCTTTTTGAGTTGGACTAAAATACAAATTCCACAATCAGGGTTCATACACCTTTTACCAATAATTTACCATTAATTTTTTATGACTTAATGTTTCCCCATGACCAAAAATTACCTCAGTGATTACCAAAATTATTTTGTAATTACTATTTTGGTATGAGTCACATTAAATTAAATACTGCAAGAAAAACATGAATGAATTTGTTCAGCATGTTTTTGATGTTTATCCAGCAAAATTCTTATGGAAAACACATCTACCTTGATATTGGGATGTGTATAATATGGCAGTAATTAATTTGACCAAGTTTGAGCAAACAATTAAAAACCCATCATTTTTCCAAAACAAAAAAATGTAATCTGTTGTACATAAAAATACATCCATATATGTGCACAGGTGTCTATGTTTTGTCAAATAGTAATGCCTCACCTGGTGGGAGTTGAATGTTATGCACACTGGGCTGTCCCGGTGCAGCCTGGGGGAGCCTCGGTGCCAACATCTGAGGCGTCAGAGTCCGAACCCCACCTGGACTGGCAGGAACAGTGGCAGGCGTCCTGGGACTGACCGCCTGCTGAGGTGCTGACTGGATTATTGTAGTGGGGGGCTCTTGCTTGATGACATTTGAGCCTGTGCTGACTGTAACAGAGTTGGTCTCCTGGCTGCTGTTTACCAGAGGAGTTTGTACACTGACACCTGTCGTAGTCACAGCTCCGGGGCTTCCATTATTGTTCCCATTGAGAGCTACTATGTGCATAGGAGGTCTGACAAGTGTCACAGTGGCCCCTGCTGCCTGGCTCGCAGCTTGAGTCTGGGAGTTCATGGGAGACGGCTGAATGACGCTGTTGGATGTGGACAGCCCTTTGGACAACACAGGTCCAGTGCTGACAGATGTGCTGCTGTTACCAGTGCCACTTGCCGCTGTGGTCCCCACCAGAGGGGCAGCGCTTCCTGAATTGTGAGAGTTCATAGTTTGGCTCCCATTCAAAGTGTGCACTGACAATGTGTCGACTTTCCCCTGCGGAGCGGGCAGAGAAGTTACACCGCCACTGACAACAAGTGGTTTGCCAGGGTCGTGTCCAGAGGAGTCCGTGCTGCTCGACGGTGCGTCCATAGTTTAACCATGGGGGCTGGTTATTAAGAGCCCTCCTGCACTTTAAGTTGGTTGGAAGGCGCAGAAATATGCTGAAGAGGCAATACTTCGCCAATAATCTCTGTCAGTTCTGGTGCTTGTTGTTCGTACTTAAGAGAAAGAGAGACAAAGAGGAAAACAACATCAGTAGTTAGAGCGTACCTGCTTTAGCAATGACCAAGTCCCAGCTGGACATTAGCTCGCATTACCCCTTGTCCCGGAACTATAACTATGTAATAACCGGCTGACTCTTGCATTAACGAGTCGTTATTACTGCACAAGAGCGACAGACGTGTTTCTACACACTGCAACACATGATACGCTACATCTTTATTCACCTCTGAGTGTAAAAAAAGCTTATCCATCGGGCTGGAGCCAACCGCCATCTTCACACTCCTGCGAGCTTGTGAGAAGTGAGGCACTTACCGACTGACGTGCGCATGCGTACCACAAGCAGACGTCTCTGAGCTGGGAGTTCGGCGAGCTGTGATTGGCTGAGCCGCGGCGTAAAAGGCGGTACCAATGGCTTCAGCTGTCATTCCACGGGATGCCTGAGACGGAACAACATCGTGTCGGAGATTATCTGATTTCGTCAAATTTCTCGGCTTGTACAACGAGTTGACGGCGTGTCGACAAATGATTAGTTGTTAAATGACACCACGCGAGTTAATCGGGAGTTATAACGTAGTTTACAACAAGCTAATAAGCCGAATTTCAGACTTTAATCGCTGTCTATAAGCGGAGCAAGATGGCTGCAGTGTTTTGGCCACCGAGTGAAGTTGTTGTAAAGAGGCGTTTGAGGGCGCCACACCCTCCTTTTACAGAACTATTCAATCCTGCCGCCACTGACCCGTAGGCTACTTAAAGGAAATACTGTAAGCAAACACAGTGCAGAATAAATACAGATGAATACCATAAAATGTGTTTTCTAGCATTTCCAGGCTTGTATCAGTGTTTTGTATGGCTAATTAATTCACCATAAACTCCATCTACTCCCCAGTGTTTAGGTATGGTGTAAGGCAGGTCATCTTTAGTAAAGATTTTTTTTTAGAAATAAAGAAGGAAATCTACTGCTAAACAATAATGTGTAGACATGGATTTTTTATGTTTTGTTTTTGTTTTTTTCTAAATTAAACTGACTCGACAGATAAATGGCTGTTCAGATATGCCTAAATGTGAGTTCAAACTGCAAGCAACCAATTAGGGAGTACAGTCTATTAGGTGCAGTATAGTAAAATTGTAATATTAAATGGTAAAAGGAATAAAATAGGAATAGAAATGTCTGCTGTGAAAACTATACATACAGTAAATAGGCCTATGCCTTTGTATTGTGGTACTTGGTGTACAAAACTAGTATGAGGACCATTAAGTAATAGTGAAAGTAACATACATACACAGGGCCATAGCCATTGTTTAGACATCAGAGAAGTCTAAAATATTTGATCTTTTGAGGCATTCTAAAGAAAGCAAAATCATGATAAATGACTTCTGCAGTAGTAAACGCAAATGTAAAAATCAAACTCCATCCACTTATTTGCTCAAAGGTTCAAAAAAGAAGAAAAAAAAACAACCAAAAAATAACCGTGTCTCCCTTAATACTTCAAAATAGCCAGACAGCATTACAGTGTTTTATTGAAATCAGCGATATCAAATGACAAAGGTGACTACAACCACTTGTTGATAGCTAATGACAGGGCCTTTATGAAGTTGGATTGGATTATTCAGTTGTTGAGGTCTATTGTAAAAACTGTGCATCACAAATCCCCCAGTAGTTCAACAACATATATACACATTTATATATGGTATAACATTAGGGATGTATATGTAATCTCATACTGAATGTTCATAATGACAGTCAACTCACTTAGGACCACTTGCCGTATTCTTCAACCAAGTATATCAATATAATAATGTACAATAATGTCGTTGTAGAGGCCCATTCAGACACAGCCGTCAGTTTTGTTGTTATATGAAAATTTCTTTGTCAGATATCAAATGACTATGTTAATTACAATTAGCTAATAATTAGTAAGTAGTATAGTATCATCAGTAAAAAAATAAATAAATATATAAATCTTTTTACAGAACCCCCAACACATAATATAACTAGGCACATCATGCATATTAGTCATGTATCATGCACACAATGTGTATATAAGTTCATATATAAAAATTTTAAAAAAAAGCACACACATAACCATAACCACTGTTACCTTGAAGCATATTTCTTTTTAAACTACATTGATTAATGGATTAAAAATATTGTTTTTGATTTCTTCTTCTCTGGGCTGTTCCATAAAAAGACACATCAATTGCAGTATGCCTTTTTAACGAGGAAATGCTTGCAATAGGCAGAAATTGGGGCCCCGTGCTTTCTGGGACCCTAGGCAGTTGCCCTGTTTGTTTACCCCGTTGTAATGCCCCTGCCTCTGGAAAATAAAGTATCCAAATGGTAAATTATTTATCCTGATAAATCACATTAAATTGTTCTTTGCCTATGCGAGATTGTACATCCTGCTAGTCCCTTAGTGTTAGTGAAAAATGCCATTTACTTTGCTTTGCGTTTTGCTGCGTAACGGACCAAAACAAACTGCGCGCACAGACGCAGCTGGGCCTGATTGCTCCGCGGTGATAAAGCGCACACGTGTCTGTTAATTGTGCACTTTGCCGCAGCTTGTCGTGTCTCTTTTTGTGGTATTAGCCTAGCCTGCTTATTTATTGCGAGCACAGAGTCTGTTTTTTTTCCCTCAGAGCAGTCATGAGTGGCGGAGGAACCCCGTACATTGGCAGTAAAATAAGTTTAATATCCAAAGCACAGATCCGCTATGAGGGCATACTGTCTTCTGTCGACACGGATAGATCCACGGTTGCTTTAGCCAAAGGTATGTTAAGCTGCAGATTGTGAATTACGATCCAATTCTGGTTGCTAAAAATGTTTCTCAACGTGTCTGTCCCGAAGTGAAATCGTATGGAACAGAGGACCGGCACACAGACCGACCATTGCCTCCAAAAGATGAAGTTTACGAATACATCATTTTCAGAGGAAGTGACATTAAAGACATAACTGTATCTGAGCCCCCCAAACAGCACCATGGGCTGCCACGTGATCCTGCTATTGTGCAGGTAAAGGAGTGTGCATACATTTCTGGAATTGGAAAGAAATGTTTTTTTGGACTTCATGGGCATCTTCAGTTCATACACCAAATATAATCTGTACCCTTAGCAAACCCCTTTAAAATGTCAAGGCCCAACTGGGAAATTATTTACAAATGAAAAAGTTAAATGCATCAAGCTTGACTCATTATGTATAGTGTGTTGTGGTCCTCCTTAATATGACTGGGAGTATTTGCTTGAAGTTTAGAAGCTATCATCCACATTTGTTTTGATATTTCCATGTCTGAATGATGAAACGGTGGCGAACTTAATTTTTTCCATTTGAAAATTACAATGTGCAAAGTCCCAATGACCTCATTGTTTTTATATCAACATCACTAGTCATACCTCTAAATTATGTGTACAAAGGTGTGCATTCTAGGGGGAAAAATGTTTTAACAGTGTATATGTAAGTTGACTGAAGCAACTACTCATCATTTTTGTAGATTTGACGTTGTGCACTTTTCTGTTTCCATAGTCATCCCTCGGAAGCTCCTCTGGATACCATCCTCGGTGGAGCCCATACAGAGACATGATGCCCGCCTACAACCAGCTCGCTGCCAGCTCCCTCTTGAGCCAGCAGTACAACGCCGCTCTGGGACTCGGTAAACCATAACATAAGACACTGTGCACATGTCAAAGGCTTCATGTATTTTAGAGCGTTTCATCTGTGCAGGTCTTCATGGTTTTCCGACGAGAAGAGCCCCCATGGTTGAACAGGCCGTTCAGACTGTGCCGTTGGCCACTGCTGGCCAGAAGAAAGGGAAGACCCCAGCCCAGCCTCAGAGCAGGCAGCCTGTCCGTCCCAGCCAGCGCTCAAACCGAGACGGCACCCAGGGTCGGAAGGAAAATGTACCTGCCAGTAAGGGACCTATTTTGGCTGTGGACATTTTCAAAGATAAAGAGTATTGAGTTTTAACTGATTTTTTTTTTTTCTGCCCTCCCAGATCGGGCTCAGTCTCAACCTGGCACAAGTAAAGTTTCAAGCCAAACAGCTGACAACCAGAAACGGCGGCAAAAACCAGGTATACATTGGCAATTTGTAACCAAGGAAATGGGACATAACACTATTTTTACGTTTGTAAGTATGGGTTTTATGGGTTAGGCAGCCAAAAAAGACCTATAAGTAATTAAGAAAATTATCAATTTATTCTCATTATCAAATTATCCTCATGACCTACAAATTGTCCTATGAAAAAATTATATTACTGTTCTCAGCACCTTTAATTATAATGGCTCAAGTACACATTATAAGCATTATGTGATCATCCTCTGAATTTGTCTCGGGTTACCATGACACTTTCTGGTATAATAGACCACTGAGGGTTCATTAGAGTTGACTAAACTACATTTGGCTCCCGTAAATTCTGCCTGTAAGGAGTCTTTGTGCCTGTGTGTAGCCAACCGCAGGTCCAGAAACCGAAGTAAAGGCCAACTTCTGGTGAAGAATTCCAAGACCTTACAGTTCGAGTCTGACTTTGATTTTGAAAGTGCAAATGCCCAGTTTAAGGATGATCTTACAAAAGAGGTTGTAGGTATGTGTACAGACAAAGTGCTCTTTAGTTTTAATAAATGTCCTTTAATGTTAATCCATTGTGTTCTGTTCAGTTGATAAGGTGGACTCTGGAGAGGCTGAGAGCAGCCCGACCATTCAGGAAGAGGAAACCCTTGGAGACAAGTACTATGACAAGACAAAGTGCTTCTTTGATAACATCTCCTCAGACCTTAAGCCCAGGTGATGTGCAGTATTTGTCATTGTTTTTTGCATTATGTTATGTTGAATATGTTGAACTTGAAGTATCGTAATGTGTCTCAGGAGAACAACTTGGGCTGAGGAGAAAAAGTTGAACATGGAAACGTTTGGCGTGCCGGGCCGCTTCCTGCGAGGCCGAGGGTTCCGTGGCAGAGGGCGCAGAGGCCAGAGCAACACTGAGCAGAGACCCCTCCCTAAAGTTGGTAGTGGGAGGATGTGATTTGGGTTATGTTTTGTAAATGACTAAATTCTAGTTTTCTACTTATTTAAAAGTACTTCCTATTTTTCCATTTAAAGCACTAACTAAATGATATGCTCTGTTTTTTCTTTGATGTATCTTGTACTTGTGTATTTGTAATGGTAGAGAAATTTATTTTACAACAACCACTGTCCCCTAGAAGCAGATTATCAGTGGTTTAGAAAGCATGCACTGAGGCATTGTTCTTCAAGCAGTAGGCATGCATTTTTTGTTTTCTTTTTTTTTCCCTAATTGACAAAACTGTAATGTTGATTTACTCCGGAATATTTTCAAAGATGCCTAAACAGATCATCTTTGGTTCTCCTCCTTGTATGAAATTTGGAGTGTTTCATTTCAATATTTGGACTATAATGTATAAACTGACTCAAAAAGTTACTATTAAATTGCCTGACTAACTAAATTGTTTTGTTTGCAAACTAATCTTTTGTTGGAATTAAATCACTGAATACTGTTACCCATAGAATCATTCTACAAAGTCACATTACTTCATTAACGTCCATGTAAAATAATTCTTTCCCATTTTCAAGAAGACAATGTACAGTTTTCTTTATGCAACCAATACACATTTGTGCAGTATATTAAACTCTCTAACCTTAAAATAAAAGAAATTTCTTGAAACGTTATCTTAAATTCAACCAAGCCTGAAAGAGCATCAACACTTTTTGTGTGCTCTACAAATGGAGGCCAGTTTGTTGAATTCTGGACTGAGATTGTGTAGTACTTTGTGGAAAGAATCGCTCTCTGGGATGGAAATGTTCTCCAGCTCTGAGAGGACATCACTGCCTCCCTCTTCTGCGTATGCATGAGGCTCATAGTCCCCCAGCTCCTCCTCTGTCTCCTGGAGAGAGCCTAACATCTGCAGAGAACATAATCCATTTTGTACTAAAAGCAGACGTAAGTCACAACAGTTTTATTTAGTACTTACCCTCTGAAGCAACGCAAGAACAGGCTCACTCCAAATGCCCTCAGAGCTCGTGTTGAACATGTTTCTTTCTCTGAACTACACAACAAAAAGTTTCATTTAGACTCTGTCAAGTTTTACCAGTCAAAGTACAAACCAAAGAGTTGTGTACCTGATGCTCGTGGTGAAGATGGCCCTCTGTAATTTTGCCAGAATTTACAATCGGCTAAAGAGAAAGCATTAATGATAACAGTAGATATTAAATGGTGAATCCAGAGATCTGGTTGACCTTGTACTGTATATTCACTTTACCTGATTCCAAGTGTCATGAAAATGCTGAGAAAAATGTTCATTCCTATATTCTGTAAAGTGTTTGTAGAGAGTTTTTTGCTCCAGATTCTATTAAAGACAAGACCAAGACAAAATGTACCATTTCCAATTCCAAGTTAAATTTGTATTAAATTATGATAAAAATTAAGGCTGTACCCACATTTTGGGAAAAACCTTTATGTTGAGCTCCTATGTGCTGACTTTGGAAGTTATTATTTTCATTTGTATCAGTGGAAACCGCCGGCACAATAATAGGTACCTAAACAAAGAAAATGGTATCATTGTGGGGGTTTTTCCACACTTCCATATCTGATCTACACTGTATGATGTTAAAGATTTTCAAGCAAATATCTATGTTCTCAGTTTTGTTAAACATTTATAGCAAAAAGGCATTCACAGGAGGGCAGGGCAATACTTCTCGTTTGAATACAAATCATAAGGTGTTGAAGAGTAAATAATGACCTTGCAGTCTGTCCCTGGTCGCTCTGTGTGTGATGCTAGTGCCGCTCCTTCTGAATCTTCTAACTGCAAGGGCGTGAACTCCTTTTTGCATGTGACAAAAGCAGCCAACAACAGCCCGACTGTCGGTCAAACAAAAATGTGAGATTCCATTAGCGCAACCACACCTACAAAGAGCAAATACACTTCAAACATCACCGCACCTGCACATATGTCAACAAACATGGCAACACCTTCAAGTACTACAAGTATGCTACAACACCTGCACGTTAAAGTTTATTATATGATTAACACAAGTATTTTTTTTAAGACTGCAGGTGTTCTGAGTAATAGCTGGTGTTCTTTGAAGTTGGAATGAATTTCATTTTTACTTTGAAATCAAAAACAAATAGTGTATGATTGTGTTTCTTACCCAGGAGTAAAAGCAATGCTGCAAACATTACACCGATGGCCCCAGAGGAAGCTCCAGTTGCATTTTCTCTGCGGATTCGGCAGTTGAGTGTGACAGAACAGTCACATACGGTGACACTGAGGTTGTAAATGCCAAACTGTCCCTGCAAGTCAGACACCTTGAGACTGACTGTGTGTGGACCCGCATAAACTGCAGGCTCCTTCACCAGACCAGCTGTGTAACCTGCCAACAGAAAAGGACAAAGTATGGTAAAGTGATTAGTAAATCTCATTATATCTTCATTTCAAATTAAGTCTTTTTTTGCATTTGCATTTGCTTTTTTTATTCCAAATATGAACAAGAGTGCAAGTACTAAGGAATTCATTCAATCCATATAACTTGATTGCCCATGCCCAAAAAGGAGTGGGAAGAAGTGTAATCTTATTAAATCCCACATAGCACCCGCTATTTTTATCAGCTTCCTGGTATAATTTTCATTCATTCATCTTCTCAGCTTTGGGCCTTAGGCAGAATACAGCTGGACAGTGGCCACTTAGTCGCAGGGCTGACATTTAGACACAGACACTACCAGACAACCATTCGATTTCATTTTCATCCACTTGGGGCACTTTAGAGTCACCAGTTCACCTATACATGCATGTCTTTGGATGGTGGGAGGAAGCTAGAGGACCTGGAAAGATCCTATGGTAACACGGGAAGGACATATAAAGATAAAGAGAAGTGTCGGCCGGCTTGGATTGAACCCACAATCTTCTACTACCGTGCACCACGGTGTCATTTACATAATATAATATATACTATACTATACTATAAACCTACTGCAATGTCCACAAATATGCTCCATTATACACTCTTATACCATAATATGTAATACAATACAATACAATATAATCTAATGCAGTACATGTAACCCATACTATATCATATTAGATTACATTACAATACAATGCCTTGTAATTTGTAATTATATAATGTAATGTAACATAATGTAATATAACATCAGCATACAATAAAACTTAATGTGTGACAATAACTTACACTATGCAACCATATATCATCACATTTCATTGGACTACATTTAATCTAAGTGTCTGTTGCTTTTAAAGTAACTCCTACATACTGTATATATTTGACAATTCTGAGAAATTTAATGATAATATAAAATTTAACATCATCATAAGCTTAAGTAACAACCTATCCCCCCAAACACAAGCAGTTACAAAACCATAACCTGTGCTGCCCCTGTTATTGCCCCTCCTCAGCCCTGTATCTCCTGAACATATCTTGTTTAAAAAGTACTTTAAAATAATTTAAAAATAAGCTTTAGGTCGCCCCCCAGAACAATTCATAGTTTAACTCCACAAACAGATAAACCAAAACTCTTTACAGTGGTTCTGAAATTGTGCAAAATGCATCTACAAAAAATCTGTACCATAAAAGGGATGAAGCCTCCATTTGCCTTGGACATCTCCGAGCAGCTCGAATGTGAAAGGCCCATTGAAAGGATTCTCGTCCAAGTCAAAGGCTGTGATGTTGGTTGTAGTGGCGTCATCAGACACACACATGTCCACAAAGTCTACTTCCAGCTGTGGGACGTTGTCATTCTTGTCCGCCACGTGGATGTTGAGTGTAGCAGTACCTGTCATAGGTGGCTGTCCTGACCACAATAGAGATATGCAAGTTTAAGCAGGTCATATGGTGAAGTTTTGTTCACAGACAGATGTTGAACAGAATATGTGTTACCATTGTCTACTGCATGCATGAGGATTGTGTAGACACCATTAACGACGTGAGGAGATTCTCGGTCTGGGATTTTCACTGTAGTAATGTCACCTGTTTTTGGATCCACCTGCACCCAGCCGGCCGGGTCATTACCTACTTTGTACCTGCATGAAAAAAGAAGCCTATTTATGCTTCAGATAAGTACTATATTATAACAATAATAGTATAATATTAGCAAATGTTTTAATTTATGAATTAGGCTGTTGTGTACCCTTTTCATGAAGCCACTTTCCAGGTAGAACATTAAATTTTATTTGTGTACAATGTCATTCACTGTCTTTTCATAACATATTTTCATAACATATTCTTATAGTTAGTGTTTGTGACAAACTGACCTCTTCTGCTGCTTCAGTACTCCATCTGGTACAAAGTTGTATAAGATTAAGTAACTATTATGTTACTTTGTGCTACTAGAAGTTCTAGCTACCCTAAGTTTACCATAAAGAGGAGGTTCCTTTGCCTCGGAGCCTAAATGTCTTCCAAGCTCAGCTTTGTAAAGGGAACTAAGCTTAAACTATATTCATGTTGATTGTATATATGAGTTCATATGGTTAGAAACTGTATATTTCGACTTGCTATATCATGGTTCTGTATAGTCTTGTGAATTACTCTTTGCCTCATGCCTAATCATAATTGACCTCCTACTTACACAAAGTCTCTTGCATGGCTGGAGTCAGGGTCATGTGCTGTCACTTTCTCTACCCAGGTGCCAACGGGTGTGTTTTCTTCCAAAGTGGCCTCTATGACAGTCACACTGAACGCTGGAGGATCGTTGACATCCTCAACTTCAATGGTGACCTTCACAGACTGCGGCTGACCTGTGCTTGCATCATCTTCTCTGACAGTGTCAACCTTCCACAGGCCCGAGGAAGTCTTCTCTTTAACTGTGCAGCTGAAAAATGGAGCCTCGTTCTCTACTGAAATGGTCAGCTCCCTCTTTGCCGCCTCCTCATAGTCCAATGGCTGGAATAAAGAGCAGTTCAAAAAATTGCATTTGTTATGACCCGTTTCTGGGAAGAGGCATAGCATACAGATGCACTAAAAAGCATCTGGTTAGGTTCAATGGATAGAATACAGTAGTTTGTGGCCTCCACTATATAAAGTACACCTAGGCTGAAAGCAAACAACAAGATGACCATGCAGGTTCATCCACTCCCTTTTGGGACATATTTTGAGATATAGATTCTAATGAAAAGATGTTTTGAAGATCACCATTTTAGCTCATATTGTAATTTATTTTAGATCCTAGATAAATGCAAAAAACTGGAACTACACATGCAATTGCAAATGTCTCCCTTAAAGCGTTGTAAAAAAAAATCAATATAATAGCCTGAATAGCAATAAAAACTACATCCACCCAGTCTGTTCAATAGCTTTTGCAGAATCTTTGCCAAGACCCATTAACAAAAGCAGGTAATGAGATAGTCACACAACCAGTGGGTGGAGCTGGGATGTCAGGCATGCAGACACATATAGGACTTACAGAAAGCACCGTGAGAATGCCGTCGTTGGTGTCTGGGTCTGTCTCTATCTTAAAGTACCGTCCATCCTCTCCATGGATGGTGTACTGGGCTGTCCAGGCTGGACTTTGTGGGGTGTCTCTGTCCACCACGTGTACTCGCAGTGGGGACGTCCCAGTCTCACCCTCCTTCACTTTACCGTTTCCCTAATGTTACAGTAAAGGGTTAAAGGGAAGAAGTAAAAACCTGTGGAACATACTGTACATACCCTTTGTACCAATAATTAATCACGCTGCATTAACTCAAACATACAGGCAGTATATAATTACCAACGACCACCTTACACACTATGAAGCATTAGTTAAGTTAGTTATCTTATAGATGCCTATTTAAATGGCTGTATTGATTATTAATAATAGTCCCATTACAACAAGTAGAGGATGGTCCATGTTGATGAATATAGTATCTATTCTGACACATGCCCCACCACCTCATCTAGACTATAATAGAACGTAACCAGTGTTGTCTCATAGGGTTATTGGTCATTTTTAGCATTCTAATTTTTTCTTTGTAACAACTAATGGCGAATTACATAGTTGTCCGCTGTCATTTTGTGAACGACTGCTATATTTTTAACTAAAGCATTGTACAAAGGTGACCATGATATTTTTTATACTCTTCCATGCATTTGCTTTTGGTTACTAATTATTAAATACTCGAGTCATTGATTACTGATAAAGGCACAAATAGATAGAAAGATGAGACAAAAGAAGAAGTAAAAACACGTTTAATGAACAATGACTATTCATTCAGGAAAAGTGCTCTATGGTTGTCAATTATTTAATAATGGCAGTCTGTAGTTATGGTAAAATGAGGAAGAAAATGTATTTTAAATGTTTATCAGTTATAAAAGTCAGTTTTGTAAGTGTGGAAGTAATGCCAAAATGGTTAATGTCAACATTTTACAGTCAGGTTGAAAATAAAATTTAAATCCTCTTAGTAATTTAAGGAGCACTCAAGGCATTATGAATTCAACTAAAAGCAAAGTTTAAAAAAAAAAAACAGGCAAGAAAATGCCAAATTCTCACCTTGCTACATGCGAAATGTAATGTGGATTTTGTTTTTGTAAAATCACTAGCATTTTATGGATAGCACTTCTGTCTCATACCAAGAAAGTCATCTTCATTCATTCATTCATTCATTTTCTACCGCTTGGTCCCATTGGGGGTCGCGGGTGGTTGGAGCCTATCCCAGCAGCTTTGGGCCTGGACAATAGCTAGTTAGTCACAGGGCTAACACTTAGATAAAGACATTGACAGACAACCATTCACTTTCACATTCATCCACTTTTGAGTCACCAATATCCCCTGAACATGCATGTCTTTGGACAGTGGAAGGAAGACTGAGAACACGCAGAGAACCCATGGTAACACAGGAAGGACATGCAGACTCCACACAGAAATTCAAAATCAAGATTTGTTTTTATTTTAACTTCATTTGTGGAGCCACATGTCGTCACTGTGCTATTGTGGGCACTCTGGGTTCCTCCCAATGGCCAAAACAACCATGTGTAAGTGAACTGGTGAATCTAAATAGTCTATAGTGAATGAATGTAAGAGTAAGTGAAGCTGTCTGTCAGTGTTTGTCTCTAATAACACTGCCTCACAATCAAAGCGACTGGGATAGGCTCCTCCTTTCAGTTAATGAAAATAAATAAACAACTTCAGAACTAAAAAAACTGACCGTTTGTCCACTGATCGTCGGGAGGTGATTGTTTCCGTCCTTGACATGGATGATCACTGTGGTTGAACTGGACAGACTGACCACGTCACCATGGTCCTTGGCTTCCACTAACAATGTGAACTTATCAGCTACCTTTAGACAAGCACATGGAAAATCACAGTTTAGAAAAAAGACTCCAGACTAAGGAAGCACACTCAAAACCAGCCTTTATGAATCTGTCACATCTGTGTCAAGGCAAATTAGTCACATAGTGCTGCACTCAAACATACTCCGCCAGTGATTACATCATGTGTGAAGCTGATGCACAAAATCCGGTTTAGACAAAGTACCATACCTGAGCACTTCATATTTTATTTTAAGACTAATTCAGAAGTTCATTGCTACTATACTCGTCAAAATCAAGACTTCCATTTGCCAAAATCAAAAACATCCAGAGCCCAGTTTTGCTTAAGATACAGAGGCTATAAATTGTGGAGTGAATTTTCTCATCTACTTAAAATCAACACATCACTATTGTCATTTAAAAATACTTTTTGAGAGAGTTTTTGATTAAATCTTGTTGATTTTGCAAATATTTATCGGTTGTTTTATTCTATTGATGAAGCAGTTTACTGTGTTAACTGTAATTTTAATTGTATGTAACTTTTCTATGTATTATAAGGTGGAGGCCTTAAAATAAGCCCTCTTGGGTTTTTTGCCTCTCCCTGCACTTGTACTGCTCATTTTTGTATACATTTTGTTAGACTTACAAAATAAATAAATACTACTTAAAGTAATCATATAATAAATCTCATACATGCAGCTATAGCCACTTGCCTCATGGTCCAAGCATCCTTTAAATGAGATTTTCCCATCCTTTTCATCGATAAAGAACTGTGTGTTGTCAGTATTTGGAGACACAGATTTGAGTTCATAGTGAAAAGTCGAATTTGGGGAGCCTGTCTGGTCGCGGTCATAGGCCAACACAGTCACCAGATTAGAACCTGGAAAACAGATGTGTGTCATAAAGCGAACCATATATCTTACGGTATGTAATTATGGCCGTTACCTTGTACCATTCCCTCCTCGGCGGTAATTTCATACAGACTCCTTTGGAAAAGAGGCGGGTTGTCGTTGATGTCTGTTATAGTGATCTCAACTCCTAATTTGGTGTCGACGGATGAATCTGGTTTTCGAGCCTCAAATTTCAGCTGTGGATTGTGGATTGAAGAGTATGAATGGAGGTATTTTGAATGCAACTGTAGCACATAGCATCCTCAAATTAATAATCAACCTTTGAGAAATCCATTATATCAAATGTTCCAACCACAGCATTGTTATTTATAATTGGGGCTGTATGTTTATTTATTTATTTTAAATATTCCTCACTAAGTTAATGACTTTGAGTGTGATTTGTTGTCAGTAAGTGTTAGCAGCTAATAGCCTCTAAACTCCATCCAGCCTCCAACAAGGAGTAGATTTTTAATTTTTTTTTTTTCACACCTTCTTTCGCCAGCTAGTCTTATATCCTATTAGAGTACAGGAAAAAAAAAAATCAGTTTACAGTTACATTAAGTCAAAACAGGGATTACTCAGCAGGTGAACACGCCAAAAACAGTATATGTTTATCGTTGATAATCAACAAGACAGCAGCTCACGTTTGGATCGAATACACAGCTTTATACCCGTTTTCTCTGCTGTAGTAGTATGCTTTTATGTGATTCAACAGGCGTTTAACTAAAAAGGAATCAAAAGTATTAGAGTACTGTAGTTGTAGTACTGTACTTTTTCCACTTTCAGCACCAATTACTTAATAATAACTTTTTTGACAAGTACAGGTTGCTCTAACCATAAATCTATATCATATTTGGTATAACCCTAATAAAAGAAATGTGCCATGTTGACGCCAATGAGGTCAACTTGGAACCAATTTCTAACCCAATTTTGATCAGATTTTCTGAGTTCCAACTTGAGTATCTATTTATGCATTTTCAGTTTCAAAATGACTTAATTCGGTGTTGCAGCACTCAATATGTTTACAGATGAAAGTGCTATATTGGAGTGGATGAAACATCACAAAGTTCTGTATGGGGCCATTAGTTTGACATGTGTAGCTGTGTAGCTTGCAACAGTTAAGTAAATAACAGTATGTTTTGCATTGAGATCTGGTGTAGATTGTGAGTGCGTTTTTTTGTAAGTGTAATCTTGAACAGGGTAACACTCAATGTTTTTGGAACAGACATGTAGGTTTGACATGTCAGCTGTAAAGCCTTAGCAGCAATTGAATGGAATAATTCATTTAGTATTGAGATCTGGTGTAGATAAGGGTCGAACCATGAACACGTCCTTTTCTTCATAGTCCACAGGTTTGTGAACATAGAGAATACCAGACTCCTTCTCGATGGTGAGGACCCCCTTAGGATCCTGGTCCACTCCTTCTCCGTAGAGTTTGAAGAAAACCAGATAGTTCCGATCAATATCGATCTGTAAACCAACACCACGTCATTCATTATTCACACTCTTGAAATGATATGCTGAGACTATAGCCCCTTAGTTTTCCCATCTGGATATTCCTGTGCAGTGCTGAGTAGCTTGGCTTTTTGGTCATTTTTTTGGCACTCTTGAAGCATAAATGGCAAACAGCGCTGGCAGAGCTGGCATAATCACAGAAAGGAGCAAAAAGAGGCTTATAGCATTTAGTCAGGGATGGGCAGTATTTCAGATACATGCATTTAAAATACATATTTGAAATACAAAATACTATTTCATGTTTTGTATTTGAAAGCCTTTGGAAAAAATCTAAGTAATCTAAGTAATTTGTATTTAAATAAATTCAAGATGAGTATTTTTGTGTTTTCAAAATACGTAAATTACTTTGTGCCAGTCAACCTCTTTATCAGGAGCTGATTTAGTTCAGACACAACCCAACCTTAACGAAACCGAGCTGCAGGCTGCAGCAGAGTCAACATTGGATCAACGACTTTTCTCAGTGGAAAAATAACATTAGCCAATCAGTTTTGATAGTTGTCAGTTGTAGGGTTTTTTGTGTTTTTAATCCGCTAGCTAGTCAAACGTGTTTAAAGTATTGCTGCATGTTAGGACTGGATTATATGACAAAACTTTATATATCGTAAGCAGCAATGATATAAAGTGTGAATCGACTTTTTCTAAATTGTTTACATAAATAGGCCTAGGCCTATTAGAGTGAGCAAGATGTATAGATGTAGAATTTAGTTGGGCAGGAATATTGGAATGTTGGAGTGGATGAAGGCATGAATGAATAAGTAATAAAATGTGAAAATAATGTTTGAAAAAAATAATCTAGTTTTGTATTTCCTTGCAGGGCAGAGGAAGGGAAGATGTATATAAAATGAAAGTAAGCAGTTGTACACATCTAAATGTTTTTGTTTTGCATTCAGAATACACCCAGATATATTTCAGCCAAATAGGGATACCTGCACTTGATGGCCAATTTCACATGTATTTTGTATCTTTTAAAAATTCAAAAAACTGTGTTTGTATTTAAATACATCTTTTAGTATTTTTATTTTAAATATATTTCTATGTAGTTATGCCCTCTGATCTCTGATTATAGTTTCTCCTCACTTTGCCCAGCTTGTAGGGGAACGGCCCGGGGTGGCCCTCTTCGATGGTGAAGGAGTCTATGATCCAGGACCTTCTGTGACGACTCAGAGGTTGTGAACAGGTTGCACAGGACAAAAAGTAAACCTAGAAGACAAACAGACAGGTCAAACCTGAATCACCTGAGTGCTCCTTACAATGTGGTCTCAGTATGCAAAGCAGAAGTGTTTTGGTCTATAACTGGGACCCCGTAACTGACAGTAGTAGATATAGGCCATAGAATTATTTGTACTGTACATGCTTGTGGTAATGCAATAATGTGGGCCAACCAGTTCCTAGAGCTCAGGTATATGGACACTATTAGCCTCCCTCTGCATGAAATAGTTTGACAGTGCGCAGTGTTTTTGTTGCGTGTGCACTGTATGCACAAACCTCACATTTCCAGACTGACTGTATTTCAAGAATTTTAAAATTGTTGTTAAATAGCATTGTGTGATCAAAGTGTGTGTGTGTGTGTGTGTGTGTGTGTGTGTGTGTATATATATATATATGTGTGTGTGTTCATGTATGTATATGTATGTATATATGTACATATACAAATAATCATAACATCATAATCAAATAATCATAAATAATCATAATCATTTTTTGTTTTTCTTTTTTTTATTAGCATTTGTCGATTTATTTATTTATGTATTTATTTATTCTCGCTGTTGATGGGTCTACCCTCTTTTGTTCTAACCATACCATACACTAACACAACACACACACACACACAAACACTCACCATAGGCCGAGCAATTAATCTAATTTTCAATTTCAGCTCACAACGATCACAAAACCTATGTAATCGAGAAAAAAACAACTATTTATTACTGTTTTTATTTATTACTTGTTACTAGTTGTGCCATGACATTGTGGAGGTGCACTACATTACTGACCATATTTATCTTATTTTTTTAAGCTATTTATTTATTCGTTTGAATCTATTATTTTTTTAAAGGGAATTCATTGTTTTGTTATATATAACATATTTCCATATTAAATGAGTAATTGTGTAAAATAATCATGATTTCAATATGACCAACATAATTGTGATTATGATTTTTTTCCATAATCAAGCAGCCCTAACTCACCAGCAATGTATTAATGTAATGTTGTGCCCAGTCAATTATTGTCACTGTCTTGTTGAATCAATTTAGCAAGAGTTGCTACAACGCAACACTATGTTTATTTAAAAATGATGAAATCTGGATATAAGGTTTTACCAATCAGGTATGAATAGCCTTTTGTCAAGACCAAACTAACTAAAAACAAGTCATGACTGATCCTGAAATGTAGAAAGACCACGAGTAACAGAGGCTGTGTCAAAACCTATACTTTGAGGCCAAGTCCGAGGAATGACACACTGAAGAAATACCAAGAGCAGTTATAAAAAACAAACAAAAAAAACATCCAAACTTGCTGCGCACTTTGGTGATGGTTCATTTTGATGGAAACAGACTAATAAAATAAGAGATTTTTAACAACAAAAATGGGTGGATGTAGTATATGGTTGATGGAAAACACTTTCAAACCAGAGGACACATGTATCAGCATTAAAATGTATTAGGCGTGCTAGCAACAGCTTAGGTAAATTTTAGGTACAATTATACATTTTTTTTGATAACTGGCACAAAAATGCACACACAGACTAAAGGGGTAGATTCTAAAATTCTAACACTTTGCAAAAGTAATCAAAACTATGTTATTTTTGTATTACTAGTTACATTTTTAGTTTTTTGACTGTAACTCTCCACATACTGGTTATTTCTTATCCATTCACTATCAGATTGGGTTTAATGTTACCTCCCTTTTTAATCAAGAGTAGATGTTAATATATAATTTAGCTAGCTTGCCTGTGAAAAATTGAATATTATCAGTCACTAACTTTTGTAACTAGTATGTGGTCAACAATAAACGATAAAACTTTTTTAAAGTTGGTGTTATGTTGAAGACACGTAAGGTGCAGTTCGAAGGTCAGGAACCTAATTTTAATCTGAGATTCTAAATTCTGAAAATGATTCATGTGAACTTTGGAGGAACATTGTTCTGAGGTTTTTAGCATTAAATAAATAGAGAAGAATAAGACTCAAAACCTGGATTGGATTGCCATACACTTGTATGGCATACAGTATGTTTGACATCAAGATCTGGTGTAATTTATGTAGTTAAAATGGGCACTTAACTAGATAATTGTGCAAGCTGTAAAATAGATTGCCATATAGCTATAAAATAGCTATAAAAAAGCTGTCTAAATAGCACCTATAATCCCAAACAGACATTCAAAGCGGATTTTCTTTTCTCACGTTCACAGCCTTTACTCATTAATGCTACTGTATTATTGCCATCTCAAAAAATGTACACCTTTTTTTTTTTGTATTAACCTGCAACCCTGTAAAAGTAAACATTACTTTTACATATTGAAGTCAGTTAGTTACTCAATTCATTTATACTGGAAAATAAGTTAAAAAAATAAATTAATTAATAAATTGAATATTGAAATTAAATAACAATAATAATAATAATAATAATAATAATAATAATAATAATAATAATAATAATAATAAAAGTCTTCGGATAAGTGCAATGCAGAATGTTTTACACAAATCTGTATAATTTGGCCACAGAAACTAACTTAGACCTACTCGTGCTTGGCCTGGTCCAGCTTTCTTTACTTTTACTCTGTCCAAACTAAAAATGTATATTTGGAGATGAAGAGGATAATTGAATATTCTGTGAAACACTATGACATCCTTTAAAACAGGAACTTATTCCCTACAGTAGGTCGTTACAATTCATGAAGCTGCATATAGGTTTCGCTAAAAATGTTAAAAAATAACATGCTTATTAATTTAATGTGGACACTCACTCCCTTTAGTCAAGTGTGTAAAGGGCTGGGGAAGTGAAGATATTCAAACAGGTTACATCTCATCGTTCATTGACATATAGTGGCACCACAAGTTCAGTGTTTCAGATGTTAAAAAGCTTTTTACTGTGCCTGTTTATAGCAGTAAATTAGTTTCTGTAGCATAATTGCTCCTATCAGCTTCTCTAAACAGTAAATGTGCTGACAACTTTCTACCTTATATCAATCACATGGAACACACCATCCCTTTAAATCAACAATTATTTAGCCCTATACAATTCTTTATAAAATCATGGCCATTATTGCGATTTAAAGGATTAAATAGATTAAATTCAAATTCAAACATGTATTGGCGCACAAGAGTATGTAAAGTAATTGTCCAAATGAAACATTAGGTACTTACGACAAGAAAGAATCCGAGCATTATGCTGGTTCAGTAACATTTACCCGTGTGTTTGACAAATGCCTTTCTCGGCAATAAAAACCTGACAAGCCCCTCCTCATTCATCCACCCACTGTACAACTGCACTATAATCAACCCTTACAGTGCGAGTGTGTGTGCTTAACCCTGCATGGTGACTCAAACCTATTTGTTGCTCAGAATATTCTGGCTCAAATTCACAATTTGCCATGGCGTTTGAATTTGTAGGCTTATGTGTTTCCAATGAATGCCCCTAAGATGTCAGACAAACCAGACAAACTTGTAAAAGCATGCTGTTCTCAAGTGCAGTGTAAAAACGATGGAACTGATAGAAACCACTCCCTTATTGAGAAAAGACGTTGTACTTTCAAAGAGCTCAAACAATAAACAAGTTTATTGTTACAGTAAAAGTTAAAAATTAAAAATGATCACTTGTAAAGACACAGCTTACCCTAAAGTCATCTCTTTATTTTGACGTTATTTACAAAGTGACATACACTGTTTGCTGAGATCACGTGACGTTGACGGACATTGAATATGAAGAGTTGAACGTGAGAAGGTAAGTTGGAGGTTATGAAGAAAACAGAAGTGCGGTTAATATAGTAATGTGCTCAGTAAGCTTTAAACGAATGGTTAGAAATGAAACTTGAAGAACGAGTGGCTGTAAATTGTTATTGGGTTGCTTTTCCTGGGTGGGCTAACATGGCATTGACCTGCCTGTTGTGTACTGATGGGTTGATATGTCATGTATATTTGCTTGTGTAACTACACCAAGGGTCAGCTTGTTTAGATGGAAGGTCAATGATATATTACATAGCAACACAGGGACAAAAACACAAAATCGTTGCCTTGCATTCATCCATTAAAGTCCTTGTGGCAAGTTCTAGCTGGGCTTTTCCCCAGAATGCCAATATGCTGTGTAAAATGTTGCATAAAAATGTTGCAATGGATTGCCCAACAATCAAGGCAGGTTAGTCAGTTAATAAAAGCAAATATTTCTTTCATTACTTTCTTTCATTATTTATAAAGAAAATTGTGTTTAATGCTGGATGGGAAAATCCACTTGTCTGTACATAATCTTCTAATCCCTATTCCAACCTGCCCCCATCAAAAAAATAAAAAAATAAAAAATAAAAAAAATACTAGATTATATATGTTGTTATGTTATGTTATGTTATATATTTTGATATGACCATGGGCCCCCAACTTAGAAAAAAACTAAAATGGAAGTCAGTGGGCAGCACTGAACTATGTTGTATACCTTAAATATTAACACAGTTTGTCATTGTCAGTTGCTGACATTGTCCATTGGGTCCAAACATGATGTCATCATGTAAGGTATTGTAGTCCACAAATTTTCAAAATCTTAGAATGAAATGTCATCTTTTAATATAAAAAAACAACATATGTGTAAATGACAGCATGAAGCAATGGGTATAAAAATTGCAGCCCGTTGTCTTCCATTCAATTTTTTTTCAGGGGACTCATTGGTGGTGTCCTAAGTGTGACCTTAACACTCTATTTCTGGTTGGTTAATGCTGTACAAGTTCCTTTAAGGTCAAAAACAAAAGATCATTGAAAACATGCTGCCACTGGAATAAAAAGTAGTATATCAAGAGCTAAACATCATATTTACATAAGCCAGTCCACACCTTTCAGATAATCCAACCTATCAATCACAGAACACCTCAGACATTTACAAAGTCCACTGAGGTTGGTTACTTTTGGTTACTATTCTCTGCAGACTTGGCCCTTCGCTTCAGTGTCCCACTGTGTTCTTCTTCTTCATCGTCTGAGCCCACCACAGGAGTGTGTCCTCCATTGGCATTCATGTTCTGACTGTCGGCTGAAGACATGGAAGACGTAGATGACATTCGTGACTTCCCATCTAGACTCTCCAGCACGTGTCGAAAGAGCCCGTTGTTAATGACGTTCTCATTGTTGTTGTTTCCTTGCACTGTAAAGAATATCAAGGGCTTTCAAAAGATGTATTGCTAATTTCGTATTTGGTTTTATGTCTAGAAGCACACGCACCTGGTAATGGGGAGGTGAGAACCCCTTCTTCACCTGAGCTGAAGAACACATCCAAAGCATCCTGGTCAGAAATGTCAATCAGTTCCATCTGGTCCAACAAGTCCACATTCACTTCCATAGATGAGATGCTACCGATAGGTGCTGCAAGAAGAAAATATTAGAAGTTAGTATTAGCTAAAATCTTCTGTTAGTATTCCTGGTTGTAAATATGGGTGGTACTTTCTGGTACAGCACCTCATAGGTTTAAACCTGAAATTACAAAATGTATGTATTGTATTGTATTATGTTGTTTTGTTTTGTTTATAACTTGTGGAGCTATCCAAGGCTACATTTTTGGGCCCCTCTTTGGCTCCAACAAATACAATATTACAAAATATCTTACTCAACCAGACTCTCTGGAAAATCACTTCTGGTGTTCCCCAAGGCTCCATTCTTGGACCAACACTCTTTAATATAAATGGTCCACCACAAGCAATGCTACAAAATATCTTACCACACAACACAACAAGACTCTTTTAGGAAGGATATAGAAGTACAGCCTCAGAAGTATGTACAGATAACTGTGAATCTGACTATCACTGAAAAGCTACATTCTTGGGTTGCTGCTATTCAATACAAATATGCTCCTCCAAACAAAATACTACAAAATATCTTACCAGACAGGACAGGCCAAAAGAAATATGCCTTCAACATGATTGTCTTTAACAGGTATTCTTATACAATAACTGACTGACTGCAAAAACATATATTGGATGTGCCAACTAAACAAATATATACCTGTTTTTGGAGCCAATTGAATGCACAGATCTTTCATTATACAGACTACAGATTTATTTCTTGTATTTTTGTCCTCTTAAGGTCAAAATGCATACATATGTCTTGATATAAAATCTTATTAAGGAGCTCACGTCTTTTGTAGTCTCTGATGCACAAATGGGCTGAGGACAGGTAAACATCCACATCGTGTTGGAAGACTTCCTCAAAGAAGCGCTGTCTCTCTCTGAACTTGTGCTGCTGAGCTGCATCCACGTCTGCTGTCACCCTCTGGCTGCGCTCAGTCTCAGCTGAAAAACACAGAAGATATCAAGCCAGATAAATCACTGCAGAAGTTGGTAATAAGGTTTCATTCAGCACATATTTGCAACAATCCTACTGCTGCAGTAAGTTATTTAGATTTTTCTTCTAATACCTTTTATTCTTATTTATATTCTTGGAAGCTGTAAGACAATCCTTAGAAGTGAAGTTGACACGGTTACAGCTTGCAACATAAGACATTTGTCACTAAAGGTGTGGTATCCTTTGTGATTTTTTACATTATTTCCTTCATTAAACATTGTGCATGACTTTTTTGATGCTTGCACAATCCTCACACCCACACCAGCTACAGTCATGCAACTCCTCCTCTGCCTTTGTTGTGGTTTCCTAACAGTCATAAAACAAAAACTTGTAAGCTATTTTTATGGGGTTGAAACAAGTCTTTTCTTCTTCTTTTTCTTTTTCAGGTGTCCTGAAAAAAATCTAGAAATACCAGTTTGAATGTCCTACATAAAGTCAGCAAGTGGTCAAATAATGGAAGCCAGCAGGGGGAGACTTTGAGCTGCTGGTTGGAATTGGAGCTCTGGTTTGTTGAGCTCTTGTCAGATCCTCACTTAGAACATAGACTTCTCTCCCATGTGTTTTGGCATTAAGCCTCCATCAGGGAGTCTATTGTGACCATGTCCTCGGGAATAAAGGCTTCTTAATATAAAGAAGGTGCCTTAGGTTTTCTGTGTTTTCATGCTTGATGTCCCCTTCCCACAGCGTACTTACTTTTGTCTAACTTTTCAGTTTTTGTATCAATAGGTAGTCTCTTTAACTGAGATTTAACTGACTTTTCTTGTAACATAGACCAGGAAACTTCACTCAAATCCTCTTCAGGGGTCCTAATGACGCCTGGAATAGTAGGAATAATAGGATTTTTGTGATACAGCCTTGGACAGTCACCAGGGCTTCCTTCCTCCTTTCTGCTAAGAGACAGCACTAGGAGTGAGTGGTAGTCTGTCAGTGCCTAACCACCCTGCCATCGTGTGAAAATAAAGGCCTTAAATATTGCTGTGACAAGTACTGCATTAGATTGATATTCTACTTTAACATTACCTGTTGTGAATGTTTAGATAAAATATTTGAAAGAAATGTTTACACAAGCCAGTGCATGTCCTAAATCAAATACTGATCCCAGGCCTGCTTTACAAACATGCAGTCAATTCCCTGAGTTAATCTTGTTTAAGACATCACCCAATCCAATTTTCCCACTCATCAGCATCACTGAGATAAGGCTATGATGCAAAATGATGTCAGTGCAAAAACAAACCCTCACAAAACAGACTTACCGAAGCAATAGTAATTCTAATCGACCAATGAAACATAATTACCATGTTTTCCACTCTAGAGATAGTATTCCAATTAGTATGGTACTTTGTATATGTTGTAGAGCTGTGTTTCTGTTTTGTGGTGCAATTACCCGCAGCACTGAGCTAATTGGATGAGACTGCTGAGCTGGTTCTAAACTGGGAATACAGTGAGGATTAAGGGTCCTGTATTGAGAGCAGCAGTCAGCGCTTCTATAAATATGCCTCTGAGTGACGGAGAGCAGAAACCTCGGATGTTTACAACAGCAGCATTCCAGGGATTCTCTGCGAACTCATAAAATATCCGTACTTCAACACAACCTGTCTGCCCTGTCATCATCTCTGCTGCCGCCAAGATAACGCAGCTAATATTTTTAGAGGGGGTCTAAAAGCACCGACAGGTTCATCGAGGGTTCAGAGTGCTGCCTCAGCTCGGTCGAGTCATGGTTGGGCACAAGTCCACGGTGAAGGCAGCACACTTGCCTGTCACTGCCGCGCTATGCCCCTGCCTGACAGCCGTCCCCCGGGGGACAGTGAACCCATCAGCTCGGGCACGGCACAGGCAAAGGGTCGTGAGGAAGAGGACGAGTCCAACTGCAGGGCTCGACTGACTGACAGCGACCAGGGCGTTACAATAAGAGGACGTACAGTAAACACAAGCTGGAACTTTAGATGATGCTGAGGATCACACGGATTATGTAACTGTTTCCTGTGACTGGCAGATGTCTTCATGCGTGTTGCCAGATGCAGGTTAGCTATGGCAAACCTGTAAGGAGCTCTCAAGAAACAGAACAGCCTCAGATGCCGCACTCAATTCAGTTCAGTTGGTCTGTAAAACCTAACTATTAAGGAGGGCTTCCACAAAAAGTCTTTGTAAACAGCAGGTACTTTCAGATGAATACCTGGAGGTTACTGGGGGAATACGCAACAACACAATGTCATTTTATTAAATCTGAACAAGGCTATGTTGTTTACAAAGTCCCAGCATAAAACATGGTCATAACTGCCACTGCTACATCAATGGTCCAAAGCAGTAGTAGGAGGACACACTCATACACATACAAAACCAACTAATATACAACAACAGTTACCTCAAAGGGCCTTACAGACTCTTTATCAGAGTAAGGAAAAACAGCCATGGGAAAAACAGAAAGGATGGACAGACTTAGATGTGTCCAGCATAGTTATACACAGTAAATGTAAAGTCCGTCTTAAATCTTTCTGTTGGATGGATGATACAACCTAAGACTGACAATGTTAATTTTTTGGTTTGACAAATGACATAAAAGAGCATATAAAGAAGGCAGACTTGAAATAAAGTATCAGAAATAAGGTATCACATGAGCTAAAATAGACATGTCACAAGCAAAAATCTAATCTGGTCTAGTATGGTCGCAGCAAATTTAAATCGAAAGGATGTTTGTGTCAAAATTCTATATATTCCTGGATAAACATAAATGTGAATGTGTGCATCTGTGTGTGATGCAACGAAGCCTTGCATTGTTACACAACCAGAAACACTATTGTCCACAGAGTTTAAAGGAAGTGAAGGGCACAGCGCTGACAAAGCAGCATGTCAGTAACTATTTAGAGCTGGCTGCTTGACACGTGTGCTTAAATAATGAAGAGCCTGACCAATTGAGGACATCATACCAAACGAAATACTGTGTGTGTTGTGGGTGAATGAGCAGAAAGGCCGGAAGCCACAAGAAATGAAATGGTTGAGACAAACTGCTTAAGTCATTTTTTTTTTAACCCAGTTTAATGATGATTGATTGCAGCATTGATTGTTTCTACTTAAAGACTCAGGCCCGCAGAGAGCTAAAGGTTAGTGAGAGATGCAAACTCCTCAGATTGATTTTGCTTCCCTATTCAGTTCTTTTTCCATCGAGTCTCCTTAATCGATGTGGGTTCCCTAGCCTCTGGTGACCTCAGTGACCTCTGATTAGTGAAACCACTCGCTGCATAACCCAAGTCCCAGGTCGCGAGAAAAGCCCAAAGCAGCGTCCATAAATAGATTGCATGATAACACTGATACGGCTCTGACACAAATCAAGACTCTCGCTCAAGATGGTTGTTAGAGATGAGCTATCTCGGCTTTCACCTCCATTTTTCATTGTTTACTATTCCCAAGGCTCAACAAAACATTAGCATCGTGAGCCATGCTAACTACAGATAAGAATTAAATTAACGTGCCTATTATATCAACATTTTTTTCATGAATGTCTGTGTTTCTGTATTGTTTTGAGACTTTGCGTTGCTAAATGAGATACTAATTCAATTTTTTCCTCTTGTGGAAATCTATTCAAAGCCAAAACAAAATTACAAAAGCTTCAACACAACTTAAAAGAAAGTTATAACATAAAAAAAAAAAACACAAAATGAATAAAAAATAGTACAAAAAGTACAAAAGTCACTGTACTATATATGCAAAAGTCTTTACAAAACATCAATAAAAATGTTAAATGTGACTACACAGGTCAAGACACAACATGAATACAACAGGAAAGTCACTAGTGTCGCACTGCTACTGTATGTAAGGCCACACAGCAAAAGCCAAATCAAGATGTCACAATTCATATAATAGGTACAAAGGATGCAACATATATAAACTTACACCATAAATAGAAAAGTTGAATGAATGAAGACAACAGAAAAGTCCAACAAGTCCAAAAAGAAAAGTACAAATATGTAAAATACAAAAGTCACACTCTTGCTACTGTATAAATACAAACATGATCAAAAAATACAATTACAAAAGTCACAACTCATGTCTAATATTAGAGAACAAACAGAAGAGTCATGAAATGGGCAGAAATGTCATGGCATATACACAAAAAGTCATTCAAGAAATAGAAAAAGGCAACATAAATGCCAACGTTATAACACTACAGAAATAATAAATGTTGCAACACAACATGCAGAGACAAGACTACAACTGTGTGTAAATACAAAGGTCTTGACATTATTATAAAAACGTCCCAGCAAGTCATGAATCGAATGTTGTTGACACAGGTACAGAAGTCAAAACACAACATAGAGACACAAGTCACAGCAAATCATAAGTAAAACAAAAAACTACAGGTCACAAGCTCAAAGTCACAATCTGAATACAAAAGTGACAAGAACAAAAGTTACAACCTATATAAAAGTGACAAGAACAATACTCACAACCTGAACACAAAAGTCAAAAGCGCAACAGTCACAATCTGAAAACAAAAGTCACAAGAACAAAATCACAACCTGAGTACAAAAGTCACAAGCACAAAAGTCACAAGAACAAAATCTCAGTATAAAAGTCACAACATATCATATTTACCAGTGCCACAGTTGCAAATGTCAAACTAACAAAAGTCACTGGACAACATTACTACTAAAAACACAACAAAACGAAAAAATGAAAACAAAAGAGAATGAAAGTGGCCAGCCAATTGATTGTATAGGTTTATTTTTGTAAAATTCTAGGCGTTTTACCCAAGAAAAATACCCTAATAGAAATAAAATATAGCTGTCTTTCCACACTTCTGCTACAGCCTTTATATTTATGACGTTTTCTATGTTTCTCCTTTTAATTGTATTTCATTGAACCTTTTGAGCCACCGTACTTTCTGTTCGTCATTCAGACTCCCTGCTCGGAAAGTAAGGGTCAAAGTTCATGCCTGAGAAGCCGTTGGACATTTATAATGAGTGGAACAGACAGCTAGAAGATAGAGACAGAAAAAGCAGGCCGGATGAGTCTGTGTGTGTGTGTGTGTGTGTGTGTGTGCCCCCCTTCCTACATAAAGACAAACCCAGATCCTTCGCTCTGGAGGCAGACACAGAAAGACTCCATTCAGAGTGGGACAAAGACCGAGATGTAAGGGAATGGGACAAATGCCAATTTAAGGAAACGGTCATGAATGAGACAGAGAGTGAATGCAACTAAATTTAACCAGAGGAAAACTGGAATATTTGCATTTAAACTAGACATTCAGAGCTTTTAGCTATTTCTAATCAACAACTCTTCTCTCTGTCAAATAGGATCAGGACACCATGAAGGCTCACCTAATAGAGTGCATCCTAAGTAACTCGTACCAGGCCTGGTTGCTTCATGTTATTCTCTGTCTCTCTCTTTGACTTCCTGTCTACCTTCTCTTCATATTAAAAGCAAAAAAATCAATAAAAAATAGGACCTATGTCAAGTTACAATGACTTAAAGGAGCACTGTGCTAAAAGTTGTAGAATATAGTGGAACAAAATAGGTTTTCAGTCGTGTATAATCGCTCACAAAAAAATCGCATTTCAACTGTCTATCTTTGAAATAGACCATTAAAACTCTATAAACCCTTTAGAAGATCCATTACTTCCTGTTTCTACAGCTTCCAAGAAAGGACAAACTGAGCAATGTTGGGGAGAAGCACACATTCTTGTTCAGTGCATCTATCTAAATTGACTTTGTTTCAGGTTTTCAGGTAAACCTGTTTTCACTGGGTTGTTGACAGACAACATGCAAAGTGTGATGTGTGGATTTGCAGCCTGCACCACCTTCAGATGTTACTGAAAAAGACAGAAACATCACATCACACTTTTAAGGTGTGCAGCTTTGTTTGCTTTATCAAAATCTTCACATGACGTAATCTTAGGATGGTCATTTTTATAGTTAGTGTGTTTTAATGTTGTCTACGCATTTTAGAAGCTGAAACTTTGTATGTTTTCATTCACAAACAACAAGAAAGAGGCAATGGTTTTGTATTAAATTTCTGTATTTATTTAGTTGCAAGCCTAAAACATACGTACAGGTGTTGTGCCAAAGTTACATAGTGAAATAACTAGATTACGGAAGCGTGGATATTCTTACATACATTTGTTAAAACTGTAAAAATACAGTGTTTTCACATGTAGAAATCAATTGCAGAACACAATAGAAAATGCAACAGGCTGGACTTTGCTCGTGCGACACTTGTGATTTGTGAACTAATGCCTTAATGTGTCTAAGGTGAATTAAGTTCAATATTAGTCATATTTTTAAAGACAGCTCCCCTAAAATGTCTGAATAGTAACTGCACCACATTGATCTGGTGGCTAAATAGAGGTGCTGAGTGTCGCCCACAGCTACCATTAGTCCATCAGTGCTCCCAGTGAAAATGTGAGCTCCACAGGCAGACTCCCCTGTGACTGGGAAGGTCAGGACAACAACACACTAAACTGCCTTTCCAGATCCTCTTGTTGTTTTTACACTCGTCAAAAAAACAGCCACAGCCCGAAGCCTACGATAAACTGCAGTTGGACAGAATCCCCAGTGGGAACAGGCGCTTCCTCGTCTGCAGTGATCATAGAGCTGTTCGCCAGATTGTTTGACTACTTTAGGGTATGAGAAATGCTGTCCTTGTACAAACCGATGAGGTCACTCCTTTTTAAGTGGCCCTGGTGGTGGTATTGAGTGTTGACACAGACGTCCAATAAGGTTTGAAATAACAGACTCCCTCAAAGGCATTCTGAAGCACTATGGTGATGAGACAAAAGGAAAACGTCCAGAGGGCTCTTTTCTTCCCCCAGAGTTTAAACAATCATATTCCACGTTTTTGGATATGTGGAAACCCTTGACATTCTACTGCCTGGCTGCCCACACGAGTTGTATATCGAATGGACAAAGCTGTCGGCGCCGAGCAACAGCCGACGACATGAGTGAAATACACTTGTTTGAAGTGAAGCGTGGAGAATAGAGCGGCTGCCTTTTTTCACCCACAACGCTATGGTTCGTCAGAGCAGAGAGATTTTATTTCACATGGACATGCTGCCAACAGACATGGGAGAGGAGGTGGGCAGGAGGGCTTGAAGGAGGGGCAGTGAGCACAAAAAGAGAGGGTAAAGACAGGAGAAGAAGTAGATGCAAATGTACAATTATGTGGATCTGTGGATCACATTTTTCACTATAAAAATGTGGGGAAAAGAGGAAAAGATATGGATATTCTGTTGTAATGTATGGCTGAATCTGCCAAATAAATTTCCACAATTACCACAGATTTTTTTCCACTATCCTCTTTTCTGCCACAGTTTAACTTGGACCTTAACTGGTCTTAAGTGGATTTAAACAGACTAAAGATGGATTTGGACAGGTTTGAAGTGGTTAAACTTGAACTCTAAGTAATTCTGAGTGGCTCTACAGAGGTTAAAGATGGATGCAGACTTTAATGCTTTCAGCCTGGTTATAGCCAGGTTTGGATGGCTTTTAATTGGTTTAACACAGACTTTATCAAGTTTAAAAATGATTTAACTTGCTTAGAAGTTAATTTGAACAGATTTTAAGTAGTTTAAAGTGGACCATATGAGGTTCTGAACAAATTAAAACAGGTTTTAGCCAGAAACTGTTTTAACCTGCTCATGTAGTGTAGACTGTCCAGTTCCAGTCCAACTTGATCATCTTGTTCAGTCTGTTAACTTTAACAGATTTGATGCCACCTCCACAGCACTCTCACTCTACAGACTTACAGAACATAGGAGGTCACAAGTTGCATAAGGCACATAAACAAAGTCTTATGAGGACGGTCATTCTTTTCTTGAATACAGCATTGTTTTGTTGTTTGACTAGTTTTTGTTGTGAGCCCCAAGATATTTTTGCAAGTCAACAGTTATTACATTATCTTCCTATATGGTATCACACTGGCGTTTTCTTGCTCCTAAAGTCCACATCCACTCTGCAGCCCCTCCTACATCTCCTCGGATCCTTGGGATTTCACGTTTCTTGACTTACAGGCTTGTCCTCTAGAGAGTTAACAGTAGTTCTCTTGGGTAAAGACTGCTTTATTTGCATTGCAACACATTTGTCCAGATACACTCTACATAAAGCCCCTAACTCTAAGCATTTTTTGTTATAATAAAAGAGTACTACACATCACACTGTGCCACTTAAATTGGCTACAACCTGTGACTGCTGCACATTATATGGCAAGAAAAAGAGGAACAGAATCTGAACAAGTAGGATTTGTAAGTTGCTAGCATACATTTATTTAGATAGCTACCCAGCTAACTGCTATGAATGGATACCTCAAAATTAACTTCTTTACATAATAAAAGGTTAAACAATCCAGTTTTTTAAGTCAAGTGGTTGAGCAGATGTTACTCGACAACACATCTCACCTAAAACACAAAGATTCTGTTGTGGTTTGACCACATGTTTACACAAAAACAGCATTCCTGCCCCACAAAAACAGAGGTTGGTTTTATTGCTGCACCTGCTCCATTGTTGTGTAAAGAGTGAAGACGGTGTCCTCAGTGAAAACACTACACACAGGAAGTAGAACATCAAAGGTGAAATACTACAGCGTTCTCAGCACTTGAGCATGTCCATGTTAATGCTCACATTTTGGTTACGCTACAGGTCAGTGTTGAAGTCACATGTAAACGGCCTCTGGGTAACAGGGCACGTCATCTCATGAGAACAGATATCTTGCCCTAAGATCAACACAAATTTGCCTCTGTGTAGCCAATACAAAAAAGTGTTAACTTGGTGCCTCTACTGTTAAATGTTACAACTACAGCTCTTTACAGAAAAGTATAATGTACTGATGGACCATTCAAAAGTGAGAGAACACAAAGAAAGCAATGTGGAGGATGGGCTCATTAGTTAAAAAGCCCGTCTTGTTATTTTATCTTTTCCGTAGCTCCCAGCTAAACATTGACCCCAGCCTCTGCAGCAGGCTGTTAACAGTCTGCAGCTGGTCATTAGCAGATAGCTCTTCCCTCTAAGCCTCTCGCGGTAATTAATACTGTCTCTATGGCCATGAGGAATGGCAGTGTAATTGGCCGGATAAAGAAGCTGCTAGTTAAAGCGCAGTGGATGAGAAAGCAGCGCTAATTTGTCTCTCAGAAGATGTTTAAACCCTCAGTCCTAAAAGTTGCCCTTTGTGTGCGTGGTTTCGAAACCTTGAAATAGATAAGACCTAGGGTTAAGTAGAGCAGACAGGTGGCCCGCCTCAGAAAGTGGACTGTAATATCTCTGGTCTGTGCTGCTCTCAGTGTGTCGATTTTATTTTTGGGTTTCTCACATTCCCAGTTTCCTCACCAAAAATGCTTTTTGGGCTGCTCTAGTTGCAAGACACAAAGTGGAATGTTTACAGCCACTGTTGGTTTGTGAGTGCCAAGTAAACAGGAATCTGGATATTTTTGAATCAAATATTCAACCACAGCAAGAACTCTAAAAACTCTTCTTCCTTTATGCATTTGAAGGCCATAGAGTGTACATTTCACTCGCAGGGCTAAGATATAGATCTGGAGATCGATGCCAGGCTATTCTTGTTGTGAAGAGTTCTAGTTCTAGTCACACACAGTGCACCCTGACCATATTACCTTTTGTAATAAAAGACAAATGGTTAATCAACATTTATACTATACTTTGACCACAGTCTGTGATTTGATCCACAATCAGACAGGCAAGTAAATGGTAAATGGCATTTATAGAGCGCTTTTCATGTCCTTCTCAGGCACCAAAAGCGCTTTACATCATGCTTCCATTCACCCCATTCACACACATTCACACCTGGGGCGGATGGAGAGGCAGGCTGCCATGCACAAGGCACTCACAGCCTTCTCCATCCACCACCAAGCTCACAACTACAATCAGTCTCATTCACACACCAGTGCTGTGGCAAGTATGGGGGCAAGTATGAACAGGAGGGAGCGGCAATCAAACCTCCAACCTTCGGGTTATGGGACGTCCTGCGCTCCCACCTGAGCCACTGTGACGGTTATGTGGCTACAAACTTTAGTTTTTTATCACATCTGGAAAGTGATGGAGGGAAAAGTCTCTAAACATAACTGAACAAAAGGGGGCAGAATTACGCACCATGATATCTCAATGGAAAAGACATGTACAAATGAGAGTGTTTTTTACAGAAGTTGGTGCTTTGTGTAATAAGTGTAACTATGAAACAGTAACAGCAATAATGTTAAGTGAATGTTTACTGGGTTTTGTATGTTAGCCTAATATTGCTAGGACCAGTTTTTGAATTGAAGTCAATGGGGAGTAGCCAACGTCTTTTGGATATCCTTTGCATCACATGTTGTTTCACATATTGTTTGTCAAACTAACAGATATTTTTAAATCCAAAAGACACATCATTTGCTTCTCTCCCTCTCCATTTATCCACTGGTTTGTCTTCCACTTGACTGGAAGGGAATTGCAAAATTTTGAAATCACACTTCCCCAAAGCTTTAGCAGTTAATGGAGATTATAGCAACATTACCTACATAGATACATACAGTGACCCTGCTGTTTTTCTTGTGTATGTTTTCGGATGTTTTCAGGCAAAGCCCAGTCCAGCACCATCAGCCCGGTCCGTCTGGACAACAATGTCATCAGTGTTAACCCTGTCCTGTCCCTGTTCCTGGGTCACAGCAGACTGACAATAGGCTGTTTGTAGGTCAGAGTCCCAGTGACCTGCATTAGACCGACACATTGTCATGAGCTGTGTCACCAGATGACACACCAGTACTTCTGTCCTTTTACCAGAAGACATGACTACTAACCAGCCATAGTAAAACAATGTTCGTGCTTTATGAGTGTTACAAATTTCAGTCTATTTTTTGTCTCTTTTGTAATCTATTGACTTGAAGATAGCTAACAAGACTACTAACTACAACTAATCTTACAGAATGCAAAATTATGTTGTGTTGTAATGTTGTTATATGGTGTGAAACTTCCCAATGTAGCTTACAAGCGCAAACTTTAAAACAAAGGTCCCTTTTGTATCAGATATGTTATGCTGTATGTATGGGTCTGTTCATAGACGACTAGATCGGCTAAGCTCCTGTCATATAGCAATAGCATCAGAAAAGTCATCAATAAGGAAGCCCAATATCTCTTATTAACCAAACTTCTTCTGTAATAACTATTATTTTTGCCATCTTTCTATATTTGAGCGAATAAAAATGTTCGGATCATTTAGCGTCTGTGTAGTGTTGCTGTAAGTTGGTGTTTCAAATGTTACAGTACTGTGAAATTTTATTTGATGAATGCGTTTGCCCACCCACCCAAAATCATTACCACTACTAGCCGTGTTACTAAAATAAGCAGGGGAAGTTCTGGTCGGGGCTACTCTCTAGACTGCAGTCACACTAACCCAAATCTAACTGTAGGTCACCCAAATCTAATAGGCCATCTACCCACAATACCACTCAGCAGACCAAAAATACAGATTATCACTCCATGCATTGATAATTTTGTTGACGAATAATTTTCGTCATAATTTTGGTC